>CANUEZ040000116.1:12215000-13415000 GCA_948099385.1 Fasciola hepatica | reverse complement strand
TGTCCCGTTGAATGTCACTATATTTGATACTCTACCTTTCCATTCCACAGAATATGTGAAGACACTGGTATCTATGGTCGGGACTGTACTGATGCATTCGATTGTGTAACGGGAGGAAGAAAATTCCCAAACATATTAGGTGTAGATGGTAGACGACCAGCTATCAGAGGTCATGTATATGACCACCATACCAATCGTGAATGATCAGTACGTGCTCATTGTCACAACTTCTTTGCTACTACTAACGGCAGAAGTTCTTCAGAGTTTCATTCTATCACTCTATTTCTATCCCACGCATACTAGTATTTTCAAGTCCATTTCCGGACTTCAGTGAATAACTTATTGACTGATCTATTTTGTTCATCACTTAGTTGTAATTTTCCGTCTTATTCTTTGGTGGTTGAATCGTTTGCGTATTGTTTTTGCTTTTCACGTGGTTCACTGTAAGGCATTTCTCGTTATGCCTAAATGAGACGTAAAGAAATGTACGTGATCTGCAGCGTCCAATAAATCTGCTACATAGTTGACACCAGAATCATCATGGGATTTGTGGCGCACTTCTTCAGCCTGAATGTAGAAATTTGATGAGGTGGCCCTAATCTGCGATTAGAAAAATTAGTTTCTGCAGTGCAACAGAGGTGACAGGTTCCCCTCAGGATGCTGGTAAATAGATTTACTAGATTTACTAGACTAATAAATGAAAAGTGGACCAGAAAACGACAGTTTTGTAAAATCTATCAAGAAGAACATCTTATCGGTCGAGTGGTTAGTCTATTACAACCATACACATTACCGAGAATATTTTATCTGTAGTTTTGAAGATTTTCAAAGCTGTTTCACCGTCGACTTTTGTGACGTTAAGGTTCCGTAATTTAAACATGTTCACAAAAGTCGTGCAATCAAGCCGGCGAGATTAGCACAACTTGTCACTCGGTAAAATTAGTGAAGAGTAATTACTGGTTACAGCAAAGAAAGTGTTACTACAGAGGATTTATATGCTATAGTATGAACACGCAGATTGTTTTAATGGTACCGAGTATTTTATATTGATATGCATGTGCTAAGATCGGGATGAAGGCGGAGCATGCTGCCATTTAAGACCTTGTGAGAGAAAGTCAGACATGCCTTGTGATTTTGGAAGGCAATAAAGTGGGTGAGCAAGTTATAAATGATTCCACATTGTTGGAACAAATTTTTAGGGGACCAAAAGATAATTATAAAATCCACGACAAGAAGTTCGGAAACTATGGTGGGGGAGAGAAAGAGTCAGTATAAAAGGACGCATGAATGGGGAAACAGAGTATGGAGCGAATTTAGTCGTATTGAACTCACCTATGACCTGGTGCACTAGAATCCATCAGCAAGGGTCCTCTGGACGAGTACATATTTCTCTTCAATCCCACACCGATTTCCACAAAGAAAGGCTTGATGGTTCCTCATCCCCGTCTCACTTTCTACCTTATTTTGCCTCCCATTGCTGTATTACTGATCAAATTAAAAGCAGTAAAAAAGGATATCACCAAACTCTCGCTGAAGCTGACGCGACATGGTTTGTCCAAGTGAGATTAGGGTTGCACCTGGATACTAAAGGAAACACTCCTTGCTTTGGTCGAGGTCAACATCAAAGTTAGAGATATCAGCAGAAGATGAGTCGGAAGTAAAGGGGCGATCAAACTTGTTAACATCTACGAATGATGTTAGCAGTGTGCAAAAAATAAAAACATAAAATTGACCATGTACGCAGTGGATCCCCAAAATTGGTCGTCAAAAATGTTTCCCCGTACTGTTGACCACTGTTGGCCATCACTAACAAGCTCCTTCTACTATCTGCGAGCAATGAACCCATAGGAATGTCACCAACGGTTAAATATCCTGGACTAACACAATCCAATATTCTTTCATGGTCCAAATATTTTCAACAGAATTTTTATAAAATACGGAAAGTGTGATTTTTCTCTACGGGTCTGAGGTTACTTAGCGTCCCGAGTCAGTTAATTTTCAAATTTAAGGTTGCATGTTTTCTCCCCCATTGGTTCTTATACACTCTAGCTATTTTCCTCGGTCTATTAAAGAGAGACTTTTATTTGAGTATAAGATCTATAAACCAAATTATAAGGTGCAGTAGTCTATCCAGATATACATCAGGTAATACTACCACTGGTGAACACTTCCATGCTTGTGGCCAGTTTATTTCCTAAATACTTTCAAACATTCACCATCTTTTACATATTAAACTTTCAGAATCTGTGTCTACAACGTGTACCGGGTCAAAGTTCAAATCTCTTTTTATTCGCAGTTCTGCATATCGTACTTCCGTTTTGCCATATCAGATTCACCTGGTTTTTTATCTAGTGTAGGTCACCAAGGGCCTACGATTCTTTCTATTTGGACGAAAATTACCGCAACTTGTATGAATTTCCTGGTTCCATATTTTTATAGACACACATATGGGTCAGATGCTGATTATCCATTCAGTCGGGTGCATAAAGCTATTACTAACTTGACTTGACTTGGTTTGAACGGATCCCAATAAATGCATATTGATTGTCACGTAAACGCAAATGCACTAATAATCGGTGTAGAGAACCACGTGATTTTGATGGCAACAGACCACAGGAAAGCAAAAGAACTGAAAAGCAAATCACCACGGTAACCGAAATGTTTATTTTGTTTCACCTAAACACCAAAACTGAATTTAAAGCGGAAAGAAGAAAGTCTATATTTGAAGTGCAGTTAACTGCACCTAGAGCAGAAACCTCACCAAAGTGGAGTCATTTAGAGGGGGTAGAGTTTGCAGCTATTTTGGACGCACCAATAAGGTTTTATGTGACCTGGACGTTCTTTCAGTGCTCTGGGTTTTGGAACACCGAAGTGCATGTGACGAGGAGACTCTGATGCTAATTACTCTCTATTTTGATGAATATTATGAGGTCCATTAGACCATGTTCGACTAGGTTTATTGAGGGCGTGTACCGCACGGATTTTACAAGATGTCGAAAGTAACCTATGGAAGATATTTGATAGTGGTTTGTAGAAAACTGATCATTTGGGAACATTGGTGTCTTCTGAAGACGAAAGGATCAACAAGATACGAGATAAGTCTCTGGGAGTCAAAGACGAATACCTAAGTGCACCTTGGTAGTGGAAAAATGATAATCTCATAAACTTCAGCAATAGACTATTTGCCTTTCACCGTTTGAAGTAATTAGAAAATAGAATCATCCATGAGACGGAATTTATTGGTTAATAGACGTTCACGATTGCACACTGTGTTGGAAGAGGTTAGGTTATTCAAACACTGGAGGAAGGTTTTGCAAATGTGTGCATAAGGAGAAACCAGCCATCCCATGGGTATAAAATTAGTTAGAACGCGAAGGAATCTGCGTTGTGTTTGATGGTGCTGTTTTAATTCAAGTACATTCGCTTGATGGACACCTATTACAGGGTGCCAATTTATTTCCAAGTCTAACGGACATGCTTCTGTGGTTTCGTCGGAAGCTTGTGAATCTGGTCGCTGATATTGGAAATATGTTCTTGCAAATTTCGTAGCTCGCAGAAGACCAGGATACATTTCTAATTTTTCCGTTATCCCATTAGGACGTCAGTAAACCTAAATGATTCACAATGAACTTAGTTTCCGTAGGAGCGTTTTCGTTGCCATTTTGTGCGAATGCTTTTCTAAAGAAACATTTATTTATTTACACACCAATTCTCGTCGGCTGTGTTGCACATAGCATGGAGTGGTTACGTTGATGACTGGTTTACTTCAGTTACCGAGGCAGCAGAATCACTAAGCCTAGGGAAGAGACTGCGTTGTTTATTAGGTCTAAGCGGATTTTTGCGAGCAAGTTTGCTGATGAGACCACGAGGAGTTTGGAACAACATTCCGTTCGATGAAATCAAAATGCTGTGAATGACATTGATTCAGACCAGTTGCCGACCATGAGAACTATGGGTTCGGCTTGGAATGTTGATCTGTGCTCTGTTGAATACCACATTTACGTGAACGATCTGTCACGAACACAGAGAGCACTGTTCACGTGGCCTGCCGCAACATATATAACACTCCAGTACGGGCTAGTCCGTTCGTTTTAGGCATGAAGCAGTGGTTTCATTTGTGCAGCAGAATGGTTGGTCCGTATAATGCACTGAGAGCGGAGTTGAAGTAGAGTGTGAAGAAGTTATACGGATTACGGAAGGGATCGAACTGGTAGGTTTGCCTTGGGGATGTGGGCATGTTGTTTAGATTGCAGATGAAAACGTTGAAATAAATACATCCTCTTATGTGTCCAAAACTGATCACAGAGCAATGTCCTAGTTCCGATTCGTATCTGACATGTGTTCTTGTGATTTCCAAGTGCTGCGTTGCACCTTTAGAGATGGCTTTCTTTTCAAAGTTGGAGTTGACGGGAGCAGTCACCATGGTTCAATAACGGAAATGAATAATACAGAAGTAGATGGTAGACAGCATGAGATCGATTTCTGGTCTTGTTTCATCGTCGCATTCCATAGCCCGAAAGACAACAGTGACGTTTTCGCTAAGTCCATTGCGAACAGAATCTACTAGATACATACCTGCTCATTTCTTGCGCAATGAAGATAGGTTTCATGTAAGGAGAACCCATCGGACCTAACTAATAGATGAATGCGATTTGAGGATAAGGACCTTCTACCATGATATTACGATCCAGAGATTTTGTGGTCCCCAAGAGCTTCTAAACCCGACGGTGAAACTACTACCAAAGTAAAACCTGAAAAGTCTAAGCTGGATGCACATGCAATAGATAATACAGTAAACTACAGCCCATTCCACTCAAACACTGAGCTCTATTTGTTATGGATTACTCTGTTAAGAGGTTCTGCATGGATTATGAGATATAAGCAATGTCTTGCTACTCCTATAGGTCACAGTGATATGGCATTGCAGGTGGGTCGTCGAGCCATTCATGACATTACAACTGATAATATAACACTGGCTCGAGCAAGCTTTTACGGTGGTTGTCACCTGATGAGAAAAGTAAATGAAAATTTTCACAGACCGAAACACTTCCGATAAAACTTCATCTTCGTGTTTTGAAACACGTGGAGAGCAGTTGCGAGCTGATTGTGAAGCTGGTGCAAGTGAAGTGTTTTCCTATGTAAATCGAATCAAATGAACCGGGAGTGGACTCCTCATCTTCAGTTACGAATAGTGCTAATCCAGAGATCGGCTTTATACTGTTTGACAAATAAAGGGTAAGATGGTTCAGTGTTTCACCAAAAAAGAACACCTTACTAATTTTTCAAATGTGCATTGTGGTATCGAATTATTTCGAGATGGTTCATGACATGCATGAAAGATATAGTTTGCCGTTCATTGTTGTGGCATGTGTTTGTCAGTTGATAATTCGGTAATGAACTTTTATTTTCATATTTGCCTTATTGTTGCTATCATGCTGCATCCACCAGTGAGGATCGGACATGCATGACAACAGAAGACCATCCAGAGATAAAGAGTACTCTGCATTCAGTGATCGGCTAGCAAATATTTTGCATGTTGTACACAGATTTGGGTGGGAAGAATGACACCTCCTACTTGGAATTCTCTGCCTCTCATTCTGTGCAACATATGAATGATGAATCCATCAAACTTCAGTAGAGTTTCAGTTATGGGCGAATGATACCATTATTTTTATCACAGTATGCCGTTATTGGCCAGAATACAATTACCAGGTTCAACCTGTGGTTAGGTTGAGGAAGCTGACTCCACCAGTTTAGGAAATACTGCTTATAAAAAGTTATATCAATCTTGACATCATAAGCTAGGTTAAGTGAACAGTCCATAAGATGGATGTAATATACTTAGGGCCAGACCATCGTAATTGGTTATCTTTGCCGTGTCGGAATTCCGCAAGATTCCTACAACCAGCGACCATAGAGAGTTGGGCTTTCGTATTCACACAACCTAATCATCACGATGATATCATTGATATTAAGGTTTTTTCTTTCTACTTTTCCATAGTATTGATAACTGATTTCTTATTCATATTGCTGCTAAGAAATAACAACCAGGACAACCATAATCCGCGGGTAACCAAACCGAAATAGATTCAATTGAGTCTCATACATTCAGAGAACAGAGATGAATATATGATAATAACCCTAAAAACGGTTGGCGATGACCACTTTGCCGATGATGAGATGCCGATAAGGAAACACAGCTTGAGTTGCTTTATGACTGGGGCTTTCCATGCAAAGCGCTGCTAAATTGACCAACATGAACCACTTATTCACAAAGATGGCATTCTTGTGGGTTCTTGATAGCCAACGGACCACTTGATTTGTGATCTGGTAATCCGTGATATTCTCGGTCTTCTCGAGCGTAAAGTGGAAAGTGGTTTTCAGCCCAAAATCGAATTCCAAGTTTAACTACTGCTACGATTGCTAGTAACGCTATGATAAATTCGACGATCGTTAGTCTATCTGAGAAGGTATTTCCAACTTGCTCAAAATATGCTGCAAATACGTCAATGTCCGAATGCCTTTCAACTGGATACCACGACTGCTATTGGCAATCGAATAAGTCCCCCTCCTCGGAGTCATCATCAGGAGATAGAAAAATGTAGGGTATTTCCTTAGTTTTGCTGGAACAGTTTTCGGTTTTAAAGTGAACAATATAATATCATGGTCGTTTGATGAAAAACGCTTATCCTGTTCTCACAAAGCAGCTTTCTTTGAGGATGGATGAGTGAAACGGCAATGCTTGTGTATAAGTTGACTTCAAACTGGATAGAGGAGTACTTCATAGCAATTCGGTAACAAACGTCTTGGAGGGAGTTGCATTTCGTGTTGTACGTTTTAATTGTCTGGTTTCGCAGTCGCTAATTATGCATTCTTCCGGCACAAGATCCCATAGGAACAGATTCCAAAGCAACAGTCGCCACTGAAAGTAAAGTAAGGGTTGTTCAGTAAGTTCGGCATACTTGTCACTCTACCTCGGTATACAGCTGCTTCAGGGAGAGATGAAGTGAGGGATCAAATGAGACGCTTGAAATAACACCGTATTCATACAGGAAATTCCCACAAAATATGTATAGCTTCGGGCTGAAATCGTGCTTGATGTTGTTGCACTACAATTCGCGAGTGCCAAGGCCAATTGGGGAGGGATTTGCATAAATCTCTCAGAGGAACTCGGATGTGAAGCCGCGTGCTGATTGTTACGCTGATTTACAGCTTTCGATTCAGCGAACGATGCATCAGCTAGGCTCCCATGAACGTGAATTTGAGGAAATTATACTCTTGACTATAGGGGGCACTCTCTAAATTGGGGTGGTGATTGAAAAGACAATCTGTTACCTTCCACACATCCATATGCGTATTACGGAGTAACGTTAGTCGAGAGGAGCGTGGAGGATTAGGTAGTGCGTCAGTCAGCCCATTTTGGGTTCCGCGTTGTTCTTAGAATTAAGGTTTTGTGGTGAGTACGTCTGTCTGAAGCCAAAATCAGAAATTCCCCCTCAAGGCATTCAGCAGATGGCTGCCGTCAGGGACGAAGGATAAGATTTGCAGAAGAAATGAAGGTAAACAATTTGTGTACGCGATTATATTAGGAGCGTATTGGTTCAAATATGTTCCGGCTAACGTAATTTGAAACTTCAGCTGTTAGTTGATTTATTCAACAGAACCAAATGGCCGTTTAGGTTAATCGAAACATTTAACTTCACTTTTTGCTTTTACCATCTATCAGTCATCAAATTTTCCATGTAGACAAGATGTGGCAATTCCACTCCACCCTGACTTCATTAGCTTTACCCATTTCATTCTTTTTTCAATGACTCTTATTTCAAGTAATCATTGTTTAGCACTTCACGACAAAACTCATACACCCCAACAAATAACTCCTAGTTCGCGATGGTCATTTGTCGCATAGTCAGAGAAGGTGAATATATATATTGTGTACTTCTTAGTGCATCAACAGAGAACATGATTCCTGAAGTCCGTATCAAACTGCACGGAAAATTCATTTGTAATTCAGACGAATGGTCCGCGGGCTATCAGTTAGTATTCTCTCCGGAAATCGGATGCGCGACACATTTTGTGTTCTGAATTGTAAGAAGTTACTTGAAGTAATAATCGGGCATAAAATGAGTTGACTCTCGACAGTTTAAATTAGGCGCAACGAATAGTCAAGGAATGCGTCCACTTCAAATAACAGATTCACGCTACTACATGGTTTGTTAGTAGTGCACACGTAGCCGAATAAGCAAATAGAATGCCTTTTACCCGTTTTCTCAACACTGATACCGCTTTTTGAGGTTGAACAGAAGAGCAACTTTATCCGTTGAACATATTTCCGCTTACACATTTTCTATGAAACCTATGGAGAGATTTGTTACCTATTTCAATTCAGATTGATTCTTCTGACCCATTGTTGGGGGAACTTCGAACAACAAATCAAAGAGCTCAGATGATCGTGATGATCATACAGGCTGGTGGAAAATATTCGGTCCATTGATCCGCTTGGCTGACTTCAAACTTGCTTTAAACTCTGGATGAGCGATTGGGTGCTTTTCGTCCACCGAGTCAGAGCATCTATAAGCGATCTGTTTGTCACTGCCTTCACATATATGCTCACAAATATTGATTTAACACGATGGTTATCAAAAGTTGATACAACTGACCAGTTTCTATTACTTCGGTAACTTTTATGGCCGTGGTGACATACGGCTTACCGGTAAATTATCCTTCAGTCATTTGTGTCAGGATATTTATGTGGAGCTCAATGAAAGTTATTCGGAGCGACAAGCATCTTGTATCTCTACTGAAATTACTTTAGTTGAATGTTCTTTACAGTAAACTATACATTTTCTCTCAGCACTAGAATATATCCTTCACTTATATGTCCTCCATTGGAGAAAGCTGTAAATTTGAGTGATTTCATTGTGCCCGTTGGGACTTTTCAATTTTCCTGGAATGCTTTCATGAAATAATATAATATTGTAATGTAAAAAGACGAGACAAATGAAATTTTCCGTGAGAAGAACGCAATTGTTGTGATCAGAGCTAGCGAATGTACGAGGTGATCGAGAGGCGGTCGATAACAGACCAATGGAGAGAAATTCTCAAAATTGGTATTCATTGTACCTCGGGCTGGTGTTGTTCAATGGCTTCTGGTTGCCGAGCTTGGCGTTCAGGTCGCAAACTTCTCATCGCTAGTCAGAGTGACATGCTCATTTCGCTGTGAACACGTTGACTCGGCTGGTGATGGAAAGTTCACAACCTAAACGCCATGTTCACCGATTTAGCCAGAAGCCAAATTTGGTGAGTTTTTGAGCGGCCCGCTTCTCACTTGTTATTTGTATGCCTTATAGACTTGTCCTTGTTGTTCCAAGTGGATAGAAAACACTTAGCATATGTCGTTTTGCGACTAACATACATGAATCAGTTGTTTTTTTCCTTGAGGTGAACAATGCATATGAACCCTCAACTGGGGTGATTTTTCCTAGGCGTTTTTGCGATTGGGATATATGCACGCACGCGCCGATGCTTGACCTTTATGAGTTTCGGTATTATTACGAAGTGCTCGAATGATAGGCCAGGTAGATGCCGAAAACAGACATTCCGAAAATCATGGAAGCTTATTCATAAGGCCAGATTTTGAGACAAATTGTTCATGCGTACAATACTGAGGAGAGGGATGTCGCATGATAAAGTAGTGATGATATGTCCTGGTGGGTTGAGAAAAGGGTGTGAAGTTATTTCCGAGGAACAAAATGATCATAGACTAATGTAAGATAAGATACGTGATTGAACATTTCGCTCCTTCAGAATGAAGGAAGGTTAGCCTTGCTAAAGGAAAAAACAACTTTCGAAGAATGGCCATGTTATTCTGAGAATGAACTTTTCGTCCATGGACGCTCTGCCCGGTTCAAATGCTGGTAAACCTACTTCGGACTGCCTAATTTTTGGGATGATAGGGTAGCAGCGTGCCAGCTACGCATACCCAATGAGTGGAAACAACCACGAAACACGCCGTGTTCCTCCAGGGGAATTCCATCCTGTCATTCAGATACAATACCACTCTACTTATATCAAAAATAGATTGCATCTGCTTGTAGTTTTATAAAATCTGCTTTGAGAGTAAACGAATAGCATTTGAAGTCGATGACCGGTTTAACTGTTCAATTAACTATTCATTTGTGCGAAGAAATCTGTCTTGATCACACACCATTTCTTCACCGCATGGATAAAATCGATGTCTATCAAGATCGCCAATCACCGTAGAGATGACAATGATAAATTTTGTCAGTTGAGAAAGGAAATTTCCCGCTTTGAAACTGAGCAAATTTGTTGCGAAAATAAATGAAGAATTTCCACGGTCAAATCAAAGTAGTTATGTGCCCTTACATTTCTCAGCTGTCTGCATTCCTCGTTCATATCGAACCACTCAATCATTTCAACTGCACAGTGGATTTCTGTTTGGCCGTATGTGAAACTAACAGAACATATCTCAGAGAATCAATTGTCAAATAGGCTGGTTCAACGAGGAAGTCCCCGCCACTACGAAAACTCGAATTATAGGATTTCTGTTTTCCATGCATTTCACTGGAATCCTCTGTATTTGGGAGATAATCGTAGACGAGTATTCCCGTGGCAGTTTCATTGGAGGGTGAACAGGTTTAGTGACAGCTGAATATCTTCTGTTCTTAAGTGTTCCCTATCACCTGGAATTGTTACCCCGAAAGTCCTGATAGAAAATGTTATCACGGCTTCAAAAATATTCTTCACTGTTCTTCTCTATCGAAAACTAATCAGGTTAACAGATCAGAGTAGTTTTATGAAAAATAGCTCACATCTGAAGGGTGTCCCGTAATAATCGGAGCAACTTTTAGAGCTTAAAAATGCTGCATTTATAAGCTAGACATTTGGGGAGGCATTTTCTCTTGAAATTCTGACTTGTAACTCCATGATCATGCCCAGTATTATTTTTCGAAATGTCCATATTGGTGTCAGGGTTCGGCAGATTCTGTTGAATACCGATTGCCCAATAGCTAATAAAATGAACGTGCAATTCACCCGAATATCATGGACAAGTTTTACTTTAGGATGCACTAGGAACTAATGTATCCATCCTGATGGTGTAAAGATGCACGAAAAAGTTGTCACCACTGCCACACGTCCACACAAATTGTCCAAATAATTTCCACTGGAAAGACATTTTCTTGCCATGAAACGACTAGCATAAAAGAAGGCTCAACAAAAGTCGAAAATACTTTGACCAAACAGTCACCGAATAACTCTCATCATAAGAAAACATTCGATCGCTCATTTACAGGCACGAGAAACAGACTACACTAGACGGAACAGCAATGATAAACAATGTTATTCTACTGCTTTAATTATTCTCTAGAATACATTCATCGTATCATATCAGGTCCGATTCGAAGAAACAAGTGGTTTCCAGTAATTCATTATCAAGCCATTTACGGATTATGTGAGAACAGTTTCTGGAATCGATTTGTTAACAAGAAACAAATCATAGGAGTGCTGAAAATCCCAGCGGAAACCGTAAAATGTGTAGACTTTTATTAGATTTCCCCTGAAATGTGATTTTATGATTGAAATTTCAAACCGACGGCTGAGGAGAAGAACTTGAAACAGATTCAGAACAAAGATTGACTGCTCATACTGACCTCATATATGTTTTTGTACTCTTTCAGATGTGTTTGTGGTGCATATCACGTAGGTCGAACGGGACGACAGCTATTCACTTGAAATGAAGAGCATCATCCACTCTAGTTAAGTCAAGGACAGAATGGATCGATAAATAGCGCAATCTCAGCTCACCTGGTTGACTCTGGACATCGGGGGAAAATGGACACTACTTTCCAAGTTGTTTATTCGGTAACCTCAAATAAGTGCAAGGATGTTCAGTTGGGCACTCTAGCGAAAGACAAGGAAATTGAAATGAAGAAGCTGACCCCTGACATTTTGGTCTAAAAGCATTTTGTCCAGGTGCTGTAAATTCCATGTCCCAGCACTGACCTGTCATCTAGAGGTGATAAAATATTTAAACCAACCACACCACTAGTATAATTAGACAGTGACAAATCCTTTTCTATGTATACTTCGTCCAATGTTTCCCTTCTAATTTGGAAATGACTTGGTAATTATTTTCTCAATAAACCGAACCCTATGAAAAAAACACCTAATCCGATGAGTTGTTAAAACGAAATAACAGTCATTGATCGTTAGAGTTTAGACAATTTTCGGAATGTTCCTTCGCGGTAAGTGATGCTGATTCTGCATCAAACGGGCGGAACAGATGGCAGACACTCACACAAACACACAAGCACGTACGGGTGCTAAACTATCGATAATCCAAACTTCCTTTTTTTCTTCCATATACGCAACAGCTTTTGCAATACACAGCTTCCCATCCACTGAAGATACCGCCCAGCTGCCTAGCGAAAGCCACAACTGGGTATCTCTAGATCCACTCTGACATCTGGCACCCTCTCTCTCACCTAGAGCTGAATACCGATGTTAAATCTGAATATTGGCTTGGGTCGAATAAAGTGTGCCGTGAATGATAGTCTCCGCTGCGTCTCATCAACTATGATGGAAACGTTATTAGAGACACTTCTTTGTTCTTCGTAAGTCCCCGCCCACATTTTGTTAGACTCAGCCTAAATTCCCTTAAAGCACCGTTTCAGATTGCAGAGATACCTGCTTCTCTTCTCTAATGGGTCACCTTGTATGCCACGGTCATAATATCCTTCCTATGTCCGATGACTCCGTTGCAGGGGCCTGTCGGACCAGTGTGCGTGCAACTTCACCAGGGTTTATTCAAATTTGTCCAGACAGCTCGAAGACAGCTGAGGTAACCGGCTCAGTTACGGCGTACGTAAGTCACGGTATACGTATATTTTTTCTGATCCACTGAATGTGCGACGTCTGCCCAGTGGAGACATGCACTGTGCGATGATACGCCAAAAAAAACTGTCCCAGCACCTAATTCTAATGTTCTGTTTCTTCCACGAATGCTTTTATCACAGCTTTGAATATTCGATTGACTGGTTCTTTTAAAACTTTACCTTACAGATTGCATGCCAGAGTATGAATTTTGTCGATCTCTAGCGATTCGCGTAATTCATGTGCCGAGGATTTTTTGAAAATACTCTCTGTTAGAATGCAGACGACCAAATGCTTCCCATTTACAAATGTGGTGGTTAAATAGTGCCCGGACCATAAAGGCCACATCTGTGACTGAAACAGCCACGACTTCTGCCCATTCCGTGAAGTAATCTACCATGACATTGATATATTTATTTATATTCTCAGTTCCCTACAGAGACTTCATTTCATCTTTTCCCACCAACTTGTTCGGGTAACTTGCTCTGACAGGTATAGAAAGTGCATTTCTATTCGGAACAGAACCCTTCAGTGAGATGTACGAATGACGATCATTAAATGAATCAGTAACTTTCCGCCGTTGGTGCCGTCAGCAATACGCGACACACTCTAGGATATACACTTTTTTCATAGGTGTACTATATCGTGATGGCAAACTCCATACATTTTCACTGGGGGACTGCAAGCTATTGCATACATTCTGGTCCGTATCGCATGAACAGAAGGTCGTCGACAAATTCGCGACTATTCCATTGGGACCACAGGTACCTTAGTTCGCACCTTGTTCCGAACATTTATCCACCAGTTAGATGTGCCTGATTATTCTTTAAACGTTGTTATACGAGAGCAAGTTTAGGGTCCTCGGGATGAATTCTCTTCCATTCGTACTTTTCGTCGAAACTAACCAGTACCACTTGTGAATTGCAGAATAGACACACTGCGTGATCCTCGTGCGGCCACCACGACATGCCATCCGAGTTTCGGTGAGATCCACCTGAAAGACAGGCATGTAAACTAGTGTTCCTGCCGTCTTGAAACTTGTTCTTCGGGGTCGTTAAACTTCTTCAGCCATGGAAACGAACGGCGATTTCTTCGTATGAGGAAATTACTGACCAAACAGAAAATGCCGGTAATAACGGATGAAACAAACTAACATCAACATCTCCTTCCGCGTTGTATAATACTTCTGCTCTCGTTTGGTCAAAGTTCTGCTGACAGAAGAAACTACATGCTCGGTGGTTTGTTTGCCTCTTTTTTATAAAACACAGCCAATAAAATCTGTTGTGACGTCCATGTCCAGGATAAACTTACCCGCGGACTCCGATGTGTTTTTGAAAACTAGGACTGGTGCTATACACAACTGACACGGAATTTTTCTAAGGATTCTTGCTTTTTCGTGGTCAATTCGAACGTTTTATCAAGCTCCAAAATGCAGGTATGTGGTACTAAAACCGCGGCAAACTTGGGAATAAACCTGCGGTAGTATGAAGCCAGCCCTAGGAAGCTGTGTACTTATTCGACACTAGTGGGATTTTGCCGTGTTTTAATCCTTTCCTTTTTCGACAGATCAGTTTGGATGTCTGATGTCGACACGACCTGATGTGACAATAATTAACATTAAGAATGTCTGAGCTTGAACACTACATGCCGTACCCCGTCGAATACTCGAGCCTAAATATGGATATGTTTGTCAAGTTGTCTTCATTGGCCATATCGTCCAGATTTACCGGACAGCACTAGGAAATCAAGTCACCCAATACAACACGTATCAGATAGTGAAAGGAAAAGGGTCGTTCGGTAACTAAATGTCTTTTACCGATTGTTCTCATTAACTTTCATTTGCCAATTACTTGAAGCTATTTCCAACGTGCGGAACCATGTGTAACCCTCTAACGACTCCAGGAGAACTTTTATGCGAGACAGAGTAAAGGGGTCTTTTCTTGTCACTTGGTTTTATTGACGTTAATCTACACAGAACCAAATGACCCACTGTTCTTGTTCGCCTACTGATGAAGCCTACGGAGAGCGAGTTTGAGGGCTGATATATATATCAGACTGCAGCATTTCTAGGGTCTTTTTTATCGATGTGGTCTCGTAGCATAGGGGCGCTTTCAAAGCGCATATTGATCGGGTGTTGGCAGTGTTGATTGTATGCCGGGCTACTTCGGTGTAACATATTTGGTGATTATTCCGCACAGAATTATCCCGGTAGCTGCTCATCTGAGCCAACAGCTTTTCGGTAGTTAGTTCAGAAGCACCTTCACATTGTATTGAACTACTGATAGCCCTCTTGTCCTATTTTACAGAGGCTGCAATCCATTCAGTTGATATTTTCGGACCGTTTCATCACAACTGAGATGTACGCAAGGTGGTGTATGTAAGATGCTCCTACGTGAGCCATTCACACAATGGAAAGCTCCCAGGAGGTCCGTGCACACGATGACATTATTGGTCTAACCTCGAAATACTACGAAGTCCTTGGATTCCTTCACGCCACCCAACTGCACAATAATAGTCACTGCAGTTATGACTACCAGAGGATCTGCATTTTTACAGAATACGTTTCCCCGTGAACTCAGGAGGTCCCATTTCATATCCCAACAACAGCTGTGGAAAATTCTTATTTGATGGTTTGTGTGAAGCAAATTAAACAAACCTATGCATAATTTATCACTAAGGGCACCCTGTGGAAACGATACCCCGAGTTCCGTAGCCAAACGATTCCTACTCACAGGACTATTCCAAAGTGCAGGTCAATCCAACGACCCACTGAGCACCACGGTGGCCGATGATTTTCGGGGCCTTTTAGCTAAACTACATGGTAACCTTTCAGCTCCCAGTCTGAGTACAAGGAATTCAACTTCGTCGAGTACCTAATGTCGGCGAGGATCGAAGCAAGAACTCTTCTCGAATTCAGGGTGGGATTGTGCTCTCCCCCATCTGTTGGTAGATGACACTGTCCAACTCTGTGAGCTGCAAGTATGGAAGAGCCCGCTCCACCAAACTGAAAAATGTGGTAGCCAATTCCAACATGGTCTGGACCCGTCATTTTAAACTTTCTTGAAATGTTTGTTGCCTGTCAATGGGTACAGTGTGCCGTGGAGCCTTTTACCGCTCTCCTATTTACCTCGGAAACTCGATCACATACTGCTGCCTCCAGAGGAATGAACAGTAGTTCCGCATGTTGCTCTTCAGGAAAATTCTGCAGGTACCTTCATACCCGATCCTCCCACTGTCCATAATTATCTTTATTCCTATTTGCAAGGAATAGGGATGGGAACCCTCCTCAGGGATGTCTGGTTTGTCAGCATGCTCAGTGATTTCAGGACCTGCGTTAGAGATTATATCAATGCCACAGGAGTGGCTGACATCTTTGACCGTGCTTCATTGCTCATAGCTGAAATTGGAATCTGCGGCGATATTGGTCTAACGTTCATTGCAGATCAGAAGGTTGGAAAGTAACTTCGTCATTTGTAGAAATGAAAACAAAATCTGCTTGAAAATGTTACTGTATGGTAAATGACACCTATAAAGTCAACAATCAGAGAGAAATAATGATCATTGTTGGTTGGCGGTTCGGCGGTTATTCGGGATATTCTTCCTTAGTACTTGACGTCAGCTCTGCAAAAAACGGAGAGAGCGTGGTAGATAAACTCACTCTCACACACATAATTACGGGTGTTAAAATACCCATAATTCACACTATTACGTTGCTAGCATAGATATAACAGTTTTTCGCGCCACACATATTAACCGATTTGTCCAATGGCTTACAGCCATCTCTTCGGCTTTGCCTTTCTCGTAGCACGAGACCCACGTTGCTATGATCTCAGACTCACCATATATTATTGTGAGAACTAGGATGGTATGTCCCTCACTGTCACCACATGTTTTTCAATACAAATTCCGTCGTAGGCTTCAAGAGTACCCGCCTTCTGACACCTATCGACGATGGTAACAGAATTCTGGTGGTCGTTGAGATACGCGTAACACAATCCAAAAAACGCCAATTGTAACATTTGGGTTTTAATACACATCTCGACGACTATTAGAAGTCCGCTTCAGTTATCAACGGTTACCGCTCCGTGAATTAGAGTCGTCCATATGCAAGCATATTCAGGATCGCTTGAGGTTCGAGCGATCAAGTCAACGAAATGTCAGTCAGCGGTCACGTAACGTCAACGTCCGATGCGTGCTTCAACGAATGAGCAGATGTGGCTCAAAACAGTAATGTAAAACAAAATTAGGATGAGAGTAAAGAATGGCTTAGATCTCCAGCAAGAACCTCGAGTTTGGTTGTTTTGTCGATTACACCGCCCACCAAATCTACCACGGATTTCCGTAGCCGACACGCTCAAATCTGAGTCGAGTCCTGGTTCCCTTCCTCACCTACGATTCAACACCCTCCGAATTCCCTTGGGGTGTCAGGACGTACATCAGTACAGTTGCGCACCTAGTAGCCTAAGTAAAGTCGCTCCTGCCGCACCTTATCACAAATGGTACAATTCACTCTTGCCATAAGCGCTGAAATGTAAACAGGGCGCTAGCACCCGCTCAACTCCCTTCTTCCAACAAACACACCTTTCGTATATCCCGGCCGACGAGTCAATCCTTGGTTCGAACTGATACTAGAAGCACTATGCCATCAATCGAGGTCTTACTTTCTACGATGACCCCCAGGGGCCATTGTTTTCTTGGGCCAATATCGGATGCAGTCCTCACTAAGTCACCGACCTTCAAGTTTCGGTCCAATGATATCCACTTTTCTCTTTTTTCCAGGATAGTAACATATTCCTTAGCCCATCCGTATCAAAACACGGCCACCGGATGTATGACTTGTCGCCTTCTTTTGGTTTATAAGCATCCCTGACTGCCATCGGTGACAAGACCGGTGTTCCCGCGGACCAGTGGTGTATGATTTGAGGTCAAAGCACAATAGTCCTTGGCGTCAGACGTCACCGGAACAAGTGGGCGACTGTTCAGTATCCTTTCTGCTTCAGCCAATAACGTAATTAGGTTTCGTCCGACAGTACCTGCTCGGCACAAATAAATGAAGAATTTTCCTCAAGGATCTTACATCTGCTTTGTGACTAGCAGATGGTGGCTGAAATTGGCACTAAGCGCCCCTTGAAAGCCAAAAATCAATACTATTCCTAACATTCCAGCCGTGCATGCATAATGGAAGCTCTTCAGCGGGTAATCTGCGATGGAACATGTCACAACTGGTCAGGTGATGATTAAGCATGGATAGCACTTAGCCTGTTTGCCACTCAAATACCAGAGCGAGTAGTGGTGTCAATAATGTGATGAAGGACAACCGATGAATCTGTCCAGAAGAACGTCTGAGCAGATTTCCATCGTACGGATGATTTTACTTCCTGTACCAGGCAAGAGGCTAGCTTGACGGCGGCCAACTCGACCACGGGTATGGTAATGATTTTTATTGGCACTGATCTAGATTTGGTCAATTAAATAGAGCAATTGACGGAGGCAACTTCAGCACAAAATCGTGCACACACTACGCCACAAGGCTCTTCTTAGGAGCGTCAAAATTCGTGTAGCTGTGAATGACCATCCTTCTCCCCTTTAACCCTAACGCGTCCTGGGATCTTCAAGATGGGTAACTCACTCATGCAGTTCAGCCAGGGGTTACACGACCTCATATGTTTGTCTTCAATCCTATCACGAAAACCCACGCCTTCAAGGCACAGACTTTGAAGCAACACCTTTGCTGGTAGGAGAGCAGGACTCACTAGGCCTAGCCGATCGTAACAAGCAGAAATAACGGATAAGATTCCTTTTCTCGAAGACGCATGACCAATCATGTTCAAATGAAAACAGAACGTATTCTGTTGGGCGTCCATTTCCAGACCAAGAGTCATTTATGCTGGAGTTGGTTTTAAACTGATATCGGCCGTCGGTGCATCAGCGTCATGCTCAGATATGGCCGGCAAGACCTGCTCTACGTTTACTACCCATATTTTAAAGAAGGATCTTCCTCTTTCTAGCATCTCTCTAATTTGACTTACGAAGGTCTTCGGTAGCTCAGTGGACGAGAACAATAAGAAGCAATCGTCCACATAAAAGTACTCACACAGCTGCCGTTTTGGGTCATCATTGCCCCACCACAGGATCCTTCGGGCGCCACGATTCTTTAGGTCCACTTGGACTTGCATAAACATTTTTTCGACATCTGCTACGAAGGCTACCTTCTCCTCTGGAAACCGCAATAAACTCTAACCACGTCATTGGTCCAGTCGGAACCTTGTAGTAACTGGTCGTTTAGGGATAGTCCTCTAAACCTTGCGGCACGGTCTAGAACTACCCTTAGTTTTTCTGGTTTCTTATGGTTGACGACAGCGTGGTGTGGCAAGTACCGTCTTGAGTGAAAAATCTGGTGCCAGCTGTTCTGCAGGGATGAAGGTCATATAGCCCTTGTCTCTATTTCCTTGAATGACCTCTTCATACCTCCCATAGAAAGCTACATTGCGCTGAAATCTTCTTGGTTAGGAGCGTAAAACCTCCGGGTGCGTATTCATAGTTGTTGGGGATAGCCTAAACTATCGTCTTTTATGTCCATCAACTAGTTTTAGGGACCGTTCTGCGATCGATAGCGTCTTCTGGTCCTCCAATGATGGCGCTTGCTTAATAGATTCATTGTCAGAGAAGTCCGGATCATACAGCCTTCGAAGCTGTTCTGAGATGGTGCTTTGCTCCTTTGTCATATTTTTCACGATGAACTCCCCGTTGTTGCATGGGCCTAGTAGTCCCAGGATCATCCATCCCGGTTGAAATTTGACTGCGTAAGTTTGGCTGTGCCTCCATTTTGCTGTCCCAAGTCCCAATCAGCCTCTGGTACGTCAGAACCTACCAGTTCTTCTAACTTAACATCTCTAGCTCATTCCACGGGAACATTTCTATGGTGTATCCATCGACCCTTGACTGACCCCAAGTCCATATGCGGGGACCTAGGGAATAGCCAGTTAACACAAAAGACACGCCCTAACGAAAAGTCGGCTGAGTCGTCCAGGGATACCAAACAAAGATTCATGACCCCCGACCCAATCTTGGAGCGTCTACTCACCGTTCTAAAGGCCATACAGGAAGGCACCTGGAACAGGCCAATCTGTTTAACCAGACCATCCTCGATCGGACTTACATCGGAGCCATCATCTACGATAGCGTATGTTAGCACGGTCGATTTATGTCCACTGATTTTCACTGGGATAATGCCAAATGCTACGTCGTAACCAGTGGTGCGATTGGCTGCACAATGATATGATTATGGGCAAGCTACACTCAGTTTGTCGTGATGCAATAGTTCGTGGTGCCTGGTACTACATACGAACTTCGCATATACCGTGACCACGGGATAATCCGCTACATGATGTCCTGCCTGCAGGTGTACGAAGCAGTCACCTTCTTTCCGAAACCAGATACACGTGTTGCTAACTTGCATTGCTGCGAATTTTGCGCAGTTATCTGCATTGTGTCCTTCCTTGCATACAATATATATTTGTTCTCTTCTACCCTTAAATTTGGAGTGAGCAAAGTTTGCTTGACGGTCACTTCTGCATGCCAAATAACGAGTGAGGAGGAGGGGGGAGGGGGCAATGATTTCGCTGTAGTGGACAGAGCTATCTGCCTAAATCGACTTCGGGCTATTTGAGCTTCGGTTGTTGTGGATTTCATCAGTAGTTTGAAGTTCCGCACATCTGAATTCTCGGCTGTTTCGTCTACAAGTCGTGCCCATCGATGCAGCAGCTGCCGAGATAGCATACGAACGATCCCCTCTAACGTGTCTTTTGAGACAACGCTCGCATCGCATTCAAGCTGAAATAGATCGATTTCGCAGCTCTGCAATTTTATCGCCAATTTCGTCAGTGATTCGGCTTCGTCGGCGTTAGGTATCACGGCTGACAGCAGACGGATCAACAGGGATCATGCAACGACCTGTATCTGGCCGAACAGAACCTCGAGGATTTCATGAGCTCTTCGATAGCCTTGGTTCGGGGCAACAAGAAGCATACTTCAATTGCTTCTTTAGTTTTTCCTTTGCAGTAGTACTGGAGGTATACCAACCTTTGGTCTTCATCACTGATAATGTTTTCACTATAATACTGAAATTGTTTTTAAATCTTCAGTATCTTATTGCGTAACCATCGAACCCAGTTGGTTCTACCTTAGGTACCTGCATTCTGCACAAGGTATATCCAGATTCGTTCGGAAATGGAAAGTGCGGTTCATGGAGTGGATTGTGATTTTGTTTCTCACAGTAATTGAGGAACCTTTCAATCTTTTCTGACTAATTAACTGTTTCTGCTCTAACAGGACCACGAACTTCATCTTGTTCTGAAACTACGAAATTCAGTTGTGTCATCTTAACCCCGATTCTCGCCTTCAAAAGATGATGCTAATTCTCTAATCGAATTTCTTCGATGAGCTGTTTCCCCTTCAATAGTGCTAAAGGATGCGCATTCTTTTAGGAATTTGAGCTAGGCGACGCTTTTGATTTAAAACTAACCCGTGATGCAGGACAAGAAACCTCATCAAAAGCATGGAACAAACGGGGGTTGGACTAGCCTCGGATCCTGGAGTTCAATTATATACGATCGGTTAGCCACGGGCATTCTTTTGGTTGTTGTCTAGATTCCAAGCTCGTTGAGTTCTTTAACGGACTTCTATACATTTTACACTTCAAGTGAATAGTTCGTAACTTCAAGTGAAGCCCAAATGGGATCGCTACGCTAACACAGACATGACTGGCTTGGTAGTGGTCACTTGTCACCTACCTACAAAACCTCGCTACCCCGTGATCATCCACATTGCGATGGTAACTGGTGCGCTGGATTCTTGTTGATACATACAGATAGTACGTGCGGGGCTTACAGGGGGAGGTGTGATCACATAGTCGACCGCGTGATCGAAGGGCAAAGGACCAGGGGCAAATTGAGACGGCCAAGAAAGCGACAGCGTTAGTTAACCTTGACTCATTCTCTTTCTCACTCTGTGTGTGTTGGTGTAGTTGTGTGTAGCCTAGCAAATCTGAGTCTGTCCATACATGTAACTAAGCTGCATTCTGTTTAGAGCCTGGTTGCTCGTGGAATGACCAGTTCAGTTTACCGAAGATGAGTTGGACAACGAGACGCACATTCCACATACCTGACACCAAGTCACGTGTCTTGACCGAGTATGATGCCGAGGACGACTGGTGTTTGGTAGCTGAAGCACTCGGCTTCAAGAGAAAACTGCAATGACTCGGACTATGGGAAACAATGCAACACCTTCCATGTTTACTCATGGTGGGAAACATTCCAAACTTTTGTCTGATCATTGAGTATAGGAACTTATTTTCCTGATTGAAGCGGAGTAAACACTAACGCGTTCAGCACTGCAAATCCGATTGCATTTTGGGCATGGAAATGATGTTCCTGTCACCACGATCAGCAACCATCTTAATAGACAGCTGATAATCTTTACGTAAAGTTCTTCAGATATTCGTAACCATGACTTTACTGCGTAACAAGCAGAATAGGAAGAGCTTTGTCCGTAGAATTCTTCCAATATTCCTTGACATTGTTACGTAGAACAGCTGTAATGGTATGAGGCACACAATCATGAGATCATACGGATAGACGAAACCAGTTTTAATCTGAGCTGTTCGCGAAACTTTGGTGGAGCATCGAAAACCTATATCAAGTGATTGCTGGCATCCCCCAAGGTTCCCAACTAACATGATGCGGTTGCTGCTTTTCATGAGTGACTTTCTTTTCACCACTTCGCACCCCATCCATGATTGTTCCAATGACTCCATGCCCTTATTTTCTGTTTTCTACTCTCCCACTGGTACTCATCAGGCAAAATCTTTTACGATCTTTTCAGTGTTTGTGCGAAGCTGAATTCCCACCTTGATCGAATTTCTGCTTGAGGCTCAGACAATGGTGTTTCTTTCAGAACTGCAAAATTTGTTAACTAGACCATCTGCTTAAAACGAGACCATTTTCTATCGTGCACAAGATCTAAATTCGCCTCAATACTGAATACTGGAGTCATGTTTGGATGGGGGCCTGGCTTGATCATTTTCTCTCAAACCCACTCCAAATCAAAACCATCCGCATCATTGCTGCCCCACTACAATATCAACTCTACCGTCACTAGCCCGTCGCTGAACTGTTGCTTTACTCTGTGCTTTCCGCCAAAATTACCGTGTGTTTTGTTCTCTGTTAATTGCTTTTGTGTTTCTTCCTCTCCAGGCTTCCGATAGTTTTTCCTGTAAGCAGGCAGCAAACCGTCAATTGCAACCCGTTGCACACTTTGTTCCAAATCTGCATTTCTCCCATGAGCTGCAAAATTGTGGAACACTTCACTTTTCTTCGTACTTCCTCTTTACTGTGGTCTCCACAATCCCAAGCACGGGATTTTTGATTGAATGTTCCCAAGCCTGTTCTCTATTGTACGGTAGGTTTTTAGACTTTGGGATTTCTCCGTTCTACTGTAACTAATGTGTATCACCTGATGAAAACACAAAGTTCAGTGCTACATGGCCAGTGCACTGTTTACTATTTCAGTTAGTGCCTGCAGCTTGTGCATCGAGATCAACGTAAACAGATCGAGAAAAGATTGGTGCCACTGGACTTACTCAAATGACCAGTTGCAATTTCTAATGTATGGTCGTTTCTTTCAAAGGACTCCGTCGCCGAACAAACGATGTTCACCCCCAAAGGGTGTTTACAACGGAATTCACATTGGTGGCTCGGAATTCTGACTTTTGGCAATTACATATTCACCATAGAATAAGTACTCAAATGGCTGAAGACTAATAAAATGTGAATCGGGATTGAACGGTGGAAAAAGTATGCTCTCGGCTCTTATCACCGTTCAAATGAAAAATCTACACTGAATTCGTCGAAGTCTGATATATTTCAGAAAGTCCTAGCCAGAACAACGCTATCAGCATATTTAAAGATGCGAGCTGGATGGGATACAAGTAAATCAGTTATTTATGTTGAAAATAGATACCTTGAAGTACACCGGCACTGGTTAAAAGATGCTCAGAGACCTCTCTCTACTTAAATGCATTACGCTCTTCCGGAAAAGTAGTCCTTCAATCAATCTAGTAAATGTGCACGGCAGCTAAAACATTCCAGTTTTTTGAGAATCCATAGGGATATGTTGTCAAGGACCGACATGGAGTCAAGAAGAGCACATCAAACTGACTTGGTAGATTCGTTGAGGAATTTCGTGATATAATGTACAATGGAAGCGACTGCATCAGATGTAGAGCATTTGGGTTTGTAAGTAAATTAGAAACTTCTCGCGGCGGTTTAAAAACGATGCAGAACAGTGTGCCCAGCAAGTTGCTGCGCTAGTCAATAAATTTCAAGTCTTGTCAGGCCATTTGATTGTTTAGGTATAGGAATAACAGTAACGGAACACAAGCAGTCGGGACTGGAATGTGAACACAGTTAATTGTTACTTACCGAAGTAATCAAATTACATAGAGAGCCGGCCGCATGTCTAAGCACCACCGTTGGCAGACCGTCTGGACCAGTTATCTCAGTTACTGTTGTTGATTTGAGTAGGTTGAGGATCTCCATGGTTAACACCTCTTGAAATTCAGATGAGATAGGAAACCGGAAAATGGGAAGTGGGTCATCTGATTGTCGAAAAACTCGGCATTTACCTTTGAGGGTTTTTCCCATCTGGTCGCATGAAAACTTGGTCCCACGCCACTTGTTCGATATTCAGAGAGAGTAGGAGCTGTCTGAAAAATTTGGCATCGGGGTGTGTAGTAGTGACCAAGCTGTGGGCCTTTATGCTGTTGTCCGGCTATTGTAATTGTTGGTATCTAATACTGCACTTATTGGGCCTTGGTTGATGAAGTTTTCCCCACTGTGCTTTTGCAGACTGAACAAGTGTAACCCTCAGGCGGAAGATCACTGGTCTTTGTATGTCATTTGTAATCTCAGATATATTGAAAGTGACAGCCGAAGGACCTCAGATTTGTGCTCCATGATGTGTGCTAATTCCTTTCTCCTAAATAGATGCTTCAAATGTTGAACATCATCACATTCTATCAGATTCTACGATGTGAAAAAAACAATGAACGGTTATAGAAAAATATATTCACTGTGAACATTTTTCTTCTTTTGAGGTGTATCACTTTGGAATGTGTGTGATGAATTGCCTCCCTAAAAATGCGTTAGGTCTGAGATATATAATATGCAGTGAACATTGGTGCTAATGGGCGCCCTTGACCTAACAGGGAAACTTTCTGAGTGGTTGGCCAGGATGCAGTCTAACTGTGAGTCTTCAGGGGTCGGAGTACAACAGATATTGCGAAGATCGAAATATGAAAGGGGAAGTCTCGACAAGTGAATGAAGTAGCCTACTATAATGTGAAAGTTCTCATCATGCATGGGATTATTGAAAGGAGCAAATGGATCACAGGAAATGTCAACTAATTTTACTAAGCATTTTGATTTTTTATGTGAATGCTCCAAATGGTAACCTGGCCGGAACGAGAGAATCTAGTGGGGCGATGTGATACAGATAAACAACCGCTGCCGTCAATTGACATATCCATGATAAGGAACCGACCGTGATGCTATTTAGGATAATCGGATATTCATCGAAGAAAGAGTACCATCGTAAAGAACGTAGAAGACGTTCTGTCCTGAACCAATCGCATTTTGAGAGTGAGAATGATATTTAAGCGGAGAATTAAAAGTAAGCAATATGAAATCGTACTCTGTGCAGTTTTTATGTACAAGCATTGAAAGACGCATTCAAACAATATTGTGTAGCCAATATCAGTCATCACATTTGCCTGACGATGCAACCCTTCGCCTAACGACTCTAGCCTTATTCTACCTTGCAATAAACTGATCCGAAACAGTGTTTTTGGTCAAAGCCTGTTGCAATTGTTGCATTTCCTCGTCAATTGCGTCTTCGATGAAAGTCAGTCGTGTTCTGCGAAAACTTGTTTGAGCTAGACGCATTTTGTATTCCAAAGAAAAAAGTCTGTTCATGTGGCATTTCGGTGGAAAGACCTGGCGATCTTCGCACCATTCCTTATAGTAACATTGATGTCATTGAGGTGTACCTTGTTGTTTGATACTGTACCCACCACGGAGATTATATTCGGACGCATACGAATGAATTCATCCGCGAGTGAGACGACGAATTCCCGTTTTTGACCGTCGAGAAACAGCCCGGATAGTCTGAAAATAGGGTGTTCGACATACTCGCTTACTCCAGATCCCATTCATAACGGGAAGTCGATGAATACTCACTGTCGATAATTCTTAACAGTGGAGATGAAAGAGCCATGTGTTGGTTCTATGGTTCCATCAGGATGGGACTGTACCTTGAAGTGGTGTGGTGGTTCATCTGATTCCACAATCGTAAGAGCTATACAGGATAGCTTCCTTGGGTCAAAGATGCATTTATGCCTGACAGGTTCTATGTGGGAGGGGGCAGATGAAGTTCAGCACGTTTTAATCATTGGGTTATCGTTGGCGTGGGTCAATCGAACATTACCGTTTACCTTGATCCATTCATGTGGACCCAGATCACGCCTCAGTACGTGTTTGCTTCTGTTTACCTCTCGTCGGTGGTTGTGCCAACACGAAAAACAACGGGTCCCCACAGTTGCTTTGGGACGATAACCGAACCAAGAAGCAAATTTTTCAATGTTTCACCCTAGCTTGTACAAATCCTATTAGAAATGTGTGGGCGTAATATGTCAAGGGTTTTTTCAGTTTTAACAGAATACTTATGTGTGCACGGGTGTTGGTATTATTTAGGTGGTCCAAATCTGAATCCTGGGGGTGGGATGGGTCGATACGCAGCCAAAGTAATTGTAGAGTTTGCATGAACGTTTATGCATGCGTAAGGCAGGTGAGAAAATATGGATGCTGATCGCATCGGCGACGGCTACCTTGTGTTAACGGATATGTATGCGGAGATTAGGAAGCATGCTATGGATGATTAGAAATGCTGAATGAACATTTATTCAATGACATGAGTCCATCGAGGGTACGAGAATAGCACCCATTATGATTCATGTTCTTCTATGTTGGAGACAACGTGGAGAATACACATTATTCCCTTGAAATATTTGTACTGGCTAACAGCTGTTGCAAAACGTACCGCTTGATTTCAAGTATCAATCTACCAGAAATAAATAATAAATCTGACGGTTAGCCGAATCATTCTCCGGAATTCCATCTGAACGGAAGGATGGATCTTTTTGTGTAGCAATTCGTTTGACACAATGCCAAAGTGGACCTTCTAATAATACGTGCAAAAGAGACGGCGCTGTTAAATGTCACCCCTCCATCGTAAATGGAGGTTATTCGCTAGGTATTTTATCTGAAAAGTTGGAAAGATGCTAGATCGGATAAGCTGTCTCCGGTATTCTCTCGCTTATTTAGGTGAAACGATAGTATTTTAAGTGACATTTCTGCTTTTGTGGTTGTGCCAACACTCAAACCACCCGATCCGCACAATGGCTTCAAAACAACAACAGACAAACTGCTTTTCAGGCAGACTTGTCTACATGTTCATCAATGCAGCAGGATGCCCAGGACCCAACTGAAAGCTGGAAAAGGAAAAATATAGCCTTTCACGTTACTTGTAGTGCTCTCAAATACGTCGGTTCAAGTACGCCGCGCAAACGATGAATTGATTCGATATCAGTTGCTCCGTTAGATACTCACATACCAGTCCCTTAGGATGCCGCTTTCAATAAAATGAATAAATTTCTGAGGCTTTAATTGCTTTACCTGGAGTCTAATAATCGACCGTGAACAATGGTGGATCGTAAAATGTAGAAATGGAGAAGGTTACTTCTAGTAGCAGTATAAGAATAAGTTTTCGGAGGAAATGCAAATGTTTTCACTGTTTGATTCTCTAGCTCATAGAAATCCTATTCAAAATTGGTGCGTTGAAAAAGTCAAGCATACTTCGTGTTGGACAAAGGATATTTGTTATGGGGGTGCTAAGATTAGGTTGACACGTTTCGCTGCATGACCAGGTTGTAACAGTTCCATGATCCATAACTGAATCATTGGAGAATAACTAGTAAATCTAACGGTTAACGGATTCAATCTAAGGAAATTCGTCCAAATCGGAGGATCGATCACATCATGGAACCACTTGTTTGACCCATTTCCAAAGTAGAACTTCTGATAATGCGTTCACGAGAAAGGACTCACTACTCCGTCATAAATAGAGATTATCCGCTAGGCATTCTTTCTGAAAAGGTAGCAAGATGCTAGATCGGATGAGTTGCCTCTGTCATTTTTTCGCCGTTGGGGTGAAGCATTGGTATTTTAACTAAAACAACTACATTTAGTAGTATTTTATTGTTCAGTAACACAGCATAGTCGGAATCGTTGGTAGGTTGTCGACTTATCGGTCACCACGGGTAACCTTTTTCAAGACTGGTTTTACAACCGAATGAAACTGGGATGATAGCTTAGAGCAGTTGGGTGTTAGTCACAGTGTGTTCGTGACCATAATACCGGCATCACTGTTTGGAATACACTTTGCAATTCTGATCAGTGGAATGGTTCTGGAGAACTGGGTTAGTCCTACACCAAAATTAGCGTTGTCGGAGGAAGCCCCATCTGAAGCCGTTCAGTTCTATAACCTGGGCAGCTACATTCAACTCAGAGTTCAGATATCAGATGAAGTATCGTTCCGTATGCAAAGGCTCGTTGGAGATTTTCCAAGTTAGTTGAGTTTGTCGCTGGCGTGATATCCAATTTTCTCACCTATGTTTATCACACTATACAACCCAGAAGAATCGCGCAGGTAAGGGTGAGATGTTTGCGAAACTGTTGGCGTTTGAGTCCGGATTTCTCCATGGATTTTCCACGTATGATGAGAATGTACCTTATCAGAAATGCTCAAAGTAAGCGTAGGGTTTGGAGAACCAGAAATTAGTCACCAGAACAATTACTGAATCTAAATGGGTCAAAACAACTGAAACGAGTTTATGCATACTCAACGACAGACTTTCTCGGTCAAATCGCCCATCAAGGCGGGCAGTGTATGGGAGGTAGTTCGAGGTGCTCAATTCAAGACAAGGTGGAAAAAAGTACGGAAGCATCAACCAATGAAGCTTTTCAGGCAGGACCTGACAGACTATTGGGTAGTGGTCCACCATACACACTTACCAGAAGGTTCGATACATTGTGTGAATTAGTTAGGTGTCACGAGCAGTGGACTAGTTAAATCTAGGCATTCTTCGTTTCCGAGACATCGGCTTCTTTGATTATGGCAATTTTCACATCGGCTTCTATTCGTTTTGCCCTTTACTTGATTATCGTGCAAAGTAACAACCAGAACCGGATCACAGAAGTGTGCGGTTGATAGTTGAAGGCATTGAAATGAACTACTGTGGATTATACACCTTCAGGGCTTAAATGCAGTAAAATAAATAATTAGCGACGAGCTACTACAATTCACGGAAACGTTTCAAATCACTCAGGTCACATCTGACCCTCTTCATTGTTCCGTGAATGCTGTTCACATGATATACCACAGTTAAGTACTGGTTAGTTTCGGTTGAAAATTCATATCTGACGCAGACCAGATATCTTCTCTTGTTTGAAGCATGCTCTGTGCCCCGTTTATCGATGGATGCACCAAAGCGCAATTGACCGATGGTTAGAATGGGGTACACTTCCCACAGGAGGCCTTTCGTTGTTACCCTACTAGACTAGTTGCAGATAAGTGCCGTTTGCTTTTTTCTCAGTGTACCCCTAGCTTAACTTCAACAACCTCTCTACTATTGACACGTGGATATCTCTCTTTCCCTTTTCCACTCCCATCCTGTTTATCCGCCTGCTAAAAGCAGATATGAGACTCTTTGGGGGATGAACATGTCCATTGTTTGTCTTACCTGTTCTATTTGTATATTGAGATGTATGGGTGGATGGGGGGGAAGGATTAATTATCTGGTAAACCATTTTCGGCAGTTGTGTGCCATTTGATTGTACTTGTTTGACCGAATAACTAATAACTGATGGTAAGCAGGAGTACAAAATCGCTATGGAAACCAAACGAAGCAAACAGGACGAACCATGGACAACTGAGAATATCTGCATTGTTCAGTCACTAATAACTACAAGATTATTTTATCATTCAGGAAAACCTCGTGAGGTTTAATACTATCATGAACACGGGCGTGGGTATGGTGTTTATACCAGTCTCATTCCCGTCGATCCCTCCCTAAGCACAACCCAAGGCCATTCACGGTTCACATTGTGTACTAGTATTGTTGCTTTCAAGGTGGTCGTCCCCCGTGCCTGGAAAAGAATGAAGGTTAGCTGGTGGTAGTGACGAGGTTTCAGCGAGTGCTTTCCCCCACGTGTAATAGTTCCGCATTGTCATGGCCTGTATTCACGGCATTTCGTAGAGGCTAAAAGTGCATTGTTTCTATCTGTTGTTAGGAAAGCGACAGTGACAATTACTGCTGTAATCTCGGTGACTGCACGGAATAATGCCCGTTTTGGATAGTCACACTATAGGTAAACGTGTAAGCTCTCATTGCTCGTTACCGTAGATTAACCGAGACTGTTTCGATAAAAAATATGCACTACGACCGCAGTTTCTAATGCCTGACGTCATCATATTTTGTCAAGAATGGAGCAAACATATAGAGAAAATTTGCCTTCGCAAAGTGTCCCAGACTGAGAATGTACAAACTGTACTGAATACTAATATTTCCATCCACACACCTTTTGGGTGATCAGAAAATCAAGGTTCATATTTGATTTTACATAGTTACTATTTTCCAAAGTCCAATTGGTTACTATTCAGGTTTTACATTATACCAAAACTGATATTCCGAGGTTGCCGGATACTTCACGGCATCATTCGTCTTTTTAATATTTTGGCTGAGGTTCTGCTTCCGGCCTCATGAGATTACTGTGCGGTCACAAGTGATTTTTTCAAAATGAACTTTGACATTTCACCTTTTTCTTTATTACCCTCAGATTTCTGAAAATACTTAGTGACTTTTCTTGACATCTATTCCTGCATTGCAACTGACGTAAATTGGGAAAATGACTGATTTCCTTGTTATCTTTCGGAAACGAACCTATACCATCCGAGTTTCACTACTGCGTGGGAATTGCAAACTGACTTACGGTATTTCACGGGATGGCTTGGACATTGCTCGATTGTTCCATCCTAAGTGCCCCAAGACATCAAAAATTTTCACCATTCCGGTAAGCAATTTTCAACCGAATGTTTGACGAGCTTTTGTCCATTCCGTCCATTGAACTTGGAACGGCAGGCGAATAACTTGGCTTATATACATATATATACTGAAAACTCCGTTCTACCTTCTTTACTTACCGTTGTTCTGAGCCCACTTCCTCATTCGTAGTGGAATAAGTTCTGTTCTGCGTTTTTGGACAACCTCAGTGGAAACATTGTTTCTAGAATCCTCTCCGTCTCTTCATTTTTCAGCAAACTCTGGTAAACACCAAGTGATTGAAGACCCTGATGTGAGTTGTGCTTTGTAAAAATATGTACTGTTTACAGGCTTGGTTCACCTCTACAAGGTTTCAGGCTTCTACCGAAGTAAATTTTCTTATTTTTCCACTCAACCGTTGGTGTTTGAAAGATTTTCCTTGCTCTGAATGCTTTGTACTGATTGACTTGCTTGTTCTTCGATTTTCCTTGGTTTCGTGGTAACCAAACTTCTTGTACTCCGTGTGCCATTTTTGACAATTATTGCCCCATCACACGTTCATTCTTTCGTTTGCATCTTAGTTTCAACAAGCAATGCAACTTTGTGTTATTACTAACAATGACACAAGTGATTGTCTCTTTACTTCCATGATAATGCTACTTCTGTTTACAACTGTTGATGCAATGTACCGCTACTTCTCAAGGAGGGTGTGTTCGTAAGCCGATTTATCTTTGTTCATCGGTCAAAGAACGACTGAGATTTCCTGAAACACAACTCACGCAAGAGCGCACTCTACCATTCCAATATAAAGAATGAAAACCCTGTTACGCTGCCCCCAAGTTGGCTGTTTCTCGGTCTCATTCGAAACAGAAGCTACTTTCCCGTTTTATGGGTTGCGATAATGGCTTAGGAACCTGAGGTTGATTTGTCAACTGTCGGTAAATCACCCAGAAGCTATGAATCCCCCAAAGACCTATCCACCTAGGATTCTGTATCACGAAAATTGTAGACTGAATTTATGAACAACCATTTGCACGTTATACGTCATACATAGGTATATCAGTAAAAATGTTTTACATCCGTTTATTTGTGTTGCCTCAATTTTATCTACAGCCTCACTACCCTCATGTTCTTTTTGCTGATCTTGTGACGAAGCTTCTTAGGAAACGTCGACATATTCACTTGATTGCCTAATTTTCACTGATTTGCTCAATGTATTTTACGGCTTATTTTACACATGGATTTCATCATTTCTGTTTGACTATGGAAGTAATAGTTAATAGGCAATAACCTTCGGAAAAATTGGGATAAACTTGTTTTGTTTTATCAGTTGTGAGCCATCGACTCTGCAAATGGCCATTCCTGATTACAAATGGAAATGAAGCACCTCTGCACAGTGATGATCTTTTGAGTGTGATAACTGTAACTGAACCGCTGTCCAGTGATCGAGTGACTCGTAGAATACGAACCCGAGATAAGAATTCAAACGAGGCTAGTCGGTATTCTACGTGTACTCCACGGAACAATCAATACAATTTCAAAAAACGTCTCAATTTTGTGAAGCAATTCGATCCCAGGAGTCCGGGAATGGACGTCAAATCGTCCGAAAGGTATGGCTAGGAAAGTATGCCTTATGATACGGGACCGAGTCATCAGAACGGGGTGAAATTCAGCTTATCTAGCAAGGAAAATTGACCAATCAGAGAAGGAGTGGGTAGCGTAACTGGGACGGATGGACGGAGATATGACCATGAATTAGTTCAGAGAAGGATAAAGAGGATTGCACGCAAGCTTGACCTAGTCCCTCACGCTGACGTGACGTGATCTTTGCGTGGAAAGAAAGTACAAACCTCACTTGTGATGCACGAAAGCTCGAAGGTCGTAGGCCTCCTGGAAAACCGGTCCACTGCAAAGGTATACTCACAGGAAAACGGTGGGTGATCGGAGGAAAGTTAACCGGATTCAACATGAGAAAGGAAAGGGAAGACGTGTGGGTCGAAATGTTTGTAAAGGGCCGGGAACACGCTGATTCAGGTCACGGCAGTGAGAAAAGGGAACCGCGTGGGAATTTCACAAATGTGCTGAATAAGCACTATAATAACTGTCCCCAGTCTGAAGACATCTACGTCAAATAATGAGTGAAAATTAACAGAATCAAGGTAATTGGTATCATTTAAACTGTCCTTTCAATGAACAATATTCGGGGAGCAGTTAAATTAAACCATTGCCTACGGAGGAATGCGTAACATGAAAATCGCTTTAAGCCCAGCGAGCAAACAAAGATTGGGGCCCTCCAAGTACAGAAGATGATGGACGAACTAAACAGATCGAAATCATCCACAAGACAAAGAGCAGGCTGTTCGGACGATTCAGAACATCTTGTTCATATTTATGGACAGACGGACACTCTAAGTATCATCACAGAGTCTCAGTTTTTGTCCTCCATGTAGAATAATTGACGGCCGGATTTGGAGACTCAATTTAGAACTATTCTTGAGTGATTGATGATCTGGTACCATTCATTTGACTATGTTGAAAAGGTGAAGATTCATTTGGCATAGAATTACTGTCCACGTCATTTGTTAAGTAAGTTGCAAAAATGTATATTGTTGTCAAAAGGACAAACAAGGGTGCCGGAATAGTCATTCCTAATAGATGGGACAACATTGGCAAGAAACACCTCTTAACTCTTGGTAAGCGTTATTATTGATTGCTCTGATCTGCTATAGGTCGATGCACATGCCAAAAACGATAAAGAAATTTCATCTATCAGATCGAGGACTCCTGAAGTCGCATGAACCCTCGTCATTTATCGCGTATATGCCGCTGTCGACTGGGATCCAGTCTATTAGCACCACCTCAGTTCTTTCACTAAGAGCAACCCAAAAGCCAGCGAGGCCAGAATTCGCAGTCTCAGCGTCCCCAGAAGGGCTCAAGTGAAACATCGCAGAACGATCAGAATGGGGGCGTTAATCGAAAATTAGAACTTTAAATTGAATGCAAGTCTCTTGAATGCAACACACGTCGATGACAAGGAATTCATGGCTACGAGCTAAATGCACGAAACATGAATTTTGATAGTCAATCCGTGGTTACGTAAGACAAAATTGTTCTTATGTAGACCAGGAAAGATTACAGCAGAGCAGTAGGTTAGAGCTGAGGGAGTACATCGATAGAAAAAACAAAAATAACGGCATATCTGCCAAAAACCTACTTTTGCTTATGCATTTGAGAAGCTAGTTAATGGAGCCCAAGATTCCTACTCGGGACCCTATTGAGCTATTGAGAACTACGCTTGGGAAACTTGGTGATCCGGTAACATCCAAGTGACTATGCTGAGAACCTGGAGCATATTCTGGGATAGAATTGCTCTCGGTATCTTTTGTGCATCATCGTCATCATGGTACAGTGTTAAACAGTAGGGCAAGCCACACTGACCATTGTCTTTCTCACCATGTTTCACGTGAAAAAGAGAACATGAACATGAAAGGCGGACAAGAAGTGAATCTACAGGGGTAGGAAAGGGAAAGAACATTTTCCCATTCTCCTCAGCCACGTCATCTGTTGACCTTCATGTGGTCTGTCCCATCCCTGAGGAGAAACGGAGAACAAGGCACAGCCCAGTAAACATGTGTTAGCCATACGCAAAACCTGCTCCAAAGAAAGAAGTCTACTAGTTTGGATAAGTTGTGATAATGTAATACGCAAAGGACAATGGTCTTTCAACAAGAGTTGTACGTGTGTGGTCTGCAGAAGTAAAAAAATAGGAGCAACTCCGTGATCCGAGGCATGGTGTATAAACAGACACCAACAACTGCATTAAATGAACAAGATGGCAGCCTTCAATCAGGTCGTTACAACAGAACATCCAATGCTCGACTTCTGACCGAGGCATTGCTTATTCGGTCATTCCACTCAACCTTAGCGATACTATGCAGATATCGATGGTCGAAAACCTGAAGGGGACGAATATCTTCCGCAAGCAGACCCCAAGTTTCGCAGCCATACAACAAAACTGAACTCACCGTGGCACAGTACACACGATCTTTCAATTTCAGCGAAGCATCACATTGGCGCCACAAGTGTTTTGATCCGACGTACTCCGTTCGAGCCTTGGATATATGCATGCTCAACTACACTAATGTGCTTCCATTAGTAGTCACGATACTACCAAGGTAAGCAAAGCGGTCGACTACTGCAGCACTTCCTTGGGAAGCATCAAACTCGGAACCGTTGACGTCCTGTCTTGGAACACCACTTTACACTTTAAGGATAAAAAGCGCATGTCGAACGGAGTTACGGCCCTTGGAAGTGTATCTAGTGCACGTGGAGCGTGTTCTGTGCATTCTAACAAGCAGACAAGAGTGTCGGCGTAATCTGAGTCACACGGCCTTCCATCTTATTCCACTTCGAAGCCTACACTAGCGCTCTCCCCAAAGCACTGGGCCTACTGGTTATGCGTATACTGTTGGCCATGAATGGGCTCTCCTATTCGATCACATCCTCTCACTTTCCGGGGTTCACCGTCCACCGGTGTACCGAATATGTTTTTTATAGTCTTAGACTGTTATTTGAAGCATCTGATGCTTCTATTGCTTCGGCTATCTTGGCCCACCAATCTTCCCGGTCCTTCTTATAGCTTTTGGAACTTGCTTTTTGTAGACTTCTTCGTATCTGATTCATCAACTCATAGTTCGAGAGCGGACCTCTTGCTTTATTGGACTCAGCAAATTTTGAGAACCCCAGTATCTCTGATGGCCATCAGATCTGGAACCGCAGGGGAAACCTGCTAGTACATGCTTAGTCCACTTCATATGGACCCAGTGCTCGTCTACATTACTGTCCGTTGCGGATCCTAGCTAATTTTTGTTCATAACTTGTGCAAACTTCTGGGTCAGACAAAATTTGCACGACAAAACGGGTTTTGCGGTTTGGGTTGATGATCATTGAGCTAGAGCGCGAATCACATTCAAACTAATGCATGGTCCGACTCTACGTACGTGGGCCAGTAGAATCTACAGTTCTGAAGAGAACTGCTCCGTCGGTAGATTTACGAATTATGACCGATCTGATTCAGAGTAATTTTAGAGTTAGAGCCCTCTGTCGCTCTTTGAGGCGAGTTGTGTTGGATATTCGTACTAGACATGAATAATCTATTTTCCGACCAAAACTGGAGAAGCCTATCCCAATTGTCTGTGGACTGAGCTGGTGAAGCACAACACCCACCTAAGCAAACCTCTGTTTCACAAAGTTTGCCAACTTATTCAAAAAGACCACCAGCCAGCAATAAATTGTCATAGCTTTGTGCTTGCGAGCGAGTGTGGAGTTCATCACAGAACTCAGTCTTCTGTGTCACAGCTCAGCCTGCTGGAGCCTATGCCGAGATCACGAACAAGCTGTGGTTAACAGAGTTATCCTTTCGAAAGCCAACTGATTCCTGGAATCCCACAGCTTATAAACACCACTGACCGGGATCATTTAAAGGGCATCCCCAGTCGTGTCAGTAAAGACTACTCCTACGCCACATTGACTCGTAGGTCTAGCTACTTCGTCTTCTGAAGTGCTCAGGAAATACCTCGATGAGATAACAGGAGCAGTTAGCTCAATCACACTGTTCGAATCCTGGATATGCTTTCCACGGACGTAACAGACTTCAACCACCGGAAGGTCTATTGTGTGGGCCAGGCACGTTTGCTGACTGGCCTGCATCAGTGTACGGACATTAAGGGAGCCGAGATTCAGAGGTTGATCAGGATTGAGAAGATGTGGGTTATGTGACTGGAAACTATGTGACAATGAACCTTACAAGTATCGGGCGTGTTATCAGTGGGAGCTTCATGGGTGGATAGAAGAGGCGAAGAGAGGTGGTTGGGGATAGAAGACAAAGGTTGAATGTAAGGTAGGGAATTCTGAGTAGCAGTCAACCTAACTCCACCATTCGTGCTCGATACTATGGGCAGCGTGGTCCTGATTATCCTGCGCGACGAGCGATGCAGTTTGGAATTTTTGTGTTCACGCTGTTCATGGGAGATGTTGGACGGGTATTGCTAGATTGTGTCCAGCCTCTAAGTAGAAGAAAGATTAGGATTCTCAACCAAAGACTTCAGTTCTAATGAGAACCTGTCCGCCTGATAGGTTCTCTACCCATTGACCTTACAGGTATGATTGAATCTGCGGCTTTATGAAAGCCAAACTGCATAGCTCGTCGGGTCATTGAGGTGCGTAAACCATCACACCACTTCAAGGTTCTGCCTCGGTACGACGGCTATGTATAGTTCAGATACAAATTTATACGAAAAGGAATAAGTTTAAATGCAGATCGTGTACAGGCATATGAACGACATGTAGTAAATTCCTAGTACAGGGGATGTGTGGTCTCTGTAAGAATTTTCCACTGGCTGTTGTGTGTAAATCGCAAATTCTGGAGATAAAAGGGTAACGGTAGTGGACGAAACATGAGTTTTGACAGTCAATCCGTGATTACGTAAGACAAAATTGTTCTTAGGTAGACTAGGAAAGATTACAGCATAGCAGTAGGCTAGAGCTGATGGGGTACATCGATAGAAAAAAGAAAAATAACGGCTTTTCTGCCAAAAAGCTGCCTTTGACTATGCATTTGAAAAGCTACCCTGTGCAGTTTCTTTGCACAATCCATATTATGAGAAAACAATGCTAATTTGCTCTGGTTGTAGGACCTATGTATTCGACCAGCTCAGCTCTGCGGATGTGAACACAGTTGAAGTGAGAAGGTGCACTGAAAACATTTTGAAATGCTGGGGTGTAGGATAGAATGGGATGAAAAGTTACCAATATTGTAAAAGTTTTCGGAAAAAGAGAGATGTGGTCTGGTTGATTGAATCCCGACTTACGGAATATCATTTTATTGGCGTAATTAGATATCGTGCAGATGGTGCAGTGAACAGATTACTAACATGCGTGTTGAGAAGGTGAGATGACGAACGGCATCCCAACGAACTCCAGAGTCGTTCATTTTGGGACTCCATAAATTTGTGCCAAATCAGGTATGTTGAGTTTGATTGAAAAATACAATATTTCACCCACGACTGTGACGAAAGGGGACAATCAACGACTCAAGCTTTTGTAGAAATAGAGAACGAGAAACACAATCAAACACAGAAGAATAGTTGGGCAAGATACGTGACTCGATTTTGCAGAGATAATCAAGCTGTTTGAAATGACACTAAAAACTGAAGCAATTACGTCCAGAGTGCATCTGTTGAGTTTCTCTACGAACTGATAATGATCAATAGGAACAAGAAAAAGAAGGACATTATTGTTTATTCACAACGCGCTGGGTCATACTCAGCGTGGAATAACCGAATGTGATGAGACGAAAACGTTTCGGAGAATTGTCAGAAATAATATTTGGGAATGGACATTACGGGTAATGGCCTCCATGAGGCAGAAAAAGCACCGGCTTGAACAAATCTGTTTGCAAGGAAAGTCATTATTCCGGATCAGTGACCAACTCCAATTCTGAGAAGCGCGGCAGAAGATTTGTCTGGACCTCAGCAGCGTTTTTTTCTAGACTCGAATCAACGTGAATACACTTCCTCTGGGAGGACAGAATGGGTACAGGATCGTAGTATTCCATTGTATTGACGAATGAGCAAGACATGAAGGCTGTTGACAACTAAATTTTGTTTTATTGACCTAACCCGTTGCTTGTATTGACGTCGTATTCCGTGTCATGAAATTCATCTTATGAGGTGCAAAATTTTACTGAGAAAATGACTTACTCAGCCGTTTTTCTCTCTTTTGATCGGACTGGATTGATATCACACAGAAGTCCAGATAAGTTTTGTTTAACAAGGTAGGAATTTCATCGCCGGAGGAGCTTTTCTGCGGCTGTTTAAATATAACCATCAAACACGGCGGAAATGAAAGTAATTCAAGTTGAGATGTGCTTTATGCTCCGGATGGTGAATATTCAGCGGTTAAATGCCACATTCTGTGTCTTCCTAAATACGTCTATCTAGCAAAGACTGTATTCGAAAGAAAACCACGAACACACAAAGTAAAGGTACGTGCGCGCACGAACAAAATGTCCGGGAAAAGTGCATATGTAGTTATGCAGAACAGGAATCAGAACGGGAATGAAAATGTCAAATAATAAACTGATGTCTCTCTGGAAGTAAACAGCAGTTATATAAAATTACTACGAAAATGATCGAGCTTAGAATGCTATGATGTAGTTACGCCATCAACACTGATGCATTACCAAAAGAAGACAACTGAAGACCTGAAGATCACTCGGAATCGATGTATATTATTTGGAGCGTCGCCTAGTCTCGTCTTGTATTGTTTTCTGTCTTCAAGAAAGCACTTGAAGTGTTCATAGAGAACGAGTTCATCTTCAATTCCCTCACTTGACCGATATGATATGGTTTTCGTATGAATCTTGGATTTCAGAACTTTGGAAGGAGCGTCTTTCCAAATAGGAGCAGAATAATTGTACTGACCGCGTTGTGTCAACTTGCTATTGTGCAACTAAAACAGTTAGCCAAAAAGTACGCCTGCCTTTCCAATACCACGGATTATTTCCGATGTGCATGAAAACCATAAGTGGATGATTAAACGAAACATGTTTTGTCTCAAATTCAGATGAAAGTTTCCACTGAGTAAAGAAAACTGGATGAAGCATAGTGATCATGAGAATTATCTGAAATTGACAGTGATCAAGTTCACAACGAACTGTGGAGCGGTCAGTTCCGGGGCACACTGGATTACTATGATTGTAGGGAAGGAAGACTGACACAAAGTTGAGGGAGAAAATAAACAGAAGATGTGTACAAGGAATGCCTAAGTCAAACAAATGTGTCCCTGATCTTCGAAGCGAAAACTAAATATTTTTCCTGAACATTTGGGGGTTGGCTGTATCAATAGAATGCCCTTTCCTCGCAACAAGCGGGGCTGCATCATCCACATGTAAACCGTTCTGTAAATTGATTGTTCTAGGACTTGAATTAGTAACAGATAAGCAATCACAGACATTCATGGATAACCTATGTGACTTTCTATGCTGAAGTGGTGGTATCGGATGAAAACATTGGTTCATTTTAAAATGAAGAGTATCAGAAAATCACGTAAGTCATAACAGTCAGCAAATGCGTGCAGCCAGGAGATGTAACGAAACGCCGAGGCGCAGATTACAGGAAGAGAGTATCGAGATAAATTGATAATTTTTCTGCTGTCATTTTTAAGGTTTGAAGAGTGAAAGAGTGTTGGAAAGCATGGAATGATTACTAGAGGTAATTTATTGTTCATTTTGATCCACCGAGGAACTATAGCTGTCTACGTTTGATAAATTGACACTATCAGGCAGAATGAGAATACCATAAACTGGCTTGGATATAATTTCTAACCCACACTTATGTACTTCAGATCAGGCAAATTATATCGAGTGTATATTGTAAACGATAAGATTCAAGATCGCTCAGAGTAAGAGGAAGAACAATGATCCTTTGATCATGAAATCCCAGTATGTTCAAATGACTTGGCTGCACGCGTCGAGCACAAAACTAGATCAATAAAGTCTTGCCTGAAAATGGTTTATCGAATATATGGTGTTATCGCAAACACTAGAATGAATGTTTGGTTATGTCTAAATTCGACTTCTGTTCTACTTCCTTTTATTCTGGTTGTTTCACTTCAGCGGATGATGCTCAGTCGGTATGGTGCAGAAAATCATGCAGATATGCAGAGTACCGAGAATGACAGAGGGAGATATTACTTCCAAATGTATTTGCATGTGAATCTTGTCTCTGATGTTTGTGCTCATTAGGCGTCCAAACTGCTAGCTGCTTAGCGATCAGCATTCAGAGAAACCAGCCGGAATTTGCGCAATCGTGGGAAATCTGAAAAATCCAACTTGGTGAGATGATATAGCCATCAATAAACCAAGAGATTTGAAGTAAAATATCTACCTAACAAAATGGTACTATTGAGAAGTAAAACCAATTTTTTAATTATTGCAGAACCTCATCAGTTAACAGATTTACTTTACAGCAGAAGATTGGAAAGTTTGACAGAACGGTGGTGTTTCGTTAGCCTAATCACACTTTGATGGACAAGAGTAGCGAAGGTTTTCGAGAATCTGTGATAGAATGTACCAATTTGATGTTTGGTTTGATGACTCAGTGATTTGGATCACTTATTTAAGACGAAATTGCACCATAATTCAGTGGATTTATTCATCCTCGGACGAGACCTCGAGTTCAGTAATGCTACAAAATTAAGTAGAATTTCAAATGCATGTTATTGAGAAATATGGAATCTTGCATTTTAATCTGTTGGAAACTTCATCATTTAACTATAAGTCTCGCTAATGGATGGATTGTCACCGACAGAGTTTCATGGTTTGATGGATAACCAAGACTTTACGGTTTTGATGAAAATTAGAAGGTGGCTCTGAGTCAAAGGCTTTGGAATAAACACGAAGCTCACACCGGACCGATCGGCTGCATTTGTCTATGCATTCCCTGATGATAACATTCATCCAGTCCTACAAGTGATCGGTAAAACGAGGATGATTTCTACACAACCAAAGTCACCATGCGAATATGATTCATTCCTATTCAGAATTTGATTGCGTCTTATGTCGATGGACTTAGACAGTTCATGCCTCCGACTAAACTCGGTTATCTAAAATCATTCGGCAAACATGACGACTGCTCATTACGCTTGCAATTCCTCTGATCTTTGCCTATGTTTTTCTCTTTGCTCCAACTGCCCATATAAATGCCGTCATTCAAATACTAAATGACCAACAAACCTCAGTGCAAGTTCGAGCGCCATTCGATAATGACAGCAAAACTTACTCATCCTTCATTCTCTCATTATATGAAACATTCGAGATATTTGATGTTACGGAATTTTCGCCACGTTTTTCGAATAATTTTTGCGCTTTATGGCTCAAACGTTGGTGTACTGTTAGAACTAATCCAATGTGCTCTGTCAGTTTGGTGACCTGTTGAATACGCTTATCGATTTCATACGAACAATGAGAATGCGAGTACATCTAGCTATCTTGCTGTGACCGTTGAAATTCCGCATTGATTTTCACAGCCAAATTGCACAGTCTCAAGGCTGGCAGTTTTCTTTCTTGTGACCAACTGTTTCATTGGTATTTTGCTGTCCCTCTGATGATTGATTTTGTGTCCAATTTGCGTATCACCAGTGCATGGTAAATGCACAGCTATACGTTGAGCGAGAAGAATATTATGAGCAGAATTGATATGGGCTACCAAATTTACGTGATGTCAGTTAGATGTCATCGCAAGTTACATGTCAAGATAAGGAGTTTTCAGAGTATTTAAAGGAGTTTTGGTTCGAGTGATTAGGAATGAAAATGTTTGAAACCACGCAAACTTGTAGACAGCTTTCTGCTCATCATACCGGATACACGCAAACCATGATGTACGAATGGCATAAGATCGATTTCTCTGAAAGCACGGGTTTATATATTTTGCATTCGGGTTTTCTCCTGTCTCTCATTTCCCCATGTATTTTCGCAATGTTCATAGTATGATCATTTATATCCCCCTGATTGTCAGCGGTGTTTCTCTTAACCGTAATAAACGCTGTTCTCTTTCCCTCACGTGCCTTTTAATTTGGCAAATAACTCAGTTCATAAACACGAAACGTTGTTGCGCTAAATCAAGAACGCCATGTCTTGTACAACAATTGTCATGAGGTTTTTCGCTAGCACTGATCCACGGATCATCTGTAATCATACTTCAAAGTTCAGTAAGCAACAATCCAGCCCCATCGTGGGTCTCATCATGTGTCTCCGGATATCTCTGAGACATTCGAGTGTGTCTGGCACGAACTCCTTCAGACGGGACCTCCTGCATCTGAATATGCCAAAGCTCTTGTCCAGTATTCCCACAGCTTCTTCTTTGAGCGCTGAAAGTAGCTGCCACTCGACAGTATCGTTTCCAGCGCACTTGAGTTCAGACGTGCAACACAAGTCCGAACCTGCGTAGCTGATGGGCTTTGGTATTGATCTGTCACATCTGGAACCCTGTGACTGTTTTGTATGTTATCATTGTTCCCATCAATCCCAACAAATGATGAGAACTCATCGACGGTGAAAAACTGACCAGCTTAGAATCGTTCATTCACAGCTGTCAGCTCTCTTGAAAACATAGAAGAACTGTCCGAATCACCACAATCATCACTCAAAGTTTGCAGGATGATTGCAAGTCAAATTTGACACTTATTCTCAGAAGATCAACGATGCTTCTCTGGGTTCATTTGAGAGAATGATGCCCAAAGGGTATAAAAATAAGTAAGGGTGTAAATTACATCGTCACGGGGAAGAAAAGTTGAAAAACAGTCATTGCAGCCAACGCAATCGAGGTTTTCATTGAATGTCGTCCAGATATTTATTAGAGAAATATCCCCGTTGGTCTTTTTTCCCCATCAATCTCATCAATGCATGATAAGCAAACGAATCCTCTTAATAATTTCGAATAATTCACATGACCTACTTCATATTGACCGAACCACGTGTGATTCCGCACGTAATAACTAAGAAATAATTTATGCACGTATGACAGCCTACCAGTCCTCAGTGTTCCCCTACTTTACTCGCTTCTTATATAACTTGTAAATCGGAACTGTATCCAGACTAGCGAAGAGCGACTCAACAACCTGAAAAAATTAACTGCAGCTAGCTGTGGTATATAGTGCGGTACCATAAGGTAAAGTACAGTTAAAAAAAGAAAACATGCAAATCATAAATCTGAACATCCACTCGGGGATTTACAATTCCCGTCAGAGAAGACACAGGGTTTGACGGCGGCAAACTAGAACTGAATGACTGAATGTCAGCCAAGTGAAAAAGTCAGATAGGCTCAGCAAGTAGGCACTGTAGATTAAACATCGCCACCCCGAAGCCGGAACGGCTTTACTGCTCTCCACTTCCTACCTTGCATCCCTTAGAACGACTCCCTGCGAAAGCGGTACAACTGGCCTGCCATAATTGTATAAGTGACACTCAGGTACGCCCTATTCACAAATTAATACACTACTATTCTCCAGTCATCTTCTGCCACTATGGTGGAGATTCTCGCCCTAGACTCGACCAGCGACCCATCCATCTTTTTTGATGATGTGTCGCGATTGCTCCACTGACAAGATGCCTTCGTACAGTGTATCATGCCAGTTTCGTATCCAGGGTAGTTGAAGTTGGCAATGAACCCTTTTCGGGAGTAACGGGATTCATCGAAATCTTCACTGAAACCTTACCCTTTATTGAAAACGTTGAAATATCCGTGGGATCGTTCTCGATTTTCAGCTCAAACATCCAAGACGCTTCGAAGCACAATGTGATTTCGGTGAACAGTGAGTTCGCGGACCCCACTTTCGTCGTATATTTGCCTGTGCTTCAGGAAATTACCCGACCTAGCACCGTTTTGAATGCAAATAGCCGTCTAGAAGTCCCGAAACTCTGAACTCTTGCACAATGATTATCTGATGTGTTCATCTCAATCAACAGTTCTATGCTCTTGTTTTTGATCTCCTCAAAATGAATAACTTTCAGAGGCGGCCAACAGATCAGTTGCTCGGATGAAGTGGAAGCCGTCGTCACTGGCAAGGTATCGAATGTATACGAGCTTTCAGAATGCACTCGATGGACATCTTTATTAACTCACCAGTGCAGCTGACTCCCGAGGCTTTCGCGATCATGGTTCCGGAGATAGGCAATAAGTCGCGCTGGTGGTCCATCTATCCCCAGCACTTGAACGGCCTACGGAGGTGAAAGTGTTGAATCCTATCCGTTATCGAAGAACGCTGATGTTTTCCCTAAGCAATTTGGTCCGATCAAGCTAATTGGTAAAAATTCGATGAAGACGGAGGGGGTATCTACGGTCATGGAATTTTCTTTGACCTTCGCTATATCATACGGATGTTTAAACACATTCAGTAAAGTGTGATGACTTTCAATACAATCGGGTTTCACTCAGCGACCGGTTGGACGACATGTGACCAGGAAGAGAACGCAAGTCGAAATATGTAAGCATTTCGCACACTCTAGTCTATCACATATGCATTGGATGCGTGCGTTCGTGTCGATTTCCAAACCGATTCCTAAAACTGTTATCAAAAGAGGGGTTGCCATAGAACAATATCATACTCGTCAGAATAGCAAATGCTCACATTGAAGCAGCTCAAGTGAATTTGTGCAAATGCGTCCAAACACAACAACATATCGCAGCTCCTCTCAGCTCTTTGTCGCTCATGTGCCGAATAAAAGTCGCGAACTTTTCAACGGAAATGGTGCGAAGAACCAAGCCGACTACAGTAAAAAGCCTTAAGCGCAGTATGTGCAGAGTTCACGAAAGGTCGCTATTCCCCACCAGTGCAAACATATACTTTCACAGACTTCCTGGCTCCAGTTAAACACCGCGTAGCGTAGATTTCTCTCACACTGACCAAAATTTTAGGTGCCAGTTAAAAAGATAGAGCAGTAACAACTGCGTGTTTGTTTTATTAATCTCTCTGACCAATTTAAAGAATTGTTGCCCACGTTTTCTGGTAAAACTGGTTTGTTCAAGACAAAAAAGTTGATATCTGAGAGCAATACCTCGCCGCACTAATAAATCAAAGGTATTGTTTGTCGTCAGAACACTGAATGGATGGTTAACAACTCAGACAAACGGACGGTTCATTGTTAGTCCAACCTGAAGTAGGTTCGAGTATCTTAATCGTGAACAAGTACACGCAGAAGACGAATGACATACCTTCTGACACAAACGTTTGAACGTGTATACTGAGCCGGCTAAGGCTATTTTGATTGAGAAACAGATAAATTTATATCAAAAAACACAAGAAAACCCACTCCTAAACCAATTGGGACGCGAAGGCCTTATTTAAGAGGTTCATCAAAAGTTTACAAATCCTAACTTCCTTTGAGGCTTATATTGTAGATGCAAAACTCCTCATTTCAGAAACGCACAGACTGGTTTCTTGACAACCCTGTCCTATTCAGAAACATCTAACACCATTTTTCTGCAGGACTCGTTTGAACTCACAAACACATTAAACAAAATTTTAGTGAGTTCCCATAAATTGTAATCTGCTGATGTTGTGTTCTTCTTCACTGAATTTTTTCTTCGTGAGACAGATGATCATTTATGTGGTTTTATTTTTTTCGCGTCAATTCAACTTACCTTATGCTATTGAATACATGAAAGATCTCATTCTTTTTTGCACAGGGATTATTTGTTTCGATTTTGAAGGAAAACCCTACAAACAGATTGATGGTGTAGCCATGGGAAGTCCTCTGCTTCCGACCTTAGCAGATGTATTCCTGGGAACGATCGAAAGGAAACTCTGTGATGTTATTTCTCAATTTTCGCTCTACTGACGATATGTTGGCGACATTTTGAATTTTTCCATTCCGATATCTTTCAATACCACCATCAGGTCTATTCATTCTAATCTTTCTGTTACTTACTAAAGAGAACATACCAATAATCCACTGTTTCAGATATTTTAACAACCAAAGGTCCGTATATAACTTTTGACCGGAATATTCATCGCAAAGCAGTTTAGGGTGGTCGTTATTTGCAATTTTCTAGCTTTGGACTAATAGCCTACGAAGGTGAATTAGGGTAAACTCTCTTCAACAGAGCACAGAAAGTCTGCACAAGGCATTAGGTGCAACATGAAAGAGAGTTCATTAGGAGAACGTTACTGGTCAACGGTTATCCAGAAAAGTTAATCGAACATCATCGTAAGCCGAGAGAAGCATACAAAAGTTTTACTGCAACTGAGAAGAAGCAAGTTTTATCGTTACCTTTCTAAGCTGACCAGGTACTTATTCAAATACATGGGAGTATTAATTCAGCCGTAAAGCTCTTATACACAGCAGCGCAAATGAGCCTGTTGCAAACCAGCAAACTGTTGAGCTTTAGAAATCACTGAAACATTTTTTCCGATCCTAATGTCACACACGTTGTCTATCAATTCACTTGCAGCTGTGGTGACGCATATATTGGCAGTAAGGATTCTTTGCTGGGCTCGACGAGTGTCGGAGAATATACCCAAATGGTTGGTGAGATCAACGGCCCAACTCAAAGTGGTCACAGAGAATGACATCAAATTTCCGGCTTCTTCAATTGCGAAACACATGGTTGCACAGGCCACAAGTTTGATCTGGCAAAATCTTTCACAGTGAAATTATGCAATCTCAAATCGAAGCTGGTAGCATTCACCAAAGTGATGCTTATCATGATGCATCATCCGGCGCTCGTTGAATAAAAACGGTTGGAACAAAATGTTTGTTTGCCTTGACACTAACCGAACAGACATCCCCTTTCCTAAACCGGATGCACTGTAATATCATTCATTCTAGTCCATTCCACTGGATTATCTTCCTCACTGTATGACATCTAAAATGAAACGTTACACGTACGCAATGGACAGGAGTATAAAAATGTTTACATCACGTGATCCATGCCTTCTTTCTGTTCTCATGAACTGGATGAAGAGGACCAATTGATTTACCTGTTTGAAAGACATGTTTACCCCGTCACCAGATCCCGAACATCTAAAACGTCTACTGGAAACTCTAGTCAGTCTAACTCTCTCTTTGGAAATAATAGGAAGGATTTTATCGGATGAATCAAGATCATATTATCCATGGCATACAGAACACCGCTGATCGGAGTGGCCTGCGTTTGCGTTCACTCTGTTTCGCAGATCATAGCTCCTTTGGATAACTTCCTCCAGCCCTTAACGGAGAGATGATGGATGCGCCGGTGCGTTGACCATGAGAATACGTCAAATTCAGCAAGCCTCCCTCCAGAAACTCAAATAGGAACGAAATATTCATTCTATCACGCATTTCGCTCAGAATCACTCCCGTTCACTGTAGTGGATTATAATCTCAGAGGAATCCAACAGTCCCCCTCATGGTAGTTTCACAGTCCAGCATGGACTCGCACCACATTTCCGTTGAGGAAATCTCCTTGTTAAGGACTTGTCGCATGGACTCTCGGAAACTAATACCGATGTTTGGCTCTATCTTACTCCTATCAAGTAACTCATCCGGAAAATTTTCCACCACATCATCCAGGCAAACAAACTGTATTTCAAATATCTGCATTGCTCTCGTGTATCTATCTAACGATGGCAACATCACGCAGTCTTATGTGGCCTCCCTGGCTTCACCAACACAGTAATGAATCAAATAACCTAACTATTCTTTATCGTCATGCTAATTTGCTGCCGCATTCACCGTGAAGCTCCCAAGAAGCCTTCAAAACTGCCTTAGTGATCCATCAAATTTACTGAACTCGTTATCGGGTTTTGATCACTGGTGGATTTTCGTTTCTCTGGATACGACTTCGGCGCCCTAGTGACTTGCCATCGTCTGACGTTCTTCCGTGTGTTCAATATAATGTTGTAGGGGGGAATCCTGGAGCAAGAGAAAGACGTGAATATCAAATCGAATGGACCAACCAATTGAGAGTCACAGCAACCGAGCAGACCACGAATATGTCGGAGGCTTCCCGAAGTAGACAAAATGATGCATACGAACTGGCAGAGGGAAATTAGCGGGATCTCGGGCAATCAGCAAGATAGATCAAGTGAGGGGCTGCCGACCAAGTAGTCAACTGGAACAATCGGGCCAGCTGAATAGAAATGATGCCCAAGAGAAGCAAGCTATCGGCCACGGGTAACTGACCAAAACGCAGCCGAAGCACTTAAACAGCCACAAGAGAAATGTTGGTGTACCGCGGCCTGGAAAGGGGGCTATGTAAACGATTGTATGTGTTTCATGACTTGACTTGTTTGACCGTTGAAATACAAGTGTCCTAGCTCGCATCGTTGCTATTGTTTCAATATAAACTTCATCAAACATTGTGTAAGTTCAAACCATTCTGTATATTTCAACACTGATTTAAGGTGATCTTGAAATGAACCTGACTGAGATGCTCATAACTCCTCAACTTCACCCAACTGCCCGCCTCAAGATAACGTTTTTCCTGCCGAATATATTCACCGTTGCTCAATTTCTATGTTTTGTAATCACACTACCATCTTCGTAGCCTCTACCTTCAGGAGTCGAGACCCGCAATTCTTTATCTTGTCAGCAGTTCTAGCCATACCAAGCAATAAGGCACGGGAAAACTGCTCGACGGGCTAACGAGACGAATGGAGTACGGATGCGGTTGGCAACCGCGGTCTCGAATCGAATGGTGTTTTTCTACTAGTAAAAAAAAACAAAATTGTGAGACACAGATATGTTGGTGCAAACCTGCAGAGGAAAGGGTATAGAGCAACAAACTTTCAAAGGCTTGTGTCACATTGGTGTTTGAATCAGAAACATCTTGATTCGGAATGATAAAACGAAGTTGATACATTATTTTCAAGAAAAATGATGACTGCCAGGAATGAATGTCACCCCCTCCCAATTACTAGTTATCTTGGTGCATATTCCTGTAAAGTCTTATTATTGTGTGTGTAGTTACTGTGAGCATCAACGTACTGTTGAATATTCAATCATCGGAGTGTGGTAACTGCACCACTATCTAGTGATTGAGCCACACTTGCATCACTCACCCGGTTCCTAAGACATCTTCGCGTAATGCAAAGAATAAAACATACCTCAATTTTATCGGGTAATCCACGTACAAGAAACCGTGAATGGATACCAAATAGTTCGAAGGGGCACAAGAGAATGTACGCCGAATGAATGGAGACCGAGTCAGTAGTAAACCATGGGAATCGGATTTATAGCAGGAAAGGTAACCAATCGGGGATTGAGCAAGGGGCGCTTATGTGACAGATGTACGGGTAGCCAATTCAGCTAATGACAGAAGAGATTACATGCACGCCCGACGTAAACGGGTTCTCATAGGTGGCAGGATACTCGCGCGAGACGGATGACTAAATGTTAATGGCATAAAGCGGATGAGACGAATGACTAAGAATATCGTTGGAAAACAAAGCACACTTCAAAGCAATGGTGTGAGGCACACAAGACATGGCATGAATGACGCATAGGGGACGACGTCAACAGGAGGCGCGGTAAACCCGATTATTCCGTAAATGAAAGAAAATTGGGTAACTCTATGTTGAACGTAGGCAGAGAAACGAAAGAGATAGATAAGTCATCGGGATAGAGAAGAGACGTGCTAATTTAATAATTTGTAAAGTGAGACAGGAAGGTCTCACGTGGTAATTTCGTGATTAAGTCAGTTTGCCTTTATGTCGGCCCTAAAATTCTCACCCAGCATGTTCGCCTCGAGGATGGATCGGCCAGGGTTTACCTTTCTAGTCCCTTTTATCACACACTTCGCTCACTTTATTTGGTGTGGAACGAAAAACGCATATGGAATTTGGGCCGTTATCCATGACCTGCAATCCACGTTTTTTTCTCTTCTTTCCCTTTGTTTGGTACCATGGGTTCACAAGAAATCCCGTATCTGATGTTGTCTGGTCGTTAGAAAACAGATATTTCCCCTCAGATTGAATAACTGAAACTCTATTATTGCTTCTGTGTGTTGTTGCTTCGTTTCTTTCGTCGGCGAAATGAATCTTTGTAAATGAGTGAATGCTTTGACCATTATGCTAATACATCACTTCACCGACCAATATAACCACACTCAAACTCAGCACACAGATACTCACCAGTGTGAATACAGTCCAAATTGAATACAGGCCGAAATGTTTACATTCGTATTATTGGATTGGTAGCAGATGCATTTGAATTGTTCTCTTCTAGAATAGGCTCAGAAACGTCGGTAATAGGACATCCATAAAATGACTTTGGAAAAAGGCATGTTACAAGCGGTCAGGTCAGTGTGCCTGCGATGTACGGAATCATCATCTCAACCAAGAATCATACACAATATTTTAACCATTTGACTAAGAAAATTACCACGTGAAGTTCCTGGTTTATTTCCTTGATGACAAATACATTCATTTAATTACAAACGGGGCAAGCTCCTTCTTATTTTTCTGTTAGTAAGCAGCTTGGCTGAACTCGATTTAGTCGTGCAATGAACGAAGGTACGGTGCTACATTGAGAAATTACCAACATTCCTGTCGAATCGACCGAACGTGTCGGCTTGCATAGATGCAATTTTGCTCTTCAAAGTACGAACATGTATTTCAGATTCTCTATTGAATTGTGAACGCTGAGGTACAGTTAGAACCGGTCGACAACCCAATGATTTCAGTCAGTCAGTCACCTTCCTCACTGAGAAATGGCTTCCATGGTCAGTAGCAGCGGCACACGGAATAACTTCGCGAGTGAATGTTTCGCAGAGAGCTATAATGTTGAAATCAGCAATGGGAGAAGTAGATAAGATTAAGTCCGGTCAACGGATGTGGGAGTTTTATTAACTGGAGAGTGGTACCCGCCTAAAAATGGACCACAATAATCATCATGAACACATTTTGAAGGCTCTCGAGTCAGAAAAATGTGCCCCTTTTGATGGTTGCGTGTGAATATTATGTGAAGAGTCACGACAGGTTTTAGTATTTGGGCCCGAATCGCCGTTCAACTTTGGCCACCAATAAGGGAGACGTGTAGGAGATTTCATTTTTGCAATTCCTAGCTGTTCAGAATGCAAATCTTGCAAAGCCACAGCTCGCAATGTAGAGGCAAAATGATTCTGTCATCCATGGCGAGCACATGATGTGATGGCATGGTGGTACTTGTTCGTCTCACGAACTAGATCTGGATGAAGGTCATAAGAGTACGCTGATAAAACAACATTTCAGTGTTGAACCATGGCTGCTGACGATTTACCGAAGAACGGATGTGGATTGTAGACGAATTTCAGTAGTCCGAGATCGGTGGCAATGGTGAAGTGAGTGCCAAGCAAATACGTGGGCAAACGAGCAATGGCTCAACAAACAGTCAGCGCCTCACATAATGTTTGTAAATATCCGCTTTCGGAAAACGTGCAAATTACAGCATTTGTTGACGAGAAAGGTAAGACACCGCGTAAGTGTTATTCATGCGCTGAAGGCTACGGAAACGTCTTTTGGAAGAGCGGGTCGAGTAGGGGTGTAGTTTTAGTGGCGAAATTGGGAATAAATCTAGGTTAATACTGGGGAGAAGTGAGTAGAGAACGCAATTCAATAAGTGTTCTGGGACAGGGAGCACTGGACAACGGAGCAAACCGGTTGGGGTCAGGGCGAAAACCGTGAGCATCAACCAAATAACCAAAACAAGAGAAATCAGAAGTAGAGAAAACACATTTATCGGTGTTGATGACCACATTGCTCAAGAAGTCTATCCAGTAATAAACGCAAACGGTCCCAGTGCAATTTTCTAGTGGGAGCATAGACAATGATATCCTCTTCACAAGCCCAAACTTCTTCAATGTATCAAATCCTAGATCCGTTCGAAGTGTATCAAAAAGAAACGCGCCATGTGATATGTTGTAGGTAAGCGTTTATTGTTCGGTAACACAGCATTATCGATTGCAAACTGGTCTTCAGAAAGGTTACCCGAGGGAACCGAAACGAAGACTGACTACCATCTTTTCTGATAACGCTATTTTACCGAACCATAAACACCTACCTACGAAACACTATTTATATCAGAAATGTGAGAAACAGTGAGGTACTGAGAATTAAAAAGGGAAAAGGTAAGACCGAAATGCAGAAAATCGTACTGGTTTAAATGAAGCGGCGTATTAATTTTGGTTCTTTCACGCTTATTCTCTTGGAAACTGTTGAAATGCATCATCCAGGTCAAGTTTCGAAAAGTAATTTAAACCGTGGAACTGAGGTAGAATTTCTCCATGTTCGAGAATGGAGCATTTGAATTGTTTCAGCAGCTCGTCCAACGTAATACGATTATCACCATAGATCCTGGGAGATTTTTGGTCGCGCTCTAACAGAATCACAATTGGCTTGGTCCAGGCTAAGGAACCCAACACGTTTTACAGACCAAACAAGTTCAGGAGGAATAACTTGGCGGTCCATAGAAATTGGAGACCCGATAACCTCGAGATATCCAGGATCCAACTTAAAACCTCCAGAGACAATTAGTCTCTAAATACCTATATATGGTCCGGGAGGGTTGTCTCATGATCCGAGATGGCTACTCTTCCTGAACACTTCTCAAAATGCTCTTAAATGACCGTGCGTTTGTCACAGCCTCTGCTGGGGAAGCCGTTCACCTAGCGGAAAAACTTTGTTCTCTAAGGTGAGGGAATGTATGTGAATGCCTGGTGCCTCCCACCGATTTGGCTGACGGAAAGTCAACGTACAAGAGACGGCTAAAATCTGATTCCAAATTGGGGCGTACGATATTATGGTCACCAGAATGTGGTGGAGTGGTACGCTGGGCACTTGAGTTATTTCGAAGGACGAAAGAACTGAGCAACCAGTCACCGACTCCCAGTGGTTTCCAGAAGAGGCGAATGAACCACACGAGTGGTCACCGGCTCATCTGGACCAATCCTGCTGCTTCACAGGATGGGCTTGGCTGAGCGAAGAATATAGGTGACCGAGTAGTACAACACAACTGGTCCTCAAATCGCTACTCCCTTCCCACATTATGTTCAATATTCATACCGAACGAGTTTACCAGTCAAACGTGCCCACTAAAGTACCACTGGTGGAAATCCTGGATATGTCCTCCCTCGTCTTTCTTCTTCGACTATTTTCCGAGTCTCGTCGAAACCACTACTATTGGCTGATGCCCTGCTTCGTCTTCGATGCCTGTTCAAATTAGCCACGTTTAATGTACGAACCCTGATATATAAAGGTAAACAGATATATTTAGCTCGTAAGCATGAATCCTTTGTCATCGACGTGTGTTGCATTCAAGAGACTTGCATTCAAATTTCAGTTCAATTATTCAATTACCACCCTCATTTGATCGTTCTGTGACGTTTCACTTGCGCCTTTCTTGGGACGCTGAGACTGCGGTTTCTGGCCTTGCTGGCTTTTGAGTTGCTCTTAGTGAAAGAACTGAGGCGGGGCTGATAGACTGAATCCCAGTCGACAGCATCATATACGCAGTGGGAGACTTGGGTTCGTGCGAACTGATTAGTCCTCGATCTGATAGACGAAATCTCTTTATCGTTTTGGCATGTGCATCTACCTACAGCAGACCAGCCGATATCATGATTGTGGGAGGAGATCTGAATGCTAGATTTATTCGGCGGTCATGAACCAAGGAGCAATTAGGGAGACTTATTGAGCTAGATTCCTGTCACTTGGAAAACGGGAAACGGTTGTGGACTATTGCATGTTTCTAGCTAGTACTAACTGCAGAAGAGCTACTCGTACGTACGCTAAGTGACTTTCGTCTTCTTCCAATCGAAAGTAACCCAGATCGACCAAATCGCCGTAGATCACCAATGACAGGGTTGCATACAGACTGATGCTCGTACTATAATACCCCTCCTGGTTCCTGACTAAGGTGCTCTAAGGTGTCCACGTGCTTCGGTGGGCGCTTGAAACGCATGCTGCAACGATGGTTAGATTGCGGTGAGCTTCCCAATCCATCTTAATTATCTGTTTTCCAAAACGCTCCAGCTGATAAGCTTGATGTAACCTAATCTTATCGCGTAAACCAGCTCTGGCCTCTCGCATTGGGACGTTCACTCAACGTGAGTCTTCGGGTGGACCGCGAAGTCCGGTGGTCGCAATGCGCATTGGAGAGGGAATGTGCTGCCACCACGAGAAATTCCCTCTAGTTTTTTCATCTCATTTGAGTCATTAGTAGGAAGCCACTAGATGTGAGTAAAATAATTTGTGAAGCCGGCGATTCGCCAATTTACAATCACCACTTGCATCTCGAATACTGGGCAGAGAACTTTCAGACACAGTTAAGTTGACAGTCAGTTTTGGTCTCCCCTATAGCTCTTCCGGCACGCATTCAATGGTGGGTTTTGACAGACCCACTTACGGAGACAGAGGTCCGAAAGGAGGTCTAGGCCTTAGAACGTCACAAATCGTCGAGCTCCGGCTGCCATCCTCCAGCCATTTTTGAAGATGGTGGAGCGCAGTTAGTTAGAAAATTCCATGTGCTGTTCTCCGAAACTTAGAATTTTGAGCAGGTTCCTTTTATTTGGAGGGAATCGTTCAGTGTCCCCATCTTTAGGAAGGGCTTGAGCAGTGATTGCGCTAATCATAATAGTGTAAGTATTATCTTAAGAGCGTATAAGCTGCCTGAGCCTGTCATATTTTGCAAGTTGTACCAAATGTGGAAAAGCAGAGTCGCGAGAAGCAGACTGGGTTTCGTGCAAGCCATGGATGTGTCGACCAAATCTTCATCCTCTAAGAGCTACTAGAGCACCGTCACTGTTTTCTAAGACCAACGATCATCGTGTTCCTGGAAATTGGCAAGCCATCGACTCCGTCGTGTAGACTGAAATAATGAACTGTTTGTTTCGAGAAATGGTGTACCTGAGAAATACGGTTTTTTTCTTCAAATAACTGTATCGCCATGCCTCAGGTCGTTCAGGGCTTTAGATCGCATGGCGATTGAGGTATACAAATATGGAATGCACTTTGCGGCTTCCAAGTTCAAAGTGATTTTGCAAGATTGGTAGCTGCATGTGCCTACAATCAGTCTGTTTTCTAATCAGCTTGAGTTAGTCAACAAGTCTGGGTACTTTGGAAACTTGATAACAGCTGGATGAAATGTTAGGGTAGAAGATCTGTTTACGCATGACGAGAACTAGGGGACTTTTCGCAAACCTGCGACTTCTGTGGCGTCCCCGTGTTTTCCGACTCCATCCTAAACTACGGGTATACGTCACTGTGATTCGTAGTGTTTTCTATCTACAGTTAAGAAACCTGACCCCCTCGCGATGGGATGTTCGGAATCTTGCTATGTTCGACTACCCATATCTCCAAAGCGTTTCTCGCGTCTGGTGGGAACATCGAGTGATCAATGACGAATTGCTCCGTCGTGTGTTAGACACGAGTAGCCACCATCCTAACGAGTTGATCATTCTGCACCACCTACGGTGACTCGGTTCTGTTTTACGAATGCCTGTCTATTGCCTGCCTTTCTGTGCTCTATTTGCAGGTTTTACTCAAGGTTGTAAGAAGAGATGTGGGATTCAGGCTTGTTATAGATTTGTTTAGAGGCATCCATCAGAATTGGCTTTGTTTGATGCTTCCCGCCTTCCTGGTTGAGGCTTGAATCACAAGGATTGTCGATGGTTAGAAACTTTGAGGGTCGTGGTTGAGAATAGAAGATAGTGGGGCGAATGCCGCGAGGTCTGCCTGTCGGACTCTCATGCCCCGTCATCGCCGAAGCGTTACTCCGACAAACAAAATGACAAAACAATAATCATGGTAGAATTTTACTGCTCAGTAACACAGCTTAGTCGAAATCGTTGGTATGTTGTCAACGTTTCGATCACCACGAGTAAACTTTCACATGGCGCATGGCTTTTTCGATACACTCCGAACCAATCTCGGTTCTGACACAATAAGCCAATCGTCACTTACATATGTATAGCGAAAACCAAAAAGGGATTCACTATTTTTACGTCCCACCGCTTGTCTCTTTTCCGTAATGTACTCGGCTTATCCTATTTTTGTTGTTGTTGTTTCTGCGTTGGTACCTTTCTTGGTCTCAAGCCGGTTTACCATCATACATGTCTATGTTAAAAAAGGAGGACCTAAAAGCCGAATAAAGGAACATTGAGAATCAGACAAAAATTCAGTGTAACGTGATTCCTGCGACTCATACCCACATATTGAAACTCCAAAACCAATTACAAAGCAGGCTCCTAAGTATAGGATAATTCATCCGCAAGAAATAATCAGAAGAACGAAGTACACGTAAAAGGTGACTAGTAATGTCTTCAAACGAGATGTATGTTGGTTGCATGACTAAAGGAAGATTATTCGCCTGGGAAATCTTTTGAAGAAAAAATGAGTCGACACTGCTGGTGTGCGTAATGAATGAGTGTAAAAAACGACGATTAACAATCAACGAACTGACAATATGGCGAAGGGGATCGAAACTGACAACATTTGGAGCAAGAGGTTGAACATCTGTAGATAACAGACAATCTTCTTATGGACACGCTGTAAAGCTTGTCTTTTTAATTCTGCACACATACTTAATCAGACTTACTTTATAACACACTTGACAATTGACAGTATGATATTCACAGCTCAGTCGAGTTCGTAACCGACCACAGGAATTCCATTCATTCCATTGGGTGATTACCTGAACTGACTAAGAGTGAGAAATATGACCAAGTTGATTTTCTCAGGGAATGTGCTGCATTACGATCGATCGTGGATAAGAGAAGGACTTCGGTTTTCTGACGCTCAACACAGTTGTGGTCTCGTTATTGTTGGCATCAAGCACATCTTGGAATCGTTCACAAAAGGACTCGCTGAGTGGATAGTGCTTTCGTGGAACAGAAGAAGTGCTTGTCACAAATCGGCAAAGATGATATCTTCAACTAAACTCTACGGTAAAAGCATCTCTATCTGATCATATAAATGGCTTTTCATGACTAGAGTCTGAAATTGCAACACAAAATCCCATACTGGTTGTTTGACACCTTGCATTGATAAATGGAATCTAGCCTGTCCCGTAGCTTTGGAATTCACCGGTTGAGAATGTTTCAGAAACAACGCTTTCGAGGCTTTGTGTAGCAGAGATGTTGAGGACCTCGGAAAAGCCTATTTCCTTTCTAGGAAATACGCATTCTATCCGGGGAATATTAGAAAATGTGCAGTCTTCTCCAAAACTAAGTATTAACGCGCAAAACAACGAATTTAAAGGCGCTGGATGTAGTTCTCAGTATGTCACGCTACAGTGAACGTTCAGGGTTTCCAAGTTACTCACATCAGTGATAAGAAACGACCGCGACGCCATTTGGGATAACTGGAAATTCATCGAAGATTGAGTACAGTCGAAAAGAACGTAGTGGATGCTCCTTCCTGAACTAATTGCACTGTGACAGTGAGAATACCGTTTGAATAGAAAACCAAATGAATGCAATTTGAAATTGTACTCCGTGCAATTGTTATGTGCAAGCATTGAAAGATGCATTAAAACACTATAGTATAGCTAACACCAATCGTCACATTTACTTGCCGATGCAACCTTTCGCCTGACGTTTCTAGCTTTACTCTACCTTGCAATAATCTCATCCGAAACAGTGTTTTTGGTCAAAGCCTGTTCCAATTGTTGCATTTCCTCGTCAATTGCGTCTTCGATGAAAATCAGTCGTGTTCTGCGAAAACATGTTTGAGCTAGACGCATTTTGTATTCCAAAGAAAAAAGTCTGTTCCAGTGGCATTTCGGTGGAAAGACCTGGCGATCTTCGCACCATTCCTTATAATAACATTGATGTCATTGAGGTGTACCTTGTTGTTTGATACTGTACCCACCACGGAGATTATATTCGGATGCATACGAATGAATTCATCCGCGAGTGAGACGACGAATTTCCGTTTTTGACCGTCGAGAAACAGCCCGGATAGTCTGAAAATAGGGTGTTCGACATACTCGTTTACTCCAGATCCCATTCATAACGGGAAGTCGATGAATACTCACTGTCGATAATTCTTAACAGTGGAGATGAAAGAACCATGTGTTGGTTCTATGGTTCCATCAGGGTGGGACTGTACCTTGAAGTGGTGTGGTGGTTCATCTGATTCCACAATCGTAAGAGCTATACAGGATAGCTTCCTTGGGTCAAAGATGCATTTATGCCTGACAGGTTCTATGTGGGAGGGGGCAGATGAAGTTCAGCACGTTTTAATCATTGGGTTATCGTTGGCGTGGGTCAATCGAACAATACCGTTCACCTTGATCCATTCATATGGACCCAGATCACGCCTCAGTACGTGTTCGCTTCTGTTTAGCTCTCGTTTGTGGTTGTGCCGACACGAAAGACAACGGGTCCTCCCAGTTGCTTTGGGACGATAACCGAAAAGAGAAGCAAATTTTTCAATGTTTCACCCTAGCTTGTACAAATCCTATTAGAAATGTGTGTGCATAATTTGTCCGGGGGTTTTCAGATTTACCAAAATACTTATGTGTGCACGGGTGTTGGTATTATTTAAGTGGTCCAAATCTGAATCCTGGGAGTGGGATGGGTCGATACGCAGCCAAAGTAATTGTAGAGTTTGCATGAACGTTTATGCATGCGTAAGGCAGGTGAGAAAATATGGATGCTGATCGCATCGGCGACGGCTACCTTGTGTTAACGGATATGTATGCGGAGATTAGGAAGCATGCTATGGATGATTAGAAATGCTGAATGAACATTTATTCAATGACATGAGTCCATCGAGGGTACGAGAATAGCACCCATTATGATTCATGTTCTTCTATGTTGGAGACAACGTGGAGAATACACATTATTCCCTTGAAATATTTGTACTGGCTAACAGCTGTTGCAAAACGTACCGCTTGATTTCAAGTATCAATCTACCAGAAATAAATAATAAATCTGACGGTTAGCCGAATCATTCTCCGGAATTCCATCTGAACGGAAGGATGGATCTTTTTGTGTAGCAATTCGTTTGACACAATGCCAAAGTGGACCTTCTAATAATACGTGCAAAAGAGACGGCGCTGTTAAATGTCACCCCTCCATCGTAAATGGAGGTTATTCGCTAGGTATTTTATCTGAAAAGTTGGAAAGATGCTAGATCGGATAAGCTGTCTCCGGTATTCTCTCGCTTATTTAGGTGAAACGATAGTATTTTAAGTGACATTTCTGCTTTTGTGAATCCGGCATAGTGGATGGATTCATGTGAGGTCGTGTTATTCGGTGATTGTGCCGCAACCAGGAAAATTGACTGGTCCCCTTTTATTATTCATAGAATTAGCTTGGTGAGTACCGCATCCAACCTGCTCTCTGGTGTTATGCTTCGGTGACCATCCAACATCCGATCGAGGGTGAACCGAAATCATTTTCTACTATTCAAAAAAATTTGGATCACGTACACAGATTCTGTAGGTCGACCATCTCTATATTCGTTGATCTGAAAGCGGAATTCTAATCAATCGACGGCACAGCTCGGTGTCGCTGCGTCTCGTTGATAAATGATGGAGAGAAATTTCTCTTTTCCAAAAGCCGAATCCAGGATTGCACTCACCGCGTTCTTTCATCCCAGTTTACCCCGAGGAATGGCGTTCGTTAGAATTATCTCCTATCATATTTCCTCTTTCAGTTTGTAAGTGGAGTGATTCTTAGGGTTAGCCATATCTTAGTGCAATAATATCGACATCGATTGGTGGTCAGACAAAACATGTTGTGACAGAAGAAACAGACGATACTATTGTTTTGAAAAAAATCTAGGTAAGTAGTAACTTTTATTAGATAGTCTATATAAAAGAGTAACAATGTTTTGGATACGCTTTGCAACTCCGATCAGTAGAATGGTTCTAGAGAAGTGAGTTGCCCTACACCAAATTAGCTCTGTCAGTGGAAGCTCCATCTGATGCCGTTCATTTCTATTATCTAGGGGGCTGCAGTCCACTCAAACTTCGAAAGGACTTTGGATCACATTCACACATTCTGTAGACCAACAATCTTTACGTTTCATAGTCTGAAAGTGGAATTCTGATCGGTTGATCGCACGGTTGGGCGCCGCTACTTCTCACTGACAGGTGCACCAGAATTATTTTCTTTTCCATTGATCATATGTGAGAATACCGAATCCACGATTGTACATAAGGCGTTCCTTCATCCGAGTGAAGTGAGAAGTGGTGTTCATTACGATTATCCTCTATCAACTTTACTTTTCATATTTTATTTGAAACTGTTCTTAAGAGAGTCATACCTTCTTGTAATAATACCGGCATCCGAATAAAAATCCAGATAAGGTGCAAGCTCTAGTAGATAGTCAACACAAAAGAATAGCACTGTTTGGAATACGCTTTGAAACTCCTTTCAGTGGAATGGGTCTAGAGAACTGGGTTAGCCCTACACCAAAATTAGCTCTGTCAGGGGAAGCCCCATCTGAAGCAGTTTAGTTCTATTATGTAGGCAGCTACAATCCACTCAGAGTTCAGATATCAGATGAAGTATCGTTCCGTATGGAAAGGCACGTTGGAGTTTCTCCAAAATCAGTCATGTTTTGGGCTAGTGTGATATCCGATTGTCCCTTCACACAACCCAGAAGAACCTTGCGGCTGCAGACTGTGACTGTCTCTATGGATTTTTCCCATATGATGAGAAAGTACCGTATCAGAAATGCTGAGAGTAAGATAGGGGTTTTGAGAACCAGAAATTAGTCACCAGAACAACTACTGAATCTAAATGGGTCAAGACAACTGAAACGAGTTTATGCATACTCAACGACATACTTTCTCGGTCAAATGGTCCATCAAGGCGGGCAGTGTATGGGAGGTAGGTCGAGGTGCTCAGTTCAAGACAAGGTGGAAGAAAGTATGATTGCCTCAACCGATGAAGCTATTCAGGCAGGACCTGACAGACTATCGGGTAGTGGTCCACCATACACACTTACCAGATATTAGAACACATTTTGTGAATTAGTTAGGTGTCACGAGCAGTGGACTAGTTAAATCTAGGCATTCTTCGTTTCCGAGTCCTCCTCTTTTTGACTTTGGCAATTTTCACATCGGCTTCCATTCGTTTTGCCCTTTACTTGATTATCGTGCAAAGTAACAACCAGAATCAGATCACAGAAGTGTGCGGTTGATAGTTGAAGGCATTGAAATGAACTACTGTGGATTATACACCTTCAGGGCTTAAATGCAGTAAAATAAATAATTAGCGATGAGCTACTACAACTCATGGAAGCGTTTTAAACCACTCAGGTTACATCTGACCCTCTTCATTGTTCCGTGGATGCTATTCACATGATCTACCACAATTATTTTCTGGTTAGTTTCGGTTAAAAATTCATATCTGACGCAGAACAGATCTCTTTTCTTGTTCGAATCATGCTCTTTGCTCAGTTTATCAACGGATGCACCAAAGCGCAATTGACCGATGGTTAGAATGGGGTACACTTTCCACAGTTTGAGTTCTGACGACGATTCAAGTGGTTCCACCTCATTTTCAATATTGTGAAGCACTCAGTCTCTACCTTGTTTGCCCAAATTTCCGAAAATTTCACTAGCATCAAGAATAATTCATTAACTTCACCCCACAGTCTGACCTTCACTTTTTCGTACATTCTTACAATATAGTGCACACAAATTCGCCCACGTCTTGAATACTGCGATCCCAATTGGAGGGGATTTGATTGTTACCCTACTAGACCAGGTGCGAATAAGTGCAGTTTGCATTTTTCTCAGTGTAGCCCAGCTTAACCTCGACAACCTCTCTCCTATTGACACGTGGATATCTCTCTTTCCCTTTTCCACTCCCATCATGTTTATCCGCCTGCTAAAAGCAGATATGAGACTCTTTGGGGGATGAACATGTCCATTGTTTGTCTTACCTGTTCTATTTGTATAATGAGATGTATGGGTGGGAGGGAGGGAAGGATTAATTATCTGGTAAACCATTTTCGGCAGTTGTGTGCCATTTGATTGTACTGAATAACTAATAACAGATGGTAAGCAGGAGTACAAAATCGCTATGGAAACCAAACGAAGCAAAAGGGACGAACAATGGATAACTGAGAATATCTGCATTGTTCAGTCACTACTACCTACAAGATTATTTTATCATTCAGGAAAACCTCGTGAGGTTTAATACTATCACGAACACGGGCGTGGGTATGGTGTTTGTACCAGTCTCATTCCCGTCGATCCCTCCTTAAGCACAACCCAAGGCCCTTCACGGTTCACAATGTGTACTAGTATTGTTGCTTTCAAGGTGGTCGTCCCCCGTGCCTGGAAAAGAATGAAGCGTAGCTGGTGGTAGTGACGAGGTTTCAGCGAGTGCTTTCCCCCACGTGTAATAGTTCCGCATTGTCTTGGCCTGTATTCACGACATTTCGTAGAATCTAAAAGTGCAATAATTCTATCTGTTGTTAGGAAAGAGACTGTGACAATTACTGTTGTAATCTCGGTGATCGCACTGAATAATGCCCGTTTTGGATAGTCACACTATAGGTGAACGTGTAAGCACTCATTACTAGTTACCGTAGACTGAGCGAGACCTTATGTACAATAACGAAGCACCATGACCGGAGCTTCTTGTGCTTGATATTAGGGTAAATGGTATAAAGCGAATGGAATGAAACATTTGAGAAAATGTGCCCTTGCACATTGTTTCAAATTAAAAATCTGAGTTACTTTGACTGCTGTCAAATACATTTTCCATTATAAACGATGGGATTTCAAATGTGAACTTAAGCAGTTTATTTTCTAAATCATCAGTCGTGTGCTGTTCAGGTTTTGTCTCATACGAAAATTGATAAGCCGCAGAAAAAACCATAGAGAAATGTGAATGTTTGGTACCTTCGGTCATCCGTACCTGCACGATTATATCTTCAGTCACCGAAACATTGTACAGTTTACTTTTCTCGTGATATATCATTTTGACTAGAGGATGGGCATATGATAAGTTTCAGTAGCATACCCGTAAGCTCCTTCTGTTATTGAGACCATTGCCAAGGTGGTCTTTCATCCCTGTTGAAAAAGAATGCTGGTAGCTGGTGATAGTGGAGACGGTTGTTTGAGGGTTTTATCACACCTGTAATAGTCTCGATTTGCTTGAGCTCTCATTCCGGTTTTAAAGTAAGCGCTTAACGTGCAGTTTCCATCTGTGGGCACCACGATGGTTGCAACATTTGACCATAGTGATCTCAGTAGTCACAATAACCATTGCTCGTTTAAGATAAACAGTTGATAATAGAATGATGAATCTCTCACACGAAACTGAACCGTAGGTTATTCGGCACTTCTCTGATATCAAAATAATATATCCATGCCGCAGTTTCCTATACCCAGTCCCAGATTCACGGGGATCTTGTAGGCAAAGAAAGTGAAAAATTCGAGCACGTTTTCTTCAGCTTAAAGCCTGAAATTTCAATTTTTTCAGTGGCGTTGATTGCTACCAGTTTTAAAAAGGATTCGGCTGTAAGCGAGGAAAGGAATGGAGATGGAGGTGTGACTTTACGTATTTGGTTATCACTTTCCCCTGTTGCACATTTCATAATTGTCCCCGGCGATTGGGTGTAGTAACCCGTGCACAATTTGCTTAGGGAAGAGGTGTTTTAAGTGCAATTTTCTATCCCTCCTGAAATCCTACCGGAAAATATACAACAGTACTCCATAAGATAATGACCTATAAATCATGATAATAGTGGGTCCCCGGATGTATCACACCCGATCGCTGAGGAAAGGATCATATGAACAATAATTTGGTTACTAATTAGGTTCATATGATACGAAAAAGATATTCCAGGTAGTCAATCATATCCTCCGCAATTTTAGTTATTTTTGATAATGCGACTGAGAGATTCTTCCCTGGATTGAGGAAATTACTGTGCGGTTAAAAATGAAGGTTTTCAAAACACAATCTCAAATTTAAAACCTCGATTACTTCCTCCAGCTTTCTGATGTATATAGCAATGGATTTTTTAGATATCCCTTCTCACGTTTGACTAGTCTGTGCACAAGTAAGCAATCGAAAAACCTCCCACGGATTTTGCAATCACTAGACTGGATCAGGTAATAAAATCCTCCCACCTCCTTCGGAAACCCGAACTGTGTGCAGTACTATGAGCAATACCAAATGAACTACAAGACCTCATCGGAGGGCTGGGTTATTCAGCGACGGTGTTGTTCTAATCACCCGCCAGAAATGCCCAAGAAGACCAACATGTTTATCAATTAGGATTATGAATGATCATTTCAACATAAGCCGAGTCATTGTCCGTGTTTAGCACTAATGATGATGCGAGCAAATGATTCACGTCACTGAGTGTCATTTTGGGGTTTGTGAGCACGAACTATAAACAAATATAATGTTAGGTTTGTGAAGAACTAAAAACGTTCTCACCATTCTGGTATTGTTGATCAAGACTAACGTTTCCCGGAACGTGCCAGGTGACTATTCCAAGGGAGCCGTGCGAGTGTTCCAGACACTTGCGATCACTTCCGTGGACTCGGTTGGTTGGTTATCGTAGGTACTCCTGAAATTCATATTTCGTCTTGTTATCAGAAGCTTTGGTCAGGCTCAGGTGGCTATCCTCGGTAAGTTCCCGGTAGACCCCTTGAAGCGTGCCAAAGGAAAGTCTTGCACAAATTAGCCACTCAGCCATCATCACGCTGTTGGCTTTATTGCTGAGGGCTAGTGAGCCGACATGGGGTCTTGATTATTCAGCCTAACTGCCATAGTAAGTTCAGTAATCTGACTCCGCTTATATAATGTTTACGTGCAAGGGCAAGAACTGCACAGGCGAACTTCTGAGATGTGAGCTGTGCCGATGTTATTTATATTCAGACAGTGTCCTTAATGTGAGCTTTAGTCTACCTATATTCGATATTGTCCTTGCATACCAACAAGCTGTATACGCCCATTTCCTACAGCTGACTTTTTTTCTATCATTGTCTTGGCACTTTGACCACTGAAACACAAAACACGGCTTGCTGCAAACGTTTCTATTTGCGACCTGGCAAAGCACCCGGCACTACATAACTATGCTACCACCTGTCAGATCAGGGTTATTCATACATCTTTCCCCCTACTGCTTATAACTGTACCCAAGTCATAAAAAGACAGTGCAAGAACATGCGAAGTGAAGTAATTGATTCTAAGGCTCTCAAATGTTTCTTAATCTAAATAATGAAAAGAAAGCTTTCCGGATTCGGTGAAGATTATTCCGACGTGATTAGTCTAGCAGAGGTTGTGAGTCAAAGTTACGGACGGAAGAAGCTTTAGAGTGATGTTGATTTTAAATAGGAAGATACTTGGTGTTACTAAAAGCAGTTCAGCTGTGTGATTCACATCTTAGTACGTTATAGGAAAGAGAGTAAGAAGTGAGCTATGACCAGTACTTCAAGATTGTAATAAACAACAGCCCAAGTTCGTTAGCGGGACAGATACGTCCAAGGGTAGTATTGTCGGCATATTTATAGCCAGTACGATGAGGTGAAGTGGAGAGCCTACCAATTTCAAGGGAGGAAATAAATAAGGATGTGATGAAATCCCCGAAAAATAACTGAATTAATTAGAAGGGTAGACGAGTACCACTTATTACAGGAAGTAAAATGTGCACGATTAGAAAAATAGTCACGAAGGTCGTTCAACGTACGACAGTCGACTGTGTTATCATGCAGAATATGCAGGTGCGTGCCAAGATAAAGACAGCAAGATATGCTTGCCTTGCCATGACAGATAAGACTAGCCGTACGAATATCATGATCAAGAGCAGGTACAAGTAATTAATAATATGACCGGCCACATCAAGGGTTGATTGTGAGGGTCTGTAGGTAAATTGTCTTCCAGGATAAGTGAGCTTGGAGAATTATGCGGTGTCGGAATGTAACCTGAAATAATTTCAGCGAATCAGATGCGCAGACTATCGGACGACATTCAATAGATCCTTTCGTTTGTACAGGTGTATTGCGTACAAATCTCCAACAATCGAGAATCACTCCTCCCCCTACTTAATGTGTACAACAGACAAATAGATTTATCAAAAGAGAATGTCTTTTGGTGAAATCGCTAGCTGTTGATGAAATGGGTAATAACATGTTGAGGTCAGCAGATTTATGGCACTGCAGAATTCCAAATACAAGGATGGATTCTTCGGGTTTCTGTTCATAGGTACAAACGACAGAAGGTGGAAGGTACAATGCGTTGCAGCAAAGGATGACCTGACGATTGAACATCTAACTTTCAGCTTCATTTAGCTTGGCATAACACAAATCTTTCAGGCTTTTGCCGTCTCACTGTAGTTCTTGTTACTTAACACGTGTCCATGTACAGGCTGTCCAGATTTCGTACTCTATTCTTGAAGACTATCGATGGACTTAATAGGGCACGACGCCGGCCAGATTTGTATGTCTTTTCCTTAAATCTACTGAACACCTTCAAGCGAGGTAAAACAAAACCATCGAGTTGGATGTACTTGGTTTCCTTGAGCAACACATTATGACAAAAGTTCGGGTATCCAGTTAAGCGTTCACAGTATGAGAAAGCATCGTGTAAAGGAGGAGTAGAGAAATCAGTGGAGCTGAAAAATGCTATAAGCCTATCAAGATTCTCAGGTGTGCAAGTACGTTCAAAGACAGTGCGGGAGGAGTGCAGAAAGTTGGCCAACGACTTGCTTTCGCAAATCACTTCAGGATCAAGAGGGCATGTATAATGGTCAGACTGTTGATGGAGCTCGTTGAAATATTGCGAAAATATTTGGATAGTTATCCGATAGGTAACCCAAAAGGAAGTATACAAGATTAGGAAAACCCAAGGCCAATAAAAAGGGAAAATCAAATCCATAGGAATCGCTTCATGCAAAATAACTGATCAGCATGTTGTGATGTAGTCGGAAAGTCTGTCAATTAATTGTCTGACATCATTCGTTGGAATGTCTGATGATGCAAATGAATTGAGCAGGGTGAGATAACGAGAGAAGCTTAGGAAAGGTGAATGTCAATGCAGTTGAACTACATTGTTCTGAACTGAAGTAAGAGTGGATAAAACTGTCTCCCTCTAAGACGGACAAAGGTGGATAAATGATTCTTTGATATTCAGTTTCAGACACTTTTTGAAAACAAACTGCCAATTTATGGACATAAATTAGTACATTCAGAGTGTGTATCTTTGAAGAGAGTGAGCGAACGTTCCCAGTGACCGTGGAGAGCACACTCATCTTAGCCGGCGTAGTGCAGGTAAGAGCAACTTGACATCCAGCTCGGTTGAGTTTCTGTCCGAATTCGCTTAGTACCAGTCAAAAGCACTGGGGCGTCACACGGCACACGAGAAGCCTGATTTGTTGGGTGCAACATTTCCGGCGGATAATGTGAACTACGAGTGTGCATGATATTATAATGAAAAATAAAAATAAACTCTACAATGACGCCAGCAGATAGAACGTGGCGCAGTCCAACAAAGGGCGCACGTTTAGTCTTGATTTTCATGGTGTAGAATTGCAATGAGGGTGAAGAGGACTTGTTCCACCGTGGACGGGGAAAACTGATTGATCTAACTCCAAATTTTCATGGGTACTCGGACAACTCTCCCCTAATAACTCGGAACCCATCTTTATGAATAACGTCATCATCAATTTTTTTATAGAATCAAGATTCCTGGAGGAGAATCAAGTCAAGGATTTATGGTATGCCCTGCAGGATGATATTGGACACCACATCATTTTGACTCAAGAAACAACGAACACTATGATATGATCTAGACGATATCGGCATTTTTGAAACAGTATATTTTCTAGGAGCAGCACTTCAAACTGCACCATTTTTTTTTGAGCCCTTGCAAGTCTTCCCAATTATGCGTTTTGCATGATTTCTAACATCTAACAAAAAAGCATGAAGCTGGCTGTTAAGAGAGAGGGAACAAATGCAGTTTAACAAGGATCCGTTGTAGGATAATACTTGAAGTTGAAAATCAGTTCTTATCCGAAGCCATATAAAAGAGCGTATGAATCATTGCTTAAGCTTAAACAATGGCGTAGTATTATTCGTAGAGAAAAGATAGACATGGTGTGACTGTTAGAGCGTTTATCATAAAAGTAAACGAGTACTGCGCCCTCATTATTGCTCAAATGTGTGAGCGTTAGAAACTCGGGCAACGCCCCATTGGCTGCTTAGAATGGTGATTTAGCCTCAAGATTTTTTGAGGACGTTCACAACCCTTCTTTCTAACTTTCGGCTTGTGGTTGCATTATCTGTAAACAGTTTGGTATGAATCTACAACAGTTGTTGAAAATACTCAGGAAATGACGGGAGCTGTTGTACTTATACGGTTTCGGATAGTCATAGATAGCATTCACTTTGATAAGAAGCGATCGAATGCCTTCACTGTCTGCATTCTGGCAAAGGAACTCAAATGATCTGGCACTGAGGATACAGTTAGTTGTATAGACCGAGATGGCCAGATCTTGAAATCGGTAAACTAATTGGCATAAATGATCTTGATTTTGACGTTCATCCCTACTAGCCATGATAAACTTGTCAACATACACAAAGCCAATATCTATACCATGGGGGACTTGATCTATGAATCGCTGGAATGTTTGAGTGGAGTTAGGCAATCCAAAAAGAATGAACAATAATTCCCACAGCGTCTTTATGTTGGACTTAGGAACTTTGGCAGGAGCGAAAGGGTAATGGCAGCAAGCAGTTACTAAATGAAATTAAGAAAAACTTTTGTTGACGCACAAAATGTTGAAGAATTCATGTGTGTTGAATTCGGTATCAGATGGGAAAAGTTGCCTTGCTAGGAGCGCTGTAATCTCCGCATGGGGTACAGTAATCTTTATACTTTGGAACTATATGAAGTGGAGATGCCCTAGGACTACTTGGTGGATGAATTACCCCGAAGCTTAGCACACGTTAGAATTCTTCTATGACCACAAGTACTCGGTTAGGTAATAGCCGGCTGGGACGCGCCGATATGGGTGTACCTTTTCTGACAATGAGATACTGGACGCCAAGTGGTGCTTGTGATGTGGAAGTTCGTGGTTGACTGACTGCCGGAGAATCGTCAAAAATGAAGAACAACGATGAGCTTACTGGTACGAGACGAATAACGAGGCAGTTTATGGAGGTTTGTGTGCAAGGTTTAGCAGACTCACTGGTGTCAGAAAGAACATGGTGCTTCACACCAAGCACTAGAGTCCAGCCATCATAGAAACTGATTCCGAGAATAGGGTGAATAACGCCGGTAATCGGTAATATTCGAACAGACCGTCAGCGTAAACCCAGGTCAAAGAATTTGCAGTCTTTTGCCGTTTGTCTTCATTGGAGCGAAATTGGCTGCTTTCAAAATGACGGTAGTAGGTCGCGCGTTTTATGCGCCGGACATGAAGGAAATAATACTGATCACATTCAGATATGTTTACTATCCAAACAGGAATACTCCGTTTTTTTTCATTTTGCGCTTATTCTCAGTGACGTCCACGTGAGATCAAAACAGACTATTTCATAACCAAATTGTCAGAACTCTTGTCGAAGAGAATAGGAGAACTCCAAAAGAATTCACGCAGGCCCACGGAAGATTAGAGCCTGTAGACTTTGTTTCGCTTTTCCAATAAACCTCATTTTCTGTTTCGAGCGAGGCTGACTGGTGGCAGTGAACATGGGCTTCTTTCGAAATCCGAGGGAGTTTATATGTAGGAGGAAACCAATCCATAGAGATCATGTCTCTAGAACTGCGCCATGAATTGCTAGTTATTATTGTATCTTTCGTATAGAGCCACTTGCGTTAGGCGCAAGACCGAAGAGAATAGATTCAAGAACTATCATCACTAACGAGCCTAAAGGGTGCGACTAATTTAGGTATAAATACTACCACTTAGGCATCAACGCTGTCATGCACGGACAGACAGTGTACATCAGATTTCCGTATAAGTCAGTTTCAATTAGACGTGTAGAGTATCACGAACTTGAATATGTTCGCACAGAGTTTGCGTTTTCACCTGATACTGAAATAAACCATGATCATATCTCAGCCGGGCAGATTACTCAGTAACGTTAAAAACGATGTTAACCGTTTGGTCGACAAGTGTTATGATTCTCACTCAGTTTAAGAACAAGAAATATTTAGGACCAGTGATTGAAGTGCTCCTCTTGTAGTTGGGATGCAAAACAAACCTTAAAGAGCCAGCCCCCGGATTGCCACTGGTGATACTAATGTCTTCTTTGCACAACCATCCCCCAGGTTTAAAAATTACTTGGTGCTCGGTGGATGTGAACCGACGTTGATGACGAACAAGCACAAAACAGATATGAAGTGCTCCCAAGGTCCTAACTGATACACTGGTCGCTGTTAATGCATGACAAATCATTTGATAGTGAAATAGAATCATCTGCTATCCGCAGTGGTGAGGAAGTGTTCTCAGAGATAATCGTCGATTGCGGTGATCAAATGAACATCACCGTGGACTTTGTTCCTTTACCAGAATGTTTCAACTCTTGCCACCTTCAATCACTTCCTCGTTGGCCGAAGTCTCGATCTAGAAAAATTGAGCCTTGTCTCAAAGTGAGTGACATTCCGAAAATATTCTATGACCATTAGGAGTTCCAATGAATCGACGAAAATCCGTAGTGAAATTTTTAGGCACATATTTCACAAACTCCTCATAAATTTGATATAATATTCAAATTAAAAATCTGGCCAATTGGATGTTGAAAATGATTGCTTGTACGGCATTTCAGCTGTTGACGAAGTCCAATAAAATCTTCTTCATATTCAGGGATAGTTCACCCTTGTGCAAAAGCGATCAATGAATTCAAGGAAATCGACTCCGCCTACTTCCCCTATGAATTGCTGTGACTAAAGTGGAGCACTTGAGTATAACTTGGTTTCGGTTACAGTATGGTTCGGTGCTCAGTGATGAATGTAGATGCTTTACTCAATTTTTTGCATTCCGCGGGGTGTATAACTACGTGGAGGAAAACGAGTCGGTTGAGTTTGACAACAGGCTGCATGGGGTGTCTGACAGTAGTAGTTCCTCTGAGTTGGTTTACTGTCGTCTCCCTTGGGGCGCCCCCCCCATCTCCTTGGTCTCAATCATTCAACCAGCTCTAACCTGTGGCTCTACGAAGCTGAAGCTTGCATAAGCGGCCATATCCCGCAAACCGTTTGACAGGCGGGTTATATCAGTTTGAAGGTATCCGTGGTATCAAATCCTCGGCGATATGACATTCGGCATGCGATGACAGATACGACTGAGTGGGTGGACGAAATCTACTGATTAAACGGCTGCAAAGGAAAACTGTCCAACCTATCCGACCCGGTATTCCGGTAAAGGTGAATGAGCCGCACAACAGGCCACCGGCTCATCTGAAACAACCGTGCTGCCTTGCCGTCTGCACTTGGATGTGCAAAAGCTAGAGGTGCATCTTCGAAAAAAGGCCTTATTAAGTACCGTCAACTTATTTCCTACTATAAACTGGGCGACTGAGTAGTGAAACAGTCCCGAGCGGTGTTGGGGAAGCGGCCTCGTACCTTATTCCCATGAATCTTTGTGAATAGTTTTGCGAACATGCATTCTGATCATGTAACGGCGTCCCAAGAAAGCGACGCGCGTCGTCCTCTAGCGGTGTAGGTGTCAAGACAACAAGCTGGAATACTCAGCCGTTCCAGGAGAAGGGGCAACTTATTAAATTTATCAGTGACCCGACAGACAGCTTCGAGCGCCAAGGCGTCGCATTCACCAATAAAAATAATGCCAGCAGCTAAATGATCGCTTAGGAATCTAAGACTCTCCGCAGGACTAAACGGTTAGTGCAATCTGTGCTCCGACCAACGTTCCGGACAGCGAGGCAAAGGTTGAATTCCACGGTAGCCTCCAAGACGTAATCAGTCGGGTCCAAAGAGGTGACATTCTGTCTATCGCCGGAGACTGAAACACTCGCACAGGTCCGTCGGACTTTTCAACGCTACACGTCCTGGGAGTACTCGGCCTTGGTCAACGCTGTGAGAATGGTGACCGCCTGGTCAGTTTGACCGACTCTTAAAGAATGGCAGTTTTCACCACACGCTTCTGGCTCATTGAAAAGCAGTTACTAACATGGTACTCCAGCAACGGTCGTACTTCACACCAAATCAACCATATCCTAGAGGGGTCTCGTTGGGCTTTGTCTGTAGACTGTCCATCGTACCGTGGCGCAGTGACTAGAAAAGCAAATGACACAGACCACATTCTTGTTCGTGTGCGCTTCAGAATCCATTTATCTGCACGTATTAAGGCCCACCCACCGACCCGCATAACCGTCGTGGCACTGGAAATGCCGAGCACTGTTAGGCAAAATGGCCACTCGATTACCCTCAGTAACTTACGTTTCACCGCATTCAGTTACAGTAGAAGAACAGTGGATTGTAATCAACGGTTGGATAAGCTACCTTGAAAGAACTAGGGAAAAGGGAAAGACGTCTAAGAGACTCGATCTCAGAGGGCATGCTGAAAATGTTGGCTAAAGCACACGAAGTCCATGTTTCAGAAAGTGGCAAACGCTGCAGATTAGGAAACAAGATTCCGTGCTCCACTAGGGCTGGTAATCTATTCCGATTCATTTGCACCGCGTCGGCTAGGCGCTGCAAGCAAAAGTCGCACATACACGAGACAGCTGGTCTGTGCATACCTGAACAGAAAAGAAAAAAAACAGCAGTGGATAGGGCACTTTGATCGATTGCTCAACCGACCATCAGCTCATACGACGGCCCTACAATCCCCAGTTCTTGCAGAGCCATGCAATGTCAGTTTCGATCCACCGAGCACCATTAAAATCGTTATAGTCATCAATCAGCCGAAGAAAAAAGCTGGGAGAGAAGACAGTCTTTCATCTGAATTCTACAGGTGCTATCTGTCGCCACTGATCAACAGACTACATACCCTATTTGGCCCCACATAACGAGAAGAGGTCTGTCTGACTTTCCTGACCATCCCAAAGAAAGGGGACAAATCCGTGTGCTAGAACTATACGGGAATCAACTTGATCGATGAGGGTGCGAATGATTTTCGCTTGCTGCTACCTAACCGCTTCTCAGTTGTCGGAGACTGCCGCATTCAACGAAGCCAAGGGGGTTTCCGCCGTGGTGGAGGCTGCATGAACGGAATTTTCACACTACGTCAAACACTGGAACACCGCTTCAAGTTCTAGCACTCAATAGTGGCCTGTTCTATCAACTTCCAGGTATCTTCTGATTCACTCAAGCGTGAGTGCCTCTCGGCGGTAACGAAATCCGACGGGATTCCCACTAAACTTGCAAGGCTTCTGCGAGCATACTATTCGTCCGCTAAGGCGCGGGTCCTTATGTATGATGAAGAGTCATCCGAGATCACACTTACTACGGGCTTCCCACGGGGCTGCTCTCGTTCAGCAGTGCTGTTCAACTACGCGATCGACTGGACATTAGGACACGAGTGGACTCACTATCCCAGTATACAAGTGAGTCAAGAAGCATACGTCGGATCTCGAGTTCGCGGTTGACAATGTTGTGCAAACGGACTCTCCCGTCACGCCCCAACCAGTCCTTGACCGAATCGATTTCTTCTCAAAATCCATCAGGCTGGAAATGAACACTATGAAAACAAGAAGTGTGTTAACTTGCCCAGGGCCAACAACTCAAAAGCTGTCCGTCAATGACCAACTGCCGGATGGGTTGTACTAGACCGAAGCGATTACGACAGAAAATTGGTGACTATTTTATCTGATGAGAGCAAGTTCATTTACCACCCGGGTGAGAAAGACAAAACACAAGAAGCCGAGACTAAGCTGACAGAGATCTTGAAGCAGCTTAAGTCAGAAAACACTATTTCCAAAACGCTGTACGACAAGCTTGTGCCCTGCGGCTCACAACCACCTAGACTCTATGGGTTACCAAATGTACACAAACCAAATGTACCCCTAAGACCGGTGATTGACATGAGCACCTCAGCCTATCACGCCACAGTTCAGTGATTGCAGAAATTCTTGAACCTGTGCGCAAGTCACTAGCGAAGTACAGTGTGAAAGATTCGTTCTTTTTTGTGGAGATGATAAAACATCAGGACCTGTCTGAACAGACTATGCTTCCCCTAGATGTTGAATCCCTATTCACAAACGTTCCGTTGATCGAGACGGTAGAATTCATCTGTCAATACTTGACCGATAATGATATCAAACTCGACATTCCTGTGGCCAAGCTAAAAGAACTAATTCTTAGATGTACATGGAATATACAATTTCTGTACAGCGGAAAATACTACAGGCAGAAAGACGGGGTAGCAATGGGATCACCACTTGGACCCCTTCTGGTGGATATATTCTTAGCTAAACTCGAAAGTGGACCACTACGTAGTACCATCGACAGTCTATATATGTACACCGGATACATGGACGACACTTTCATAATTTGCGACTCAAAAAAAGACATTACCGAAATACTGCGAACATTCAACAACGCCCACGCAATGACCACATTTACACTGGAAGTAGAGACGGACAAGTTCCTCGCCTTTCTTGATGTGGGATTGCGTGGAATGGAGGACGGACATATGGAAAGGAGGGTGTATCGGAAATGTACATGGTTGGGGCAATACACACATTTCCTAAGTTTTGTCCCCCTTCGATACAAAAGAAACCTTGTGAGATGTCTGACATACAGAGCAAGAAACATCTGTAGTCCTGACACGATTGCCCAAGAACTCGAACACATACGCGGTACATTATTAAAAAACGGCTATCCAGAACCGTTTATTCGTCAACATATGGGAGAGAGGAGACACAAAATGAAAGTTCAAATGGCCAAGAAAAAGGATATTCTTCTAACTGTCCCGTTCAAAGGTGACAACACCTCAGAAATACTAGAGCTGCGCATATCCAAGACCCTCGGGAAGTCTTTCCCTGCTGCACATGTCCGAATCTTAACAAATACGAAGCCTTTTATTGTTCAACAATCCAAGGACAGGTTGCCTGATCAGTCTCAATCTTCTGTTCTATATCAGTTTACGTGTTCTGGTAGTGCACAGTATATTGGACATACGACGAGACGCCTGTCGAAAAGGATATCAGAACACGTCCCGTCTTCTTTGCGCAAAGGTACAGTCCGGACTATCAATAGCGCAATCCTACAACATCTGGTGGATAGCGGACACCAAATCGACACGGTGATAGCTTTTAGACCAGTCCTGACAACTCCCAGAGTTCACGCGAAAGGATTACGCAGGCGGTTGCTGATGACGTCAGAGGACATAGCAATTCGACTATTGAAGCCGGATTTGTGTAAGCAACGTAACCTCGTGCAACAGTTGCCGTTGCCGTGGCAGTAACACGTGATTTTCTTATGGTTCCCTTGTACCAATTCTCCCCAGCCCCATACCTATTTTTTCACACCTTTTTTTCACACCTGCCTTTTCACGCCATTTGGTTACACATTTCACACATATTGTCCTTCACACAACCAACAAGATTCATCAATTTGAAGTATGTTGTCGAGTTACCGGATTTGTTGCACATTTACTCACTCTCTGTTATCTTGAGCTGCACATATACCCTCTTTTACCCAGTACTATATATGTCAATGCCTGAAGTGATATATCGAAAAGAAATTTCTTCGTGTTACAAGTTTTTTTCATGAATCGATGGGCGTATTCTCTGATCAAATATGTTTAATCATTCAGTTATCTAGGCTCTACACCGCTTTCGAACGATCTGGTGAAAGAAGAAGTAATACTCCTGATAGACAACACCAGAAAAGCATTTCTACAGCTAAGATGACCGTTGTAGATCCGCGGTGAAATCAGTCTTCGGACCAAGGTGCGTACCTACCGTGCTGCTATACGCCCCGTACTCAGCTACGGCTGCGAAACCTGGCTCTTGAGAGCCATGGATACCAGAAAGTTGAAGGTGTCTGATAACTGGTGTATGGGGCGTATTTTGAAGACCAATTGGTGCGACAGATTATCCAATGACGAAGCTATGTGACGATGTTGCGAAATTAACCAACTCTCCCACTTCCTCCAAGGTCGTCGATGGAAGAAAAACTGGATCGCAATGTACACCGAACTCACTTCCAACGGCCGCGCATGATCTGCCATGATATGAGATATTCATGGAGTCAACTCACATTCTGGTAGGAGATAGTCGCATAAATGTAATTCGAAGAAACAAAGTTGGTGGTGTTTGTCCATTTGTTTTCTTATTTAAAATTATTGGTTGTCAACTGCATTGTACTGGGAACCAGTTGATTCCACATTTAACAAATCACTACCTCATTGACAAATAATTGAGTTCAACTTTGGCTGATTTTTGTACCGGACAGTAATATTTTTGTCCTTTCCAAACAAATTTTCAGTATTATTCAGCATTTCTACCCGGTTCCGTATTTGTAATGTGCGAATCGTAAGTAAGTCTTTCAACTGAGACGTTGATACAGAATGCCAACAAAAGGTCAGTGGAAAAACAATCAATAAGCGGGAGGATACTTTTCCACGGTGATGACAAAGTTATAGGCATACATTCAGGATCTCAGGGTTCAAATAGTGATGGTAAAATTGGTAAGTGGGCAGATGCAGTGAGAAGTGATGTATCCGGCTTTGTGTGCTCAAAAAACGAAAAACTGAATGAATAAAATAAACGATGGGAGGATCGTAATAAATACAAAAGTTCCATTCCAAATTGTTCCACAAGATTCCATTGTCGTGATTCCAGAAGTAGTTCTATTTGAATCTTTTTCTGAAATACAAAAAGCAATACTTCTATCTAGTGACTCTTCAATCCTATAATCCGTAGAGAAAAGAAGGCCTGATATCCAGCTCATGTGTTGAATACAATATACATGTACATATGTATTAGGATCATGCTTCGGTTTGATTTGTCGAAGTTGGTGAATCCATGAACTATGTGGAATAAATAAATCACAGTATTCTGAACAATCACACATACCCTCTGTGGAATTTATGGGGATTGTGGTAATTGGACTGTAATCATCCGTGCGTGGAATGACGACTTGCTGACCTATGTTGACCAAGAGATCCATAGTACAAATTTGGCACTGAAATCGTTTTACTTCGAGACCACATAGAATGAGGCGTACCAATGGGGGAAATATCAGGTAAATCCACAAAAAATGTCACCCATTAGTATTTGGACTCACCAGTACTTTTGAGACTTTTATTCATGCCTTGCACCTCGTGGTCATCTGTGGAGACAAATTCAGTGTCAGCAATGATGCCAAGCAAGTACAGGACAATTATGAGGTAAAACGTTGTAGCTTAACTGACGGTATTTTGCTTACGTATATCATTTGAAGGACACTGAAGTTCCGATAGATGGTCCACGTTTAAATCTAGAAATGGGTAGAAAATGAATTGCACACAGAATTCAGTCGTTGGTTTCTCCGTTGTTTAAAAGAAAGTCGAAAAAATAAATCTTCCTCGAGACAAGTCACAAACCGCCCTGAGCGCGCCCAGCCGCTGTGGCTGTTCAATAGACACTAGGCCGGCAGACAACCTAAGGCTTAACCCCTTTGGCTCACTGATCACTTGCATGTTATACTATAAAATTTGATAGGGTAATCAAAAGTGTATTCTTTCCGGCCTACAAGTCAGCCCGCCAATACTTTAAATTGATTGGAACCCGAGTTTGAGAATTTTACGTGTTCGCTTTTATTGCCACGTTGCTAATTCACGTAAACAAATTGTCCTCTGGCGTACCGTGTTGCCGTCAATGAACGGTCGCTACGAGCTCGAGCGATACGAATGGCGACCAGTAGTCCCGTGCACAGGCTGTACATAGGAATCACGGAGTACACGAAGCGATTTTCGCGAAATATATCACATGGTCTCAAGAGACGGTCTGGAACTAGCACCTGAGGCTTCGGACGGAGAGCCGCCAAAGGCGGTAGGGATACGCTTCTAACCACTCGACTACCATCAGGTCGAACATGGTCTCTGAGTTTAAAAATTTCGATCACCAATTACCACCTGTCATGTTAGTATGAATGTGTAGGCGTGCAACTTCGTCCGGGACTGTCAGAGATAAGCGATGGATATCATGCTTGCTCAATCTGGATCACGATATTCACTAAAATCGTCTGACATCGAACAGATCTATGTATGTTTTCGCACAATATTTAGTTAAAAAACAGTTGGATGGTCGTATCGTCCTTCAATAATTTCAGAGTCAATAAGTTTGATAGTTTGATAGATATTCGTAAATTTTCTCAGTTGTTCTAACTCACTCTGATATGCGATCAAGTTGATGCTGCTGGCACAGCTCACGAACAAGCTTCTCAGTTGTTGCTTGTTTGTTCCATGCCAAGATCCATGCGTCCATAAGTATCCCCAGATGTCCATACCTCTGAACCCCTGGTGCCAGTATGTGAACAAGCGGCTGCTGTTCGTCAATTCATGTCGTTTCCTCTTCAAGCAGTCCTCCAACTGTGACGGTTCAATAAAATCAAAGAAAACTGTCTCAGTAGTTTTTTTTCTGTTAGTCGATTTTAGCTAGAATTCATCACAACTGATCACAGATTAGCAATCAAATGCCAGTAGTTTTTAGTCAGTACACTGAAACAGAATCACCAAAGAACAGCAGGCCCTGCCAGTTCGAATTTCAAAACGAATATTGAAAGCATTTCAACAAAGATCCGTTGAAAAGTAGTGTGACATTATTCGCAGAATATAACCGGAATGGTGCATTGTTCTTTCAATTATTTTGCACTCGGGATCATGATGTGAGCTGCTAAAACCGCTTAACTCTAACGGAAAAGCCACCTCAGTTGCATAGAAATAGTCTGCGATCATGTTTATGCTGCATCATAGTGAAACTCGTCAGACGAAATCATAAAAATGCTTATTTCACTTGGAAATTAATCTCATTGCACTTTATGTCAAGATGCAACTAGAGGCAATATGTTCACGACTCACCTCCAACCGTTTTCGGTATTTACGTGAAATCCGATTTTCTTCTGGAAGGCTTTTGATTTCCTCCCATTCCGATGGAGAATACTTAAAACACTGTGTGGCAACTGTGTATCAGAATCAAATGTGACTATGCACTCCACAAATAATCGTTATCTTAATTGCCCAGACAACATAGCAAGATGAAATAAATCTAATTTGTTTGCACTTCATTTGCTTAAAATAGCGTGCATTTTGCAAGAGAATATTTTGGGGGTATCCTACAAGGCTCAAACACATGCATACAAGACAGTATTTTCCGTGTCACCTCCCCGTAGGTGCTCCGGACCACGGCACTTACTAGATGCATCGGGTAGTAATACAGCCGCTGTGGGGAGAGGAAGAATTTATCTGTAGTATTATACCTCACAATTGTTGAGCCTCGCTGCCAATTCAAGGTTATTTCAATCGTTCCAAATTGTTTTAAAATCCATTTGCACATTGGCAGCGCGTGCACAGTAGCTTTTTACCCTTTCTAGCCAGAATGCCACATTTGATTTCTCCAATTTTTCAACGAGTCTCATAATTAGTAAACTTTCGAACCCCGGTAAACACTCGTGAAATAGATCGGACTGAGTTACCTTTGATTTCGAACACTTTCGAGTCAATCTGGCCGAGTATTTTCATGTCATTTTTGAACACATGACTTAACTTTTTTGCTGAATTTTTCAAACATCTGTCGTCCACGTTCGTATTTATCCTCTCAACGAAGAAATAAATGTAGATTGTTCCATTCAAAGTATCTTGAAGTTTTTCAGAACATCCAACATAGGTAAAATCCCATTTCCGACCCATAAACAAAATCACCTCTTCAATCTGATAGATAAAAATAAGCCGTTAACGTGGGTAAAGCAGTATTTACCAATACATTGTCATAAGATAACTTGAACTGATCGTCACCTACCACTTCGCAAATAGATGTGCTTTTTAGGAGCTGAATAATTCTGAATACCGCTTGACTGACAATTCCACGTTGGGGTATGGAAAACTTCATTTCATATTCTAGGTTGTAAAATGAGAAGAGATTCTGATACTTTGTGGTCTTCATTTCAACGGATATAAAATGTAAGAAACCAAGAGGGAAGACGGAAGAATAAAGTGAACGGAATTGAACAGTATTCCGCCAAGTGTTGATCAACTCACCAAGTAAGTTACCTTGCAAAATATCTGTAACTATGTAAAGATAGTATAACTCATTTTGGGCCACATTTCAAAATAAATATATGTATATTTATATTTCGATGCACTTAATCAAACTCACCCCTGTCATTTGCATTTCCTGTCCTAGTAGAACTCGTTAAGCAAATTATGTACCACGGAATAACCAGAGATTTCATGGTAGAACGAAATCCGTGAATGACAATGAACGAATGACGCTGAGATGTGATCATGCTAACGTGTGCGGATATTGATGAAAGCTGTTTGTCAGTGAGTGGGCCCATTGGCACACACAGATTGTTAATTCTATTTGGTACAAAGTGCTTATCTGGCTAATACGACCAATCACAGTGCTCAGATTAAGCTCATTGTAGGTGCAATCAACTTATCAGCAAGCGTGTCAGCTCGATCGTTTCGAGTCAATGATGCTGCTCTCGTCATTGAGAGGCAACTGCACAAAAATAAGGGATAAATAGATAAAACGGGCACAATTAGTGGGTCAGAATTCACAAGCCGTTGGTTTCAACAATTTCGCCGTAAATTCCGTATATAAAATCAGAAGATCTACTGACCATTTGTATTTTCGTACAGTCAAGATACTTTGAGTGCACTTCCGTTTTCATTTTCGGTCATTTCAGGTGGGCGTTATTAGCGTATGTTGAAAATTTACAATTCACATCAGACAAGCGCTAATGCCTTCCAGGAAGTGAGTATTTCAATATGAGACCAACATATAACCCTGAGAAAGTCAAAGAAGCAGCACTTTTAGCTCGAATCTAGTTTATTTACGTTGATCAGGGGATCTAGCGAAACCTAATTTAATGTAATATTTTCGCGCTTTTGGGCGAGCATAAGTGTCCTTCGTTTAAACGAAGAGAGGCCACATAAATGCATTTGACGTAGTCACGTTTAAGTGTTGTGTGGTGTCAGATAATGTTTGTGAAGGTCGTTTTCGGCACAGGTTGGAAACTTGTGGTGCTGAGAAGGAGTTTCCCTCGAAGGACTCTGAGTCTCCGACTTTGCGTCGGATCAGTTTCAAGTCCTGCACAAACATCCCGGATGAGTTATCATGGAGTCCATGAACTCGGTGTGACATCAAAAATCAATGCAAAGTCGATGACAATAAGGCAGGAATATATCGGTTTTTGTGTTAGAACTACTCCAAGGTTATCTATATCACGTTGAACAGATTTCTGCCACTTTTCAGAAGCGAGGAATTATCTGCATAATTAGCGAGTAATTAGTCATTGAAAGTGAGCTTCGTAGATGAGCACGTTGATAATGTTGGATTTTGGGGGACAACCACGAATAAGGGTTTGCCAAAACAAGCCCTGGAAAATATAGGCTGGAACTTGAAAGTGCCTTTCTTCAATATGGGTGTATTCAAATCTACTCTCTGCAGTCTGGGAAGTTATTCCGTCGCAGACAATTACTCAATATAGCTGGAAAGAGAAGTACTTAGCATTCTTACACTGCCATCAGTGGTACTCGTACTGATGTTCTTAGAGTTCAGGTAAATTAACTCTACTTTGATGAACCATCAGTAGAGGCATACATTATTCTTTTAAACTTTTATCTTTTCCAATAATTCATCTCCTTGTTTTTCTAACTAATACAAGTAAAATATTTCAACCAAAGGGTTGTTGCCATTTGGGAAATGATCAGCGGTGGAAGCAGGATTTGAACCCAGGACCGAGTGGTTGAAGTCTACCCTGATGACCTTTTGACCACCGCAGATATGTATGCTGTCAAAAGATTTCTTTGGCGCGAAAGGTTGTGACGGGGCAGGTAGTACAAACAAAATTCCGAGCGTTAACTCACTTTTGGCATTCGATGAGCTTTTTGGTGTTGCAGAGAAGCCGGGGTTGGGAGTTCGTACCTACGGCATGTAGTGTGCATGCGCGGGTGAAACGTCCGGAAAAAATTCTCACGTTGAATGTGCACAAATCTGTGACAGCAACGTCAGGAAAATAAACGTATAAAATTCATGCTATATATATATATATACCACTGAACGTGGGTATGAACTGTGTTAATGCTTTAGAAAAGGAGGATATATGCTTGAACCCTAGAGGTCAATGTTACCTGTATACGCCACTAATGAGTAGACTAGGTGGATATTTCATCAGTGGATAAATTACAAAAAATAATTTATCTAACCTATTTACAACAGTGACTTGTTATCTCCCTTGACAAGTTAGGCGATCATTGTATCTTGGTAGTTTGTTTGACTCGGTCCCATGTACCGTATTTAATTCATTGAATTTGTCATGGACTTGAGAAACCTCAGTCCATTTGCTTTCTTCACTTCCAAAATTCCAAAGCCACCAGCCGGAATGGAACCACTAAACTCCTGCAATCCGAGATGTTCTACCAATCGAGCTATCGAATTAAGCCCGATCCGCTGTAAATAAAAATGAGTTATATCTAATGATGGGTAAACCTCAATTTATACATACACATCAAATGTTCCAGTTTTATTCACTGGAGTATCCCAGTCGGTCACTTCTCGAATGGACAAAGAGCTCAGGCCTGAACTCCATTGATTGGGCAATAGAATGTGTTCACGGAGCATATTATTGGAACAAGGATTTTTGTCTTATATAATGGAGAATATATTTAAGTTTTTATATCCTGAAGTTCAACATCGCAAACCGGAATCGAAACCGTAAGTCTTCCGCTTTGGTGAAACATCTTAGCCCCTAGTGAAATACGATCAGAAACTAACCATCAACTTAAATCCCCTCGTGACGTTTTTCAGTACTCCATTCAGAATTATTTTTTTGAGGAGCCTTATAAGCCTTGGAAATTTCATTGGTTTGCTTTGGCCATATACTTATTCCATTCCAGCTGCCCATCTAAATGAAGCACACTAGGGTGTTTAAAAATTCACCTGAAGTACGAGTTTCCAATGATTTTATTCAATAATCATAATTCTTTCCCGTTTAGAAGCAAAACTTTACTCAGTTTACCCGTTGGTTTTTTTAACTTAGATGTCTTGGGTATAAGGGGATAAAGACTTCCTTCGAAGAAGTTTCCTAATATGTGCATTACAGGCAAGAAGATGTAGTTCATTCCACGCCTTGTCATTCACACATCGCAAATTCCGGCAATGCTCTGTCCACTTCACTTAAAAGGCAAATAAAAATAGAATTTTGTCTGTAGCCAACGTCTACCATAACGCAAAGATATATAGAACTCGTATTGGAATCGAAGTCGTTCGGTGACGTCGGGTATATGGAAACTTTGTCTATTGCGTAAGAGCGTGATCGTACATGACAACCCGTGAGGCGTATATTTTAAAGTGTCTGCTGGATTCAGACACAGAATACTAAATGTTCTGTTCAGATGAAAGCCTTGATCTGGTCGGATCATCAACTCTCCATACTCCATTGTGGATGACTTTACATATTTGTCACACCGCATATAATGATCCAGGTGTCGCAGTATTGCGAAAACTGCTCTAGCTAATGCTGTTAAAATGGATTCAATAATCTGATTGCAACTGCATCCACCGTTACTATAAATCTTTTTCGAGCACCTTTCGGCGCTTTCGTAGGATCTCTGTAGATCATTTTGTAAGCATAGTCGTTTGCGCAATGTTCAGTGTCCGCATGGCGCACCTCGATTGCACTGTCAATAGATTTTTGTTTCCCGTCGTCAGCCAAGCCGATTTATGCTTTTTGATCCTTTGTGATAGTTGGCGCCTCGTTCTACCTTTAAAGCTCGCAGATCATGAGAGAACAAACGAAAAGGTTAGCATGAATGAGGTGACGACAGGTAACTTGTATTTAAGGTTCGTAGAGATCACTGGTCGATTAGTGAAGCGAACACTTATTGTGGCAGCGGGAATAGTTCTAGCGATTGCTTTTTCTAAACGACTTATTAGTAACTCGGTATTATGATCAACTTAACGGTCACTAATCCCTACCTCTTTGCTCCTTCTGTCATGTTCTTCTGAATCGAGCGCTCGGGGTATCTGGTATCCAACAGCGTTGGTTTCAAAACGTCTAATTCTTCACTGACAGTCTCATTCGAGCAAATCATTCTAACACGGGCTGCGTGTGAGCGAATAAGTTATTGTTTATACCCAATAGGTACAAAGCTGGCAAAACTGGTGTACTGACCAGTTCACGTTAGTTTGTGATAAACATGACGGAGCTGTTTAACATCTTCACCCCTGAAAAGAGTACATCTAGAAAGTGGAAATTATTCCTTTCTCCTAGTTTCTATGTACTGCCAACCGCATTAGGAGCCTGATTGAACTCCTCTACCAGTGTTTCCACCCGTGTATGACTGTCAGTTAGAACAGAAATTTCATCTACGTATCGACAATAGATGGATAGACTTTCTATCAAATCACCACGTTTCTCGTTTTCCAGCTTTACAAATAAGGGGCCTAGCAGTGACCCCATAGCGACTCCATCGGTCTGAAGGTATAATTCTCCGTTGAAGGTAAACTGGAATTTGGAAATGCCTTGTACCCGTATTTCCTTTAAGTAGGTCACTGAGATACAACAAATGATTTCGTTTTTACGATAAAATCGCACAAATAATTGCTCATTTTTAGAAGTGGCAATTTGGTGAATGAAGACATCATATCCACAGAAGCCATTTGTAGTTCTCCACTAAGTTGCTTGCTAATCAGTGTCTTCTAGGCTGTAGCGGGCAATCCTTCGGCGAACCGGTCCAAGTACATCTCCGAGTCATCGGGCACCTAAGTGATATGGGGATGAACTTATAGAAGACGTTCGACAGCGGCTGGTGAACATGTCTCCTATTGGGTCTAGCAGCGAAATACCAACTATATCCCCTCTATCGGACGAATAGAGAAGACGCAGGTCGGTTTACAGATGCGAGGTTTATTCTATATATCGTGGCACCGGAACAGTACCGATACGAGAGATACACCGAACGGAAAACGAACAGATACGCAACGGTTGTGCAGAAAGCGAAACGCGAGCGTATACTATCGGCGAACGACCGAAACTGAAAGTGATTTAGAACGAAGTCGACGGAAACCTCGGAAAAGTCAGTCCAGTAAAACGTACGCAACCTGAGAAAACTACAAGGTCGATTTCAAACGTCGGAAAAGATCGTAGAGAAAATAGATCCAGAATGGTGTCCAGAAAATAGTCATTTTCTCAAAACGATCGAGGTCACTAAAAACTCATGTCCTGAATTAGTTTCAGTGGTATTCGCGGTTTGTGAACAATTGATAACCTGTAAAGTGGAGTATTATTGCTGTCAGTTGGTCTTATCTGTTCTAGGGTTGTAAAGAAGATAACTCTGAGCTCTGTTAGTGACTTCAGAGCTATGGTTAGTTGCTCCTTTACTGCTCCAGTTTTGTCCTATTCTCCTTCTGTTTTTTTTTGAGATTTCTCGTTGTCGTGTTCGGCCCGAACAGGCATGTGCTCAGACGGACAATCGATCGATGCGTACATTCAAATTATACGTTTGCTAGATTGTGCAGTTTACTGTCTAAGTTCTACAATACAGTGATGTCCTGTTGATAATCTGCTTAGTTCTGAGTACACATTTTGGCGTTGCATCTTCAAACCTGCTACAATTCGTGCTCCAGATCACTTTTGGATCGATGCCGCTGGTGAACCATCCTCATATTCGTGGAATTCGTGGAGATCTACTTTCATCGACTATATGGAAATTTTGCCCGTCCTAATGCTGACATCGAGCTTCCGGAAGAACGCAAGCTGAAACTTCTTCCACTCTATCTGGGGGATGAAGGACGAAGGCTATTTGAAGCATTGGGCTTGCGCATGAAAACCTCGTTGAAATATGCGTTGGAAACATCAGACAAGCATTGGAGATCCCGTATAAACGCCTATGTGGCACGTTACAAGTTTTCACATGTGAAGCAGCAGCCCGGAGAGAAGATTGATGATTTCTTTTCTCGGCTTGTCTATGCTGTACGCATCTGTGACTACAACTTTGTGCCAGCAACTGGTTTCTGGTGTTTGTGATCAAAGGATTCGTAAAGTTTTACTTGCAGAAATTTCCCTCAAACTCATTTGGGTTATTTCATGTGACACTGCACGTACTAAAAGCGGCATGCATTAGCAGGGCAAGCTATTCCACGCCGACGCAGTCAGTACGGATATTACTCGTATCAGAGTTGGTGAACCAAAGACTGATCGTGTCTCCAAACAGCGTGTTTACTGCTGTAGATGCGGAAGCACCAAACACACAGCTGACTGTAAGCTTTGACCCGCATCAAATGTCCAGTACCGCGTTTGCGGTAAGCATGTTCATTTTCCTCGTGTTTGTAGTAAACGTACTGTTTCCTACGTGTGTGTGTTGTCTCCATCTTTCTTCGAGGATGAAAGCGAAGCTTTGGAGTTAACTAAACTCCTCAGTATTATTTGGGATGGTGAGCAGATTCCGAGGAAATGGTGTGAATCGGTGATTGTGTCGATTTACAAGAAAGGTGACAATTCCCTTTGTGAAAACCACAGAGAAAATAGCTTGGTAAGTATAGCGTTCAAACTGCTCACCGGTCTTATTCTTCATCGATTATCCACTGCCCGCGAAATTTGTGAGAATCAAGGCGGTTCCTGACCCGATCGTGGTGGTATCGACCACATCTGCAATCTTCGGCAAACCTTAGAGCACAGACACATCTTTCGTAGGACCGAAATCTGTGCCTTTCTTGATCGGAAAGTGGCGTTCGATTCTGTCGACCGCCCGGTTGCGTGGCGCTGCCTCTCATTGGGGGGCGTGCCAGAGAAGTTTATTTCCCTCTTCCAATGCTTGTATGCGAATAGCCGAAGCCCAGTTCGTGCTTCCGGTGATCTTTCCGTCAAGTTCACCGCGGAAGGTGGTGTCCCTCAGGGTTGCTCTCTTTCATCCTTCCTCTTCAATTTGGTAGTTGAATTGATTCTTGAGATAGCCCTATCTTCGTGTGAGAATAGCGGCATTGACCTTTGCTCAGACAGTAAACTGTCTGACTTGGAATATGCGGACGGTATTGATCCTCTGAGTGAAGACCCATGTAAGTTGCAAGCTGTTTTAAATAGCCTTAACAACAATGTAGCAATGTTTTGAATGCTTTGAGTACCTTCAAACGGCAAACTGCTGCTGCAGGACCGAGTTGGCTCAACACGAAAACTTGTGTTCACCGGGGAAGTTTGAATAAACTAAAGCTGAGCGGAAACTACGTATGTAACACGAATTCTAGTGATCCTTGGTTCACAAATCAGCCTTCTGATAAGATTTACTCCCTTAATACTCGTTCACCTCGTACAACTTTGCATACTGTTGAACCTAAGTTGTCTTTGCCTGATATGAGTACGGTCTATTTCGAACATGATGATAACGTACATTCTTCAAAAATGGAACTTGTTCAGCTTCACCGATAACCGTGATACCTTACAGTATTTACCGCGCTCACTTTTTCACTTTACCGTTTCATCTGTCATCGCACACCTTTGGTTGTTATTCAAACGAAGTATTGCCCATTCTTGGTTTCGTGCATGTGACATTATTCGTGAACGAAAGTTGTAAGTGCCGGATTGGGCTGAAACGCCATGGTATTGTAGCGAGTTGTTCCATGCGTCGACAGAATGCTTGTTGCAAACGTAGAAGTCAACTATTTCCAAACGAATTATCCCAGTGTGTTTAAGGACGGTATCGGGCGAATTCAAACTGGACAACACAGAAGACGACTGCTTTCGAACGCAACCCTATTCAGCATACACCACCCCCGACCAATACCACTGACTAGAAGGGAGGCGGTTACTGAAGCACTTTGGGAAATGCTCGAGAACGATTTAATTGAACCAATACAATGCTCTTAGTGGGTACACCCTTTGGTTGCAGTTTCCAAGAAAAATGGAACTGTACGTGTCTGTGCTGATCTACGCATGATAGCCAAACATGTCCTCGTAGACAAGTTTCCATCACGAACTGCGGATGAAATAACAGCGAGATTATTCGGCGCTGAGGTATTTCCGAATTTGCACGTGAGAAACCCATATTTTCACATGCCACTCACAGCCGAATAACGACTTTTGAAAGCCTTTCTAACTCAGGATGGACTCAGTACAAAGTACTCCCCATAGAGCTAGCTAGTGCACCAGCAGCCAGGCAAGAGCCTGATACTTTTTTCGCAGCTCTGAAAAGATGCGTAGTTTACATGGATGATATTTTCATGTTTGGCAAATCTCCCGAAGAGCACGCGTCTAACCTGAGTACCGTATTGCTTCGGTTGAATGAACTTAATTTGCGTTTAAGTTCACGAAGGTGCCAATTCGATGTGCCACAAATTGAGTTTCTCGGTTATGACATTTCATCAGCTGGTGTGGAATCTAGTGAGAAGAACACGCGTGCTATCCTGGAATGCCAGAAGCTGGTAACAGTTGAACAAGTAAAACGCTTTTGAGGTATACGTACTTACTACATACGGCGTTTTAAAAATTTTGCAACCATTTTGAAACCATTACATAGACCGGCACGAAATAGGCAAGAATTTGTTTGGAATACTGAAAAAGGTTTTCTTTTATAATTCCATCCGTCAACTGGCTACTTCCACTCCCACGGTAGCTATTTTTTGACGACAGTTGTCCAACGTACGTTTCTACGGATGCTTCTGACGTTGGGATTGGAGATGCTATCGCAGGTACAAAATGGTACGGAGAAAATAGTTGCTCATGCTTCACGGTCTCTATCTGCCACTGGGCAAAATTACTTTACCGGCGAGAAGGAGGCTCTCTCATGTGTGTAGGCATGCGAAAAGTGGTACCCCTGCCCTCTTGGACGGTGTTTTGATTTCGGCACTGATCACGTCATTTTGACCACCCTACTTTGTCGCGGTAGCAGAGGTCCACACCCGCTGCACCTCAGCCGCTGGTACGCAAGACTATTGGATTGTGATTTTGAGGTTGTCTATGTTGGCGGAGGAATAAACCGAGTGACGGTCTAGAGGAGGGCAAAATGATTGTGTTTCTCAATGATTCGAACCCCAAAACCATTATGCTTAGTAACGCTTAGAAACACACAGAAGAATATTCAGTTCCGAAATCCATCCATGATTACAACTACGACCCATATTGTTACCATTTCGTGTTGTCGAACATGAACTTTCAGTAGTCAAGAACTGTGTCATGAGAGGTCGTCGTCTTTTAATACCGGAAAGTTCAGTTCCTGCTATTATATCAGCTGCGCGCGAGAGGCACCCTGCTATTGTGAGAACAAAGGCCCGCATAGGTGAATACTACTGGGGACCACGATTCAACTTTAGTGATGAGGCTTCAGTAAGGGAATGTGCACCTTGTCAGCACTCTGAGAAAAGCACGAAGCCACTGAGTGCATCTGTTCAGCCCGTTGAGTATCCAATGAAACCTTAGGCGAAAACTGCGATTGATATAATGGGACGTTTCGGAAACGCCCCCTATCACCAACGGAATGTCCTTGTTGTGAAATGTTTCTACTCCAAGTGGCCAGCGGATTTTCTTTGAGGAGAAATTACAACTTCTATAATTCTGCGATGGCTGCAACACCTATTTCTGAGGTTCGGTCAACCTGACGAAATAGTCTTTTACAGTGGTCCTTAATTCGCAGTTATTAATTAAGAAACTACCTCACTCAGAACGGCATTCGCCAAGTGCTTACTGCTCCATACAATCCGGCAGCAGTCGGCATCGTGGAACTACAGGACACGCTCAAAGAGAGAAGTTCGAGCCAGTTATCTTTTATACGTGTTCATTATTGAGATTTTTAAGCTGGATTGGAAACAGAGTTTGTAAAGACTAAGCTATGACGATTAGCATTCGTTTTGCTCCTGAGAGCTCGCTTTTCATTGTTTGTAACCGTAGTTTCAGTTTTCCCCCCAAGCTCCTTTTACCTTCATCTGATTGGTCTAATAACACAACATTTTGGGACTGGCTGTTCAGTTTTCAACCAATAGTATTTTGACGAATTAGAAACTGCCACGGCTCATCAAGCATGGTATAAATTCCTCGAAAGAGCAGGTCCCAGTCAACTGGACCCCCATCACCGAAAAGTGCTGATCATGCTTTATGCATTGACACTTTCACTGTTTCTACACTACACTCTGTCGGGTAAGTGCAATCGTGTTCTTACTAAGTATTTTGCTTAAAAATATATATGACTTAAAGTACGCATTTTTTTGATCATTTTTAACGAAGCAAAGCGAAACTCTTGAGCTACACTGAACGTTTCGCCACAAATGATGAGTAGTCCTTAGAATACATGCAATTAGGGGATTTCTTCACTATTTACTTTACCAAAGTTTGAAATCTGTTGTTGGTACAATCAATTCAAGTCACGTTTCTTTTTCGACGTCTCATGCTTTTTGTTTTATCTTGCACCTTCAGTTGTTGGCACATTGTCATTCACGAAATCCGTATACGAAGTGACAATTGATGAAGATAAAATACCGAATCGGATCTCAGTTATCCGTTTACAAGTGGACAAGATGGAATATGCAGGTAGAATCCAGTACTCACTCGACAACGATGGCATTGAGCAAAACGCATTAAAGATCAATTCTGAAACCGGAGAATTGGAAGTAATCGCCCCACTCCCTCCAAAGTCAATGGCTCTGACCGTTAAAGCCACAATCGAGGAGGAATCAAATCACTTTGAGGCCAAAGCCGTGGTTCGCTTTCATGTGGTTTGTTTCGTTGGCTCACATGCTTGGGATGCATTTCGGGTGTTGACGAATTTCAAATTGCCTAATCCGGGAAAAGTGAGTTAATTGACAATGTGCGTTACTATATAGGCGTTATTCATGCTTGATCTGATACACATCTGACGCATTGTTATCCGACCGCCGAGAGTGAATGAACCGATCACATTCAACGACAAAACAGAAATTTAATAAGTCAAACAAAAATAAACGATTAACGGGTTTTTGAATCTGCACGGATAATTGCGAATTATACTGCGTTTCTGGAAGCTAATGCTTCCCCGGTTTTCTCAAAAGATGTGTGTAGTATGATTTTCTGGCAGTTTTTGATTTATAAATTACACGTGCAGTTGAAAGGCGAGTTCCATGGGATCTACCTCAAAAAGCAGCTAGATTCATTGTGCAAACGCACTCGGTAGTGATGTTCAACAAACGTTCATCCGTTCTGCTACAGTCAGTGATACTCAAGCAAATACGGAGCGGTTATTAATTCATTTTGTGAACGTTCACTGGGTTCTCACGGGCAAACCGTCGGGAAGATAGAGAGTACATGACAATTGTCAGTTTGCACCACGTGAGTTGACAATAACCTACTTTTGTTTTTATGAGACTCTCTAAGCAGTAAAATTCACGTCCATATCTTCTCAAACGTGATGGTTGAGGCGTCAATGGAGACAATAGAACACGGCGGCATATTAGTAAATAACCGGTTCATTGAATTTCACATTTCATGTATTTATTAAACTGCATCATGTTTATTTGTGGCAAACAACAGACCTGCAGAATTTGGTATGAGTTCGTAAAGTGATAAGTTCCTTGTAGATTGTTCAAATACCCTGAAATAAGGAAGGACTTTGAAATAATCCAGGTGAACCTGATTTCCCTCAAGCTTCGAAGTCCGTCACACCAATAACCTCCTTAAGCTACTTCATAAAGGACGAGGGTAGAATGAATTATCCAACTGTTAATGGTATGTGGTTCTGCATCTAACTTCAAATGAACTAGCGGATCCCTGGTTCTAACAAAGTATCTGCATCATGATTGCAGTAATATCTGTTACCGAGCAGCTCAACGCCATATGAGCATCACAGCCAGCAAATGAAATCACGGGGGGGGGGAGGGGGGGCTCTACGTTTCACAAACCTTGTTAATAAAATGTTCCACATTACCTGTAAAGAAACTATTCTCGATGAACTCCGATAGCCCCAAAAAAGACTCGTCACTTCGAATTTCGTACTTTGGACAACCACCTGGACCGGAGTTTTGGTACCAGTCCTGGTGCTGCACATGCCATCCACTTAACATACCGAATTCGCTTGCGTCATTTTGGATGTGTTGTACGAACAAATTTGATGTGTACTGTGTCAGAAGGAGTGCAACTCGCAAATGTAACAATGGGAAATATCGGACCTGGCATGAAGTGCCTAAACGTTCCAATCAGACCGAAGTGAGTTGCAAACACTCGAGTTATCCCTTAGGCATGCATGCGTGTGAGGTTACTCAATGAATAATGTTAATTGTTAAGCCGCTGCTTCTCGTTCTGATGCGGTAAAACAGGCCTTATTAGACGGACACATCTGTTTTGCCAATATATAGATCGAAAATACGTGACAATAACTTATTTTCTAAATGTCCTCAATGTTCCGATTACTTCTAATTTATTTATCTCTCTGGAATGCTGATGAACACTAGCAAAGATTTCAATTCCGAATTGCGTTTATGTGAGGTAATCATTGAGTTATGCGTCAGTCAAAGGCGAGTTTAGGAATAGAGTAAAAACCTTAGGAGCTAACAGAAGTGAAGGTTAGTTTGGTATTGCTTGTCGTGAGTATCAAACATATAGAAATACGAAAATATAAACTAGACAGCTGATGATACCCCATTTGTAGACAAAATTGACTTGGTTTGAAAATTCATCTGAATGAATACTTTTTTTCGTTCTTCCAACTTCAGATTATTTTCCCCTGAATACGACATGATGAATATCAATCTGGGAGACTTGTGCGCCACGGGCGATGGAAGCAGTCGGGTAGGTTACTCCCATCAAAGAAAGTGGTCAGCGAAATCATAGTTGTCCTAATTTCTGAAGTAACGAGACGAGGATAGACTCTTTATTTTGAGTTTTTGAATAAAACAGAGCATGGTAACTGATTACTTTTTTGGTGAATGGATAAAATGGCAGCTTTTTTTTGCAATGAAACACTGTGTAAAGTAAATCGGGAGTATTCAGTTGCAACTGAAATTAGCTAGCTAATTGTTGAGTTTGATTTCCTCCTCTGCCTACTGAATTAAGCATTCAATGAATATTGCAAACTAATGGAAACAAATGAGCTGAATGTGGGATCCGGAATCAGCCACACTCTTCACCTCTCGAAACAAATTTTCAGTACTAAAGGTTACGTACCATGATCCTCGATTTTCACAGACATCTGTGGTTTGTTGATTAGCAATTTAATTGGTCATTTGATGATTATAACATTGATGGTGATGGGAATTCGATGACTGAGGCGTATGGAACAGTATTGGATGAATAATTTCATAATACTGGGCACAAAAATGAATACTTTGATTAAAGTCCTAATGAGGTTTCCTCGCCATAGTACAGTATCTACAGAACAGCGGAATATTGTTGTGTTCACCGATGTAAGGAAGATGTATCTTCAGATTTAACCATTTTACTTTACCATACAATGCACTATAATGTGATTTGCATAGTTCGAATACTAAACCCTCACGTGTCACCAATGTTTCCCTAACTAGCTTTTTTCCGACAACTCAGAGTGAAGTTGAGATAACTCACAGCACTACATTCGGATGTATTATATATATATATATATATATATATATATATATATATAAGCACTAGAAATGCAGTTTCAGTTTTGCCTTTTCGTGGCAGGAACGAATTGAGGCACAGTTATCCAAATAGGAAGAAACTGTTTTGCCACCACTCCTGAGTGATTTACCGTGTGCTTAGCATGTACTTCAATTTGTATTTTATTTTCTGTGTAGACTGAGGTCTCAATGGTCGTTTCTGCTAACGATGTACAACAGCGTCCATTTATTGACTGCACAACATCTAGTGAACAAACAGTCATAGAGAACTTTCACCTTCGATACTGGATACAAAAAACCTGGGATAGAAACGAACTCAAAAGGGATAGACGATCACCCGGAAAGGTATGTTTCCGTCATTGGACACAAACAACGCACTGATAGATATTTTTGAAAATTTGAATATACAGAAAATGCCAAATACTTTCGTACTTGGTGTGACTCAAATTAGCACATGAACAACAAAAAGCGTATATTAAATCAATGTATAAGCATCTTGTTTGAAAAGTAGTTTTCAAGTAAGCCAAAGAACATAAATGTATACCTACAGTATAAATACGTGCTTACTTCGTGGGGATATGGTTTTCCACCCAGCGGAACCGAAATTGCATTTATATTTTCCATTTTACCTAAAATGACTGACCATTCAGCCTAAATATTCAACTCCTCGTTGAAAACCGTAGAAGCATCGTACAGCTATTTCACCCCTATCAGGAGTCCTCAGCAGGGCATATCCACCAAGCCCCAACTGGAACTCGAACCCAGGGTGAAAGATTGTGAGACGACGGACTTAATTCTAAGGCTATCTAGGCTGACTCGCAACGGTTTAAATTAATTTATACACTAAATGATGTACCACCCTTCCAGAATGACCTGAAATGTTAGCAGAGCACTTTCCGCACGACGGATGACTATCATGGTGGACAGCTTCTCTGTCGGGGGCCTAAGTAAAACGAGGTTATTCCGGTAAACAAACTGCAGAGCTTGACTACTACGTGAGTGTGAGTAGTGAGAGATTAGATTTTTTTCTTTTCCCTTTGCTTTGCTGGAGGTGTACAAATTTGGGTTGAACGAAGCGGACTGCAATACAACACTGATTGTTTTCGTATGGCTTCCCCAAATAACTCACAATTTGTGAATCAGCCACTATCAATCAGATGTTTGCAATGTCATGGGAGATACAAGCCCTAAGAAGCTTTGGCTTAGATAAAATACACGATGCATTTTACTTAACTTGGCCTCGTTTCACAGGTTCTGTAATTGAACAAATATGTTTTCGTTCTGGACAGGTGATCATTTTTTTTCGTGGAACACATTTGCACCTACCCCTACCCCTCAAGTTTTAGTAAAAAATGAATGAGTCGGACTCTGCTTATATTCACATGGCAACCACTTTATTGTAACATACCAATGTGAATAATTGCTCAGTGTTACTATACTTCACTTCATCTTCAATGATAAATATCTGGGAAATGAAAAGAAAACTTGGGCCAAGTAGCTGAGACGTCATTTATCAGTGCCCAATCGTTGATTTAAGCTTCATGATATATAGAAAACACGATCAGTTTCTTAAGCTAATATGCTCAGACTGTTCAATTCTCATGGTCTGTGAAGAATGAGATATAAGTTGAATAAGCACTGTTAGGCTGGATTTTCTCCGACCAAGAACGAGCCACATTTCTGACGAAAATGTTCTGTCAGACCACCAAGATCTAGCCCAGATAATCTGGTAGTTGGGTGTTCGACCCACAGCCGTTGCTCCGGGTTCAAGTTCTTGTGTGGCTCTATTAGTGTGCACTGGCGATGATTCCTAACAGAAAAGAAACTGCCGCACAGGGCCTTCATCTTTTCAAATGGGTGTCTAAGCGTTTTTAGCGCCCGATAAAACATATTGTCTAAACAATCTATAACTTTCCATTGCCTTGCGAAAATTTCACTGCGAATACCGAGCACCCCTCGAACGCACGGACGCTGCCCACATTTCCCAACCAATAATGCCCATTTATTCGGTCGGTCGAAATTAATTGGGTCATGTGGAAATCCGACCCTGGACGCTCAACTTACAAATTAGTTCAGAGTGGCGGATGCCAGCTGTGGTTTGTGGCCACTTTATAACTCTCGTGCAAAGACTATTATTCCTTCGAATGATCTCGTTTTGCTTATCGAAAACAGCTAGCTGGTGTACAATGTGAGAGTCACAGTCAACAAACTATTTTGTCCAAACTGGCACCTGGCGACGTTCCTCCTGATTGGCTGATTGATGATGCGGCCAGCCACTAATTGACGAGAATCCTTCCTCGTCTTCTCGATCCATCGTTCGATTGATTGCAATTCCGTTTGCCCAAACATTGATCTGAATTTGTGGGAAGTCCTGACGTATTGACTAATTAGGAGACTTAGTGGTCTTTCGACGATGAGTCAGCCCATTTAATGAATTTCCTACTTCGGGATGTGAACCGGATACATTTTACTGCTGGATTTATGAAACAGAACGAATTGATTGTTTTGTCGAATATTTGTCCGGGAAAGCAGTAGATCTGTTTGCGATCCCTAGTTTCGCCTTGTGGAATATTGTGAAAACAATCAAATTTTCTATTCACTCTTGAATACCAAACTTTCCAATTTCCAACATCTGTCACTTCCAGGTAATTTTGAACGTCTCAGAGTACATCGGCGAAGTCGAAATGAACAGACCTAAGTCCGTCCAGCTCGAAATCCACATTCCTAAGGACAGGACAATCACTGAAGCATCATTGTCGATGATCTGTCCAAAATCCCAGGAATCCAATAAACCACAATGCATTGTGAAACTGCTTCTACTGAGCTACGGAAATCAAATTTCAATTGGCCGAATAAGCACCTCCAATATCACTGATTTCAATGCAGTTCAACAGAATCGAGTAGAAGTCAGTTTTACGGGCATTAATTCCCATGGTAAGAAAGCTGTTCATTTCATTGAAAGTGTTAATTTGTGGTTGTATATTTTTGACACTAGTGTTTCTCGAGACTTGCGATTTGTGTGTTTTCAAAACAGCATGAAGATGAAAGCGACGAACGTGATCATTTTGGAAATAGGAAAAATCTGAGAACTAGCTCGTTTTTAGTGTTTCTGAATCATACCTTCGCATCACAATATGTACGACAGGTTATCCAAGGGTGTTTGTGAATATTTTTCGCACCCGTGGCAGAGAAGTGGTATCCGAAGATGCAAAGTGAATATAGCACCATGTTCATAACATACCACATCACATACTCAGTGGGTTAGCTTTCAAACGATCTATAACCTGCCGTTGAGTGATGAGTGGATCAGAGTAGACTGGTTTCATGCGTAAATTGTTGGTCAATGCCAAGAACCGCTGAAGGCACGTCGCAGGTGTTAATACAAGTGGTGTTAGCCAAGCCCAAGAACTGATTTCCTATTGTTTTGTACAACCCATTATAAGCCCTGTCTCGGGAGTGGAAAGTTGTAGTCACTCTAACCGTGTGGTTATCCTTAGCCAGATAAGAAACGATTGCGCTGGTAATTTCAATAACTGACCCAGTCTTCAACCACGCTCGATGATGATTGCGGATATGTTCAGACAAGCTTCGGGTCGTGCTGCTGATATGCGTTGTTCTACAAGGACAAGTGGAGAAAAACAGATAAATTAGGATCATACAGTGTTTTCTAATGGCAAACACAAATGACCTAGAAATGAAAAACATGCAACCTAGCAACACAGCAAACCTTCCTTGCAGGACACCTGTCCATGTAGCACCTTTAATTATTAGAGTAATGCACGCTGGCTTTCTATCCAGTGCCACCTTCGCTGGAGTTTCGCCGTCTTTCGGCATCATTCGGTTGACTGAGTGCTCAGAGTATCCGCTTTGAATATATATTCCGCATCTTACAGATTTCTTCTTTGATGCTGTGTATCATCGGTGCACATTCGTTAGCTAGTCAAATGAATGATTTTTTGAACTTGTTTCGTTACATGCTAGGGAAATGGAAGTTTTTTTCCGATCCACGTTACTTTTCTGCACACCGACCGAGATTTGTTGCAACTACTCGATGAGTCAGATATAGGTCAAGGCAGGCTCTTTAATTTTCTGATTCACATTTTATTGACAAACGCAATTTAAGCCGCACCTATGAGAACTTGGATAATAGTCGGTCGTTGTTGACCGATTGGTCTATCAGACAGAAAAGCAAAGCAGACTTGGCCCTCATGGACATTCACAAATAGATCACCACAACTGGTTTCCACCATTTGTGTAGACTAGACCACATTCACCTGAAGGTGTTTCAATTTGTTTTATTAAAATCCCAAAGTTGGACAGATTACAAACTTTCTCATTTGTCACATGCTCTTCGACATGTGAATACTTTACCACTCAACCCATAATAGAATAAAAGCAATGCAATAACGCATACATGTTTCAATTCAATACCTTTTTCCCGGAGTTCTTGTTCAGTCAATAGACTTGCCTGTGTTATCAGAATTGTTCTTTTCTTCAGTCAATTCAGGAGCAGAAGAAACGCCAAAAGCAAATGTAATCACTTTGGAAATGGAAGTAAGAGTAACTCACTCCATGGAGGTAGAATTGAATAAGACCATCACCATGCTTTTTGAATCCAATTTTGACGGAGAAGCTTCTTCGAAAAATGCAACAATCCACGTGCGTCACAAAGGTCAACCTGTCACGGATTTGGATTTGCAGATGTATGTCAACACTTCAGATGTTTATCCAGGGTAAGTCGGATGGGAATACTTGCCTAGTTATTCTCAGCTTATTTATTCGATCAATTCATTTACACCAAAATCAGGTGAAACAAAATAATATTTTTGTAATATTCCTGCACTTCCATTTATACTGTTTTAAATTCATGTGCTCAGGCCAGATTATTTACAAATAATTCCCTCTGGTGTCTATATTAACTGAATAAAAGATTGATGTTTTGCAGCAGTTAACGTCACACTTTTGCAAGTACAACAAGTAAGATGCCTCAATAATACTACAACAGTTGGCGACCACTGACGTAAACATGAAACCGTTTGAATAGAAGAAGACGAGAACTAAATACGAAATAAGAAGAAGGGATAATGAAAATAACAATTCTGCGAGAGATTGCAAATCTTGGAATAGTGCTATATTCCTCAGTGTTTAAATCATCAACAATGATGAAATATTAAATGGCATTGTACAATATCGTGTTGTAAAGTTCATTAGGTCACTGTGGACATGCTTGCTCGTCACCTTTCAGTTGAGGACAGACAGTTTCGCGCACACACAAATCTTAACGGGAACAGAGGGCATATTGACAACAATCTAATTGTGAACCAGAGATGCGAGTGGATACTCCTGTCAGAAAACTAACAATTGAAATCCAGTGGGGGTCCAATGTCGGTTAAAATCAGGTAACTTGGCGAACGCTGACAATACGATTGCAAATTGAGATAGTTGTTGTATTTATTACCTACAGCTGAAAGGACAAAGATTTTCGGATACACGGATACTCGCAACCGCGGTGTCTTGGTTCTTCAGGTTAGCTGTTCTGAGTGGAGCATCCATCCACACTCCTGATAAATAAATCATATTTTTGTGAACGATCACTTACAGAGTTTGCGGTTATAAAGAGCCGTTGATAGAGGGGCACCGGATGCGATTATGAGTGGCAATAACCGCGAAGCCGGTGTCTGAATCCGGAAAACATATTCCATTCTTCTATGTATAATATGTACATCATGGATATATATATATATATATATAGGTATTATTTAACTTCTTAGTCTGTGTTACTTGCATTTTTTCCGTGCATGTGTATAGTGTATACTCGGTGTCGTGGTTACGTATATTATGATATGAAAAAGCAAACCCAGGAACGTCAACGGCGTTTCGTGGAGCGTATCCCGCTAAGTATATGAGAACTGTGTTTAGGCTTGTTGTCTTGGAGTATGCTTGAGTGAACGTTTGCACAAGAAGCCCGTGATGGACTTTCACGTAGCTTGTTGTAAAGTCATTCATGGCCAAACACAAAACACCACCTGCACACAACTTAGCCATTCCAACTTGAGATTCTATGACAGTAATATCGCAAATGATTTGATGAGGGTATCTGTTCCCATTATACATTTTATATGCTCCACATAGAACCAGTTTTTAAAACCGTAGTTCGAAGTCAATAAATCAAAATATGAATGCTTAATTTCTGATATGCAACACTCCTATTGTCACCCATTCGTGTCCTACAGATTCAAAATTTGTTTCAACAACTTTCCTAAGATGCGCCCGCTCAACTGTTTGCTTTGACACATTTCACGTCAAATAATGCCGGTTTTTATAGATAGTGATTTCCAAATAAAACCCCATCTTCTGTTGGTCAGTAGAAAACAGCGGTCAGGGTGCCGTCAGATATTTGATTTTCGGTCTTAAGTATTTCACAACATTTTCCACATAAAAGTACGTTTCTTCTTCAACCCAATTCAGTGATACAGTCCAAATAAACACGACACTGAGGAATACGGACCTGTCGCAAGGTGAATGCAAGTTATTGATGTTGGATCTTCATGCCGGGCCGTGGGTCACTGACGGAGTGCTGATCGATACCAACAAAAATAATACGAGATTAAACAAGACAGATCTGCGACGAACGGAAATACGTGTGAGTAGAATACCCTCGTCAGCACTCTGGACTAACTAAATTTTGTATTTGTTATTTGTACTGTACCTGACTTAGATGATCTTGCTTACGACCTGTTCGCGTCCGATGCAGTTGCCTTTGGAGGTTCATATATGAATCTATAGATATTTTGGAAATAACATTCATGATTTTAACTAAAGGCTTTTTATATTTTACAGACAGACGGACAATTCTCCGCATTTAACAACTGTCGAAATTCGCAACTTCCAGTATCGACAATAGTCGCCTCGTAATTACGTAGCAAAAAACCTAATACGCATAGTACCACATTTAAGGATAATAATGCTAATGAAATACAAACAATGGAGTTATCGTAAAGCCGGTCCACTAAAAAGGTTTCACATTGCGAGAAGCATCATGGATTTCCACTTCCGTGATCAGAAAGCCAAAGTATCCGCCGAAAAATTGTCATGCTTGCTGAATTTTTGAAAAAGGTGCTAGACAATTTGATGGATGGCACGCGGATATCTGGTCCCCTTAACAGCTGGAACTCGGTTCATTGGTACCATTGAAGATAAAAGTGAAATACCCATGCAATGAATCGATAGTATTCAAAGAATAGTCTGATGTGATTCATGAAGTTCAATTTCCCCTCAAATAGCTCAGATCTTGAAATAGCTGGATTATTACACGAGACAGTTTTGAACTGAGTGTTTCATCGCTCTGAAAGTGAAAACGACAATCACTTTCGTTCATTCTAAGTTGAGCTACACATTACAAACAAGGTAGCATGTGTTGCTTATACCATACTATAATGATAATGCCTCTTGTTCCAGATATAAGATTTTTTCTCAATGGACAATTGGAATTTCTCGCTCAACGTCCAATTTACAAAGAGATTCGACTTCAGTACGCATCTTCGACTCAGAATACTGTCTTTTACCATGATGCTATACTGTGAGTTGCAGTTTCCAATCGATAAATATCCTTGGGCTACTTCTCATACCATTGAACACGTGATCCTACATTCAGAACGCAGTAAGTGGTGATCATGTAACTTGATCAATTTATCTGAGAACGGTAATATTATTCATTCATATCGTTCTTCTATTGATGTTTGGAACAAATCGCTATCGATAATTTAGTTCATTAATTTCAAATTAAAGAATAAATTAAATGGAAGAGAACAGGTAAATTATTGATCGAAGATTTTAGTCCCGATTCATGACTCAAACTCCAGTTTAAGCGGGTAGATTTGATAATGAACAGTCGTTAACAGCTGTTACTTGTAATATTCCATGGTAGGAAAACGTGTGTCCTTCTACGGGCTTCCGAAGGTTCCATGAGTTCATAGTCCAAATTCTTCTGTTTGTGAGTCTTGAATTTACATTTCTAGATGAACTTTGAAATATCCTCCTTCTTATTTAAAACCAGACCAATTCACGCAACTGATCGACCGAACTCAGGGTGAAACGAAAAACTGTCAAGTCCAAACGTGGACATCGGCATACCAAACAACAGGGTCTGAGTCCCTGAAAACTGCCGGAAATCCTCATATCGAAAATTCCCCGTTCAATCGACGACACATTACCTTGATGCTCGGAAAGGCCAGTGAGGTGTACTATATTCGGATTCATTTACCAGACACAGATGAGAAATGGTTTTCAGGTCGTATTTCCATCACCATGGATGGACGGGCCTTCTCGGACATCGGAGAGGTTTGTACTGACATTTTTAAATGGAATTGGTTGTTGCTCGGATGGATTTTGAAGATGCCCAATAGAACTGATTCAGTGCGATAAATTTAATCGGGTGAATTACAAAGAATATTTATTGTTTCGTTATTTCACAAAGCAAAGTATGGGAATTTAAAGTGAATATATAATCACCTTATACGTTTCTGAACTCATTTGAAGTACTGAAATGAAAGCAGACGCTCCAATTGTAGCCTCGTGCACACTGTAGTAAACACTTCCAGTTAGATACTGGATAAACGCATTCACAATTGAAGCATTCAGATTCTCCATTTCGTTTCAAATGAAACTTTCCTTCCCCTGTGTCCCAATTTTCTAGTGCACCTTCACCGCAGATCGACCCAGTTCATACTTTTGCGTGTTCAAAAACTCGTTCCGTGCTCGAGGACTCCGAATTATACCCGCAAAACCGGTTATCAAACATAATATTGCTCAACATTCTGTGCAGTTCTATGGCATACCATTCAAAAAGATGTCCATCAGTTTGGTGAGTTCACTTTGGCCGTATTCGTTCCTGCATTTGGGGTGTATCGGCGACTGAAATTAATTTGTTCATCTCGTGTATCATTACTATTTTATGAACTGCTGAGTGAAGCATTCAGTTTTTTGTTGTTGTGCTATTTGAAAATAGATTTGCATCGAAGAATGCCGGGCAACCATGAAGCCTTAGTGGTTACTTATTGTGATTCATTTGTGAGCGGTGGTTGAAACTGAAACTAACGCCCCCTTCCTTAATATAGCGCTAAATACTCCATCTTCACCACATGTGACCAATTGTCCCTTGTTTACATATTCTGTCATACAGATCCCTGCATTAGACAGTACACTCTTGAACCTGGAGAGGGACCAAAACTTCCACAATCCATGTTGCTGTTCAATCGATCCTTTATCCGCGTGAGAGATATTTTAGTTATCTGTCACCCCGTCCCCGTATTGGCCACATTTTCCTACCCGAAAATGAAATGTACCGGGGTAGTTGATGGGAGTCGATTAACGTGGTTTGGTAAGTGAAATCCTGCCGCTATCGTCAATAACATCTTTGTAAGTCACAGAGGAAACGACACTCGGTAACTACACCGTCGTCTGTCACCAATTATTTCTGTTGTAGATCTTGGTCCCATGGTGTCCCAGATGATCACCTACCAAAATGAAGACAGACTTTACTTCGCTCTGGGACCAGAAAGAAATAGCATAGTGACTGCAAGAGACCCCACAGACCGGTGGATCGGAATATCCCTGTCCGAGTATCACAGGTACATCGACGGAAAGCTTCACACAAATGCCACGTACCTTCCATGGGATGAAACGCGGACCTTTAACAAGAATCTCTTCGGGACGATGTGCACGGAATTCAAGGCCGACGATTGGAACTGTGAGTGACGAACATTTCCACGTTTTGTAGCACGAGCCATGAAGGAGAATTTTTGTTAGGATTGGTGGTGCTCGGATGCTACGAGCACCAATTTAACTGTCATATTGTCAAATTGATGGATAACATAGTTTACTGATTCTGAATACTGCGATTCAACATCCTTCATTTATTGCATCACCTGTTGAGATGATTTTGAAATATTTTATTCATTTCAGCATGCTTCAACGGTGTTCACTATAAAAACAAGACGGTCGCCTTGTGGACGAAGGAAGCTGGTCTGCAATTACCGTAGTCCGGCTATATTGATCCCATCATCGTACATTTGTATCACTGCCTGGCTGTATACGACATTCATCCATATATTTTTGTCCTCTCGGTTCCGATTTGTTTTGCCGATTTTGTCGTTGTGTGTTGACTTGATACCAGGAACAACACAGGACAAGTGATTGTCCCGATTTTGTCACTGACCGTTTTCTTCATTTTATTTCCATGTTACTTACTGTCTCACATCTTACTTGAAATTCTTTGAGTACATTTTTATGAAAATAACTCACAATAAATGTGCACCCGATATCGCTAACAGTTATCATATAATTTTAGTTTTCACAATGTTTTTGTTAAGTTTCCTTTATAATCAATGAATATTTCTTTCAATCATGAACTGTCCAATCAGGTTTTCCTCCGATCAAATAAGCCTAGTCACTCTTCTCCGCACTTCGATTGACATGCATTTCTTACTTTAATTTCATGATTTAAACCCTAATGGCTTTTTGCGCAAATTTTGCAATAAATTGCTATAAGTAGTATGGAATTTTATTTGAATGACATGAGAAAATTTCCCCAGAAACGCATGATCGATCCTGTCATTGTTCCCGCTCACTTGGTATGCCTATCCGGTACTCTTCTACCAAATCATCCATATACTTGAGCATTTTCCCTTCGATCTGTTATTTTATTCTCATTTGAATTTTAGGGAACACGCATGAGTGAACAGTCCACTATTGGAATCACAACGTGATTCTTCCTAATACTTTGGTACCCATATTCAGCTGTACATTCTATATGCTTCAGTATGTGCAAAACGGTTGAAAGCCACACATTCTAAAGGTTAGGCTTCGTTTATTCAAAACACTACAAGTCTGACTAGGTGTATCAGCATGTTTCGTATATGGAGCAGATAAAATATCAATTTGAAGATATCCAAATATCAATGTTCATGGTTCCATGAATTCGAGTGTGTACCATCATCAAATCCGACTTGACAACAGAATACACAATCGAGTCTTAGATGCAGACGAAGTCCAACACAAGCGATGTAGGGTCTACCGAAAATACAATGTACCAAACAAGCTTGTGAACACCGGACGTGGATCAGGCTGTGCAAGAAATTTTGAAAAATTTCAAATGGAATTGAGTTAGTCCATCGACTTTTCGGTCTCCACGGGTGAACGTTTTCAAGACTGATTTTACAAGTGAATGAAACTGGAATGACGGCTTCCAAATTTATTTACAATTCCCCCCCCCCCTCCACGAGAAAAGCGGCCGACCGTGCCCACCAAAGAGCTGTTGGTGGAAATCCTGACAATGTTCTCTCTCCCTGTTTCGACTATCTTCAGAGTTTCATCAAACCTCCTACCACCGGCACATGCCCATCTTCGTCCTCGATATCCACTCAAATTAGCCACGTTCAACGTGCAAACCGTGATGCGCACATGACCACGAGTGGGTTTAGCTCACACGCTTGTATCTGTTGTCAACGATGTTCTCATAAGACTCATATTTAAGGCTCCGATCCCGTCATTCGATTGATGTCCCCATCGCATTCGTCTGTGTAATTTCACCTACGCCTTCCTGGAAACGCTGAGGTTGCGGCTTCTGGTCTTGCTGACTTTACCATTGCGCTCAGTGAAAGATCTGAGCTGGCAGTGCTAGACTTGATCCCAGTCTACCGTGGCTTAGAAGCGGAGAGACTCAAGTGCTTGTACAAAGTAAGGAGTCGCCATTCTAACAGAGGTAATCTGTTTGTGGTTTTGTCGTATGCTCCCACAGATATCTTTCATACCCTTAGGTGAACTGTCCACTGAGTTTGTGAACTACACGAGGGCGCATTTGAAATGTTTACCCACAAAATCGTTGTATATAGCACTCACCCTATACACAGTGATCTATCCAAAAGTAACTCTCTCGCTTCTTCAGTTTCCTTCTATCGATCAATACCCTCGCGTAATAGGAAGATTTCAACCCATGACACTTTTCATAAATCCAGCTAGGCGGATATAGTGATTTCAGCAGGCGGTTCGAATGCTGAAGTAGGTCGACTTTCATCGAATGAAGTGCGTTTGATAGAAAACATTTTGGGCTAGACTCCTGTCGCTTGGAAAAAGGGGAACGGCATTTTGGTCTTGTGTCCCGAACATCTCCCGTTTCTCTCCAGTACGAACTTCAGACATTCTAATTACAGATACGCTAGGTAGCGTCCTTCATTTTCGACTGTTAGAAAGCTATAAGCTTTCCGATCCATCAGTATAATCCGTCTTTTAAAATGCATAAGCTGAAAAACTACATGTAGCCCAGCCTGATGTCATCATTGAGCACTGCTGAGTCACTGTCCCTTCTCAAAGCATGTGAGATGATCCCTGCATAAAGCGAGTATGACGAAGCACGACTCGTAATGAGACGTGCACATTACGCGAGCTTTCCTAGGGACCGCTGAATCTAATAGTCATAATGTGTATCACAGATGGAACGTGCAGCTGCCGTGGGATATTTCGACAGTCTATTGTGTCCTATTCGAGTCATCAATAGAATGCTCCCAGATGTGAGCAACTCAGTTTTTAAAGTTTACAGTTTACCAGTTTGCACTCAATAGCGGCATCTCCATGCAGGGTGGAACCCTTTTAGACCAAGTGGTTTCATCCCGTCTTCTGGCAATTTCAGCACATGTGCAGTGATATGTTACGCCGGATCCACCTATTTAGGTAGAAATCCAAGAGGAAATCCCGGCCTTAGGATGTCACAAATGGCCCAGTCCCGGTGGCCTTCCAAAGCCCATTTTAAGGATAGTGGAGTGCGAATGGTTAGAAAAATTCGCGTTTCATTCTGAAACATATGGAGCTTTGAGCAGGTTCTGTCCTTCAGAAGAGAATCACTTATTGGCACAAGGTCGGCATAGGGCCTACGACCAGCTTTTGCTCCCGTTTGTCGCCCCCAGTGGACTACAACAGGGCTGCCCTATATACCCATTCATCTTCATTTGCCACAAAGAACGTTCCATGGAATGCATTGTCTGGTCTTCAAGCCGCTGAGTTAAGCTCCTCCCAGAGAACAGAACTTCCGACTTGGAATATGCTGATGATATCACCTTGATAAGTGGTAATGCACAGGTAACACAGGACGCTCGGAACAGCTTGGTGAGTGTTGTGGTCAGCTTGAGCTAGTTGTCAACTTTAATTTCATTGAGAGCTTAATAACAGCGGTAGATGATGCTGATCAGGGGATCGTTTCACGCAAAGCTAGAGCTAGGCAGTTTTCGCAAACCCACGACACCTGTGGCGTCACCATGACATCCGACTCTCTAATAATTCACAGGTGTACGTTGCCGCGTTCCGCCGTTTTTTACTCTACGATTATGATCCCTGGTCACTGTGACAGTAACGCACTGGTTGGGGTCCAAGAGATGAGGATTTTCGCTGGTGAGAAATGCTGAGGGACAATGTTGAGGATAGAAATCAGTGACTCCAACTGCTGTTCGGTCTGTATGTTAAACTTCCGTGTTCCTTGAATACCAAAATTGCATTCAGCCGAATGAAAGGACAAAGTTAACGTCAAAAGGCGCATGACGAAAAAGAGACAAACAAAGCGTAGTACTTATTGTAGTTTCCTTCCAATGTGTTCCACTCCCCTTTCCTATATCTCTAATTGTTGCCCTCTGCCCCTTGTACCCAAGACATCAAGATTCAAAGAAACAGTGAGTAATTTGAGCAGAGAATTGTTCATTGATTTCTAGTCGCTGAGTCTGGCGTTTGGATCACAAATGTTTCATCACCAATTGAGGTGAAATCTTCAGTGTGAGGGTGGTGAACCCCGTGCTTATCTGTTTATGTACGCGGGTCACCACTTTGTTCGACCGTCACCACTGCGATGACCTTGACCTTGGCAAGCTACCAATTCCAGGAAGTTGACCATTTGTCGGTTCAGGGTGGACTTCCAAATTTGGTAACTTGACTTTTAGCAGCCCCCTTTGGTTTGGCGAATTCGACCTCTTGGAATCCTTCCTGATATACCCGCATACTCATATATATATATATATATATATATATATATATATATATATATATATATATATATATATATACGAATTTTGTACATTTTTGCTTTTTCTGTGTTGTTTTGTTTCTATTCTCACTTCTATTTCTCGCTTATATTCATGGCCATTGAGTCTTCCTGGGATGACGTGTTCCCACGAAGAATTGGGTTCCGCAGCTATGGGTCGGTAGCATTAGGATTCAATTTATTCGTTTTTCGTTTACCGAGTTAGTTGAGCCTCTTGCTCATCGAGAGATTTTGAAAGCGATCCAAATCGATGTGTTTCTTGAATGAATTTGTTGAAGAGTGCCAAGTTTCCAAAACCTCCCGTGCATATTTCGTGGTTGCTTGATCCAGAATTTGAACCCCCTCCAGGTTGAACGTACGCCCTTCTTGGTCATCATGGACGGATTTGGTGACACTGGACAACGTCTTTCTGCAGCCTATTTGTGTTTGCGTATTCTCGTTGTAACCCTCCTTCCAGTTTGATCAACGTAACGTTTTTCGCAGTCCTTGCACTTCATCTTATATATCGCATATTCTTCTTTCTTCGGTCCTCAGTTGCTCTTTTGGCCTTGATGTAATTTTGCTCAGGGGTTTGGTGGGTTTATGAGCAACCGTGGTGCCTTGTGGTTGGAGAAGTCTTGCGATTATATCGGACACGTTTTTGATGTGTGGTAGTGCTATCCTTCGGTTAGCTTCCGTCCCCTGATTTGGCTCATTTCTGGTTCCGTGTATAGTTCTTCGAAAGAGTATCTTTAATATCCATTTCGACGAAGCATAGGTCCATCAATTCACAGACTATTTGTCTTTCAAATTGTTGGTCTTGATGGTGTTCCAGGAGAAGATGCTTCATTGTGTTCTTAGCCAAGTCCCAAACAACTGAGGTGGAGAGCACCATGATATCAAACGAGGCCAGGACTTCATCGTCCTCCATACTGAAGATTTTCAGTTTGTTCAGAAATTGCTTGGCCTTGATTATGGAGCAGTTCGATCCACATATCAATGGTTTGAGGCGTCTTCAAAATTCCTTGTCCAAATTTTACTTTGGGGTTTCAGGTAAGGAAGCAATCGGCCTAAGTGGAACGCCCTCCTTATGAGCCCTCGGTAATCCGTAGCAATATGCAGCATTTGAGGCCTGCACTTTCATCCTCCATCTTTCTTCTTCAGTAACTCGTTGCAATTTCTGTACCTCTTTCAACGTCGTATTGATTTTCGTTTCCAGTTTGGCCGTAACTTTAATGCTTTCAAACGGGACAGAATTATACCTATTGGATGGATTCATAAGAAATATGTATTACGGTGAATTTTTAACCACACCGGTCTGTCTCATCAATATGGGCAGCTGAAGTGAAGCAGGTGTACGGTTTATGCAAATCAACAAAACTTTCAACGCTAACAAGATCCATAAAACCGATTTCCGGATGGCCCACCTGAAAATATCGCCCTACGAGTGTCTTCAACTGATGGATATTTCCTGATTCTAACTCATCAGAAGCTCAGAATTATCACCAATGAGGAAGACCGCCGGTTCGAATCTGATTCGCGATGTTGGACTTTTGGATACAAAAAACTAAGTATATTTTCTAATAAAAAAGAACAAACTGCTTTTCTCAATATTATTGCCCGACCAATTGAGATCAGGCCTGTATTGTTTGTCCATCCGAGAAGTGACCGACGAGGATACTTCAGTGAATGAAACCGGAACATATGATGCGTATGCATGCACTAATGTTTAACCTATCAATCAATGTTAGCTTATTTTATTCACATGGGGTTGAGCATCTCGCGATAGCTCGATTGGTAAGACATCTCGGAATGCAGGTGTTTGGTGGTTCGATTTCGGCACTCTGTGTTGGACCTTTGGAAGTGAAGAATGCAAGTGGATTGAGGCTCTTCATGTGAATATAGATTCTACGAATTGAAGACAGTAAATGGGAACAAGTCAAACGAAGTACCTAACGTTTTGAGAAAGATAATATGTGGCTGTTGTGAATAAGTAATATGAATTACTTTTTGTAATTTACGCCCTGATGACATTCCCACGTAGTCTATTCATAAGATACAAGTACAGGCAGTATAGGCCAGTAGGATATATAGCATATTTCTTCTGTTTCTTATGCATTCCCACAGTTCCAACTTACGTTTCACGATGAATATATATATATATATATATATATATATATATCTTTAACATGAATTTTCTGCGTTTATATTCCGGTTTTTGCTGTCCCAGAAATGGTATTTTCATTGTGAGAAATGTCATTGCAACTTTCACCCGCGCATGCAAACTGCACGCCGAAGGCCCGAACTCTCGACCACAGCCTCGCTACTACACCGTTACGTCAGCAGGCACTAATTGAAGGAGACAGGTTTATGTTCTCAGCTCTCAATCAGCCATTTTAAGGGATAGACAGCACATAAAATCTCAAGGAGTACGTATCTGTGTAAACCTATTCACAACCAGTTGAGTAGAAGTTAAGGGATTCAACCTGACATACACTCGGTCTCTGCTAAATAAAATTTTATAAGTCGAAACTTGAAATTCTCTAGAGAAATGTGGAATGTCACCTGCCGATCAAATGCCAGAAGTGGATGAAACAACACTCAGACTTTTATTTGTGTGACCTAATCATTTTCACCCCTTCACGTGAAAGAAACCCTTTCACGTGATACACACATCTCGCCAAAAGATCATCATGGTGAACTTTCAACCACCCGGTCCCGGCTTCAAAACCTGCCTCCGTCGGCGCTCACTTCTCAAATGGTAGTCTTTTATTGGCAACAACCCTTCTGCTTGAATTATTGGACTATCGATAAATAGTAAAGAAAAGTAGATGAAATAATGAAAAAGATGAAAACTTGAAAGAATTACGTGTGCGTTTACTGATGGCTCTTCAACTTCGATTCTATTCGCCTGAACTCCAAGAAAGCCTTTTTCGCACATCGCAGATGGCAGTGGGAGGATTTTAGGCACTTTTATCCCCGGATTTACTCAGTCATTGTCTGCGATGGACTAACAACTCCCAGACTGCAGAGTGTAGCTTAGATTATACCAATATTGAAAAAAGGCACCTTCAAGTCCCAGCCTATATTTTTCAGGGCTTGTTTTATTAAACCTTCATTTTGTGGTTCCTCCCGCATATGAAAATCTCATGTTAATAACGTGCTCATCTACGGAGCTCACTTTCAATGACTGATTACTCGATAATTATTCTGACTATGATTTTGTACTTTCGGCTCTGCTTGGAGATGTTTTGGTCACAGCCGATTGGTCTTCGTACCAAAATATGGCTTCTAATTCATCCAAACGTGCATACAAAAATGCCGTTATGCATATCGCAGATGGCAGTGAGAGGATGTTAAGCACTTTGATCCCCAGTCTTACTTAATCATTGTCTGCGATGGAATGACAACCCCCAGACTGCAGAGAGTAGCTTAGATTATACCCATTTTGAAGGAAGGCACCTTCAAGTCCCAGCCTATATTTTGCAGGGCTTGTTTTAATAAACCTTCATTTTGTGGTTCCTCCCACATATGAAAATCTCATGTTAATAACGTGCTCATCTACAGAGCTCTTTTTTATTGAGTGATTACTCGATAATTATTCTGACTGTGATTTTGTACTTTCTATACTGCTTGGAGATGTTTTGGTCACAGCCTATTGGTCTTCGTACCAAAAAATGGCTGCTAATTCTTCCAAACATGCATATATTTCCTTTCTTCCGAAACGTGGCAGGTGTACGAAAAATGTGGAATCATCGCTCCGTACACAGCGATATAGATTACATTGGATTGGTTCTAACACAAAAACCTGATATATTGCTGCCTTATTTTCAGCGATTTTGCATAGATTTGGAATTCCAAATTCCGATTTATTGCGCTTCCCAATTGCCTCATCCCACTCTGCTTAGTTATGCAACTTGGTATGCTCTCGTCATCGCGCGCCCAGTTTACGGACTCCCTGATGTCTCCTCCGGTATATTTGCGCAGGACCACGAAATGATCACCAGATTTCCGGTGAAAATTAGGAAACTCGGTGGCTTCCGTGAGAAATTCCTTCTCAAAAACACAAATTTACATCTAGTTCCGAATCATCCGTGGTGATTTGAGTCCGGACCTGTAGTTGGAATTCCCACTCAGGAATAATGGCCTTTCTAGAAGACAAGCACTGACGCTCCGTCACATGCATTTAACCGGGATTCCGGACATCTATCGATTACCGAGGATAATGACCAGTCTCTGGAACGCTCTATCGGCCGAAGTGGTGGAAGGGGAAAACGAGACACTGTTCAGGAGGAAATTGGATCATACCTTGAAGAATTATCGAAAGACTTCCCACATCTAGCTCAGTCAGCAGAATACGATGTGATGGGGCACATGGGATGATTTTCCACTGCCCTTCAACTGAAGCCTGAAGACTGAAATTCAGTCTTGCAAAATCCCTTGGTGAAAGTGATTAAACTATGTCTGCGCTAAAACGATGCTTCCCTAACTTCCTCTGTTTACGCGTTGATGTTATCTTTGAATACTCACTTCTCGAAGCGCAGTGAACGATTGTCTAATCTGAATCGGAAATTTTTAGCATACATTTCCATGGAAAAACCTTTCTAAACGATGGATGGCAGTGGTTAAATGATAATAATAGCTGAAAGTAAAAAAGACTGACATAATCGTTTAGTAATCGATCTTTAGCATATATTTCATTGATCCAAACTTTAAGAAAACCATTATGTGTATTGCAGATGGCAGTAAAGGAATATGAAGTTATATTATCCCTCATTTTATTTATTCAGAAAAATATCCCAGACGGCTAGAAAGTGGCTTTGATTATACCGATAATAGCGAAAAACACCTTCAAGTTCTGGCCTACAGTTTGTAAAACTCTTTTATTCAAACCTTCATGTGCGGATGTTCCACAACATCTCATGGTAATAATGCGCTTATCAGTGAAGCCCACTTTCGGTGACTCCTTACTCAATTATTATCCTCTATGAGTAATTCCGGTGATTTTGTACTTACCATTCGGCCTCAAGGCAACTCGATCATGGCAAATTGGTTTTTTACCCACAACATGTGTGTTAATTGTTTCAAATGTGCTGATGTTTCCTCTCTTCTGAAACGTTACAGCTATACCCTAACCTGTGTTTAGTATTTCCAGATGTAAAGCAAATTACCGTCGTTCTAACACATTACTCGATATAGTCGTGCCTTACTGCCGCCGAATTTACCCATTTCTCGGATGCTACACTCCGTTTTATTGCACTTGCAAATGTTCCCATATCCTCGTGTTCAGTTCAACAAATTCACACGAGCTCATCTTTCCATGATATTCACGATAAATAAAGCAAGAACTCGTGAGAGATCTTTCTCGTTAAAAATCACAAGCAGCCAACAAAAAATTCGTTTGTATTTAGAAAACTCACGGAAAGAAACCACGGGATCAATGGCCTGCTATTTTCCACCAAATAACAGTGCGTTTTTATCTGTTGATTTCACATTTTTTCTGATGTACCTGTCAACCACGAGCTTTACATTATTGACTCAAACCGATTGACCCAACATGGTTCCTGGTAGGTTGATTATGCCTTCGTTTATTTTAGTTTTGATCATTGTGTTTGGTAATATTAGCTCGTGTTATACTTTTTATCATATAGAATTATCAATATACATATCATTGGGCTCACTCTCCTGACAAGCTGCGATTTAACCAATGGGGAGTCCATTGGGTCCCATTCTGGCATATATATTCATGGCTCATCTTGAGGAAAAGGTGAGCGAAATCCTGGAATGTTCACAACTTTACAGAAGATACGTTAGTGATACTCTAATCGTCAGAAAAAAGTCTGTAAGAGACGACTTCGGTTATTAATGAACTCAATCGCCTGCATCCGAATACGCGATTTATGACGGAAGCTGAAATAGACAATACACTGCACTTCCTCCACATTATTATGACTAAGAGGAATGATGGAACAATCGCCAGATCCGTTTGCCGAAAAAAACTTGGACAGGCCAATACTTGCTTTTTTACAGCTTTGTGTCTGTGGGATTTAAACGTGGACTGGTCCGAACACTATTTCAGAGAGGACGACATTTTTGCAAGGAAGACGTGACTGACAACAAAGTAGGACAGCTGAATAAGGCCCTAACAGAAAACGCTCATCCCGATGCATTCAATGAAAGGCAAAGCAAGCCTAAGGTCATCAGGCAAACGAGTTGTTCGGTAGAGAAATTACTAGTCACCATTTGTCTTCCATTCAAAGGTGATGACGTCAATTGCTTGCTCAAACGACCCCTTGGATCACCAATTGCCGGAGAATATTATGCAGCTGACCTCGGAATTGTTCGTCGAACTATTGGGATCCCCACACCCTCGGTGAAACAACGCCCACCTCTGTACATTAAATCGAATCTGATTTACCAATTTCAGTGTAGTTGCGGAGCAACCCACGTGGCTCGAACAGAGCGGCAGTTGTGTAACCGAGTGATTGAACGTATTCCAAATTGAGCACAACGATTTGTGATGCAATCAGGGTCAGATTGAACGCATAATGACAACGTTCGAAACGATAAGATCTCGTCGTCGGCCGTCGCTCGTCATCTGATGACGCAACATCCAACTGACCGAAGCACTACTTTTCAGGTCACACATGTGGCAAGGAATGCCAGGCTGTTGAGGTTTGCTGAAGCCATTGTCATACATCGATGGAAACTCATATTGTTTCCGCAGAAGCAGCTCTTTGTAATGTGTCTTTACCATGGTGACGTAACTTGACTACTGTGATTTTCCTGTACTTTTCGATCAATATAGTTTACATGAACTTATATAAACATAATCGTTCTCCAGTAAGCCCGATATTGAGATGCAGCGAAATGGCCCCGGACATAAATTGTGCCATGTTGCAATTCTGGCTTCTCTTTCCAATATTTTAAATGTTTTGGAGCAATTATTGAGGATTGAAAAACATTGCACCTGCAATAAAAATCAATAATTGTGCAATAAAAAAGACGCAGATAATTTCATCTTTTAATCTACGGTAACTGTATTACGACGTGATGCAATCAGTATACAACACGGTTCAGAGCACTCGCGGGTAAGTAAAATTAAAACGTCATTGTGTGGTAATGTTTTCCAGGCTGCAGTTCTTTAAAAAACTCATGGTCTTATAAAATATTCCCTGATGTGATAAAGCTATTTTGAGCAAAGGAATTACAAACATATTGTGCCTTTTGCACTTTGCCATATTGCAATAAGGATTATTTGTAGTGAGCACGGTTATTTCTTACCTTGATACGCAGTTGTCAGGCAGACGTTTGTGTATTCGATTTCGGAATTGACGGAAATTAATCAGGTTCTCACGAAAATTGGATTTCACTTGAATACGAAACGCATTTTGGGGTACGTCGTGAACACAGCCTCCGAGAACACATTGAATTAAGATACAAGACAATGGGGTTCACTTTGAACTAATACAAACCCGATTGCAGACAAAACCTACCTCACTGAATTAGCCTCATTGTTGGAGTTCAACGGTTCTATTAACATGTCTCCAAGCGTGAGAAAATTAGAAGGATCAGTTTGTCCCTCTGGTAATATTCGGCATCATCGCCTAACTAAATGTTTGGCCGGATCTTTAGTTAAATACTTTCGTATCCGTTTTGAAAGTTAGACTGATATGATAAAGCGTTCTTTGAAGCTATTAAACTATGATTAAGTAGTGATTGCGTGTGAGTGTACTGAATGATAATTACCAGAGTTTGATTTGTGATGAATGGTTAGAAAAGGTGCACTAGAGGTGAGGTGAAATTATACGCAATGGTTGAGAATATAACTTGTTTATTGGTCACCGAAAAGACCTTCATTGATTACATTGAACTGTCACAGTTGGAGCAGTGCTTGAAGGAGAATAAACACGAGTTAATGAACGGCAGTCGTTTGTTCACTTATTGGGTGGAGAATTTCAAAAGTTTTTTTTAATTTTTGGAAACTTAAGGACACATCTTGATCGGTATCAAACAGACATGCAACAGCTGGGAAGTTTTTATATGAGCTGGGCCAGCAGCATTACCTTCATCATAGATCAATGGAAGTTGGAACATGTTATACAAATTTCGAGTTTTCAAAACATTTTAAGACTTGAAAGTGATTGATTCGGAACTTCATAACGAATCATACGACCGTCTTATTAGTTAATTTCAATAGGGAATTCACTATAATATTTAGAAATTTTTTGTTCTTTAGCGATTTCAATGAATAACGTTTCGAAATGAGCGTCCAACTGCGGCATTTGTAAATGGCCTCACGTGCTCAACTTAACGTGACAGCGGGTTGTGTGTATTTAGAACTTTTAAACTGATAGAAACGGCTTGACCCATGGTGGTCGAGTGGTTCACAGCATTGGCTTACTTACTCGGAAGTCAGATGTGCAAATCCCTACACCGCCATCAAATTTGAAGGTGGGCAATAGTCCACTGTCGTCTCGCTTGTTACCATACCGGACCTATTGGGACCTTATATGGTTCTGTACTCCAAGTTACAATAGGAAAATGTTGGGGGACTACTGAGTTCTAATTCGCACCTTCCCATTCTATTCCAATCATGATTTGCCAAAAATGCACAAAAAATAAGAATGATTAGGATAAGGATAAGTTATTTGTTTGGAGCAAGATTATCTAAAACAACAATGTAATCTTCGAAAATCCTTTTCCAAAATCGATGTGCTCCAGACGATACTGAGTGTTCACTGACTGAAACTGATTAGTCATAAGTCTTGCGAAATAGATGCCTGGTGTTTCAGTGAAACTGATTGGTCAACAGGTGCTGCAATTGATCAGGTGGTTGTATCCCGAGGAACAACTCGAATTGTAACAAAATAACCATCAATTCGTGAAGGTGATTCCATAAACCTCGAATAACCACTTACTAACTTGATGACGCACTTGGGAAAAAATGATCCAGTTGGTCGTTGGACATTATTCGAATGTTATTGAGCCAGTGAACAAGATAAGTGCTTTGTACAAGATTGAACTTCATTGGAACCTAAATTTAGACCAGGTGTTTATCTGAAACGGGTAAGGCAGTATACAGAGAGAAAAGAATAGAAACTAACGAATATATAGGCAACAGCAAAGAAGTTCATTTGTTTCCCAAAGTTTACCAATAAGGATTGAAGAGGAACAGGCATGAAGATGCTCGTTTGATGGGTCCCAGCAGAGCTTTATATTACAAGGTGCGTCTCCAAGTCGCGTCAAGCTTAGTGTCTCGTGCTCCGGTGGTCGAAGTGTCAAGAGAATGATCGGGTACACTAAACCGTAGGAAACAGGCATCTGCAACTTGTTAGAATGAGAGAACATTATTGAACGTACGCTGACGAAACCTCACACAGCCTCATCCCACGAATATAAATGACACCGACTCAGCAAATATCTCGGAAGTTCACCTACTAATATTCTAGATGAGAAGTCAGCTTACTGGCATTCTCATGGTGGTTCGACAGACAAATCTGGACTCCACGGCGTTGCACTCGCGCTCAGCAATGCAGCCAGCTTGGGATCCAACTTTCGTATGACTTTCGTAGGCACGTTCCAACGGCTCCACAGAGAACTTGCCGGTGATAGACACCTAAGATCGGTCAGTGAATGTAACAAGAAATAATGAATCAGGTCCACAGATGTGACATTCTGTTTATCGCAGGTGCCTGGGTTTTACATTCAGGTCCCTCGACTGAACCAACTCACACGTTTTGGAAAAAGGTTGCCCCAATACATATTGCGAGGGATTTGATAGAAGATATGTGAACTGCATCTACTTTGGATGGATTTGAAGGTACGTTGGTCACAGTTGGCAAGTTAGTCGTAGTTCGTTGCACTTTCACAAACTATTCTTAAGTCTGGCAGTGATAACAGGCAATACATTTTGCACAGCCTTATCTTTCTTAATCAGACGACTAGTCAACTGACTGCATTTAGAAGAGTAGTAGTTGTGACTATCTTGATCAGTTGTTCTTCCTTGACACAACATGTATACCAGATTGACTGCATGCCTGGAGAATGAAGGACCAGCGAAAGATCGAAACGGCCATGAAAAGGAAAATGTTGCTTATCGTTGTATGCAGAAACATCAAGATGGTTATCTTTCGTCTGAACAATCACTAAGCTAAATCTGTGACCGCAACTGGAAAACGAGAGACCAAAGGCAGTCTGTTGGTTAATCTTGGTGACGGAGAGTGACTATCACGGGTTTGAATGCAAACATGATAGCATTTGTGGGGAAGATTCTTATAACGGCGATGTCCGTATCATCATCACATTGACGCAACTACATATGATGCCGATATTTGAACAAAAATTTACAAACTTTCCTCCCTCTTTCTACTCTATACCAAACAAAGTTTGATCATAGTAAGCGCCGCATTGCTTTCCGTTGATTTTGTCTGATCTACAGTGCATCTTCAGCCCTTAAAATTAGTAGTGAATCTGCCAGGAGCAGATATTTCGGCTCCTCTGAGCTTAGCAAATAAAAACAAAATAAATGCAAGCATTTGCAGAGCCTTGTATTACCACACAGATCAGTAGCAGTTTTTGGTATGTACATAAGAAGAAAACTGTTTTGGTTTCTTCGGAATTCAAGATCTTGAAAATCAAGGTTGTATATTCGTCATCCGTTGAACATCCATGCTTTATTTACCAGGACGTAGAAATGGGCATTCGAGAGTGGAACTTCTTGCTGTTTCGGTAAATAGAACAGATAACGATTTTCTGTATGAGTAGTACAGCATTGTACCTAGAAGACGGGACAAAATTTTCCCGGAAGCACACGTTCGGTTTTGCGGTTGTTGTCTCTTATCAGGTATGCGGAACCGGTACTCTACCGCTCCATCATCTTTATATTTGAGCAATCCACAGCTGGTTTACAGCTGTAATCTCATTTGAATTGAATGGAAAGTGCGTGGACGGGGAGCTCATTTTTATTTGTTTTTGTCATTTTTATGATGTTAACTGAATTACTAAGAATAAAACAACGGCCAAAGAGCCGTGAATATATCCAAAGGTCGGATTTCTCAATAATTTCTTCTCTGTTCCATCTCTCTTTTTATCCACACTTAGAATCATAAACCAGAGTAAGTGGTCACCATTCGGAATCCCGAAGTAATGATTTCATCCATATTTGGTGAGGTTATCAAAAGGCTTTTCTTACTCAACTTTATCGTACAGGGCCTCACAAGAACGTGCACCCAGCTGAACTGTGTACAAGAATATAATTAGGACAAATAGTAGGTGGTAATATTCTGTATTCCTGTTGATATGGACCCCAATACATCATGACTAACTTTGTTTGGGGAGTTTTAGTTACGATACCACGAATTCATGAAACTCGGAAATAAACAATATCAGTGTGTGAGATTAAATCTCCATCTTGAAAGACTACTTCACGGCCGGGTTTTTTCTGGGTCAGGCCTCAATTGAGTATGTATTTGCTGTACCCCTTGCTATATCTATTTGTCTTATAATAATTTATAGCAAACCAGTTTCCAAACAATAAACCTGATTTCGTCACTGAGCGAAGTCTCTCATACATAACCATCAGGTCTTTTTGCGCAACCCGCTATAAGCGCTGGAGACCCATTCCGTCTCGGTAACTATGTGAAGGCAGGTAACACAATGTGGTTCGCTTTCAGGTTGAAACGGGTTTCAATCACTTTTGTCGTAGACACAGGATTGGAAGATGATCCTTTGTCGGTCTAATTCAAGATATTGTTACGGGGTTATCGACATGATTCATTGGTCTCCGCCTTTATTTCATTGTTCCCAATAATGCCGTTTCAGGAGATCGTGAAAAAAACATAGAGTTAGAAGTTGAGTTCATCTCATGCGAAGTTGTAAGTCCGGTTCAAAAAATCAAACCAATTGTTTTCTAACTAATTCATCGTCTTCGTTTGCCGGCCATTTCATCAATTTATTGATCCAATCTGTTTCTCTTTGTTCAACCTACGCAGGTTTTCTCTCCATTTGAACTGAAATTCATAAATCGAATTAGATTTGGTGTACAGGGATAGGAGTTATTTCGCCAAAGGTGTGGTTGTCCTAGTCGTTTGATGAACAACTCGGAGATCAGCGCTGATTCAAGCCATCCTTTCGGTAAGCAATTGAAATCATCTCCCTTGAATAGGACAACATATAAACAACAGTTTTTTGGTGGCGCAGTTGTTTACTGTTCAATTTAGGTTTACTGTACTTTAGAATACATGCATCGGGATAAGTCTGTTCAACCAAAGTCTCTTTCAGCTGTCGTATTTCGTTGTCGATCGTGTTCCCCATACAAATTCGGTGCACTCTGTGAAAATGTGTTGGTATCAAGGCAAATTTATATTGCTGAGCTGTCGATGAGCAAGTATTGGTCTGTTCACGTATGCTTACGACACACGGATCTGGTGATTGCTTCATCGTCTCTACTTGTCATAATAATATCAAGAAAGCGTAGTGTACTGTCCGGTTCTGCTTCCATTGTAATGCGTATATTCAGACTCAGGTGGCTGAATTCATCCACCAGACATGTCATTTACTCTAGAATTTTGTTACAGGGTTGTAGAGTTGTGAACTATCTGGGATATAGGCCGCTTTTTCTTCGAGATGAGCCATAAATATATCTGCCAAAATGCAACCCGATGGGCTTCCCGTTGTACCATCTTTGATCTTTCTGAAAGTCTGAACAAGGAGGGAAAAATGTTTCTCGTACATAGAAGTGACTGTCGGATGTGAACCAATGTAAAATCCCGATTTTAGGATGCTTTTGCTCGAAATGGTCGCAGATGATATGTGATGTCACGAAGAAAACAGGACGGGTGAGGAACACCTGCTGGTAATAAGTGGACAAACGATTATGTGATCCGTTTTTCAGACCGCACTGCAGGAATATATCTATCCTGCGGCTGCTTGAGGATTTAGGCTTCTTTCTGGCCAATGACATTCGGCCACGGAACATTCGTGAAAACAGATTGGAAGTCAAACGAGCTCAAATGTTTCCCCTGCAAATCCATTCGCTGCAACAGGTTCGTCGTCTCAGAAATGTTCTCCCGTACATGAATCGTGCCATGTTGCACGTCTGACTACAGCTTTCAAAACTGCTTCGACGAAAGCTTCATATGATTGAAACCACTAAAATAATCTCCGTCACCAACGAACTTGACCGGACTCTGATCCATTCAAGGAAGTTTGAAGTGCTCTTAGCAACTTATTTCTAAGCTACCTAAAATAGCTGAACGGCTATTTGATTTGCGAAGTTTATCCCCATGGGAATGAAATAATCGGCACAACCAGACTTTGCAGAATCTACATACTATCATTATGGATGGATCAATAACAAAGCTGTTATAAAAGTCCAAATCGGCGAAACAATTGTTTTTCAGTAATTCATTCTCAAGCCATTTACAGAATACATAGTAGACATAAGACAAAAGATCATGAACATAGACATGGAATAAACACTAATCATGGGCAGGGGTTTGTTAGTCAAATCATCCTTCTCATGTGATTGGTGTATCTAGCTGACGCCTTCTAGGTAACTGGACGGTAGATTAATGCGGCCTTGGTCAATCTTGGGCCAGGGGAGTTGGAGTGCCCGGACCAAACGCTTTTGGGCGCACAGGTCTGGGGTTAACTTCCTTATTCCTATTGCCTCGGCTATCGCTAGAGTGCGCAACTGAACACCTTTGCATTTTCAAAGAATGTATTGTTAGCTCGAGGAGCCTGAATTGTAGGTTTTTGGAAAATCAACTTGCATTCTTCACCTCGGAAAGTCGGACGCCGCGAGCCGGAATCGAACCAGCGACCCTCCGCATACCGGGCAGATGCTCTACCAGATGAGCTATTGCGGTTCGAACCGTCCGATGGGTCACGTTTATCTGTGTGCTGTTCGCCCCATTGCGAAGTGACCGACGAGGCTAGCCCAATGATTACAACCAGGATAGATACTGTGTATCATCGGAACAGTGGTTCGCGCACCATCGATTATTCACTTTTGCATTTATTTGAGGGGAAACGATAACGAACTTTGAAAACAGCTTCCGGATTCACCTGATATCCAGTGTCGACGAAATGCGCCAAGATTGCGCTACTTATCGATCCAGTTTGTCCTTGACTCAACCAGCGCGGATGATGCACTTTAATCCGAGTTGATAGCTGTCGTGTCGTTTGACCTACATAAGATGCGTCACAAACACTCCAATATTTTCATATGATTAAAAAGTTGTGTAATTTAATCAAATTCACGTACGACTGTTGATGTCAACTATTTAATCTACAACTTCCCATTGATGAACTAAAATGTTGTGCATCCTATAATCGAGCAACCATCAAACGCATTGCTAAAACACAGTAAACTGAGCGCGTCATTACCAGTGGTTGGATTCAACCGACACCCGTACTTCAGTGGGAATGACTTCCGACCTTCTACGAACGTCACTGTACAACATTTGGGATCACGGCCCGTGAAAACCTGGGATTCGCCGGATGGCTCATTTCATAGAAAACATGTTGGTCAGATACACAATACAACTCCGGTCGAAGAGAAAACAAGATGATTTGGAAGACACGCTACCAGTTGACGAACAACTTGTGCTGCGGAGAGCACTTAGCCTCAATCCTGCATGGATGGTTTATGCAGACAGCGTCAGAATCCCATATAAAAAGGCAGAGAATCGTCCCAGTTATGCTCTCTACGCGCAATAAGATAAATCCCATTTGGACCGATCCCACGTGCATTTTCACACACAACCAAATATATCGTGAGCATATGACTCATCCAAGTGCAAACTTTCATACTGGTTATAGCATTGTACATATCCAGTGCTCATGCTCCACTTCTGTGTCACGCGTGTCAGGTTTGGGAAGTTTGTGTCTAACATTCAGATTGCACACTATTAAACAACGGCAAACACGTTTTCCTATGCAGGATGGACAAAACTATTGTATACACCCTGGTGAGTCCGAATTTCTCAGTTTACTATTCAAAGACTTGTTAGTAGGCGAAGTGAAAATACGAGAAAGCAAGTAATACAATGAGCTGGAAAAGTGCACGCAAAACTGGATGGTGAAATAGCAAATTAAGAGACGTGACCGATATTAAACGTTAGGTTATGGCTCTGGGATCCACACTCACCTTAAATGCATGGTTCAAAAATGATACATCTCCTTCAGTTATATGGGATGGTAATGCAGACGAAGCCTTATGAAGTCAATGGTCCAGTAGGCTTGTCGGCAAGAGTGAAAACTGAGTTTGCTCTCAGTTCCTCGTCAATGCTAACAAATTTACACAACCAGCTTTTGTTCCATAGAAATGCCCTGGAGTGTGTTAGGGTGGCATTTATGACGCAATAAGAACAAATGGCCCAGTCAGCTTGACTATCGTTACTAGTGTGTCCCGTTGAATGTCACTATATTTGATACTCTACCTTTCCATTCCACAGAATATGTGAAGACACTGGTATCTATGGTCGGGACTGTACTGATGCATTCGATTGTGTAACGGGAGGAAGAAAATTCCCAAACATATTAGGTGTAGATGGTAGACGACCAGCTATCAGAGGTCATGTATATGACCACCATACCAATCGTGAATGATCAGTACGTGCTCATTGTCACAACTTCTTTGCTACTACTAACGGCAGAAGTTCTTCAGAGTTTCATTCTATCACTCTATTTCTATCCCACGCATACTAGTATTTTCAAGTCCATTTCCGGACTTCAGTGAATAACTTATTGACTGATCTATTTTGTTCATCACTTAGTTGTAATTTTCCGTCTTATTCTTTGGTGGTTGAATCGTTTGCGTATTGTTTTTGCTTTTCACGTGGTTCACTGTAAGGCATTTCTCGTTATGCCTAAATGAGACGTAAAGAAATGTACGTGATCTGCAGCGTCCAATAAATCTGCTACATAGTTGACACCAGAATCATCATGGGATTTGTGGCGCACTTCTTCAGCCTGAATGTAGAAATTTGATGAGGTGGCCCTAATCTGCGATTAGAAAAATTAGTTTCTGCAGTGCAACAGAGGTGACAGGTTCCCCTCAGGATGCTGGTAAATAGATTTACTAGATTTACTAGACTAATAAATGAAAAGTGGACCAGAAAACGACAGTTTTGTAAAATCTATCAAGAAGAACATCTTATCGGTCGAGTGGTTAGTCTATTACAACCATACACATTACCGAGAATATTTTATCTGTAGTTTTGAAGATTTTCAAAGCTGTTTCACCGTCGACTTTTGTGACGTTAAGGTTCCGTAATTTAAACATGTTCACAAAAGTCGTGCAATCAAGCCGGCGAGATTAGCACAACTTGTCACTCGGTAAAATTAGTGAAGAGTAATTACTGGTTACAGCAAAGAAAGTGTTACTACAGAGGATTTATATGCTATAGTATGAACACGCAGATTGTTTTAATGGTACCGAGTATTTTATATTGATATGCATGTGCTAAGATCGGGATGAAGGCGGAGCATGCTGCCATCTAAGACCTTGTGAGAGAAAGTCAGACATGCCTTGTGATTTTGGAAGACATTAAAGTGGGTGAGCAAGTTATAAATGATTCCACATTGTTGGAACAAATGTTTAGGGGACCAAAAGATAATTATAAAATCCACGACAAGAAGTTCGGAAACTATGGTGGGGGAGAGAAAGAGTCAGTATAAAAGGACGCATGAATGGGGAAACAGAGTATGGAGCGAATTTAGTCGTATTGAACTCACCTATGACCTGGTGCACTAGAATCCATCAGCAAGGGTCCTCTGGACGAGTACATATTTCTCTTCAATCCCACACCGATTTCCACAAAGAAAGGCTTGATGGTTCCTCATCCCCGTCTCACTTTCTACCTTATTTTGCCTCCCATTGCTGTATTACTGATCAAATTAAAAGCAGTAAAAAAGGATATCACCAAACTCTCGCTGAAGCTGACGCGACATGGTTTGTCCAAGTGAGATTAGGGTTGCACCTGGATACTAAAGGAAACACTCCTTGCTTTGGTCGAGGTCAACATCAAAGTTAGAGATATCAGCAGAAGATGAGTCGGAAGTAAAGGGGCGATCAAACTTGTTAACATCTACGAATGATGTTAGCAGTGTGCAAAAAATAAAAACATAAAATTGACCATGTACGCAGTGGATCCCCAAAATTGGTCGTCAAAAATGTTTCCCCGTACTGTTGACCACTGTTGGCCATCACTAACAAGCTCCTTCTACTATCTGCGAGCAATGAACCCATAGGAATGTCACCAACGGTTAAATATCCTGGACTAACACAATCCAATATTCTTTCATGGTCCAAATATTTTCAACAGAATTTTTATAAAATACGGAAAGTGTGATTTTTCTCTACGGGTCTGAGGTTACTTAGCGTCCCGAGTCAGTTAATTTTCAAATTTAAGGTTGCATGTTTTCTCCCCCATTGGTTCTTATACACTCTAGCTATTTTCCTCGGTCTATTAAAGAGAGACTTTTATTTGAGTATAAGATCTATAAACCAAATTATAAGGTGCAGTAGTCTATCCAGATATACATCAGGTAATACTACCACTGGTGAACACTTCCATGCTTGTGGCCAGTTTATTTCCTAAATACTTTCAAACATTCACCATCTTTTACATATTAAACTTTCAGAATCTGTGTCTACAACGTGTACCGGGTCAAAGTTCAAATCTCTTTTTATTCGCAGTTCTGCATATCGTACTTCCGTTTTGCCATATCAGATTCACCTGGTTTTTTATCTAGTGTAGGTCACCAAGGGCCTACGATTCTTTCTATTTGGACGAAAATTACCGCAACTTGTATGAATTTCCTGGTTCCATATTTTTATAGACACACATATGGGTCAGATGCTGATTATCCATTCAGTCGGGTGCATAAAGCTATTACTAACTTGACTTGACTTGGTTTGAACGGATCCCAATAAATGCATATTGATTGTCACGTAAACGCAAATGCACTAATAATCGGTGTAGAGAACCACGTGATTTTGATGGCAACAGACCACAGGAAAGCAAAAGAACTGAAAAGCAAATCACCACGGTAACCGAAATGTTTATTTTGTTTCACCTAAACACCAAAACTGAATTTAAAGCGGAAAGAAGAAAGTCTATATTTGAAGTGCAGTTAACTGCACCTAGAGCAGAAACCTCACCAAAGTGGAGTCATTTAGAGGGGGTAGAGTTTGCAGCTATTTTGGACGCACCAATAAGGTTTTATGTGACCTGGACGTTCTTTCAGTGCTCTGGGTTTTGGAACACCGAAGTGCATGTGACGAGGAGACTCTGATGCTAATTACTCTCTATTTTGATGAATATTATGAGGTCCATTAGACCATGTTCGACTAGGTTTATTGAGGGCGTGTACCGCACGGATTTTACAAGATGTCGAAAGTAACCTATGGAAGATATTTGATAGTGGTTTGTAGAAAACTGATCATTTGGGAACATTGGTGTCTTCTGAAGACGAAAGGATCAACAAGATACGAGATAAGTCTCTGGGAGTCAAAGACGAATACCTAAGTGCACCTTGGTAGTGGAAAAATGATAATCTCATAAACTTCAGCAATAGACTATTTGCCTTTCACCGTTTGAAGTAATTAGAAAATAGAATCATCCATGAGACGGAATTTATTGGTTAATAGACGTTCACGATTGCACACTGTGTTGGAAGAGGTTAGGTTATTCAAACACTGGAGGAAGGTTTTGCAAATGTGTGCATAAGGAGAAACCAGCCATCCCATGGGTATAAAATTAGTTAGAACGCGAAGGAATCTGCGTTGTGTTTGATGGTGCTGTTTTAATTCAAGTACATTCGCTTGATGGACACCTATTACAGGGTGCCAATTTATTTCCAAGTCTAACGGACATGCTTCTGTGGTTTCGTCGGAAGCTTGTGAATCTGGTCGCTGATATTGGAAATATGTTCTTGCAAATTTCGTAGCTCGCAGAAGACCAGGATACATTTCTAATTTTTCCGTTATCCCATTAGGACGTCAGTAAACCTAAATGATTCACAATGAACTTAGTTTCCGTAGGAGCGTTTTCGTTGCCATTTTGTGCGAATGCTTTTCTAAAGAAACATTTATTTATTTACACACCAATTCTCGTCGGCTGTGTTGCACATAGCATGGAGTGGTTACGTTGATGACTGGTTTACTTCAGTTACCGAGGCAGCAGAATCACTAAGCCTAGGGAAGAGACTGCGTTGTTTATTAGGTCTAAGCGGATTTTTGCGAGCAAGTTTGCTGATGAGACCACGAGGAGTTTGGAACAACATTCCGTTCGATGAAATCAAAATGCTGTGAATGACATTGATTCAGACCAGTTGCCGACCATGAGAACTATGGGTTCGGCTTGGAATGTTGATCTGTGCTCTGTTGAATACCACATTTACGTGAACGATCTGTCACGAACACAGAGAGCACTGTTCACGTGGCCTGCCGCAACATATATAACACTCCAGTACGGGCTAGTCCGTTCGTTTTAGGCATGAAGCAGTGGTTTCATTTGTGCAGCAGAATGGTTGGTCCGTATAATGCACTGAGAGCGGAGTTGAAGTAGAGTGTGAAGAAGTTATACGGATTACGGAAGGGATCGAACTGGTAGGTTTGCCTTGGGGATGTGGGCATGTTGTTTAGATTGCAGATGAAAACGTTGAAATAAATACATCCTCTTATGTGTCCAAAACTGATCACAGAGCAATGTCCTAGTTCCGATTCGTATCTGACATGTGTTCTTGTGATTTCCAAGTGCTGCGTTGCACCTTTAGAGATGGCTTTCTTTTCAAAGTTGGAGTTGACGGGAGCAGTCACCATGGTTCAATAACGGAAATGAATAATACAGAAGTAGATGGTAGACAGCATGAGATCGATTTCTGGTCTTGTTTCATCGTCGCATTCCATAGCCCGAAAGACAACAGTGACGTTTTCGCTAAGTCCATTGCGAACAGAATCTACTAGATACATACCTGCTCATTTCTTGCGCAATGAAGATAGGTTTCATGTAAGGAGAACCCATCGGACCTAACTAATAGATGAATGCGATTTGAGGATAAGGACCTTCTACCATGATATTACGATCCAGAGATTTTGTGGTCCCCAAGAGCTTCTAAACCCGACGGTGAAACTACTACCAAAGTAAAACCTGAAAAGTCTAAGCTGGATGCACATGCAATAGATAATACAGTAAACTACAGCCCATTCCACTCAAACACTGAGCTCTATTTGTTATGGATTACTCTGTTAAGAGGTTCTGCATGGATTATGAGATATAAGCAATGTCTTGCTACTCCTATAGGTCACAGTGATATGGCATTGCAGGTGGGTCGTCGAGCCATTCATGACATTACTACTGATAATATAACACTGGCTCGAGCAAGCTTTTACGGTGGTTGTCACCTGATGAGAAAAGTAAATGAAAATTTTCACAGACCGAAACACTTCCGATAAAACTTCATCTTCGTGTTTTGAAACACGTGGAGAGCAGTTGCGAGCTGATTGTGAAGCTGGTGCAAGTGAAGTGTTTTCCTATGTAAATCGAATCAAATGAACCGGGAGTGGACTCCTCATCTTCAGTTACGAATAGTGCTAATCCAGAGATCGGCTTTATACTGTTTGACAAATAAAGGGTAAGATGGTTCAGTGTTTCACCAAAAAAGAACACCTTACTAATTTTTCAAATGTGCATTGTGGTATCGAATTATTTCGAGATGGTTCATGACATGCATGAAAGATATAGTTTGCCGTTCATTGTTGTGGCATGTGTTTGTCAGTTGATAATTCGGTAATGAACTTTTATTTTCATATTTGCCTTATTGTTGCTATCATGCTGCATCCACCAGTGAGGATCGGACATGCATGACAACAGAAGACCATCCAGAGATAAAGAGTACTCTGCATTCAGTGATCGGCTAGCAAATATTTTGCATGTTGTACACAGATTTGGGTGGGAAGAATGACACCTCCTACTTGGAATTCTCTGCCTCTCATTCTGTGCAACATATGAATGATGAATCCATCAAACTTCAGTAGAGTTTCAGTTATGGGCGAATGATACCATTATTTTTATCACAGTATGCCGTTATTGGCCAGAATACAATTACCAGGTTCAACCTGTGGTTAGGTTGAGGAAGCTGACTCCACCAGTTTAGGAAATACTGCTTATAAAAAGTTATATCAATCTTGACATCATAAGCTAGGTTAAGTGAACAGTCCATAAGATGGATGTAATATACTTAGGGCCAGACCATCGTAATTGGTTATCTTTGCCGTGTCGGAATTCCGCAAGATTCCTACAACCAGCGATCATAGAGAGTTGGGCTTTCGTATTCACACAACCTAATCATCACGATGATATCATTGATATTAAGGTTTTTTCTTTCTACTTTTCCATAGTATTGATAACTGATTTCTTATTCATATTGCTGCTAAGAAATAACAACCAGGACAGCCATAATCCGCGGGTAACCAAACCGAAATAGATTCAATTGAGTCTCATACATTCAGGGAACAGAGATGAATATATGATAATAACCCTAAAAACGGTTGGCGATGACCACTTTGCCGATGATGAGATGCCGATAAGGAAACACAGCTTGAGTTGCTTTATGACTGGGGCTTTCCATGCAAAGCGCTGCTAAATTGACCAACATGAACCACTTATTCACAAAGATGGCATTCTTGTGGGTTCTTGATAGCCAACGGACCACTTGATTTGTGATCTGGTAATCCGTGATATTCTCGGTCTTCTCGAGCGTAAAGTGGAAAGTGGTTTTCAGCCCAAAATCGAATTCCAAGTTTAACTACTGCTACGATTGCTAGTAACGCTATGATAAATTCGACGATCGTTAGTCTATCTGAGAAGGTATTTCCAACTTGCTCAAAATATGCTGCAAATACGTCAATGTCCGAATGCCTTTCAACTGGATACCACGACTGCTATTCGCAATCGAATAAGTCCCCCTCCTCGGAGTCATCATCAGGAGATAGAAAAATGTAGGGTATTTCCTTAGTTTTGCTGGAACAGTTTTCGGTTTTAAAGTGAACAATATAATATCATGGTCGTTTGATGAAAAACGCTTATCCTGTTCTCACAAAGCAGCTTTCTTTGAGGATGGATGAGTGAAACGGCAATGCTTGTGTATAAGTTGACTTCAAACTGGATAGAGGAGTACTTCATAGCAATTCGGTAACAAACGTCTTGGAGGGAGTTGCATTTCGTGTTGTACGTTTTAATTGTCTGGTTTCGCAGTCGCTAATTATGCATTCTTCCGGCACAAGATCCCATAGGAACAGATTCCAAAGCAACAGTCGCCACTGAAAGTAAAGTAAGGGTTGTTCAGTAAGTTCGGCATACTTGTCACTCTACCTCGGTATACAGCTGCTTCAGGGAGAGATGAAGTGAGGGATCAAATGAGACGCTTGAAATAACACCGTATTCATACAGGAAATTCCCACAAAATATGTATAGCTTCGGGCTGAAATCGTGCTTGATGTTGTTGCACTACAATTCGCGAGTGCCAAGGCCAATTGGGGAGGGATTTGCATAAATCTCTCAGAGGAACTCGGATGTGAAGCCGCGTGCTGATTGTTACGCTGATTTACAGCTTTCGATTCAGCGAACGATGCATCAGCTAGGCTCCCATGAACGTGAATTTGAGGAAATTATACTCTTGACTATAGGGGGCACTCTCTAAATTGGGGTGGTGATTGAAAAGACAATCTGTTACCTTCCACACATCCATATGCGTATTACGGAGTAACGTTAGTCGAGAGGAGCGTGGAGGATTAGGTAGTGCGTCAGTCAGCCCATTTTGGGTTCCGCGTTGTTCTTAGAATTAAGGTTTTGTGGTGAGTACGTCTGTCTGAAGCCAAAATCAGAAATTCCCCCTCAAGGCATTCAGCAGATGGCTGCCGTCAGGGACGAAGGATAAGATTTGCAGAAGAAATGAAGGTAAACAATTTGTGTACGCGATTATATTAGGAGCGTATTGGTTCAAATATGTTCCGGCTAACGTAATTTGAAACTTCAGCTGTTAGTTGATTTATTCAACAGAACCAAATGGCCGTTTAGGTTAATCGAAACATTTAACTTCACTTTTTGCTTTTACCATCTATCAGTCATCAAATTTTCCATGTAGACAAGATGTGGCAATTCCACTCCACCCTGACTTCATTAGCTTTACCCATTTCATTCTTTTTTCAATGACTCTTATTTCAAGTAATCATTGTTTAGCACTTCACGACAAAACTCATACACCCCAACAAATAACTCCTAGTTCGCGATGGTCATTTGTCGCATAGTCAGAGAAGGTGAATATATATATTGTGTACTTCTTAGTGCATCAACAGAGAACATGATTCCTGAAGTCCGTATCAAACTGCACGGAAAATTCATTTGTAATTCAGACGAATGGTCCGCGGGCTATCAGTTAGTATTCTCTCCGGAAATCGGATGCGCGACACATTTTGTGTTCTGAATTGTAAGAAGTTACTTGAAGTAATAATCGGGCATAAAATGAGTTGACTCTCGACAGTTTAAATTAGGCGCAACGAATAGTCAAGGAATGCGTCCACTTCAAATAACAGATTCACGCTACTACATGGTTTGTTAGTAGTGCACACGTAGCCGAATAAGCAAATAGAATGCCTTTTACCCGTTTTCTCAACACTGATACCGCTTTTTGAGGTTGAACAGAAGAGCAACTTTATCCGTTGAACATATTTCCGCTTACACATTTTCTATGAAACCTATGGAGAGATTTGTTACCTATTTCAATTCAGATTGATTCTTCTGACCCATTGTTGGGGGAACTTCGAACAACAAATCAAAGAGCTCAGATGATCGTGATGATCATACAGGCTGGTGGAAAATATTCGGTCCATTGATCCGCTTGGCTGACTTCAAACTTGCTTTAAACTCTGGATGAGCGATTGGGTGCTTTTCGTCCACCGAGTCAGAGCATCTATAAGCGATCTGTTTGTCACTGCCTTCACATATATGCTCACAAATATTGATTTAACACGATGGTTATCAAAAGTTGATACAACTGACCAGTTTCTATTACTTCGGTAACTTTTATGGCCGTGGTGACATACGGCTTACCGGTAAATTATCCTTCAGTCATTTGTGTCAGGATATTTATGTGGAGCTCAATGAAAGTTATTCGGAGCGACAAGCATCTTGTATCTCTACTGAAATTACTTTAGTTGAATGTTCTTTACAGTAAACTATACATTTTCTCTCAGCACTAGAATATATCCTTCACTTATATGTCCTCCATTGGAGAAAGCTGTAAATTTGAGTGATTTCATTGTGCCCGTTGGGACTTTTCAATTTTCCTGGAATGCTTTCATGAAATAATATAATATTGTAATGTAAAAAGACGAGACAAAAGAAATTTTCCGTGAGAAGAACGCAATTGTTGTGATCAGAGCTAGCGAATGTACGAGGTGATCGAGAGGCGGTCGATAACAGACCATTGGAGAGAAATTCTCAAAATTGGTATTCATTGTACCTCGGGCTGGTGTTGTTCAATGGCTTCTGGTTGCCGAGCTTGGCGTTCAGGTCGCAAACTTCTCATCGCTAGTCAGAGTGACATGCTCATTTCGCTGTGAACACGTTGACTCGGCTGGTGATGGAAAGTTCACAACCTAAACGCCATGTTCAGCGATTTAGCCAGAAGCCAAATTTGGTGAGTTTTTGAGCGGCACGCTTCTCAATTGTTATTTGTATGCCTTATAGACTTGTCCTTGTTGTTCCAAGTGGATAGAAAACACTTAGCATATGTCGTTTTGCGACTAACATACATGAATCAGTTGTTTTTTTCCTTGAGGTGAACAATGCATATGAACCCTCAACTGGGGTGATTTTTCCTAGGCGTTTTTGCGATTGGGATATATGCACGCACGCGCCGATGCTTGACCTTTATGAGTTTCGGTATTATTACGAAGTGCTCGAATGATAGGTCAGGTAGATGCCGAAAACAGACATTCCGGAAATCATGGAAGCTTATTCATAAGGCCAGATTTTGAGACAAATTGTTCATGCGTACAATACTGAGGAGAGGGATGTCGCATGATAAAGTAGTGATGATATGTCCTGGTGGGTTGAGAAAAGGGTGTGAAGTTATTTCCGAGGAACAAAATGATCATAGACTAATGTAAGATAAGATACGTGATTGAACATTTCGCTCCTTCAGAATGAAGGAAGGTTAGCCTTGCTAAAGGAAAAAACAACTTTCGAAGAATGGCCATGTTATTCTGAGAATGAACTTTTCGTCCATGGACGCTCTGCCCGGTTCAAATGCTGGTAAACCTACTTCGGACTGCCTAATTTTTGGGATGATAGGGTAGCAGCGTGCCAGCTACGCATACCCAATGAGTGGAAACAACCACGAAACACGCCGTGTTCCTCCAGGGGAATTCCATCCTGTCATTCAGATACAATACCACTCTACTTATATCAAAAATAGATTGCATCTGCTTGTAGTTTTATAAAATCTGCTTTGAGAGTAAACGAATAGCATTTGAAGTCGATGACCGGTTTAACTGTTCAATTAACTATTCATTTGTGCGAAGAAATCTGTCTTGATCACACACCATTTCTTCACCGCATGGATAAAATCGATGTCTATCAAGATCGCCAATCACCGTAGAGATGACAATGATAAATTTTGTCAGTTGAGAAAGGAAATTTCCCGCTTTGAAACTGAGCAAATTTGTTGCGAAAATAAATGAAGAATTTCCACGGTCAAATCAAAGTAGTTATGTGCCCTTACATTTCTCAGCTGTCTGCATTCCTCGTTCATATCGAACCACTCAATCATTTCAACTGCACAGTGGATTTCTGTTTGGCCGTATGTGAAACTAACAGAACATATCTCAGAGAATCAATTGTCAAATAGGCTGGTTCAACGAGGAAGTCCCCGCCACTACGAAAACTCGAATTATAGGATTTCTGTTTTCCATGCATTTCACTGGAATCCTCTGTATTTGGGAGATAATCGTAGACGAGTATTCCCGTGGCAGTTTCATTGGAGGGTGAACAGGTTTAGTGACAGCTGAATATCTTCTGTTCTTAAGTGTTCCCTATCACCTGGAATTGTTGTCCCGAAAGTCCTGATAGAAAATGTTATCACGGCTTCAAAAATATTCTTCACTGTTCTTCTCTATCGAAAACTAATCAGGTTAACAGATCAGAGTAGTTTTATGAAAAATAGCTCACATCTGAAGGGTGTCCCGTAATAATCGGAGCAACTTTTAGAGCTTGAAAATGCTGCATTTATAAGCTAGACATTTGGGGAGGCATTTTCTCTTGAAATACTGACTTGTAACTCCATGATCATGCCCAGTATTATTTTTCGAAATGTCCATATTGGTGTCAGGGTTCGGCAGATTCTGTTGAATACCGATTGCCCAATAGCTAATAAAATGAACGTGCAATTCACCCGAATATCATGGACAAGTTTTACTTTAGGATGCACTAGGAACTAATGTATCCATCCTGATGGTGTAAAGATGCACGAAAAAGTTGTCACCACTGCCACACGTCCACACAAATTGTCCAAATAATTTCCACTGGAAAGACATTTTCTTGCCATGAAACGACTAGCATAAAAGAAGGCTCAACAAAAGTCGAAAATACTTTGACCAAACAGTCACCGAATAACTCTCATCATAAGAAAACATTCGATCGCTCATTTACAGGCACGAGAAACAGACTACACTAGACGGAACAGCAATGATAAACAATGTTATTCTACTGCTTTAATTATTCTCTAGAATACATTCATCGTATCATATCAGGTCCGATTCGAAGAAACAAGTGGTTTCCAGTAATTCATTATCAAGCCATTTACGGATTATGTGAGAACAGTTTCTGGAATCGATTTGTTAACAAGAAACAAATCATAGGAGTGCTGAAAATCCCAGCGGAAACCGTAAGAAGTGTAGACTTTTATTAGATTTCCCCTGAAATGTGATTTTATGATTGAAATTTCAAACCGACGGCTGAGGAGAAGAACTTGAAACAGATTCAGAACAAAGATTGACTGCTCATACTGACCTCATATATGTTTTTGTACTCTTTCAGATGTGTTTGTGGTGCATATCACGTAGGTCGAACGGGACGACAGCTATTCACTTGAAATGAAGAGCATCATCCACTCTAGTTAAGTCAAGGACAGAATGGATCGATAAATAGCGCAATCTCAGCTCACCTGGTTGACTCTGGACATCGGGGGAAAATGGACACTACTTTCCAAGTTGTTTATTCGGTAACCTCAAATAAGTGCAAGGATGTTCAGTTGGGCACTCTAGCGAAAGACAAGGAAATTGAAATGAAGAAGCTGACCCCTGACATTTTGGTCTAAAAGCATTTTGTCCAGGTGCTGTAAATTCCATGTCCCAGCACTGACCTGTCATCTAGAGGTGATAAAATATTTAAACCAACCACACCACTAGTATAATTAGACAGTGACAAATCCTTTTCTATGTATACTTCGTCCAATGTTTCCCTTCTAATTTGGAAATGACTTGGTAATTATTTTCTCAATAAACCGAACCCTATGAAAAAAACACCTAATCCGATGAGTTGTTAAAACGAAATAACAGTCATTGATCGTTAGAGTTTAGACAATTTTCGGAATGTTCTTTCGCGGTAAGTGATGCTGATTCTGCATCAAACGGGCGGAACAGATGGCAGACACTCACACAAACACACAAGCACGTACGGGTGCTAAACTATCGATAATCCAAACTTCCTTTTTTTCTTCCATATACGCAACAGCTTTTGCAATACACAGCTTCCCATCCACTGAAGATACCGCCCAGCTGCCTAGCGAAAGCCACAACTGGGTATCTCTAGATCCACTCTGACATCTGGCACCCTCTCTCTCTCACCTAGAGCTGAATACCGATGTTAAATCTGAATATTGGCTTGGGTCGAATAAAGTGTGCCGTGAATGATAGTCTCCGCTGCGTCTCATCAACTATGATGGAAACGTTATTAGAGACACTTCTTTGTTCTTCGTAAGTCCCCGCCCACATTTTGTTAGACTCAGCCTAAATTCCCTTAAAGCACCGTTTCAGATTGCAGAGATACCTGCTTCTCTTCTCTAATGGGTCACCTTGTATGCCACGGTCATAATATCCTTCCTATGTCCGATGACTCCGTTGCAGGGGCCTGTCGGACCAGTGTGCGTGCAACTTCACCAGGGTTTATTCAAATTTGTCCAGACAGCTCGAAGACAGCTGAGGTAACCGGCTCAGTTACGGCGTACGTAAGTCACGGTATACGTATATTTTTTCTGATCCACTGAATGTGCGACGTCTGCCCAGTGGAGACATGCACTGTGCGATGATACGCCAAAAAAAACTGTCCCAGCACCTAATTCTAATGTTCTGTTTCTTCCACGAATGCTTTTATCACAGCTTTGAATATTCGATTGACTGGTTCTTTTAAAACTTTACCTTACAGATTGCATGCCAGAGTATGAATTTTGTCGATCTCTAGCGATTCGCGTAATTCATGTGCCGAGGATTTTTTGAAAATACTCTCTGTTAGAATGCAGACGACCAAATGCTTCCCATTTACAAATGTGGTGGTTAAATAGTGCCCGGACCATAAAGGCCACATCTGTGACTGAAACAGCCACGACTTCTGCCCATTCCGTGAAGTAATCTACCATGACATTGATATATTTATTTATATTCTCAGTTCCCTACAGAGACTTCATTTCATCTTTTCCCACCAACTTGTTCGGGTAACTTGCTCTGACAGGTATAGAAAGTGCATTTCTATTCGGAACAGAACCCTTCAGTGAGATGTACGAATGACGATCATTAAATGAATCAGTAACTTTCCGCCGTTGGTGCCGTCAGCAATACGCGACACACTCTAGGATATACACTTTTTTCATAGGTGTACTATATCGTGATGGCAAACTCCATACATTTTCACTGGGGGACTGCAAGCTATTGCATACATTCTGGTCCGTATCGCATGAACAGAAGGTCGTCGACAAATTCGCGACTATTCCATTGGGACCACAGGTACCTTAGTTCGCACCTTGTTCCGAACATTTATCCACCAGTTAGATGTGCCTGATTATTCTTTAAACGTTGTTATACGAGAGCAAGTTTAGGGTCCTCGGGATGAATTCTCTTCCATTCGTACTTTTCGTCGAAACTAACCAGTACCACTTGTGAATTGCAGAATAGACACACTGCGTGATCCTCGTGCGGCCACCACGACATGCCATCCGAGTTTCGGTGAGATCCACCTGAAAGACAGGCATGTAAACTAGTGTTCCTGCCGTCTTGAAACTTGTTCTTCGGGGTCGTTAAACTTCTTCAGCCATGGAAACGAACGGCGATTTCTTCGTATGAGGAAATTACTGACCAAACAGAAAATGCCGGTAATAACGGATGAAACAAACTAACATCAACATCTCCTTCCGCGTTGTATAATACTTCTGCTCTCGTTTGGTCAAAGTTCTGCTGACAGAAGAAACTACATGCTCGGTGGTTTGTTTGCCTCTTTTTTATAAAACACAGCCAATAAAATCTGTTGTGACGTCCATGTCCAGGATAAACTTACCCGCGGACTCCGATGTGTTTTTGAAAACTAGGACTGGTGCTATACACAACTGACACGGAATTTTTCTAAGGATTCTTGCTTTTTCGTGGTCAATTCGAACGTTTTATCAAGCTCCAAAATGCAGGTATGTGGTACTAAAACCGCGGCAAACTTGGGAATAAACCTGCGGTAGTATGAAGCCAGCCCTAGGAAGCTGTGTACTTATTCGACACTAGTGGGATTTTGCCGTGTTTTAATCCTTTCCTTTTTCGACAGATCAGTTTGGATGTCTGATGTCGACACGACCTGATGTGACAATAATTAACATTAAGAATGTCTGAGCTTGAACACTACATGCCGTACCCCGTCGAATACTCGAGCCTAAATATGGATATGTTTGTCAAGTTGTCTTCATTGGCCATATCGTCCAGATTTACCGGAGAGCACTAGGAAATCAAGTCACCCAATACAACACGTATCAGATAGTGAAAGGAAAAGGGTCGTTCGGTAACTAAATGTCTTTTACCGATTGTTCTCATTAACTTTCATTTGCCAATTACTTGAAGCTATTTCCAACGTGCGGAACCATGTGTAACCCTCTAACGACTCCAGGAGAACTTTTATGCGAGACAGAGTAAAGGGGTCTTTTCTTGTCACTTGGTTTTATTGACGTTAATCTACACAGAACCAAATGACCCACTGTTCTTGTTCGCCTACTGATGAAGCCTACGGAGAGCGAGTTTGAGGGCTGATATATATATCAGACTGCAGCATTTCTAGGGTCTTTTTTATCGATGTGGTCTCGTAGCATAGGGGCGCTTTCAAAGCGCATATTGATCGGGTGTTGGCAGTGTTGATTGTATGCCGGGCTACTTCGGTGTAACATATTTGGTGATTATTCCGCACAGAATTATCCCGGTAGCTGCTCATCTGAGCCAACAGCTTTTCGGTAGTTAGTTCAGAAGCACCTTCACATTGTATTGAACTACTGATAGCCCTCTTGTCCTATTTTACAGAGGCTGCAATCCATTCAGTTGATATTTTCGGACCGTTTCATCACAACTGAGATGTACGCAAGGTGGTGTATGTAAGATGCTCCTACGTGAGCCATTCACACAATGGAAAGCTCCCAGGAGGTCCGTGCACACGATGACATTATTGGTCTAACCTCGAAATACTACGAAGTCCTTGGATTCCTTCACGCCACCCAACTGCACAATAATAGTCACTGCAGTTATGACTACCAGAGGATCTGCATTTTTACAGAATACGTTTCCCCGTGAACTCAGGAGGTCCCATTTCATATCCCAACAACAGCTGTGGAAAATTCTTATTTGATGGTTTGTGTGAAGCAAATTAAACAAACCTATGCATAATTTATCACTAAGGGCACCCTGTGGAAACGATACCCCGAGTTCCGTAGCCAAACGATTCCTACTCACAGGACTATTCCAAAGTGCAGGTCAATCCAACGACCCACTGAGCACCACGGTGGCCGATGATTTTCGGGGCCTTTTAGCTAAACTACATGGTAACCTTTCAGCTCCCTGTCTGAGTACAAGGATTTCAACTTCGTCGAGTACCTAATGTCGGCGAGGATCGAAGCAAGAACTCTTCTCGAATTCAGGGTGGGATTGTGCTCTCCCCCATCTGTTGGTAGATGACACTGTCCAACTCTGTGAGCTGCACGTATGGAAGAGCCCGCTCCACCAAACTGAAAAATGTGGTAGCCAATTCCAACATGGTCTGGACCCGTCATTTTAAACTTTCTTGAAATGTTTGTTGCCTGTCAATGGGTACAGTGTGCCGTGGAGCCTTTTACCGCTCTCCTATTTACCTCGGAAACTCGATCACATACTGCTGCCTCCAGAGGAATGAACAGTAGTTCCGCATGTTGCTCTTCAGGAAAATTCTGCAGGTACCTTCATACCCGATCCTCCCACTGTCCATAATTATTTTTATTCCAATTTGCAAGGAATAGGGATGGGAACCCTCCTCAGGGATGTCTGGTTTGTCAGCATGCTCAGTGATTTCAGGACCTGCGTTAGAGATTATATCAATGCCACAGGAGTGGCTGACATCTTTGACCGTGCTTCATTGCTCATAGCTGAAATTGGAATCTGCGGCGATATTGGTCTAACGTTCATTGCAGATCAGAAGGTTGGAAAGTAACTTCGTCATTTGTAGAAATGAAAACAAAATCTGCTTGAAAATGTTACTGTATGGTAAATGACACCTATAAAGTCAACAATCAGAGAGAAATAATGATCATTGTTGGTTGGCGGTTCGGCGGTTATTCGGGATATTCTTCCTTAGTACTTGACGTCAGCTCTGCAAAAAACGGAGAGAGCGTGGTAGATAAACTCACTCTCACACACATAATTACGGGTGTTAAAATACCCATAATTCACACTATTACGTTGCTAGCATAGATATAACAGTTTTTCGCGCCACACATATTAACCGATTTGTCCAATGGCTTACAGCCATCTCTTCGGCTTTGCCTTTCTCGTAGCACGAGACCCACGTTGCTATGATCTCAGACTCACCATATATTATTGTGAGAACTAGGATGGTATGTCCCTCACTGTCACCACATGTTTTTCAATACAAATTCCGTCGTAGGCTTCAAGAGTACCCGCCTTCTGACACCTATCGACGATGGTAACAGAATTCTGGTGGTCGTTGAGATACGCGTAACACAATCCAAAAAACGCCAATTGTAACATTTGGGTTTTAATACACATCTCGACGACTATTAGAAGTCCGCTTCAGTTATCAACGGTTACCGCTCCGTGAATTAGAGTCGTCCATATGCAAGCATATTCAGGATCGCTTGAGGTTCGAGCGATCAAGTCAACGAAATGTCAGTCAGCGGTCACGTAACGTCAACGTCCGATGCGTGCTTCAACGAATGAGCAGATGTGGCTCAAAACAGTAATGTAAAACAAAATTGGGATGAGAGTAAGGGATGGAATAGATCTTGAGCAGGAACCTCGAGTTTGGCTGTTTCGTCAATTACACCGCCCACCAAATCTACCACGGATTTCCGTAGCCGACACGCTCAAATCTGAGTCGAGTCCTGGTTCCCTTCCTCACCTACGATTCAACACCCTCCGAATTCCCTTGGGGTGTCAGGACGTACATCAGTACAGTTGCGCACCTAGTAGCCTAAGTAAAGTCGCTCCTGCCGCACCTTATCACAAATGGTACAATTCACTCTTGCCATAAGCGCTGAAATGTAAACAGGGCGCTAGCACCCGCTCAACTCCCTTCTTCCAACAAACACACCTTTCGTATATCCCGGCCGACGAGTCAATCCTTGGTTCGAACTGATACTAGAAGCACTATGCCATCAATCGAGGTCTTACTTTCTACGATGACCCCCAGGGGCCATTGTTTTCTTGGGCCAATATCGGATGCAGTCCTCACTAAGTCACCGACCTTCAAGTTTCGGTCCAATGATATCCACTTTTCTCTTTTTTCCAGGATAGTAACATATTCCTTAGCCCATCCGTATCAAAACACGGCCACCGGATGTATGACTTGTCGCCTTCTTTTGGTTTATAAGCATCCCTGACTGCCATCAGTGACAAGACCGGTGTTCCCGCGGACCAGTGGTGTATGATTTGAGGTCAAAGCACAATAGTCCTTGGCGTCAGACGTCACCGGAACAAGTGGGCGACTGTTCAGTATCCTTTCTGCTTCAGCCAATAACGTAATTAGGTTTCGTCCGACAGTACCTGCTCGGCACAAATAAATGAAGAATTTTCCTCAAGGATCTTACATCTGCTTTGTGACTAGCAGATGGTGGCTGAAATTGGCACTAAGCGCCCCTTGAAAGCCAAAAATCAATACTATTCCTAACATTCCAGCCGTGCATGCATAATGGAAGCTCTTCAGCGGGTAATCTGCGATGGAACATGTCACAACTGGTCAGGTGATGATTAAGCATGGATAGCACTTAGCCTGTTTGCCACTCAAATACCAGAGCGAGTAGTGGTGTCAATAATGTGATGAAGGACAACCGATGAATCTGTCCAGAAGAACGTCTGAGCAGATTTCCATCGTACGGATGATTTTACTTCCTGTACCAGGCAAGAGGCTAGCTTGACGGCGGCCAACTCGACCACGGGTATGGTAATGATTTTTATTGGCACTGATCTAGATTTGGTCAATTAAATAGAGCAATTGACGGAGGCAACTTCAGCACAAAATCGTGCACACACTACGCCACAAGGCTCTTCTTAGGAGCGTCAAAATTCGTGTAGCTGTGAATGACCATCCTTCTCCCCTTTAACCCTAACGCGTCCTGGGATCTTCAAGATGGGTAACTCACTCATGCAGTTCAGCCAGGGGTTACACGACCTCATATGTTTGTCTTCAATCCTATCACGAAAACCCACGCCTTCAAGGCACAGACTTTGAAGCAACACCTTTGCTGGTAGGAGAGCAGGACTCACTAGGCCTAGCCGATCGTAACAAGCAGAAATAACGGATAAGATTCCTTTTCTCGAAGACGCATGACCAATCATGTTCAAATGAAAACAGAACGTATTCTGTTGGGCGTCCATTTCCAGACCAAGAGTCATTTATGCTGGAGTTGGTTTTAAACTGATATCGGCCGTCGGTGCATCAGCGTCATGCTCAGATATGGCCGGCAAGACCTGCTCTACGTTTACTACCCATATTTTAAAGAAGGATCTTCCTCTTTCTAGCATCTCTCTAATTTGACTTACGAAGGTCTTCGGTAGCTCAGTGGACGAGAACAATAAGAAGCAATCGTCCACATAAAAGTACTCACACAGCTGCCGTTTTGGGTCATCATTGCCCCACCACAGGATCCTTCGGGCGCCACGATTCTTTAGGTCCACTTGGACTTGCATAAACATTTTTTCGACATCTGCTACGAAGGCTACCTTCTCCTCTGGAAACCGCAATAAACTCTAACCACGTCATTGGTCCAGTCGGAACCTTGTAGTAACTGGTCGTTTAGGGATAGTCCTCTAAACCTTGCGGCACGGTCTAGAACTACCCTTAGTTTTTCTGGTTTCTTATGGTTGACGACAGCGTGGTGTGGCAAGTACCGTCTTGAGTGAAAAATCTGGTGCCAGCTGTTCTGCAGGGATGAAGGTCATATAGCCCTTGTCTCTATTTCCTTGAATGACCTCTTCATACCTCCCATAGAAAGCTACATTGCGCTGAAATCTTCTTGGTTAGGAGCGTAAAACCTCCGGGTGCGTATTCATAGTTGTTGGGGATAGCCCAAACTATCGTCTTTTATGTCCATCAACTAGTTTTAGGGACCGTTCTGCGATCGATAGCGTCTTCTGGTCCTCCAATGATGGCGCTTGCTTAATAGATTCATTGTCAGAGAAGTCCGGATCATACAGCCTTCGAAGCTGTTCTGAGATGGTGCTTTGCTCCTTTGTCATATTTTTCACGATGAACTCCCCGTTGTTGCATGGGCCTAGTAGTCCCAGGATCATCCATCCCGGTTGAAATTTGACTGCGTAAGTTTGGCTGTGCCTCCATTTTGCTGTCCCAAGTCCCAATCAGCCTCTGGTACGTCAGAACCTACCAGTTCTTCTAACTTAACATCTCTAGCTCATTCCACGGGAACATTTCTATGGTGTATCCATCGACCCTTGACTGACCCCAAGTCCATATGCGGGGACCTAGGGAATAGCCAGTTAACACAAAAGACACGCCCTAACGAAAAGTCGGCTGAGTCGTCCAGGGATACCAAACAAAGATTCATGACCCCCGACCCAATCTTGGAGCGTCTACTCACCGTTCTAAAGGCCATACAGGAAGGCACCTGGAACAGGCCAATCTGTTTAACCAGACCATCCTCGATCGGACTTACATCGGAGCCATCATCTACGATAGCGTATGTTAGCACGGTCGATTTATGTCCACTGATTTTCACTGGGATAATGCCAAATGCTACGTCGTAACCAGTGGTGCGATTGGCTGCACAATGATATGATTATGGGCAAGCTACACTCAGTTTGTCGTGATGCAATAGTTCGTGGTGCCTGGTACTACATACGAACTTCGCATATACCGTGACCACGGGATAATCCGCTACATGATGTCCTGCCTGCAGGTGTACGAAGCAGTCACCTTCTTTCCGAAACCAGATACACGTGTTGCTAACTTGCATTGCTGCGAATTTTGCGCAGTTATCTGCATTGTGTCCTTCCTTGCATACAATATATATTTGTTCTCTTCTACCCTTAAATTTGGAGTGAGCAAAGTTTGCTTGACGGTCACTTCTGCATGCCAAATAACGAGTGAGGAGGAGGGGGGAGGGGGCAATGATTTCGCTGTAGTGGACAGAGCTATCTGCCTAAATCGACTTCGGGCTATTTGAGCTTCGGTTGTTGTGGATTTCATCAGTAGTTTGAAGTTCCGCACATCTGAATTCTCGGCTGTTTCGTCTACAAGTCGTGCCCATCGATGCAGCAGCTGCCGAGATAGCATACGAACGATCCCCTCTAACGTGTCTTTTGAGACAACGCTCGCATCGCATTCAAGCTGAAATAGATCGATTTCGCAGCTCTGCAATTTTATCGCCAATTTCGTCAGTGATTCGGCTTCGTCGGCGTTAGGTATCACGGCTGACAGCAGACGGATCAACAGGGATCATGCAACGACCTGTATCTGGCCGAACAGAACCTCGAGGATTTCATGAGCTCTTCGATAGCCTTGGTTCGGGGCAACAAGAAGCATACTTCAATTGCTTCTTTAGTTTTTCCTTTGCAGTAGTACTGGAGGTATACCAACCTTTGGTCTTCATCACTGATAATGTTTTCACTATAATACTGAAATTGTTTTTAAATCTTCAGTATCTTATTGCGTAACCATCGAACCCAGTTGGTTCTACCTTAGGTACCTGCATTCTGCACAAGGTATATCCAGATTCGTTCGGAAATGGAAAGTGCGGTTCATGGAGTGGATTGTGATTTTGTTTCTCACAGTAATTGAGGAACCTTTCGATCTTTTCTGACTAATTAATTGCTTCTGCTCTAACAGGACCACAAACTTCATCTTGTTCTGAAACTACGAAATTCAGTTGTGTCATCTTAACCCCGATTCTCGCCTTCAAAAGATGATGCTAATTCTCTAATCGAATTTCTTCGATGAGCTGTTTTCCCTTCAGTTGGGCTAAAGGAAGCGCATTCTTTGAAGAATTTGAACTAGGCGACGCTTTTGATTTAAAACTGACCCGTGAGCGAGGACAAGAAACCTCATCAAAAGCATGGAACAAACGGGGGTTGGACCTGCCTCGGATCCTGGAGTTCAATTATATACGATCGGTTAGCCACGGGCATTCTTTTGGTTGTTGTCTAGATTCCAAGCTCGTTGAGTTCTTTAACGGACTTCTATACATTTTACACTTCAAGTGAATAGTTCGTAACTTCAAGTGAAGCCCAAATGGGATCGCTACGCTAACACAGACATGACTGGCTTGGTAGTGGTCACTTGTCACCTACCTACAAAACCTCGCTACCCCGTGATCATCCACATTGCGATGGTAACTGGTGCGCTGGATTCTTGTTGATACATACAGATAGTACGTGCGGGGCTTACAGGGGGAGGTGTGATCACCGAGTCGACCGCGTGATCGAAGGGCAAAGGACCAGGGGCAAATTGAGACGGCCAAGAAAGCGACAGCGTTAGTTAACCTTGACTCATTCTCTTTCTCACTCTGTGTGTGTTGGTGTAGGTGTGTGTAGCCTAGCAAATCTGAGTCTGTCCATACATGTAACTAAGCTGCATTCTGTTTAGAGCCTGGTTGCTCGTGGAATGACCAGTTCAGTTTACCGAAGATGAGTTGGACAACGAGACGCACATTCCACATACCTGACACCAAGTCACGTGTCTTGACCGAGTATGATGCCGAGGACGACTGGTGTTTGGTAGCTGAAGCACTCGGCTTCAAGAGAAAACTGCAATGACTCGGACTATGGGAAACAATGCAACACCTTCCATGTTTACTCATGGTGGGAAACATTCCAAACTTTTGTCTGATCATTGAGTATAGGAACTTATTTTCCTGATTGAAGCGGAGTAAACACTAACGCGTTCAGCACTGCAAATCCGATTGCATTTTGGGCATGGAAATGATGTTCCTGTCACCACGATCAGCAACCATCTTAATAGACAGCTGATAATCTTTACGTAAAGTTCTTCAGATATTTGTAACCATGACTTTACTGCGTAACAAGCAGAATAGGAAGAGCTTTGTCCGTAGAATTCTTCCAATATTCCTTGACATTGTTACGTAGAACAGCTGTAATGGTATGAGGCACACAATCATGAGATCATACGGATAGACGAAACCAGTTTTAATCTGAGCTGTTCGCGAAACTTTGGTGGAGCATCGAAAACCTATATCAAGTGATTGCTGGCATCCCCCAAGGTTCCCAACTAACATGATGCGGTTGCTGCTTTTCATGAGTGATTTTCTTTCCACCACTTTGCACCCCATCCATGATGGTTCCAATGACTCCATGCCCTTATTTTCTGTTTTCTACTCTCCCACTGGTACTCATCAGGCAAAATCTTTTACGATCTTTTCAGTGTTTGTGCGAAGCTGAATTCCCACCTTGATCGAATTTCTGCTTGAGGCTCAGACAATGGTGTTTCTTTCAGAACTGCAAAATTTGTTAACTAGACCATCTGCTTAAAACGAGACCATTTTCTATCGTGCACAAGATCTAAATTCGCCTCAATACTGAATACTGGAGTCATGTTTGGATGGGGGCCTGGCTTGATCATTTCCTCTCGAAACCCACTCCAAATCAAAACCATCCGCATCATTGCTGCCCCACTACAATATCAACTCTACCGTCACTAGCCCGTCGCTGAACTGTTGCTTTACTCTGTGCATTCCGCCAAAATTACCGTGTGTTTTGTTCTCTGTTAATTGCTTTTGTGTTTCTTCCTCTCCAGGCTTCCGATAGTTTTTCCTGTAAGCAGGCAGCAAACCGTCAATTGCAACCCGTTGCACACTTTGTTCCAAATCTGCATTTCTCCCATGAGCTGCAAAATTGTGGAACACTTCACTTTTCTTCGTACTTCCTCTTTACTGTGGTCTCCACAATCCCAAGCACGGGATTTTTGATTGAATGTTCCCAAGCCTGTTCTCTATTGCACGGTAGGTTTTTAGACTTTGGGATTTCTCCGTTCTACTGTAACTAATGTGTATCACCTGATGAAAACACAAAGTTCAGTGCTACATGGCCAGTGCACTGTTTACTATTTCAGTTAGTGCCTGCAGCTTGTGCATCGAGATCAACGTAAACAGATCGAGAAAAGATTGGTGCCACTGGACTTACTCAAATGACCAGTTGCAATTTCTAATGTATGGTCGTTTCTTTCAAAGGACTCCGTCGCCGAACAAACGATGTTCACCCCCAAAGGGTGTTTACAACGGAATTCACATTGGTGGCTCGGAATTCTGACTTTTGGCAATTACATATTCACCATAGAATAAGTACTCAAATGGCTGAAGACTAATAAAATGTGAATCGGGATTGAACGGTGGAAAAAGTATGCTCTTGGCTCTTATCACCGTTCAAATGAAAAATCTACACTGAATTCGTCGAAGTCTGATATATTTCAGAAAGTCCTAGCCAGAACAACGTCATCAGCATATTTAAAGATGCGAGCTGGATGGGATACAAGTAAATCAGTTATTTATGTTGAAAATAGATACCTTGAAGTACACCGGCACTGGTTAAAAGATGCTCAGAGACCTCTCTCTACTTAAATGCATTACGCTCTTCCGGAAAAGTAGTCCTTCAATCAATCTAGTAAATGTGCACGGCAGCTAAAACATTCCAGTTTTTTGAGAATCCATAGGGATATGTTGTCAAGGACCGACATGGAGTCAAGAAGAGCACATCAAACTGACTTGGTAGATTCGTTGAGGAATTTCGTGATATAATGTACAATGGAAGCGACTGCATCAGATGTAGAGCATTTGGGTTTGTAAGTAAATTAGAAACTTCTCGCGGCGGTTTAAAAACGATGCAGAACAGTGTGCCCAGCAAGTTGCTGCGCTAGTCAATAAATTTCAAGTCTTGTCAGTCCATTTGATTGTTTAGGTATAGAAATAACAGTAACGGAACACAAGCAGTCGGGACTGGAATGTGAACACAGTTAATTGTTACTTACCGAAGTAATCAAATTACATAGAGAGCCGGCCGCATGTCTAAGCACCACTGTTGGTAGACCGTCTGGACCAGTTACATCGGTTACTTTTGTTGATTTGAGTAGGTTGAGGATCTCCATGGTTAACACCTCTTTAAATTCAGATGAGATAGGAAACCGGAAAATGGGAAGTGGGTCATCTGATTGTCGAAAAACTCGGCATTTACCTTTGAGGGTTTTTCCCATCTGGTCGCATGAAAACTTGGTCCCACGCCACGTGTTCGATATTCAGAGAGAGTAGGAGCTGTCTGAAAAATTTGGCATCGGGGTGTGTAGTAGTGACCAAGCTGTGGGCCTTTATGCTGTTGTCCGGCTATTGTAATTGTTGGTATCTAATACTGCACTTATTGGGCCTTGGTTGATGAAGTTTTCCCCACTGTGCTTTTGCAGACTGAACAAGTGTAACCCTCAGGCGGAAGATCACTGGTCCTTGTATGTTATTTGTAATCTCAGATATATTGAAAGTGACAGCCGAAGGACCTCAGATTTGTGCTCCATGATGTGTGCTAATTCCTTTCTCCTAAATAGATGCTTCAAATGTTGAACATCATCACATTCTATCAGATTCTACGATGTGAAAAAAACAATGAACGGTTATAGAAAAATATATTCACTGTGAACATTTTTCTTCTTTTGAGGTGTATCATTTCGGAATGTGTGTGATGAATGGCCTCCGTAAAATGTGTTAGGCCTTAGATATAATATGCAGTGAACACTGGTGGTAATGGGTGCCCTTGACCTAACAGGGGATTTTTCTGAGTGGTTGTTCGAGATGCAGTCTAACTGTGAGTCCTCAGGTGTTGGAGTACAACAGATACTGCGAAGATCGAAATATGAAAGGGGAAGTCTCGACAAGTGAATGAAGTAGCCTACTATAATGTGAAAGTTCTCATCATGCATGGGATTAATGAAAGGAGCAAATGGATCACAGGAAATGTCAACTAATTTTACTAAGCATTTTGATTTTTTATGTGAATGCTCCAAATGGTAACCTGGCCGGAACGAGAGAATCTAGTGGGGCGATGTGATACAGATAAACAACCGCTGCCGTCAATTGACATATCCATGATAAGGAACCGACCGTGACGCTATTTAGGATAATCGAATATTCATCGAAGAACGAGTACCATCGTAAAGAACGTAGAAGACGTTCTGTCCTGAACCAATCGCATTTTGAGAGTGAGAATGATATTTAAGCGGAGAATTAAAAGTAAGCAATATGAAATCGTACTCTGTGCAGTTTTTATGTACAAGCATTGAAAGACGCATTCAAACAATATTGTGTAGCCAATATCAGTCATCACATTTGCCTGACGATGCAACCCTTCGCCTAACGACTCTAGCCTTATTCTACCTTGCAATAAACTGATCCGAAAAAGGAATTTTGGTCAAAGCCTGTTGCAATTGTTGCAATTCCTCGTCAATCGTGTCTTCGATGAAAATCAGTCGTGTTCTGCGAAAATATGTTTGAGCTAGACGCATTTTGTATTCCAAAGAAAAAAGTCTGTTCAAGTGGCATTTCGGTGGAAAGACCTGGCGATCTTCGCACCATTCCTTATAGTAACATTGATGTCATTGAGGTGTACTTTGTTGTTTGATACTGTACCCACCACGGAGATTATATTCGGATGCATACGAATGAATTCATCCGCGAGTGAGACGACGAATTTCCGTTTTTGACCGTCGAGAAACAGCCCGGATAGTCTGAAAATAGGGTGTTCGACATACTCGTTTACTCCAGATCCCATTCATAACGGGAAGTCGATGAATACTCACTGTCGATAATTCTTAACAGTGGAGATGAAAGAGCCATGTGTTGGTTCTATGGTTCCATCAGGATGGGACTGTACCTTGAAGTGGTGTGGTGGTTCATCTGATTCCACAATCGTAAGAGCTATACAGGATAGCTTCCTTGGGTCAAAGATGCATTTATGCCTGACAGGTTCTATGTGGGAGGGGGCAGATGAAGTTCAGCACGTTTTAATCATTGGGTTATCGTTGGCGTGGGTCAATCGAACATTACCGTTCACATTGATCCATTCATGTGGACCCAGATCACGCCTCAGTACGTGTTTGCTTCTGTTTACCTCTCGTCGGTGGTTGTGCCAACACGAAAAACAACGGGTCCCCACAGTTGCTTTGGGACGATAACCGAACCAAGAAGCAAATTTTTCAATGTTTCACCCTAGCTTGTACAAATCCTATTAGAAATGTGTGGGCGTAATATGTCAAGGGTTTTTTCAGTTTTAACAGAATACTTATGTGTGCACGGGTGTTGGTATTATTTAGGTGGTCCAAATCTGAATCCTGGGGGTGGGATGGGTCGATACGCAGCCAAAGTAATTGTAGAGTTTGCATGAACGTTTATGCATGCGTAAGGCAGGTGAGAAAATATGGATGCTGATCGCATCGGCGACGGCTACCTTGTGTTAACGGATATGTATGCGGAGATTAGGAAGCATGCTATGGATGATTAGAAATGCTGAATGAACATTTATTCAATGACATGAGTCCATCGAGGGTACGAGAATAGCACCCATTATGATTCATGTTCTTCTATGTTGGAGACAACGTGGAGAATACACATTATTCCCTTGAAATATTTGTACTGGCTAACAGCTGTTGCAAAACGTACCGCTTGATTTCAAGTATCAATCTACCAGAAATAAATAATAAATCTGACGGTTAACCGAATCATTCTCCGGAATTCCATCTGAACGGAAGGATGGATCTTTTTGTGTAGCAATTCGTTTGACACAATGCCAAAGTGGACCTTCTAATAATGCGTGCAAAAGAGACGGCGCTGTTAAATGTCACCCCTCCATCGTAAATGGAGGTTATTCGCTAGGTATTTTATCTGAAAAGTTGGAAAGATGCTAGATCGGATGAGCTGTCTCCGGTATTCTCTCGCTTATTTAGGTGAAACAACAGTATTTTAAGTGACATTTCTGCTTTTGTGGTTGTGCCAACACACAAACCACCCGATCCGCACAGTGGCATCAAGACAACAACAGACAAACTGCTTTTCAGGCAGACTTGTCTACATGTTCATCAATGCAGCAGGATGCCCAGGACCCAACTGAAAGCTGGAAAAGGAAAAATATAGCCTTTCACGATACTTGTAGTGCTCTCAAATACGTCGGTTCAAGTACGCCGCGCAAACGATGAATTGATTCGATATCAGTTGCTCCGTTAGATACTCACATACCAGTCCCTTAGGATGCCGCTTTCAATAAAATGAATAAATTTCTGAGGCTTTAATTGCTTTACCTGGAGTCTAATAATCGACCGTGAACAATGGTGGATCGTAAAATGTAGAAATGGAGAAGGTTACTTCTAGTAGCAGTATAAGAATACGTTTTCGGAGGAAATGAAAATGTTTTCACTGTTTCATTCGCTAGCTCATAGAAATCCTATTCAAAATTGGTGCGTTGAAAAAGTCAAGCATACTTTGTGTTGGACAAAAGATATTTGTTATGGGGGTGCTAAGATTAGGTTGACACGTTTCGCTGCATGAACAGGTTGTAACAGTTCCATGATCCATAACTGAATCATTGGAGAATAACTAGTAAATCTAACGGTTAACCGATTCAATCTAAGGAAATTCGTCCAAATCGGAGGATCGATCACATCATGGAACCACTTGTTTGACCCATTTCCACAGTAGAACTTCTGATAATACGTTCACGAGAAAGGACTCACTACTCCGTCATAAATGGAGATTATCCGCTAGGCATTCTTTCTGAAAAGGTAGCAAGATGCTAGATCGGATGAGTTGCCTCTGTCATTTTTTCGCCGATGGGGGTGAAGCATTAGTATTTTAACTAAAACAACTACATTTATTAGTATTTCATTGATCAGTAACACAGCATAGTCGAAATCGTTGGTAGGTTGTTAACTTATCGGTCACCACGGGTAACCTTTTTCAAGACTGGTTTTACAACCGAATGAAACTGGGATGAAAGCTTAGAGCAGTTGGGTGTTAGTCACAGTGTGTTCGTGACCATAATACCGGCATCACTGTTTGGAATACACTTTGCAATTCTGATCAGTGGAATGGTTCTGGAGAACTGGGTTAGTCCTACACCAAAATTAGCGTTGTCGGAGGAAGCCCCATCTGAAGCCGTTCAGTTCAATAACCTGGGCAGCTACATTCAACTCAGAGTTCAGATATCAGATGAAGTATCGTTCCGTATGCAAAGGCTCGTTGGAGATTTTCCAAGTTAGTTGAGTTTGTCACTGGCGTGATATCCAATTTTCTCACCTATGTTTGTCACACTATACAACCCAGAAGAATAACGCAGGTAAGGGTGAGATGTTTGCGAAACTGTTGGCGTTTGAGTCCGGATTTCTCCATGGATTTTCCACGTATGATGAGAATGTACCGTATCAGAAATGCTCAAAGTAAGCGTAGGGTTTGGAGAACCAGAAATTAGTCACCAGAACAATTACTGAATCTAAATGGGTCAAAACAACTGAAACGAGTTTATGCATACTCAACGACAGACTTTCTCGGTCAAATCGCCCATCAAGGCGGGCAGTGTATGGGAGGTAGTTCGAGGTGCTCAATTCAAGACAAGGTGGAAAAAAGTACGGAAGCATCAACCAATGAAGCTTTTCAGGCAGGACCTGACAGACTATCGGGTAGTGATCCACCATACACACTTACCAGAAGGTTCGATACATTGTGTGAATTAGTTAGGTGTCACAAGCAGTGGACTAGTTAAATCTAGGCATTCTTCGTTTCCGAGACATCGGCTTCTATTCGTTTTGCCCTTTACTTGATTATCGTGCAAAGTAACAACCAGAACCGGATCACAGAAGTGTGCGGTTGATAGTTGAAGGCATTGAAATGAACTACTGTGGATTATACACCTTCAGGGCTTAAATGCAGTAAAATAAATAATTAGCGACGAGCTACTACAATTCACGGAAACGTTTCAAATCACTCAGGTCACATCTGACCCTCTTCATTGTTCCGTGAATGCTGTTCACATGATATACCACAGTTAAGTACTGGTTAGTTTCGGTTGAAAATTCATATCTGACGCAGACCAGATATCTTCTCTTGTTTGAAGCATGCTCTGTGCCCCGTTTATCGATGGATGCACCAAAGCGCAATTGACCGATGGTTAGAATGGGGTACACTTCCCACAGGAGGCCTTTCGTTGTTACCCTACTAGACTAGTTGCAGATAAGTGCCGTTTGCTTTTTTCTCAGTGTACCCCTAGCTTAACTTCAACAACCTCTCTCCTATTGACACGTGGATATCTCTCTTTCCCTTTTCCACTCCCATCATGTTTATCCGCCTGCTTAAAGCAGATATGAGACTCTTTGGGGGATGAACACGTCCATTGTTTGTCTTACCTGTTCTATTTGTATAATGAGATGTATGGGTGGATGGGGGGGAAGGATTAATTATCTGGTAAACCATTTTCGGCAGTTGTGTGCCATTTGATTGTACTTGTTTGACGGAATAACTAATAACTGATGGTAAGCAGGAGTACAAAATCGCTATGGAAACCAAACGAAGCAAACAGGACGAACCATGGACAACTGAGAATATCTGCATTGTTCAGTCACTAATAACTACAAGATTATTTTATCATTCAGGAAAACATCATGAGGTTTATTACTATCATGAACACGGGCGTGGGTATGGTGTTTATACCAGTCTCATTCCCGTCGATCCCTCCCTAAGCACAACCCAAGGCCATTCACGGTTCACATTGTGTACTAGTATTGTTGCTTTCAAGGTGGTCGTCCCCCGTGCCTGGAAAAGAATGAAGCGTAGCTGGTGGTAGTGACGAGGTTTCAGCGAGTGCTTTCCCCCACGTGTAATAGTCCCGCCTTGTCTTGGCCTGTATTCACGACATTTCGTAGAATCTAAAAGTTCATTGTTTCTATCTGTTGTTAGGAAAGCGACAGTGACAATTACTGCTGTAATCTCGGTGACTGCACGGAATAATGCCTGTTTTGGATAGTCACACTATAGGTAAACGTGTAAGCTCTCATTGCTCGTTACCGTAGATTAACCGAGACTCTCCGATAAAAAAATATGCACTACGACCGCAGTTTCTAATGACTGACGTCATCATATTTTGTCAAGAATGGAGCAAACATATAGAGAAAATTTGCCTTCGCAAAGTGTCCCAGACTGAGAATGTACAAACTGTACTGAATACGAATATTTCCATCCACACACCTTTTGGGTGATCAAAAAATCAAGGTTCATATTTGATTGTTTATAGTTACTATATTCCAAAGTCCAATTGGTTACTATTCAGGTTTTACATTATACCAAAACTGATATTCCGAGGTTGCCGGATACTTCACGGCATCATTCGTCTTTTTAATATTTTGGCTGAGGTTCTGCTTCCGGCCTCATGAGATTACTGTGCGGTCACAAGTGATTTTTTCAAAATGAACTTTGACATTTCACCTTTTTCTTTATTACCCTCAGATTTCTGAAAATACTTAGTGACTTTTCTAGATATCTATTCCTGCACTGCAACTGACGTAAATTTGGCAAATGACTGATTTCCTTGTTATCTTTCGGAAACGAACCTATACCATCCGAGTTTCACTACTGCGTGGGAATTGCAAACTGACTTACGGTATTTCACGGGATGGCTTGGACATTGCTCGATTGTTCCATCCTAAGTGCCCCAAGAAATCAAAAATTTTCACCATTCAGGTAAGCAATTTTCAACCGAATGTTTGACGAGCTTTTGTCCATTCCGTCCATTGAACCTGGAACGGCAGGCGAATAACTTGGCTTATATACATATATATACTGAAAACTCCGTTCTACCTTCTTTACTTACCGTTGTTCTGAGCCCACTTCCTCATTCGTAGTGGAATAAGTTCTGTTCTGCGTTTTTGGACAACCTCAGTGGAAACATTGTTTCTAGAATCCTCTCCGTCTCTTCATTTTTCAGCAAACTCTGGTAAACACCAAGTGATTGAAGACCCTGATGTGAGTTGTGCTTTGTAAAAATATGTACTGTTTACAGGCTTGGTTCACCTCTACAAGGTTTCAGGCTTCTACCGAAGTAAATTTTCTTATTTTTCCACTCAACCGTTGGTGTTTGAAAGATTTTCCTTGCTCTGAATGCTTTGTACTGATTGACTTGCTTGTTCTTCGATTTTCCTTGGTTTCGTGGTAACCAAACTTCTTGTACTCCGTGTGCCATTTTTGACAATTATTGCCCCATCACACGTTCATTCTTTCATTTGCATCTTAGTTTCAACAAGCAATGCAACTTTGTGTTATTACTAACAATGACACATGTGATTGTCTCTTCACTTCCATGATAATGCTACTTCTGTTTACAACTGTTGATGCAATGTACCGCTACTTATCAAGAAGGGTGTCTTCGTGAGCCAATTTATCTTTGTTCATCCTTCAAAGAAAGGCTGAGATTTCCTGAAACACAACTCACGCAAGAGCGCACTCTACCATTCCAATATAAAGAATGAACACTCTGTTACACTGCTATCAAGTTGGCTGTTTCTCGGTCTCAGTCGAAACGGAAGCTACTTTCCCGTTTTATGGGTTGCGATAAGGGCTTAGAAACCTGAGGTTGATTCGTCAATTGTCGGTAAATCATTCAGAAGCTATGAATCTCCCAAAAACCTATCCACCTAGGATTCTGTATCACGAAAGTTGTAGACTGAATTTATGAACAACCATTTGCACTTTAAACGTCATACACAGGTATAACAGTGAAAATGTTTTACATCCGTTTATTTGTGTTGCCTCAATTTTATCTACAACCTCACTACCCTCATGTTCTTTTTGCTGATCTTGTGACGAAGCTTCTTAGGAAACGTTCACATATTCACTTGATTGCCTAAGTTTCACTGATTTACTCAATGTATTTTACGGCTTATTTTACACATGGATTTCATCATTTCTGTTTGACTATGGAAGTAATAGTTAATAGGCAATAACCTTCGGAAAAATTGGGATAAACTTGTTTTGTTTTATCAGTTGTGAGCCATCGACTCTGCAAATGGCCATTCCTGATTACAAATGGAAATGAAGCACCTCTGCACAGTGATGATCTTTTGAGTGTGATAACTGTAACTGAACCGCTGTCCAGTGATCGAGTGACTCGTAGAATACGAACCCGAGATAAGAATTCAAACGAGGCTAGTCGGTATTCTACGTGTACTCCACGGAACAATCAATACAATTTCAAAAAACATGTCTCAATTTTGTGAAGCAATTCGACTACAGGAGTCCGGGAATGGACGTCAAATCGTCCGAAAGGTATGGCTAGGAAAGTATGCCTTATGATACGGGACCGAGTCATCAGAACGGGGTGAAATTCAGCTTATCTAGCAAGGAAAATTGACCAATCAGAGAAGGAGTGGGTAGCGTAACTGGGACGGATGGACGGAGATATGACCATGAATTAGTTCAGAGAAGGATAAAGAGGATTGCACGCAAGCTTGACCTAGTCCCTTACGCTGACGTGACGTGATCTTTGCGTGGAAAGAAAGTACAAACCTCACTTGTGATGCACGAAAGCTCGAAGGTCGTAGGCCTCCTGGAAAACCGGTCCACTGCAAAGGTATACTCACAGGAAAACGGTGGGTGATCGGAGGAAAGTTAACCGGATTCAACATGAAAAAGAAAAGGGAAGACGTGTGGGTCAAATCGTTTATATAGGGCCGGGGAACACGCTGATTCAAGTCACGGTAGTGAGAAAAGGGAACTGCGTGGGAATTTCAAAAATGTGCTGAATAAGCACTATAATAACTGTCCCCAGTCTGAAGACATCTACGTCAAATAATGAGTGAAAATTAACAGAATCAAGGTAATTGGTATCATTTAAACTGTCCTTTCAATGAACAATATTCGGGGAGCAGTTAAATTAAACCATTGCCTACGGAGGAATGCGTAACATGAAAATCGCTTTAAGCCCAGCGAGCAAACAAAGATTGGGGCCCTCCAAGTACAGAAGATGATGGACGAACTAAACAGATCGAAATCATCCACAAGACAAAGAGCAGGCTGTTCGGACGATTCAGAACATCTTGTTCATATTTATAAACAGACGGACACTCTAAGTATCATCACAGAGTCTCAGTTTTTGTCCTCCATGTAGAATACTTGACGGCCGGATTTGGAGACTCAATTTGGAACTATTCTTGAGTGATTGATGATCTGGTACCATTCATTTGACTATGTTGAAAAGGTGAAGATTCATTTGGCATAGAATTACTGTCCACGTCATTTGTTAAGTAAGTTGCAAAAATGTATATTGTTGTCAAAAGGACAAACAAGGGTGCCGGAATAGTCATTCCTAATAGATGGGACAACATTGGCAAGAAACACCTCTTAACTCTTGGTAAGAGTTATTATTGATTGCTCTGATCTGCTATAGGTCGATGTACATGCCAAAAACGATAAAGAAATTTCATCTATCAGATCGAGGACTCCTGAAGTCGCATGAACCCTCGTCTTTTATCGCGTATATGCCGCTGTCGACTGGGATCCAGTCTATTAGCACCACCTCAGTTCTTTCACTAAGAGCAACCCAAAAGCCAGCGAGGCCAGAATTCGCAGTCTCAGCGTCCCCAGAAGGGCTCAAGTGAAACATCGCAGAACGATCAGAATAGGGGCGTTAATCGAAAATTAGAACTTGAAATTGAATGCAAGTCTCTTGAATGCAACACACGTCGATGACAAGGAATTCATGGCTACGAGCTAAATGCACGAAACATGAATTTTGATAGTCAATCCGTGGTTACGTAAGACAAAATTGTTCTTATGTAGACCAGGAAAGATTACAGCAGAGCAGTAGGTTAGAGCTGAGGGAGTACATCGATAGAAAAAACAAAAATAACGGCATATCTGCCAAAAACCTACTTTTGCTTATGCATTTGAGAAGCTAGTTAATGGAGCCCAAGATTCCTACTCGGGACCCTATTGAGCTATTGAGAACTACGCTTGGGAAACTTGGTGATCCGGTAACATCCAAGTGACTATGCTGAGAACCTGGAGCATATTCTGGGATAGAATTGCTCTCGGTATCTTTTGTGCATCATCGTCATCATGGTACAGTGTTAAACAGTAGGGCAAGCCACACTGACCATTGTCTTTCTCACCATGTTTCACGTGAAAAAGAGAACATGAACATGAAAGGCGGACAAGAAGTGAATCTACAGGGGTAGGAAAGGGAAAGAACATTTTCCCATTCTCCTCAGCCACGTCATCTGTTGACCTTCATGTGGTCTGTCCCATCCCTGAGGAGAAACGGAGAACAAGGCACAGCCCAGTAAACATGTGTTAGCCATACGCAAAACCTGCTCCAAAGAAAGAAGTCTACTAATTTGGATAAGTTGTGATAATGTAATACGCAAAGGACAATGGTCTTTCAACAAGAGTTGTACGTGTGTGGTCTGCAGAAGTAAAAACATAGGAGCAACTCCGTGATCCGAGGCATGGTGTATAAACATACACCAACAACTGCATTAAATGAACAAGATGGCAGCCTCCAATCAGGTCGTTACAACAGAACATCCAATGCTCGACTTCTGACCGAGGCATTGCTTATTCGGTCATTCCACTCAACCTTAGCGATACTATGCAGATATCGATGGTCGAAAACCTGAAGGGGACGAATATCTTCCGCAAGCAGACCCCAAGTTTCGCAGCCATACAACAAAACTGAACTCACCGTGGCACAGTACACACGACCTTTCAATTTCAGCGAAGCATCACATTGGCGCCACAAGTGTTTTGATCCGGCGTACTCCGTTCGAGCCTTGGATATATGCATGCTCAACTACACTAATGTGCTTCCATTAGTAGTCACGATACTACCAAGGTAAGCAAAGCGGTCGACTACTGCAGCACTTCCTTGTGAAGCATCAAACTCGGAACCGTTGACGTCCTGTCTTGGAACACCACTTTACACTTTAAGGATAAAAAGCGCATGTCGAACGGAGTTACGGCCCTTGGAAGTGTATCTAGTGCACGTGGAGCGTGTTCTGTGCATTCTAACAAGCAGACAAGAGTGTCGGCGTAATCTGAGTCACACGGCCTTCCATCTTATTCCACTTCGAAGCCTACACTAGAGCCCTCCCCAAAGCACTGGGCCTACTGGTTATGCGTATACTGTTGGCCATGAATGGGCTCTCCTATTCGATCACATCCTCTCACTTTCCGGGGTTCACCGTCCACCGGTGTAGCGAATATGTTTTTCATAGTATTAGACTGTTATTTGAAGCATCTGACACTTCTATTGCTTCGGCTATCTTGGCCCACCAATCTTCCCGGTCCTTCTTATAGCTTTTGGAACTTGCTTTTTGTAGACTTCTTCGTATCTGATTCATCAACTCATAGTTCGAGAGCGGACCTCTTGCTTTATTGGACTCAGCAAATTTTGAGAACCCCAGTATCTTTGATGGCCATCAGATCTGGAACCGCAGGGGAAACCTGCTAGTACATGCGTAGTCCACTTCATATGGACCCAGTGCTCGTCTACATTACTGTCCGTTGCGGATCCTAGCTAATTTTTGTTCATAACTTGTGCAAACTTCTGGGTCAGACAAAATTTGCACGACAAAACAGGTTTTGCGGTTTGGGTTGATGATCATTGAGCTAGAGCGCGAATCACATTCAAACTAATCCATGGTCCGACTCTACGTACGTGGGCCAGTAGAATCTACAGTTCTGAAGAGAACTGCGCCGTCGGTAGATTAACGAATTATGACCGATCTGATTCAGAGTAATTTTAGAGTTAGAGCCCTCTGTCGCTCTTTGAGGCGAGTTGTGTTGGATATTCGTACTAGACATGAATAATCTATTTTCCGACCAAAACTGGAGAAGCCTATCCCAATTGTCTGTGGACTGAGCTGGTGAAGCACAACACCCACCTAAGCAAACCTCTGTTTCACAAAGTTTGCCAACTTATTCAAAAAGACCACCAGCCAGCAATAAATTGTCATAGCTTTGTGCTTGCGAGCGAGTGTAGAGTTCATCACAGAACTCAGTCTTCTGTGTCACAGCTCAGCCTGCTGGAGCCTATGCCGAGATCACGAACAAGCTGTGGTTAACAGAGTTATCCTTTCGAAAGCCAACTGATTCCTGGAATCCCACAGCTTATAAACACCACTGACCGGGATCATTTAAAGGGCATCCCCAGTCGTGTCAGTAAAGACTACTCCTACGCCACATTGACTCGTAGGTCTAGCTACTTCGTCTTCTGAAGTGCTCAGGAAATACCTCGATGAGATAACAGGAGCAGTTAGCTCAATCACACTGTTCGAATCCTGGATATGCTTTCCACGGACGTAACAGACTTCAACCACCGGAAGGTCTATTGTGTGGGCCAGGCACGTTTGCTGACTGGCCTGCATCAGTGTACGGACATTAAGGGAGCCGAGATTCAGAGGTTGATCAGGATTGAGAAGATGTGGGTTATGTGACTGGAAACTATGTGACAATGAACCTTGCAAGTATCGGGCGTGTTATCAGTGGGAGCTTCATGGGTGGATAGAAGAGGCGAAGAGAGGTGGTTGGGGATAGAAGACAAAGGTTGAATGTAAGGTAGGGAATTCTGAGCAGCAGTCAACCTAACTCCACCATTCGTGCTCGATACTATGGGCAGCGTGGTCCTGATTATCCTGCGCGACGAGCGATGCAGTTTGGAATTTTTGTGTTCACGCTGTTCATGGGAGATGTTGGACGGGTATTGCTAGATTGTGTCCAGCCTCTAAGTAGAAGAAAGATTAGGATTCTCAACCAAAGACTTCAGTTCTAATGAGAACCTGTCCGCCTGATAGGTTCTCTACCCATTGACCTTACAGGTATGATTGAATCTGCGGCTTTATGAAAGCCAAACTGCATAGCTCGTCGGGTCATTGAGGTGCGTAAACCATCACACCACTTCAAGGTTCTGCCTCGGTACGACGGCTATGTATAGTTCAGATACAAATTTATACGAAAAGGAATAAGTTTAAATGCAGATCGTGTACAGGCATATGAACGACATGTAGTAAATTCCTAGTACAGGGGATGTGTGGTCTCTGTAAGAATTTTCCACTGGCTGTTGTGTGTAAATCGCAAATTCTGGAGATAAAAGGGTAACGGTAGTGGACGAAACATGAGTTTTGACAGTCAATCCGTGATTACGTACGACAAAATTGTTCTTAGGTAGACTAGGAAAGATTACAGCATAGCAGTAGGCCAGAGCTGATGGGGTGCATCGATAGAAAAAAGAAAAATAACGGCTTTTCTGCCAAAAAGCTGCCTTTGACTATGCATTTGAAAAGCTACCCTGTGCAGTTTCTTTGCACAATCCATATTATGAGAAAACAATGCTAATTTGCTCTGGTTGTAGGACCTATGTATTTGACCAGCTCAGCTCTGCGGATGTGAGCACAGTTGATGACAAATTTCTCACAGGAGTTGGAGAAAAGCAAAAGTGAGAAGGTGCACTGAAAACATTTTGAAATGCTGGGGTGTAGGATAGAATGGGATGAAAAGTTACCAATATTGTAAAAGTTTTCGGAAAAAGAGAGATGTGGTCTGGTTGATTGAAGCCCGACTTACGGAATATCATTTTATTGGCATAACTAGATATCGTGCAGATGGTGCAGTGAACAGATTACTAACATGCGTGTTGAGAAGGTGAGATGACGAACGGCATCCCAACGAACACCAGAGTCGTTCATTTTGGGACTCCATAAATTTGTGCCAATTTAGGTATGTTGAGTTTGATTGAAAAATACAATATTTCACCCACGACTGTGACGAAAGGGGACAATCAACGACTCAAGCTTTTGTAGAAATAGAGAACGAGAAACACAATCAAACACAGAAGAATAGTTGGGCAAGATACGTGACTCGATTTTGCAGAGATAATCAAGCTGTTTGAAATGACACTAAAAACTGAAGCAATTACGTCCAGAGTGCATCTGTTGAGTTTCTCTACGAACTGATAATGATCAATAGGAACAAGAAAAAGAAGGACATTATTGTTTATTCACAACGCGCTGGGTCATACTCAGCGTGGAATAACCGATTGTGATGAGACGAAAACGTTTCGGAGAATTGTCAGAAATAATATTTGGGAATAGACATTACGGGTAATGGCCTCCATGAGGCAGAAAAAGCACCGGCTTGAACAAATCTGTTTGCAAGGAAAGTCATTATTCCGGATCAGTGACCAACTCCAATTCTGAGAAGCGCGGCAGAAGATTTGTCTGGACCTCAGCAGCGTTTTTTTCTAGACTCGAATCAACGTGAATACACTTCCTCTGGGAGGACAGAATGGGTACAGGATCGTAGTATTCCATTGTATTGACGAATGAGCAAGACATGAAGGCTGTTGACAACTAAATTTTGTTTTATTGACCTAACCCGTTGCTTGTATTGACGTCGTATTCCGTGTCATGAAATTCATCTTATGAGGTGCAAAATTTTACTGAGCAAATGACACACTCAGCCGTTTTTCTCTCTTTTGATCGGACTGGATTGATATCACACAGAAGTCCAGATAAGTTTTGTTTAACAAGGTAGGAATTTCATCGCCGGAGGAGCTTTTCTGCGGCTGTTTAAATATAACCATCAAACACGGCGGAAATGAAAGTAATTCATGTTGAGATGTGCTTTATGCTCCGGATGGTGAATATTCCGCGGTTAAATGCCACATTCAGTGTCTTCCTACATACTTCTATCTAGCAAAGACTGTATTCGAAAGAAAACCACGAACACACAAAGTAAAGGTACGTGCGCGCACGAACAAAATGTCCGGGAAAAGTGCATATGTAGTTATGCAGAACAGGAATCAGAACGGGAATGAAAATGTCAAATAATAAACTGATGTCTCTCTGGAAGTAAACAGCAGTTATATAAAATTACTACGAAAATGATCGAGCTTAGAATGCTATGATGCAGTTACGCCATCAACACTGATGCATTACCAAAAGAAGACAACTGAAGACCTGAAGATCACTCGGAATTGATGTATATTATTTGGAGCGTCGCCTAGTCTCGTCTTGTATTGTTTTCTGTCTTCAAGAAAGCACTTGAAGTGTTCATAGAGAACGAGTTCATCTTCAATTCCCTCACTTGACCGATATGATATGGTTTTCGTATGAATCTTGGATTTCAGAACTTTGGAAGGAGCGTCTTTCCAAATAGGAGCAGAATAATTGTACTGACCGCGTTGTGTCAACTTGCTATTGTGCAACTAAAAACAGTTAGCCAAAAAGTACGCCTGCCTTTCCAATACCACGGATTATTTCCGATGTGCATGAAAACCATAAGTGGATGATTAAACGAAACATGTTTTGTCTCAAATTCAGATGAAAGTTTCCACTGAGTAAAGAAAACTGGATGAAGCATAGTGATCATGAGAATTATCTGAAATTGACAGTGATCAAGTTCACAACGAACTGTGGAGCGGTCAGTTTCGGGGCACACTGGATTACTATGATTGTAGGGAAGGAAGACTGACACAAAGTTGAGGGAGAAAATAAACAGAAGATGTGCACAAGGAATGCCTAAGTCAAACAAATGTGTCCCTGATCTTCGAAGCGAAAACCAAATATTTTTCCTGAACATTTGGGGGTTGGCTGTATCAATAGAATGCCCTTTCCTCGCAACAAGCGGCGCTGCATCATCCACATGTAAACCGTTCTGTAAATTGATTGTTCTAGGACTTGAATTAGTAACAGATAAGCAATCACAGACATTCATGGATAACCTCTGTTACTTTCTATGCTGAAGTGGTGGTATCGGATGAAAACATTGGTTCATTTTAAAATGAAGAGTATCAGAAAATCACGTAAGTCATAACAGTCAGCAAATGCGTGCAGCCAGGAGATGTAACGAAACGCCGAGGCGCAGATTACAGGAAGAGAGTATCGAGATAAATTGATAATTTTTCTGCTGTCATTTTTAAGATTTGAAGAGTGAAAGAGTGTTGGAAAGCATGGAATGATTACTAGAGGTAATTTATTGTTCATTTGGATCCACCGAGGAACTATAGCTGTCTACGTTTGATAAATTGACACTATCAGGCAGAATGAGAATACCATAAACTGGCTTGGATATAATTTCTAACCCACACTTATGTACTTCAGATCAGGCAAATTATATCGAGTGTATATTGTAAACGATAAGATTCAAGATCGCTCAGAGTAAGAGGAAGAACAATGATCATTTGATCATGAAATCCCAGTTTGTTCAAATGACTTGGCTGCACGCGTCGAGCACAAAACTAGATCAATAAAGTCTTGCCTGAAAATGGTTTATCGAATATATGGTGTTATCGCAAACACTAGAATGAATGTTTGGTTATGTCTAAATTCGACTTCTGTTCTACTTCCTTTTATTCTGGTTGTTTCACTTCAGCGGATGATGCTCAGTCGGTATGGTGCAGAAAATCATGCAGATATGCAGAGTACCGAGAATGACAGAGGGAGATATTACTTCCAAATGTATTTGCATGTGAATCTTGTCTCTGATGTTTGTGCTCATTAGGCGTCCAAACTGCTCGCTGCTTAGCAATCAGCATTCAGAGAAACCAGCCGGAATTTGCGCAATCGTGGGAAATCTGAAAAATCCAACTTGGTGAGATGATATAGCCATCAATAAACCAAGAGATTTGAAGTAAAATATCTACCTAACAAAATGGTACTATTGAGAAGTAAAACCATTTTTTTAATTATTGCAGAACCTCATCAGTTAACAGATTTACTTTACAGCAGAAGATTGGAAAGTTTGACAGAACGGTGGTGTTTCGTTAGCCTAATCACACTTTGATGGACAAGAGTAGCGAAGGTTTTCGAGAATCTGTGATAGAATGTACCAATTTGATGTTTGGTTTGATGACTCAGTGATTTGGATCACTTATTTAAGACGAAATTGCACCATAATTCAGTGGATTTATTCATCCTCGGACGAGACCTCGAGTTCAGTAATGCTACAAAATTAAGTAGAATTTCAAATGCATGTTATTGAGGAATATGGAATCTTGCATTTTAATCTGTTGGAAACTTCATCATTTAACTATAAGTCTCGCTAACGGATGGATTGTCACCGACAGAGTTTCATGGTTTGATGGATAACCAAGACTTTACGGTTTTGATGAAAATTAGAAGGTAGCTATGAGTCAAAGGCTTTGGAATAAACACGGAGCTCACACCGGACCGATCGGCTGCATTTGTCTATGCATTCCCTGATGATAACATTCATCCAGTCCTACAAGTGATCGGTAAAACGAGGATGATTTCTACACAACCAAAGTCACCATGCGAATATGATTCATTCCTATTCAGAATTTGATTGCGTCTTATGTCGATGGACTTAGACAGTTCATGCCTCCGACTAAACTCGGTTATCTAAAATCATTCGGCAAACATGACAACTGCTCATTACGCTTGCAATTCCTCTGATCTTTGCCTATGTTTTTCTCTTTGCTCCAACTGCCCATATAAATGCCGTCATTCAAATAATAAATGACCAACAAACTTCAGTGTAAGTTCGAGCGCCATTCGATATTGACAGCAAAACTTACTCATCCTTCATTCTCTCATTATATGAAACATTCGAGATATTTGATGTAACGGAATTTTCGCCACGTTTTTCGAGTAATTTTTGCGCGTTATGGCTCAAACGTTGGTATACTGTTAGAACTAATCCAATGTGCTCTGTCAGTTTGGTGACCTGTTGAATACGCTTATCGATTTCATACGAACAATGAGAATGCGAGTACATCTAGCTATCTTGCTGTGACCGTTGAAATTCCGCATTGATTTTCACAGCCAAATTGCACAGTCTCAAGGCTGGCAGTTTTCTTTCTTGTGTGACCAACTGTTCCATTGGTATTTTGCTGTCCCTCTGATGATTGATTTTGTGTCTAATTTGCGTATCACCAGTGCATGGTAAATGCACAGCTATACGTTGAGCGAGAAGAATATTATGAGCAGAATTGATATGGGCTACCAAATTTACGTGATGTCAGTTAGATGTCATCGCAAGTTACATGTCAAGATAAGGAGTTTTCAGAGTATTTAAAGGAGTTTTGGTTCGAGTGATTAGGAATGAAAATGTTTGAAACCACGCAAACTTGTAGACAGTTTTCTGCTCATCATACCGGATACACACAAACCATGATGTACGAATGGCATAAGATCGATTTCTCTGAAAGCACGGGTTTATATATTTTGCATTCGGGTTTTCTCCTGTCTCCCATTTCCCCATGTATTTTCGCAATGTTCATAGTATGATCATTTATATCCCCCTGATTGTCAGCGGTGTTTCTCTTAACCGTAATAAACGCTGTTCTCTTTCCCTCACGTGCCTTTTAATTTGGCAAATCACTCAGTTCATAAACACGAAACGTTGTTGCGCTAAATCAAGAACGCCATGTCTTGTACAACAATTGTCATGAGGTTTTTCGCTAGCACTGATCCACGGATCATCTGTAATCATACATCTGGGTTCAGTAAGCAACAATCCAGCCCCATCGTGGGTCTCATCATGTGTCTCCGGATATCTCTGAGACATTCGAGTGTGTCTGGCACGAACTCCTTCAGACGGGACCTCCTGCATCTGAATATGCCAAAGCTCTTGTCCAGTATTCCCACAGCTTCTTCTTTGAGCGCTGAAAGTAGCTGCCACTCGACAGTATCGTTTCCAGCGCACTTGAGTTCAGACGTGCAACACAAGTCCGAACCTGCGTAGCTGATGGGCTTTGGTATTGATCTGTCACATCTGGAACCCTGTGACTGTTTTGTATGTTATCATTGTTCCCATCAATCCCAACAAATGATGAGAACTCATCGACGGTGAAAAACTGACCAGCTTAGAATCGTTCATTCACAGCTGTCAGCTCTCTTGAAAACATAGAAGAACTGTCCGAATCACCACAATCATCACTCAAAGTTTGCAGGATGATTGCAAGTCAAATTTGACACTTATTCTCAGCAGATCAACGATGCTTCTCTGGGTTCATTTGAGAGAATGATGCCCAAAGGGTATAAAAATAAGTAAGGGTGTAAATTACATTATCACGGGGAAGACAAGTTGAAAAACAGTCATTGCAGCCAACGCAATCGAGGTTTTCGTTGAATGTCGTCCAGGTATTTATTAGAGAAATATCCCCGTTGGTCTTTTTTCCCCATCAATCTCATCAATGCATGATAAGTAAACGAATCCTCTTAATAATTTCGAATAATTCACACGACCTACTTCATATTGACCGAACCACGTGTGATTCCGGACGCAATAACTAAGAAATAATTTATGCACGTATGACAGCCTACCAGTCCTCAGTGTTCCTCTACTTTACTCGCTTCTTATATAACTTGTAAATCGGAACTGTATCCAGACTAGCGAAGAGCGACTCAACAACCTGAAAAAATTAACTGCAGCTAGCCGTGGTATATAGTGCGGTACCATAAGGTAAAGTACAGTTAAAAAAAGAAAACATGCAAATCATAAATCTGAACATCCACTCGGGGATTTACAATTCCCGTCAGAGAAGACACAGGGTTTGACGGCGGCAAACTAGAACTGAATGACTGAATGTCAGCCAAGTGAAAAAGTCAGATAGGCTCAGCAAGTAGGCACTGTAGATTAAACATCGCCACCCCGAAGCCGGAACGGCTTTACTGCTCTCCACTTCCTACCTTGTATCCCTTAGAACGACTCCCTGCGAAAGCGGTACAACTGGCCTGCCATAATTGTATAAGTGACACTCAGGTACGCCCTATTCACAAATTAATACACTACTATTCTCCAGTCACCTTCTGCCACTATGGTGGAGATTCTCGCCCTAGACTCGACCAGCGACCCATCCATCTTTTTTGATGATGTGTCGCGATTGCTCCACTGACAAGATGCCTTCGTTCAGTGTATCATGCCAGTTTCGTATCCAGGGTAGTTGAAGTTGGCAATGAACCCTTTTCGGGAGTAACGGGATTCATCGAAATCTTCACTGAAACCTTACCTTTTATTAAAAACGTTGAAATATCCGTGGGATCGTTTCGATTTTCAGCTCAAACATCCAAGACGCTTCGAAGCACAATGTGATTTCGGTGAACAGTGAGTTCGCGGACCCCACTTTCGTCGTATATTTGCCTGTGCTTCAGGAAATTACCCGACCTAGCACCGTTTTGAATGCAAATAGCCGTCTAGAGGTCCCGAAACTCTGAACTCTTGCACAATGATTATCTGATGTGTTCATCTCAATCAACAGTTCTATGCTCTTGTTTTTGATCTCCTCAAAATGAATAACTTTCAGAGGCGGCCAACAGATCAGTTGCTCGGATGAAGTGGAAGCCGTCGTCACTGGCAAGGTATCGAATGTATACGAGCTTTCAGAATGCACTCGATGGACATCTTTATTAACTCACCAGTGCAGCTGACTTCCGAGGCTTTCGCGATCATGGTTCCGGAGATAGACAATAAGTCGCGCTGGTGGTCCATCTATCCCCAGCACTTGAACGGCCTACGGAGGTGAAAGTGTTGAATCCTATCCGCTATCGAAGAACGCTGATGTTTTCCCTAAGCGATTTGGTCCCATTAAGCTGTTTGGTAAATATCCGATGAAGACGGAGGGGGTATCTACGGTCATGGAATTTTCTTTGACCTTCGCTATATCATACGGATGTTTAAACACATTTAGTAAAGTGTGATGACTTTCAATACAATCGGGTTTCACTCAGCGACCGGTTGGACGACATGTGACCAGGAAGAGAACGCAAGTCGAAATATGCAAGCATTTCGCACACTCTTGTCTATCAAATATGCATTGTATGCGTGCGTTCGTGTCGATTTCCAAACCGATTCCTAAAACTGTTATCAAAAGAGGGGTTTCCATAGAACAATATCATACTCGTCAGGATAGCAAATGCTCAAATTGAAGCAGCTCAGGTGAATTTGTGCAAATGCGTCCAAACACAACAACATATCGCAGCTCCTCTCAGCTCTTTGTCGCTCATGTGCCGAATAAAAGTCGCGAACTTTTCAAGAGAAATGGTGCGAAGAACCAAGCCGACTACAGTAAAAAGCCTTAAGCGCAGTATGTGCAGAGTTCACGAAAGGTCGCTATTCCCCACCAGTGCAAACATATACTTTCACAGACTTCCTGGTCTCCAGTTAAACACCGCGTAGCGTAGATTTCTCTCACACTGACCAAAATTCTAAGTGCCACTTAAAAAGATAGAGCAGTAACAACTGCGTGTTTGTTTTATTAATCTCTCTGACCAATTTAAAGAATTGTTGCCCACGTTTTCTGGTAAAACTGGTTTGTTCAAGACAAAAAAGTTGATATCTGAGAGCAATACCTCGCCGCACTAATAAATCAAAGGTATTGTTTGTCGTCAGAACACTGAATGGATGGTTAACAACTCAGACAAACGGACGGTTCATTGTTAGTCCAACCTGAAGTAGGTTCGAGTATCTTAATCGTGAACAAGTACACGCAGAAGACGAATGACATACCTTCTGACACAAACGTTTGAACGTGTATACTGAGCCGGCTAAGGCTATTTTGATTGAGAAACAGATAAATTTATATCAAAAAACACAAGAAAACCCACTCCTAAACCAATTGGGACGCAAAGGCCTTATTTAAGAGGTTCATCAAAAGTTTAAAAGTCCTAACTTCCTTTGAGGCTTATATTGTAGATGCAAAACTCCTCATTTCAGAAACGCACAGACTGGTTTCTTGACAACCCTGTCCTATTCAGAAACATCTAACATCATTTTTCTGCAGGACTCGTTTGAACTCACAAACACATTAAACAAGGTTTTAGTGAGTTCCCATAAATTGTAATCTGCTGATGTTGTGTTCTTCTTCACTGAATTTTTTCTTCGTGAGACAGATGATCATTTATGTGGTTTTATTTTTTTCGCGTCAATTCAACTTACCTTATGCTATTGAATACATGAAAGATCTCATTCTTTTTTGCACAGAGATTATTTGTTTCGATTTTGAAGGAAAACCCTACAAACAGATTGATGGTGTAGCCATGGTAAGTCCTCTGCTTCCGACCTTAGCAGATGTATTCCTGGGAACGATCGAAAAGAAACTCTGTGATATTATTTCTCAATTTTCCCTCTACTGACGATATGTTGGTGACATTTTGAATTTTTCCATTCCGATATCTTTCAATACCACCATCAGGTCTATTCATTCTAATCTTTCTGTTACTTACTAAAGAGAACATACCAATAATCCACTGTTTCAGATATTTTAACAACCAAAGGTCCGTATATAACTTTTGACCGGAATATTCATCGCAAAGCAGTGTAGGGTGGTCGTTATTTGCAATTTTCTAGCTTTGGACTAATAGCCTACGAAGGTGAATTAGGGTAAACTCTCTTCAACAGAGCACAGAAAGTCTGCACAAGGCATTAGGTGCAACATGAAAGAGAGTTCATTAGGAGAACGTTACTGGTCAACGGTTATCCAGAAAAGTTAATCGAACATCATCGTAAGCCGAGAGAAGCATACATAAGTCTTACTGCAACTGAGAAGAAGCAAGTTTTATCGTTACCTTTCTAAGCTGACCAGGTACTTATTCAAATACATGGGAGTATTAATTCAGCCGTAAAGCTCTTATACACAGCAGCGCAAATGAGCCTGTTGCAAACCAGCAAACTGTTGAGCTTTAGAAATCACTGAAACATTTTTTCCGATCCTAATGTCACACACGTTGTCTATCAATTCACTTGCAGCTGTGGTGACGCATATATTGGCAGTAAGGATTCTTTGCTGGGCTCGACGAGTGTCGGAGAATATACCCAAGTGGTTGGTGAGATCAACGGCCCAACTCAAAGTGGTCACAGAGAATGACATCAAATTTCCGGCTTCTTCAATTGCGAAACACATGGTTGCACAGGCCACAAGTTTGATCTGGCAAAATCTTTCACAGTGAAATTATGCAATCTCAAATCGAAGCTGGTAGCATTCACCAAAGTGATGCTTATCATGATGCATCATCCGGCGCTCGTTGAATAAAAACGGTTGGAACAAAATGTTTGTTTGCCTTGACACTAACCGAACAGACATCCCCTTTCCTAAACCGGATGCACTGTAATATCATTCATTCTAGTCCATTCCACTGGATTATCTTCCTCACTGTATGACATCTAAAATGAAACGTTACACGTACGCAATGGACAGGAGTATAAAAATGTTTACATCCCGTGAACCATGCCTTCTTTCTGTTCTCATGAACTGGATGAAGAGGACCAATTGATTTACCTGTTTGAAAGACATGTTTACCCCGTCACCAGATCCCGAACATCTAAAACGTCTACTGGAAACTCTAGTCAGTCTAACTCTCTCTTTGGAAATAATTAGAAGGATTTTATCGGATGAATCCAGATCATATTATCCATGGCATACAGAACACCGCTGATCGGAGTGGCCTGCGTTTGCGTTCACTCTGTTTCGCAGATCATAGCTCCTTTGGATAACTTCCTCCAGCCCTTAACGGAGAGATGATGGATGCGCCGGTGCGTTGACCATGAGAATACGTCAAATTCAGCAAGCCTCCCTCCAGAAACTCAAATAGGAACGAAATATTCATTCTATCACGCATTTCGCTCAGAATCACTCCCGTTCACTGTAGTGGATTATAATCTCAGAGGAATCCAACAGTCCCCCTCATGGTAGTTTCACAGTCCAGCATGGACTCGCACCACATTTCCGTTGAGGAAATCTCCTTGTTAAGGACTTGTCGCATGGACTCTCGGAAACTAATACCGATGTTTGGCTCTATCTTACTCCTATCAAGTAACTCATCCGGAAAATTTTCCACCACATCATCCAGGCAAACAAACTGTATTTCAAATATCTGCATTGCTCTCGTGTATCTATCTAACGATGGCAACATCACGCAGTCTTATGTGGCCTCCCTGACTTCACCAACACAGTAATGAATCAAATAACCTAACTATTCTTTATCGTCATGCTAATTTGCTGCCGCATTCACCGTGAAGCTCCCAAGAAGCCTTCAAAACTGCCTTAGTGATCCATCAAATTTACTGAACTCGTTATCGGGTTTTGATCACTGGTGGATTTTCGTTTCTCTGGATACGACTTCGGCGCCCTAGTGACTTGCCATCGTCTGACGTTCTTCCGTGTGTTCAATATAATGTTGTAGGGGGGAATCCTGGAGCAAGAGAAAGACGTGAATATCAAATCGAATGGACCAACCAATTGAGAGTCACAGCAACCGAGCAGACCACGAATATGTCGGAGGCTTCCCGAAGTAGACAAAATGATGCATACGAACTGGCAGAGGGAAATTAGCGGGATCTCGGGCAATCAGCAAGATAGATCAAGTGAGGGGCTGCCGACCAAGTAGTCAACTGGAACAATCGGGCCAGCTGAATAGAAATGATGCCCAAGAGAAGCAAGCTATCGGCCACGGGTAACTGACCAAAACGCAGCCGAAGCACTTAAACAGCCACAAGAGAAATGTTGGTGCACCGCGGCCTGGAAACGGGGTTATGTAAACGATTGTATGTGTTTCATGACTTGACTTGTTTGACCGTTGAAATACAAGTGTCCTAGCTCGCATCGTTGCTATTGTTTCAATATAAACTTCATCAAACATTGTGTAAGTTCAAACCATTCTGTATATTTCAACACTGATTTAAGGTGATCTTGAAATGAACCTGACTGAGATGCTCATAACTCCTCAACTTCACCCAACTGCCCGCCTCAAGATAACGTTGTTCCTGCCGAATATATTCACCGTTGCTCAATTTCTATGTTTTGTAATCACACTACCATCTTCGTAGCCTCTACCTTCAGGAGTCGAGACCCGCAATTCTTTATCTTGTCAGCAGTTCTAGCCATACCAAGCAATAAGGCACGGGAAAACTGCTCGACGGGCTAACGAGACGAATGGAGTACGGATGCGGTTGGCAACCGCGGTCTCGAATCGAATGGTGTTTTTCTACTAGTAAAAAAAACAAAATTGTGAGACACAGATATGTTGGTGCAAACCTGCAGAGGAAAGGGTATAGAGCAACAAACTTTCAAAGGCTTGTGTCACATTGGTGTTTGAATCAGAAACATCTTGATTCGGAATGATAAAACGAAGTTGATACATTATTTTCAAGAAAAATGATGACTGCCAGGAATGAATGTCACCCCCTCCCAATTACTAGTTATCTTGGTGCATATTCCTGTAAAGTCTTATTATTGTGTGTGTAGTTACTGTGAGCATCAATGTACTGTTTAATATTCAATCATCGGAGTGTGGTAACTGCACCACTATCTAGTGATTGAACCACACTTGCATCACTCACCCGGTTCCTAAGACATCTTCGCGTAATGCAAAGAATAAAACATACCTCAATTTTATCGGGTAATCCACGTACAAGAAACCGTGAATGGATACCAAATAGTTCGAAGGGGCACAAGAGAATGTACACCGAATGAATGGAGACCGAGTCAGTAGTAAACCATGGGAATCGGATTTATAGCAGTAAAGGTAACCAATCGGGGATTGAGCAAGGGGCGCTTATGTGACAGATGTACGGGTAGCCAATTCAGCTAATGACAGAAGAGATTACATGCACGCCCGACGTAAACGGGTTCTCAGAGGTGGCAGGATACTCGCGCCAGACGGATGACTAAATGGTAATGGCATAAAGCGGATGAGACGAATGACTAAGAATATCGTTTGAAAACAAAGCACACTTCAAAGCAATGGTGTGAGGCACACAAGACATGGCATGAATGACGCATAGGGGACGACGTCAACAGGAGGCGCGGTAAACCCGATTATTCCGTAAATGAAAGAAAATTGGGTAACTCTATGTTGAACGTAGGCAGAGAAACGAAAGAGATAGATAAGTCATCGGGATAGAGAAGAGACGTGCTAATTTAATAATTTGTAAAGTGAGACAGGAAGGTCTCACGTGGTAATTTCGTGATTAAGTCAGTTTGCCTTTATGTCGGCCCTAAAATTCTCACCCAGCATGTTCGCCTCGAGGATGGATCGGCCAGGGTTTACCTTTCTAGTCCCTTTTATCACACACTTCGCTCACTTTATTTGGTGTGGAACGAAAAACGCATATGGAATTTGGGCCGTTATCCATGACCTGCAATCCACGTTTTTTTCTCTTCTTTCCCTTTGTTTGGTACCATGGGTTCACAAGAAATCCCGTATCTGATGTTGTCTGGTCGTTAGAAAACAGATATTTCCCCTCAGATTGAATAACTGAAACTCTATTATTGCTTCTGTGTGTAGTTGCTTCGTTTCCTTCGTCGGCGAAATGAATCTTTGTAAATGAGTGAATGCTTTGACCATTATGCTAATACATCACTTCACCGACCAATATAACCACACTCAAATTCAGCACACAGATACTCACCAGTGTGAATACAGTCCAAATTGAATACAGGCCGAAATGTTTACACTCGTATTATTGGATTGGTAGCAGATGCATTTGAATTGTTCTCTTCTAGAATAGGCTCAGAAACGTCGGTAATAGGACATCCATAAAATGACTTTGGAAAAAGGCATGTTACAAGCGGTCACCTCAGTGTGCCTGCGATGTACGGAATCATCATCTCAACCAAGAATCATACACAATATTTTAACCATTTGACTAAGAAAATTACCACGTGAAGTTCCTGGTTTATTTCCCTGATGACAAATACATTCATTTGATTACAAACGGGGCAAGCTCCTTCTTATTTTTCTGTTAGTAAGCAGCTTGGCTGAACTCGATTTAGTCGTGCAATGAACGAAGGTACGGTGCTACATTGAGAAATTACCAACATTCCTGTCGAATCGACCGAACGTGTCGGCTTGCATAGATGCAATTTTGCTCTTCAAAGTACGAACATGTATTTCAGATTCTCTATTGAATTGTGAACGCTGAGGTACAGTTAGAACCGGTCGACAACCCAATGATTTCAGTCAGTCAGTCACCTTCCTCACTGAGAAATGGCTTCCATGGTCAGTAGCAAGGGCACACGGAATAACTTCGCGAGTGAATGTTTCGCAGAGAGCTATAATGTTGAAATCAGCAATGGGAGAAGTAGATAAGATTAAGTCCGGTCAACGGATGTGGGAGTTTTATTAACTGGAGAGTGGTACCCGCCTGAAAATGGACCACAATATTCATCATGAACACATTTTGAAGGCTCTCGAGTCAGAAAAATGTGCCTCTTTTGATGGTTGCGTGTGAATATTATGTGAAGAGTCACGACAGGTTTTAGTATTTGGGCCCGAATCGCCGTTCAACTTTGGCCACCAATAAGGGAGACGTGTAGGAGATTTCATTTTTGCAATTCCTAGCTGTTCAGAATGCAAATCCTGCAAAGCCACAGCTCGCAATGTAGAGGCAAAATGATTCTGTCATCCATGGCGAGCACATGATGTGATGGCATGGTGGTACTTGTTCGTCTCACGAACTAGATCTGGATGAAGGTCATAAGAGTACGCTGATAAAACAACATTTCAGTGTTGAACCATGGCTGCTGACGATTTACCGAAGAACGGATGTGGATTGTAGACGAATTTCAGTAGTCCGAGATCGGTGGCAATGGTGAAGTGAGTGCCAAGCAAATACGTGGGCAAACGAGCAATGGCTCAACAAACAGTCAGCGCCTCACATAATGTTTGTAAATATCCGCTTTCGGCGGCGCCGAGTAGGAGAGAATAGCACAAAACTGGATGACCCTCTCTTTCTAGCACTGCCTTGCTACCCTTAGAAGGCGCTTTCGTGATAAAAACCGTATATGCCCGAAGAAAAACGTGCAAATTACAGCATTTGTTGACGAGAAAGGTAAGACATCGCGTAAGTGTTATTCATGCGCTGAAGGCTACGGAAACGTCTTTTGGAAGAGCGGGTCGAGTAGGGGTGTAGTTTTAGTGGCGAAATTGGGAATAAATCTAGGTTAATACTGGGGAGAAGTGAGTAGAGAACGCAATTCAATGTGTTCTGGGACAGGGAGCACTGGACAACGGAGCAAACCGGTTGGGGTCAGGGCGAAAACCGTGAGCATCAACCAAATAACCAAAACAAGAGAAATCAGAAGTAGAGAAAACACATTTATCGGTGTTGATGACCACATTGCTCAAGAAGTTTATCCAGTAATAAACGCAAACGGTCCCAGTGCAATTTTCTAGTGGGAGCATAGACAATGATATCCTCTTCACAAGCCCAAACTTCTTCAATGTATCAGATCCTAGATCCGTTCGAAGTGTATCAAAAAGAAACGCGCCATGTGATATGTTGTAGGTAAGTGTTTATTGTTCGGTAACACAGCATTATCGATTGCAAACTGGTCTTCAGAAAGGTTACCCGAGGGAACCGAAACGAAGACTGACTACCATCTTTTCTGATAACGCTATTTTACCGAACCATAAACACCTACCTACGAAACACTATTTATATCAGAAATGTGAGAAACAGTGAGGTACTGAGAATTAGAAAGGGAGAAGGTGAGACCGAAATGCAGAAAATCGTACTGCTTTAAATAAAGCAGCGCATTAATTTTGGTTCTTTCGCGGTTATTCTCTTGGAAACTGTCGAAATGCATCATCCAGGTCAAGTTTCGAAAAGTAATTTAAACCGTGGAACTGAGGTTGAATTTCTCCATGTTCGAGAGTGGAGCATTTGAATTGTTTCAGCAGCTCGTCCAACGTAATACGATAATCACCATAGATCCTGGGAGATTTTTGGTCGCGCTCTAACAGAATCACAATTGGCTTGGTCCAGGCTAAGGAACCCAACACGTTTTACAGACCAAACAAGTTCAGGAGGAATAACTTGGCGGTCCATAGAAATTGGAGACCCGATAACCTCGAGATACCCAGGATCCAACTTGAAACCTCCAGAGACAATTAGTCTCTGATTACCTATATATGGTCCGGGAGGGTTGTCTCATGATCCGAGATGGCTACTCTTCCTGAACACTTCTCAAAATGCTCTTAAATGACCGTGCGTTTGTCACAGCCTCTGCTGGGGAAGCCGTTCACCTAGCGGAAAAACTTTGTTCTCTAAGGTGAGGGAATGTATGTGAATGCCTGGTGCCTCCCACCGATTTGGCTGACGGAAAGTCAACGTACAAGAGACGGCTAAAATCTGATTCCAAATTGGGGCGTACGATATTATGGTCACCAGAATGTGGTGGAGTGGTACGCTGGGCACTTGAGTTATTTCGAAGGGCGAAAGAACTGAGCAACCAGTCACCGACTCCCAGTGGTTTCCAGAAGAATGAACCACACGATTGGTCACCGGCTCATCTGGACTAATCCTGCTGCTTCACAGGATGGGCTTGGCTGAGCAAAGAATATAGGTGACCGAGTAGTACAACACATAACTGGTCCTTACATCGCTACTCCCTTCCCACATTATGTTCAATATTCATACCGAACGAGTTTACCAGTCAAACGTGCCCACTAAAGTACCACTGGTGGAAATCCTGGCTATGTCCTCCCTCGTCTTTCTTCGACTATTTTTCGAGTCTCCTCAAAACCACTGCTACCGGCTGATGCCCTGCTTCGTCTTCAATGCCTGTTCAAATTAGCCACGTTTAATGTGCGAACCCTGATATATAAAGGTAAACAGATGTATTTAGCTCGTAAGCATGAATCCTTTGTCATCGACGTGTGTTGCATTCAAGAGACTTGTATTCAAATTTCAGTTCAATTATTCAATTACCACCCTCATTTGATCGTTCTGTGACGTTTCACTTGCGCCTTTCTTGGGACACTGAGACTGCGGTTTCTGGCCTTGCTGGCTTTTGAGTTGCTCTTAGTGAAAGAACTGAGGCGGGGCTGATAGACTGAATCCCAGTCGACAGCATCATATACGCAGTGGGAGACTTGGGTTCGTGCGAACTGATTAGTCCTCGATCTGATAGACGAAATCTCTTTATCGTTTTGGCATGTGCATCTACCTACAGCAGACCAGCCGATATCATGATAGTGGGAGGAGATCTGAATGCTAGATTTATTCGGCGGTCATGAACCAAGGAGCAATTAGGGAGACTTATTGAGCTAGATTCCTGTCACTTGGAAAACGGGAAACGGTTGTGGACTATTGCATGTTTCTAGCTAGTACTAACTGCAGAAGAGCTACTCGTACGTACGCTAAGTGACTTTCGTCTTCTTCCAATCGAAAGTAACCCAGATCGACCAAATCGCCGTAGATCACCAATGACAGGGTTGCATACAGGCTGATGCTCGTACTATAGTACCCCTCCTGGTTCCTGACTAAGGTGCTCTAAGGTGTCCACGTGCTTCGGTGGGCGCTTGAAACGCATGCTGCAACGATGGTTAGATTGCGCTGAGCTTCCAAATCCATCTTAATTATCTGTTTTCCAAAACGCTCCAGCTGATAAGCTTGATGTAACCTAATCTTATCGCGTAAACCAGCTCTGGCCTCTCGCATTGGGACGTTCACTCAACGTGAGTCTTCGGGTGGACCGCGAAGTCCGGTGGTCGCAATGCGCATTGGAGAGGGAATGTGCTGCCACCACGAGAAATTCCCTCTAGTTTTTTCATCTCATTTGAGTCATTAGTAGGAAGCCACTAGATGTGAGTAAAATAATTTGTGAAGCCGGCGATTCGCCAATTTACAATCACCACTTGCATCTCGAATCCTGGGCAGAGAACTTTCAGACACAGTTAAGTTGACAGTCAGTTTTGGTCTCCCCTATAGCTCTTCCGGCACGCATTCAATGGTGGGTTTTGACAGACCCACTTACGGAGACAGAGGTCCGAAAGGAGGTCTAGGCCTTAGAACGTCACAAATCGTCGAGCTCCGGCTGCCATCCTCCAGCCATTTTTAAAGATGGTGGAGCGCAGTTAGTTAGAAAATTCCATGTGCTGTTCTCCGAAACTTAGAATTTTGAGCAGGTTCCTTTTATTTGGGGGGAATCGTTCAGTGTCCCCATCTTTAGGAAGGGCTTGAGCAGTGATTGCGCTAATCATAATAGTGTAAGTATTATCTTAAGAGCGTATAAGCTGCCTGAGCCTGTCATATTTTGCAAGTTGTACCAAATGTGGAAAAGCAGAGTCGCGAGAAGCAGACTGGGTTTCGTGCAAGCGATGGATGTGTCGACCAAATCTTCATCCTCTAAGAGCTACTAGAGCACCGTCACTGTTTTCTAAGACCAACGATCATCGTGTTCCTGGAAATTGGCAAGCCATCGACTCCGTCGTGTAGACTGAAATAATAAACTGTTTGTTTCGAGAAATGGTGTACCTGAGAAATACGGTTTTTTTCTTCAAATAACTGTATCGCCATGCCTCAGGTCGTTCAGGGCTTTAGATCGCATGGCGATTGAGGTATACAAATATGGAATGCACTTTGCGGCTTCCAAGTTCAAAGTGATTTTGCAAGATTGGTAGCTGCATGTGCCTACAATCAGTCTGTTTTCTAATCAGCTTGAGTTAGTCAACAAGTCTGGGTACTTTGGAAACTTGATAACAGCTGGATGAAATGTTAGGGTAGGAGATCTGTTTACGCATGACGAGAACTAGGGGACTTTTCGCAAACCTGCGACTTCTGTGGCGTCCCCGTGATTTCCGACTCCATCCTAAACTACGGGTATACGTCACTGTGATTCGTAGTGTTTTCTATCTACAGTTAAGAAACCTGACCCCCTCGCGATGGGATGTTCGGAATCTTGCTATGTTCGACTACCCATATCTCCAAAGCGTTTCTCGCGTCTGGTGGGAACATCGAGTGATCAATGACGAATTGCTCCGTCGTGTGTTAGACACGAGTAGCCACCATCCTAACGAGTTGATCATTCTGCACCACCTACGGTGACTCGGTTCTGTTTTACGAATGCCTGTCTATTGCCTGCCTTTCTGTGCTCTATTTGCAGGTTTTACTCAAGGTTGTAAGAAGAGATGTGGGATTCAGGCTTGTTATAGATTTGTTTAGAGGTATCCATCAGAATTGGCTTTGTTTGATGCTTCCCGCCTTCCTGGTTGAGGCTTGAATCACAAGGATTGTCGATGGTTAGAAACTTTGAGGGTCGTGGTTGAGAATAGAAGATAGTGGGGCGAATGCCGCGAGGTCTGCCGGTCGGACTCTCATGCCCCGTCATCGCAGAAGCGTCACTCCGACAAACAAAATGACAAAACAATAATCATGGTAGAATTTTACTGCTCAGTAACACAGCTTAGTCGAAATCGTTGGTATGTTGTCAACGTTTCGATCACCACGAGTAAACTTTCACATGGCGCATGGCTTTTTCGATACACTCCGAACCAATCTCGGTTCTGACACAATAAGCCAATCGTCACTTACATATGTATAGCGAAAACCAAAAAGGGATTCACTATTTTTACGTCCCACCGCTTGTCTCTTTTCCGTAATGTACTCGGCTTATCCTATTTTTGTTGTTGTTGTTTCTGCGTTGGTACCTTTCTTGGTCTCAAGCCGGTTTGCCATCATACGTATCTATGTTAAAAAAGGAGGACCTAAAAGCCGAATATAGGAACATTGAGAATCAGACAAAAATTCAGTGTAACGTGATTCCTGCGACTCATACCCACATATTGAAACTCCAAAACCGATTACAAAGCAGGCTCCTAAGTATAGGATAATTCATCCGCAAGAAATAATCAGAAGAACGAAGTACACGTAAAAGGTGACTAGTAATGTCTTCAAACGAGATGTATGTTGGTTGCATGACTAAAGGAAGATTATTCGCCTGGGAAATCTTTTGAAGAAAAAATGAGTCGACACTGCTGGTGTGCGTAATGAATGAGTGTAAAAAACGACGATTAACAATCAACGAAATTACAATATGGCGAAGGGGATCGAAACTGACAACATTTGGAGCAAGAGGTTGAACATCTGTAGATAACAGACAATCTTCTTATGGACACGCTGTAAAGCTTGTCTTTTTAATTCTGCACACATACTTAATCAGACTTACTTTATAACACACTTGACAATTGACAGTATGATATTCACAGCTCAGTCGAGTTCGTAACCGACCACAGGAATTCCATTCATTCCATTGGGTGATTACCTGAACTGACTAAGAGTGAGAAATATGACCAAGTTGATTTTCTCAGGGAATGTGCTGCATTACGATCGATCGTGGATAAGAGAAGGACTTCGGTTTTCTGACGCTCAACACAATTGTGGTCTCGTTATTGTTGGCATCAAGCACATCTTGGAATCGTTCACAAAAGGACTCGCTGAGTGGATAGTGCTTTCGTGGAACAGAAGAAGTGCTTGTCACAAATCGGCAAAGATGATATCTTCAACTAAACTCTACGGTAAAAGCATCTCTATCTGATCATATAAATGGCTTTTCATGACTAGAGTCTGAAATTGCAACACAAAATCCCATACTGGTTGTTTGACACCTTGCATTGATAAATGGAATCTAGCCTGTCCCGTAGCTTTGGAATTCACCGGTTGAGAATGTTTCAGAAACAACGCTTTCGAGGCTTTGTGTAGCAGAGATGTTGAGGACCTCGGAAAAGCCTATTTCCTTTCTAGGAAATACGCATTCTATCCGGGGAATATTAGAAAATGTGCAGTCTTCTCCAAAACTAAGTATTAACGCGCAAAACAACGAATTTAAAGGCGCTGGATGTAGTTCTCAGTATGTCACGCTACAGTGAACGTTCAGGGTTTCCAAGTTACTCACATCAGTGATAAGAAACGACCGCGACGCCATTTGGGATAACCGGAAATTCATCGAAGATTGAGTACAGTCGAAAAGAACGTAGTGGATGCTCCTTCCTGAACTAATTGCACTGTGACAGTGAGAATACCGTTTGAATAGAAAACCAAATGAATGCAATTTGAAATTGTACTCCGTGCAATTGTTATGTGCAAGCATTGAAAGATGCATTAAAACACTATAGTATAGCTAACACCAATCGTCACATTTACTTGCCGATGCAACCTTTCGCCTGACGTTTCTAGCTTTACTCTACCTTGCAATAATCTCATCCGAAACAGTGTTTTTGGTCAAAGCCTGTTGCAATTGTTGCATTTCCTCGTCAATTGCGTCTTCGATGAAAATCAGTCGTGTTCTGCGAAAACATGTTTGAGCTAGACGCATTTTGTATTCCAAAGAAAAAAGTCTGTTCAAGTGGCATTTCGGTGGAAAGACCTGGCGATCTTCGCACCATTCCTTATAGTAACATTGATGTCATTGAGGTGTACCTTGTTGTTTGATACTGTACCCACCACGGAGATTATATTCGGATGCATACGAATGAATTCATCCGCGAGTGAGACGACGAATTTCCGTTTTTGACCGTCGAGAAACAGCCCGGATAGTCTGAAAATAGGGTGTTCGACATACTCGTTTACTCCAGATCCCATTCATAACGGGAAGTCGATGAATACTCACTGTCGATAATTCTTAACAGTGGAGATGAAAGAGCCATGTGTTGGTTCTATGGTTCCATCAGGATGGGACTGTACCTTGAAGTGGTGTGGTGGTTCATCTGATTCCACAATCGTAAGAGCTATACAGGATAGCTTCCTTGGGTCAAAGATGCATTCATGCCTGACAGGTTCTATGTGGGAGGGGGCAGATGAAGTTCAGCACGTTTTAATCATTGGGTTAGCGTTGGCGTGGGTCAATCGAACAATACCGTTCACCTTGATCCATTCATGTGGACCCAGATCACGCCTCAGTACGTGTTCGCTTCTGTTTACCTCTCGTTTGTGGTTGTGCCGACACGAAAAACAACGGGTCCCCACAGTTGCTTTGGGACGATAACCGAACAGAGAAGCAATTTTTTCAATGTTTTACCCTAGCTTGTACAAATTCTACTAGAAATGTGTGTGCATAATTTGTCCGGGGGTTTTCAGATTTACCAAAATACTTATGTGTGCACGGGTGTTGGTATTATTTAGGTGGTCCAAATCTGAATCCTGGGAGTGGGATGGGTCGATACGCAGCCAAAGTAATTGTAGAGTTTGCATGAACGTTTATGCATGCGTAAGGCAGGTGAGAAAATATGGATGCTGATCGCATCGGCGACGGCTACCTTGTGTTAACGGATATGTATGCGGAGATTAGGAAGCATGCTATGGATGATTAGAAATGCTGAATGAACATTTATTCAATGACATGAGTCCATCGAGGGTACGAGAATAGCACCCATTATGATTCATGTTCTTCTATGTTGGAGACAACGTGGAGAATACACATTATTCCCTTGAAATATTTGTACTGGCTAACAGCTGTTGCAAAACGTACCGCTTGATTTCAAGTATCAATCTACCAGAAATAAATAATAAATCTGACGGTTAGCCGAATCATTCTCCGGAATTCCATCTGAACGGAAGGATGGATCTTTTTGTGTAGCAATTCGTTTGACACAATGCCAAAGTGGACCTTCTAATAATGCGTGCAAAAGAGACGGCGCTGTTAAATGTCACCCCTCCATCGTAAATGGAGGTTATTCGCTAGGTATTTTATCTGAAAAGTTGGAAAGATGCTAGATCGGATAAGCTGTCTCCGGTATTCTCTCGCTTATTTAGGTGAAACGATAGTATTTTAAGTGACATTTCTGGTTTTGTGAATCCGGCATAGTGGATGGATTCATGTGAGGTCGTGTTATTCGGTGATTGTGCCGCAACCAGGAAAATTGACTGGTCCCCTTTTTATTATTCATAGAATTAGCTTGGTGAGTACCGCATCCAACCTGCTCTCTGGTGTTATGCTTCGGTGACTATCCAACATCCGATCGAGGGTAAACCGAAATCATTTTCTACTATTCAAAAAAATTTGGATCACGTACACAGATTCTGTAGGTCGACCATCTCTATATTCGTTGATCTGAAAGCGGAATTCTAATCAATCGACGGCACAGATCGGTGTCGCTGCGTCTCGTTGATAAATGATGGAGAGAAATTTCTCTTTTCCAAAAGCCGAATCCAGGATTGCACTCACCGCGTTCTTTCATCCCAGTTTACCCCGAGGAGTGGCGTTCGTTAGAATTATCTCCTATCATCTTTCCTCTTTCAATTTTTAAATGAAGTGATTCTTAGGGTTAGCCATATCTTAGTGCAATAATATCGACATCGATTGGTGGTCAGACAAAGCATGTTGTGACAGAAGAAACAGACGATACTATTTTGAAAAAAATCTAGGTAATTAGTAACTTTTATTAGATAGTCTACATAAGAGAGTAACAATGTTTTGGATACGCTTTGCAACTCCGATCAGTAGAATGGTTCTAGAGAAGTGGGTTGCCCTACACCAAATTAGCTCTGTCAGTGGAAGCTCCATCTGATGCCGTTCATTTCTATTATCTAGGGGGCTGCAGTCCACTCAAACTTCGAAAGGACTTTGGATCACATTCACACATTCTGTAGACCAACAATCTCTACGTTTCATAGTCTGAAAGTGGAATTCTGATCGGTTGATCGCACGGTTGGGCGCCGCTACTTCTCACTGACAGGTGCACCAGAATTATTTTCTTTTCCAGTGATCATATGTGAGAATACCGAATCCACGATTGTACATAAGGCGTTCCTTCATCCGAGTGAAGTGAGAAGTGGTGTTCATTACGATTATCCTCTATCAACTTTGCTTTTCATATTTTATTTGAAACTGTTCTTAAGATAGTGATACCTTCTTGTAATAATACCGGCATCCGAATAAAAATCCAGATAAGGTGCAAGCTCTAGTAGATAGTCAACACAAAAAATAGCACTGTTTGGATGACGCTTTGAAACTCCTATCAGTGGAATGGGTCTAGAGAACTGGGTTAGCCCTACACCAAAATTAGCTCTGTCAGGGGAAGCCCCATCTGAAGCAGTTTAGTTCTATTATCTAGGCAGCTACAATCCACTCAGAGTTCAGATATCAGATGAAGTATCGTTCCGTATGGAAAAGCACGTTGGAGTTTCTCCAAAATCAGTCATGTTTTGGGCTAGTGTGATATCCGATTGTCCCTTCACACAACCCAGAAGAACCTTGCGGCTGCAGACTGTGACTGTCTCTATGGATTTTACCCATATGATGAGAAAGTACCGTATCAGAAATGCTGAGAGTAAGATAGGGGTTTTGAAAACCAGAAATTAGTCACCAGAACAATTACTGAATCTAAATGGGTCAAGACAACTGAAACGAGTTTATGCATACTCAACGACATACTTTCTCGGTCAAATGGTCCATCAAGGCGGGCAGTGTATGGGAGGTAGGTCGAGGTGCTCAGTTCAAGACAAGGTGGAAGAAAGTATGATTGCCTCAACCGATGAAGCTATTCAGGCAGGACCTGACAGACTATCGGGTAGTGGTCCACCATACACACTTACCAGATATTAGAACACATTTTGTGAATTAGTTAGGTGTCACGAGCAGTGGACTAGTTAAATCTAGGCATTCTTCGGTTCCGAGACATCGGCTTCTTTGATTATGGCAATTTTCACATCGGCTTCTATTCGTTTTGCCCTTTACTTGATTATCGTGCAAAGTAACAACCAGAATCAGATCACAGAAGTGTGCGGTTGATAGTTGAAGGCATTGAAATGAACTACTGTGGATTATACACCTTCAGGGCTAAAATGCAGTAAAATAAATAATTAGCGACGAGCTACTACAACTCATGGAAGCGTTTTAAACCACTCAGGTTACATCTGACCCTCTTCATTGTTCCGTGGATGCTATTCACATGATCTACCACAATTATTTTCTGGTTAGTTTCGGTTAAAAATTCATATCTGACGCAGAACAGATCTCTTTTCTTGTTCGAATCATGCTCTTTGCTCCGTTTATCAACGGATGCACCAAAGCGCAATTGACCGATGGTTAGAATGGGGTACACTTTCCACAGTTTGAGTTCTGACGACGATTCAAGTGGTTCCACCTCATTTTCAATATTGTGAAGCACTCAGTCTCTACCTTGTTTGCCCAAATTTCCGAAAATTTCACTAGCATCAAGAATAATTCATTAACTTCACCCCACAGTCTGACCTTCACTTTTTCGTACATTCTTACAATATAGTGCACACAAATTCGCCCACGTCTTGAATACTGCGATCCCAATTGGAGGGGATTTGATTGTTACCCTACTAGACCAGGTGCGAATAAGTGCAGTTTGCATTTTTCTCAGTGTAGCCCAGCTTAACCTCGACAACCTCTCTCCTATTGACACGTGGATATCTCTCTTTCCCTTTTCCACTTCCATCATGTTTATCCGTCTGCTAAAAGCAGATATGAGACTCTTTGGGGATGAACATGACCATTGTTTGTCTAACCTGTTCTATTTGTATAATGAGATGTATGGGTGGATGGGAGGGAAGGATTAGTTATCTGGTAAACCATTTTCGGCAGGTGTGTGCCATTTGATTGTACTTCTTTGACCGAATAACTAATAACTGATGGTAAGCAGGAGTACAAAATCGCTATGGAAACCAAACGAAGCAAACCGGAAAACAATGGACAACTGAGAATGTTTGTTTTGTTCAGTCACTACTACCTACAAGATTATTTTATCATTCATGAAAACCTCGTGAGGTTTATTACTATCATGAACACGGGCGTGGGTATGGTGTTTGTACCAGTCTCATTCCCGTCGATCCCTCCTTAAGCACAACCCAAGGCCCTTCACGGTTCACAATGTGTACTAGTATTGTTGCTTTCAAGGTGGTCGTCCCCCGTGCCTGGAAAAGAATGAAGGTTAGCTGGTGGTAGTGACGAGGTTTCAGCGGGTGCTTTCCCCCACGTGTAATAGTTCCGCATTGTCTTGGCCTGTATTCACGACATTTCGTAGAATCTAAAAGTGCAATAATTATATCTGTTGTTAGGAAAGCGACTGTGACAATTACTGTTGTAATCTCGGTGATCGCACTGAATAATGCCCGTTTTGGATCGTCACACTATAGGTAAACGTGTAAGCCCTCATTACTAGTTGCCGTAGATTGAGCGAGACCTTATGTACAATAACGAAGCACCATGACCGGAGCTTCTTGTGCTTGATATTAGGGTAAATGGTATAAAGCGAATGGAATGAAACATTTGAGAAAATGTGCCCTTGCACATTGTTTCAAATTAAAAATCTGAGTTACTTTGACTGCTGTCAATTACATTTTCCATTATAAACGATGGGATTTCAAATGTGAACTTAAGCAGTTTATTTTCTAAATCATCAGTCGTGTGCTGTTCAGGTTTTGTCTCATACGAAAATTGATAAGCCGCAGAAAAAACCATGGAGAAATGTGAATGTTTGGTACCTTCGGTCATCCGTACCTGCACGATTATATCTTCAGTCACCGAAACATTGTACAGTTTACTTTTCTCGTGATATATCATTTTGACTAGAGGATGGGCATATGATAAGTTTCAGTAGCATACCCGTAAGCTCCTTCTGTTATTGAGACCATTGCCAAGGTGGTCTTTCATCCCTGTTGAAAAAGAATGCTGGTAGCTGGTGATAGTGGAGACGGTTGTTTGAGGGTTTTATCACACCTGTAATAGTCTCGATTTGCTTGAGCTCTCATTCCGGTTTTAAAGTAAGCGCTTAACGTGCAGTTTCCATCTGTGGGCACCACGATGGTTGCAACATTTGACCATAGTGATCTCAGTAGTCACAATAACCATTGCTCGTTTAAGATAAACAGTTGATAAAAGAATGATGAATCTCTCACACGAAACTGAACCGTAGGTTATTCGGCACTTCTTTGATATCAAAATAATATATCCATGCCGCAGTTTCCTATACCCAGTCCCAGATTCACGGGGATCTTGTAGGCAAAGAAAGTGAAAAATTCGAGCACGTTTTCTTCAGCTTAAAGCCTGAAATTTCAATTTTTTCAGTGGCGTTGATTGCTACCAGTTTTAAAAAGGATTCGGCTGTAAGCGAGGAAAGGAATGGAGATGGAGGTGTGACTTTACGTATTTGGTTATCACTTTCCCCTGTTGCACATTTCATACTTGTCCCCGGCGATTGGGTGTAGCAACCCGTGCACAATTTGCTTAGGGAAGAGGTGTTTTAAGTGCAATTTTCTATCCCTCCTGAAATCCTACCGGAAAATATACAACAGTACTCCATAAGATAATGACCTATAAATCATGATAATAGTGGGTCCCCGGATGTATCACACCCGATCGCTGAGGAAAGGATCATATGAACAATAATTTGGTTGCCATTTAGGTTCATATGATACGAAAAAGATATTCCAGGTAGTCAATCATATCCTCCGCAATTTTAGTTATTTTTGATAATGCGACTGAGAGATTCTTCCCTGGATTGAGGAAATTACTGTGCGGTTAAAAATGAAGGTTTTCAAAATACAATCTCAAATTTAAAACCTCGATTACTTCCTCCAGCTTTCTGATGTATATAGCAATGGATTTTTTAGATATCCCTTCTCACGTTTGACTAGTCTGTGCACAAGTAAGCAATCGAAAAACCTCCCACGGATTTTGCAATCACTAGACTGGATCAGGTAATAAAATCCTCCCACCTCCTTTGGAAACCCGAACTGTGTGCAGTACTATGAGCAATACCAAATGAACTACAAGACCTCATCGGAGGGCTGGGTTATTCAGCGACGGTGTTGTTCTAATCACCCGCCAGAAGTGCCCAAGAAGACCAACATGTTTATCAATTAGGATTATGAATGATCATTTCAACATAAGCCGAGTCATTGTCTGTGTTTAGCACTAATGATGATGCGAGCAAATGATTCACGTCACTGAGTGTCATTTTGGGGTTTGTGAGCACGAACTATAAACAAATATAATGTTAGGTTTGTGAAGAACTAAAAACGTTCTCACCATTCTGGTATTGTTGATCAAGACTAACGTTTCCCGGAACGTGCCAGGTGACTATTCCAAGGGACCCGTGCGAGTGTTCCAGACACTTGCGATCACTTCCGTGGACTCGGTTGGTTGGTTATCGTAGGTACTCCTGAAATTCATATTTCGTCTTGTTATCAGAAGCTTTGGTCAGGCTCAGGTGGCTATCCTCGGTAAGTTCCCGGTAGACCCCTTGAAGCGTGCCAAAGGAAAGTCTTGCACAAATTAGCCACTCAGCCATCATCACGCTGTTGGCTTTATTGCTGAGGGCTAGTGAGCCGACATGGGGTCTTGATTATTCAGCCTAACTGCCATAGTAAGTTCAGTAATCTGACTCCGCTTATATAATGTTTACGTGCAAGGGCAAGAACTGCACAGGCGAACTTCTGAGATGTGAGCTGTGTCGATGTTATTTATATTCAGACAGTGTCCTTAATGTGAGCCTTAGTCTACCTATATTCGATATTGTCCTTGCATACCAACAAGCTGTATACGCCCATTTCCTACAGCTGACTTTTTTTCTATCATTGTCTTGGCACTTTGACCACTGAAACACAAAACACGGCTTGCTGCAAACGTTTCTATTTGCGACCTGGCAAAGCACCCGGCACCACATAACTATGCTACCACCTGTCAGATCAGGGTTATTCATACATCTTTCCCCCTACTGCTTATAACTGTACCCAAGTCATAAAAAGACAGTGCAAGAGCATGCGAAGTGAAGTAATTGATTCTAAAGCTCTCAAATGTTTCTTAATCTAAATAATGAAAAGAAAGCTTTCCATATTCGGTTTAGATTATGCCGACGTGATTAGTCTAGCAGAGGTTGTGAGTCAAAGTTACGGACGGAAGAAGCTTTAGAGTGATGTTGATTTTAAATAGGAAGATATTTGGTGGTAATAAAAGCAGTTCAGCTGTGTGATTCACATCTTAGTACGTTATAGGAAAGAGAGTTAGAATTGAGCTATGACTAGTACTTTAGGATTGTAATAAACAACAGCCCAAGTTCGTTAGCGGGACAGATACGTCCAAGGGTAGTATTGTCGGCATATTTATAGCCAGTACGATGAGGTGAAGTGGAGAGCCTACCAATTTCAAGGGAGGAAATAAATAAGGATGTGATGAAATCCCCGAAAAATAACTGAATTAATTAGAAGGGTAGACGAGTATCACTTGTTACAGGAAGTAAAATGTGCACGATTAGAAAAATAGTCACAAAGGTCGTTCAACGTACGACAGTCGACTGTGTTATTATGCAGAATATGCAGGTGCGTGCCAAGATAAAGACAGCAAGATATGCTTGCCTTGCCATGACAGATAAGACTAGCCGTAAGAATACCATGATCAAGAGCAGGTACAAGTAATTAATAATATGACCGGCCACATCAAGGGTTGATTGTGAGGGTCTGTAGGTAAATTGTCTTCCAGGATAAGTGAGCTTGGAGAATTATGCGGTGTCGGAATGTAACCTGAAATAATTTCAGCGAATCAGATGCGCAGACTATCGGAAGATATTCAATAGATCCTTTCGTTTGTACAGGTGTATTGTGTACAAATCTCCAACAATCGAGAATCACTCCTCCCCCTACTTAATGTGCACAACCCATAAATAGATTAGTCAAAGAGAATGCCTTTTGGTGAAACCGCTAGCTGTTGATGAAATGGGTAATAACATGTTTAGGTCAGCAGATTTATGGCACTGCAGAATTCCAAATACAAGGATGGATTCTTCGGGTTTTTGTTCATAGGAACAAACGAAAGAAGGTGGAAGGTACAATGCGTTGGAGCAAAGGATGACCTGACGATTGAACATCTAACTTTCAGCTTCATTTAGCTTGGCCGTCTCACTGTAGTTCTTGTTACTTAACACGTGTCCATGTACAGGCTGTCCAGATTTCGTAATTCATTCTTGAAGAATATCGATGGACTTAATAGGGCACGACGCCGGCCAGATTTGTATGTCCTTTCCTTAAATCTACAGAACACCTTCAAGCGAGGTAAGACAAAACCATCGAGTCGGATGTACTTGGTTTCCTTGAGCAACACATTATGACAAAAGCTAAGGTATCCAGTTAAGCGTTCACAGTATGAGGAAGCATCGTGTAAAGGAGGAGTAGATGAATCATTGGAGCTGAAAAATGCTGTAAGCCTATCGAGATTCTCAGGTGTGCAAGTACGTTCAAAGACAGTGCGTGAGGAGTGCAGAAAGTTGGCCAACGACTTGCTTTCGCAAAGCACTTCAGGATCAAGAGGGCATGTATATTGGTCAAAATGTTGATGGAGCTCGTTGAAATATTGCGAAAATATTCGGATAGTTATCCGATAGGTAACCGAAAAGGAAGTATACAAGATTAGGAAAACCCAAGGCCAATAAAAAGGAAAAATCAAGTCCATAGGAATCGCTTTATGCAAAATAACTGGTCAACATGTTGTGATGTAGTCGGAAAGTCTGTCAATTAATTGTCTGACATCATTAGTTGGAATGTCTGATGATGCAAATGAATTGAGCAGGGTGAGATAACGAGAGAAGCTGAGGAAAGGTGACTTACAGTGAATGTCAATGCAGTTGAACTACATAGTTCTGAACTGAAGTAAGAGTGGATAAAACTGTCTCCCTCTAAGACGGACAAAGGTGGATAAATGATTCTTCAAAATTCAGTTTCAGACACTTTTTGAATACAAACTGCACATTTATGGACATAAATTAGTACATTCAGAGTGTGTATCTTTGAGAAGAGTGAGCGAACGTTCCCAGTGACCGTGGAGAGCACACTCATCTTAGCCGGAGTGGTGCAGGTAAGAGCAACTTGACATCCACCTCGGTTGAGTTTCTGTCCGAATTCGCTTAGTACCAGTCGAAAGCACTGGGGCGTCACACGGGACACGATAAGCCTGATTTGTTGGGTGCAACATTTCCGGCGGATAATGTGAACTACGAGTGTGCATGATATTATAATGAAAAATAAAAATGAACTCTACAATGACGCCAGCAGATAGAACGTGGCGCAGCCCAACAAAGGGCGCATGTTTAGTCTTGATTTTCATGGTGTAGAATTGCAATGAGAGTGAAGAAGACTTGTTCCACCGTGGACGGGGAAAACTGATTGATCTAACTCCAAATTTTCTTGGGTACTCGGACAGCTCTCCCCTAATAACTCGGAACCCATCTTTATGAATAACGTCATCATCAATTTTTTTATAGAATCAAGATTCCTGGAGGAGAATCTAGTCGAGGATTTATGGTATGCCCTGCAGGATGATATTGGACACCACATCATTTTGACTCAAGAGGAAACGAACACTTGATATGATCTAGACGATATCGGCATTTTTGAAACAGTATATTTTCTAGGAGCAGCACTTCAAACTGCACCATTTTTTTTTGAGCCCTTGCAAGTCTTCCGAATTATGCGTTTTGCATGATTTCTGACATCTAACAAAAAAGCATGAAGCTGGCTGTTAAGAGAGAGGGAAAAAATGCAGCTTAACAAGGATCCGTTGTAGGATAATACTTGAAGTTGAAAATCAGTTCTAATCCGAAGCCATATAAAAGAGCGGATGAATTATTGCTTAAGCTTAAACAATGGCGTAGTATTATTCGTAGTGAAAAGATAGACATGGTGTGACTGTTAAAGCGTTTATCATAAAAGTAAACCAGTACTGCGCCCTCATTATTGCTCAAATGTGTGAGAGTTAGAAACTCGGGCAACGCCCCATTGGCTGCTTAGAATGGTGATTTAGCCTCAAGAATTTTTGAGGACGTGCACAACCCTTCTTTCTTACTTTCAGCTTGTGGTTGCATTATCTGTAAACAATTTGGTATGAATCTACAACAGTTGTTGAAAATACTCAGGAAATGACGGGAGCTGTTGTACTTATACGGTTTCGGATAGTCATAGATAGCATTCACTTTGATAAGAAGCGATCGAATGCTTTCACTGTCTGCATTCTGGCAAAGGAACTCAAATGATCTGGCACTGAGGATACGGTTGATGGTATAGACCGAGATAGCCAGATCTTGAAATCGGTAAACTAATTGGCATAAATGATCTTGATTTTGACGTTCATCCCTACTAGCCATGATAAACTTGTCAACATACACAAAGCCAATATCTATACCATGGGGGACTTGATCTATGAATCGCTGGAATGTTTGAGTGGAGTTAGGCAATCCAAAAAGAATGAACAATAATTCCCACAGCATCTTTATGTTGGACTTAGGAACTTTGGCAGGAGCGAAAGGGTAATGGCAGCAAGCAGTTACTAAATGAAATTAAGAAAAATTGTTGTTGACGCACAAAATGTTGAAGAATTCATGTGTTTAATTTGGTATCAGATGGGAAACGTTGCCTTGCTAGGAGCGCTGTAAACTCCGCATGGGGTGCAGTCATCTTTATACTTTGGAACTATATGAAGTGGAGATGCCCTAGGACTACTTGGTGGATGAATTACCCCGAAGCTTAGCACACGTTAGAATTCTTCGATGACCACAAGTACTCGGTAAGGTGATAGCCGGCTGGGACGCGCCGATATGGGTGTACCTTTTCTGACAATGAGGTACTGGACGCCAAGTGGTGCTTGTGATGTGGAAGTTCGTGGTTGACTGACTGCCGGAGAATCGTTAAAAGTGAAGAACAACGATGAGCTTACTGGTACGAGACGAATAACCAGGCAGTTGATGGAGGTTTATGTGCAAGGTTTAGCAGACTCACTGTTGTCAAAGAGAACATGGTGCTTCACACCAAGCACTAGAGACCAGCCATCATAGAAACTGATTCCGAGAATAGAGTGAATAACGCCGGTAATCGGTAATATTCGAACAGACCGTCAGCGTAAACCCAGGTCAAAGAATTTGCAGTCTTTTGCCGTTTGTCTTCATTGGAGAGAAATTGGCTGCTTTCAAAATGACGGTAGTAGGTCGCGCGTTTTATGGGCTTCTTTCGAAATCCGAGGGCGTTTATATGTAGGAGGAAACCAATCCATGTGGATCATGTCTCTAGAACTGCGCCATGAATTGCTAGTTATTATTGTAGCTTTCGTATAGAGCCACTTGCGTTAGGCGCATGACCGAAGAGAATAGAGTCAAGATCTATCATCACTGACGAGCCTAAAGGGTGGGACTTACTTAGGTATAAATATTACCACTTAGGCATCAACGCTGTGATGCACGGAAAGACAGTGTCCATCAGATTTCCGTATAAGTCAGTTTCAATTAGACGTGTAGAGTATCACGAACTTGAATATGTTCGCACAGAGTTTGCGTTTTCACCTGATACTGAAAGAAACCATGATCATATCTCAGCCGGGCAGATTACTCAGTAACGTTAAAAACGATGTTAACCGTTTGGTCGACAAGTGTTATGATTCTCACTTAGTCTAAGAACAAGAAATATTTAGGGCCAGTGATTGAAGTGTTCCTCTTGTAGTTGGGATGCAAAACAAACCTTAAAGAGCCAGCCCCCGGATTGCCACTGGTGATACTAATGTCTTCTTTGCACAACCATCCCCTAGGTTTAAAAATCACTTAGTGCTCGGTGGATGTGAACCGACGTTGATGACGAACAAGTACAAAACAGATATGAAGTGCTCCCAAGGTCCTAACTGATACACGGGTCGCTGTTAATGCATGACAAATCATTTGATAGTGAAATAGAATCATCTGCTATCCGCAGTGATGAGGAAGTGTTCTCAGAGATAATCGTCGATTGCGGTGATCAAATGAACATCACCGTGGACTTTGTTCCTTTACCCGAATGTCTCAACTCTTGCCACCTCCAATCACTTCCTCGTTGGCCGAAGTCTCGATCTAGAAAAATTGAGCCTTGTCTCAAAGTGAGTGACATTCCGAAAATATTCTATGACAATTAGGAGTTCCGATGAATCGACGAAAATCCGTAGTGAAATTTTTAGGCACACATTTCACAAACTCCTCATAAATTTGATATAATATTCAAATTAAAAATCTGGCCAATTGGATGTTGAAGATGATTGCTTGTATGGCATTTCAGCTGTTGACGAAGTCCAATAAAATCTTCTTTATATTCAGGGATAGTTCACCCTTGTGCAAAAGCGATCAATGAATTCAAGGAAATCGACTCCGCCTACTTCCCCTATGAATTGCTGTGACTCAAGTGGAGCACTTGAGTATAATATGGTTTTGGTTAAAGTATGGTTCGGTACTCAGTGATGAAAGTAGGTGGTTTGGTCAATTTTTTGCATTCTGCGGGGTATATAACTACGTGGAGGAAAACGAGTCGGTTAAGTTTGACAACAGGCTACATGGGGTGTTTGACAGTAGTAGTTCCTCTGAGTTGGTTTACTGTCGTCTCCCTTGGGGCGCCCCCATCTCCTTGGTCTCCATCATTCGACCAGCTCTAACCTGTGGCTTGCATAAGCGGCAATACCTCGCAAACCGTTCGACAGGCGGGTTAAATCAGTTTGAAGGTATCCGTGGTATCAAATCCTCGGCGATATGACATTCGGCATGCGATGACAGATACGCCTGAGTGGGTGGACGAAATCTACTGATTAAACGGCTGCAAAGGAAAACTGTCCAACCTATCCGACCCGGTATTCCGGTAAAGGCGAATGAGCCGCACAACAGGCCACCGGCTCATCTGGAACAACCGTGCTGCCTTGCCGTCTGCACTTGGATGTGCAAAAGCTGGAGGTGCATCCTCGAACAAAAAGGCCTGATTAAGTACCGTCAACTTATTTCCTACTATAAACTGGGCGACTGAGTAGTGAAACAGTCCCGAGCGGTGTTGGGGAAGCGGCCTCGTACCTTATTCCCATGAATGTTTGTGAATAGTTTTGCGAACATGCATTCTGATCATGTAACGGCGTCCCAAGAAAGCGACGCGCGTCGTGCTCTAGCAGTGTAGGTGTCAAGACAACAAGCTGGAATACTCAACCGTTCCAGGAGAAGGGGCAACTTATTAAATTTATCAGTGACCCAACAGACAGCTTCGAGCGCCAAGGCGTGGCATTCACCAATAAAAATAATGACAGCAGCGAAATGATCGCTTAGGATTCTAAGATTCCCCGCAGGACTAAACGGGTAGTGCAATCTGTGCTCCGGCCAACGTTCCGGACAGCGAGGCAAAGGTTGAATTCCACGGTAGCCTCCAAGACGTAATCAGTCGGGTCCAAAGAGGTGACATTCTGTATATCGCCGGAGACTGAAACACTCGCACAGGTCCGTCGGACTTTTCAACGCTACTCGTCCTGGGAGTACTCGGCCTTGGTCAACGCTCTGAGAATGATGACGGCCTGGTCAGTTTGACCGACTCTTATAGAATGGCAGTTTTCAGCACACGCTTCTAGCTCATTGAAAAGCAGTTACTAACATGGTACTCCAAAGACGGTCGTACTTCACACCAAATCAACTATATCCTAGAGGGGTCTCGTTGGGCTTTGTCTGTAGACTGTCCATCGTACCGTGGCGCAGTGACTGGAAAAGCAAATGACACAGACCACATTCTTGTTCGTGTGCGTTTCAGAATCCATTTATCTGCACGTATTAAGGCCCACCCCCCGACCCGCATAACCGTCGTGGCACTGGAAATGCCGAGCACTGTTAGGCAAAATGGCCACTCGATTACCCTCAGTAACTTACGTTTCACCGCATTCAATTACAGTAGAAGAACAGTGGATGGTAATCAACGGTTGGATAAGCTACCTTGAAAGAACTGGGGAAAAGTGAAAGACGTCTAAGAGACTCGATCTCAGAGGGCACGCTGAAAATGTTGGCTAAAGCACACGAAGTCCAGGTTTCAGAAATTGGCGAAAGCTGCAGACTAGGAAACAAGATTCCGTGCTCCACTAGGGCTGGTAATCTATTCCGATTCATTTGCACCGCGTCGGCTAGGCGCTGCAAGCAAACGTCGCTCATACACGACACAGCTGGTCTGTGCATACCTGAACAAAAAAGAAAAAAACAGCAGTGGATAGAGCACTTTGATCGATTGCTAAACCGACCATCAGCTCATACGACGGCTCTACAATCCCCAGTTCTTGCAGAGCCATGCAATGTCAGTTTCGATCCACCGAGCACCATTAAAATCGTTATAGTCATCAATCAGCCGAAGAAAAAAGCTGGGAGAGAAGACAGTCTTTCATCTGAATTCTACAGGTGGTATCTGTCGCCACTGATCAACAGACTACATACCCTATTTGGCCCCACATAACGAGAAGAGCTCTGTCTGACTTATTCGAGCACGTCCGCTTTCCTGACCATCCCAAATAAAGGGGACAAATCCGTGTGCTAGAACTATACGGGAATCAACTTGATCGATGAGGGTGCGAAGGATTTTCGCTTGCTGCTACCTAACCGCTTCTCAGTTGTCGGAGACTGCCGCATTCGACGAAGCCAAGGGGGTTTCCGCCGTGGTGGAGGCTGCATGAACGGAATTTTCACACTACGTCAAACACTGGGACACCGCTACAAGTTCTAGCACTCAATAGTGGCCTGTTCTATCAACTTCCAGGTATCTTCTGATTCACTCAAGCGTGAGTGCCTCTCGGCGGTAACGAAATCCGACGGGATTCCCACCAAACTTGCAGAGCTTCTGCGAGCATACTTTTCGTCCGCTAAGGCGCGGGTCCTTATGTATGATGAAGAGTCATTCGAGATCACACTCTCTACGGGCTTCCCACAGGGCTGCTCTCGTTCAGCAGTGCTGTTCAACTACGCGATTGACTGGACATTAGGACACGAGTGGACTCACTATCCCAGTATACAACTGAGTCAAGAAGCATACGTCGGATCTCGAGTTCGCGGTTTACAATGTTGTGCAAACTGACTCTCCCGTCACGCCCCAACCAGTCCTTGACCGAATCGATTTCTTCTCAAAATCCATCAGGCTGGAAATGAACACTATGAAAACAAGAAGTGTGTTAACTTGCCCAGGGCCAACAACTCAAAAGCTGTCCGTCAATGACCAACTGCCGGATGGGTTGTACTAGACCGAAGCGATTACGACAGAAAATTGATGACTATTTTATCTGATGAGAGCAAGTTCATTTACCACCCGGGTGAGAAAGACAAAACACAAGAAGCCGAGACTAAGCTGACAGAGATCTTGAAGCAGCTTAAGTCAGAAAACACTATTTCCAAAACGCTGTACGACAAGCTTGTGCCCTGCGGCTCACAACCACCTAGACTCTGTGGGTTACCAAATGTACACAAACTAAATGTACCCCTCAGACCGGTGATTGACGTGAGCACCTCAGCCTATCACGCCACAGCTCAGTGGATTGCAGAAATTCTTGAACCTGTGCGCAAGTCACTAGAGAAGTATAGTGTGAAAGATTCGTTTTTTTTGTGGAGATGATAAAACATCAGGACCTGTCTGAACAGACTATGCTTCCCCTAGATGTTGAATCCCTATTCACAAACGTTCCGTTGATCGAGACGGTAGGATTCATCTGTCAATACTTGACCGATAATGATATCAAACTCGACATTCCTGTGGCCAAGCTAAAAGAACTAATTCTTAGATGTACATGGAATATACAATTTCTGTACAGAGGAAAATACTACAGGCAGAAAGACGGGGTAGCAATGGGATCACCACTTGGACCCCTTCTGGCGGATATATTCTTAGCTAAACTCGAAAGTGGACCACTACGTAGTACCATCGACAGTCTATATATGTACACCAGATACATGGACGACACTTTCATTATTTGCGACTCAAAAAAAGACATTACCGAAATACTGCGAACATTCAACAACGCCCACGCAATGACCACATTTACACTGGAAGTAGAGACGGACAATTTCCACGCCTTTCTTGATGTGGGATTGCGTGGAATGGAGGACGGACATATGGAAAGGAGGGTGTATCGGAAATGTACATGGTTGGGGCAATACACACATTTCCTAAGTTTTGTCCCCCTTCGATACAAAAGAAACCTTGTGAGATGTCTGACATACAGAGCAAGAAACATCTGAAGTCCTGACACGATGGCCCAAGAACTCGAACACATACGCGGTACATTATTAAAAAACGGCTATCCAGAACCGTTTATTCGTCAACATATGGGAGAGAGGAGACACAAAATGAAAGTTCAAATGGCCAAGAAAAAGGATATTCTTCTAACTGTCCCGTTCAAAGGTGACAAAACCTTAGAAATACTAGAGCTGCGCATATCCAAGACCCTCGGGAAGTCTTTCCCTGCTGCACATGTCCGAATCTTAACAAATACGAAGCCTTTTATTGATAAACAATCCAAGGACAGGTTGCCTGATCAGTCTCAATCTTTTGTTCTATATCAGTTTACGTGTTCTTGTAGTGCACAGTATATTGGACATACGACGAGACGCCTGTCGAAAAGGATATCAGAACACGTCCCGTCTTCTTTGCGCAAAGGTACAGTCCGGACTATCAATAGCGCAATCCTACAACATCTGGTGGATAGCGGACACCAAATCGACACGGTGACAGCTTTTAGACCAGTCCTGACAACTCCCAGAGTTCACGCGAAAGGATTACGCAGGCGGTTGCTGATGACGTCAGAGGCCATAGCAATTCGACTATTGAAGCCGGATTTGTGTAAGCAACGTAACCTCATGCAACAGTTGCCGTTGCCGTGGCCGTAACACGTGATTTTCTTATGGTTCCCTTGTACCAATTCTCCCCAGCCCCATACCTCTTTTTTCACACCTTTTTTTCACACCTGCCTTTTCACGCCATTTGGTTACACATTTCACACATATTGTCCTTCACACAACCAACAAGATTCATCAATTTGAAGTATGTTGTCGAGTTACCGGATTTGTTGCACATTTACTCACTCTCTTCTATCTTGAGCTGCACATATACCCTCTTTTACCCAGTACTATATATGTCAATGCCTGAAGTGATATATCGAAAAGAAATTTCTTCGTGTTACAAGTTTTTTTCATGAATCGATGGGCGTATTCTCTGATCAAATTTGTTTAATCATTCAGTTATCTAGGCTCTACACCGCTTTCGAACGATCTGGTGAAAGAAGAAGTAATACTCCTGATAGACAACACCAGAAAAGCATTTCTACAGCTAAGATGAGCGTTGTAGATCCGTGGTGAAATCAGTCTTCGGACCAAGGTGCGTACCTACCGTGCTGCTATACGCCCCGTACTCAGCTACGGCTGCGAAACCTGGCTCTTGAGAGCCATGGATACCAGAAAGTTGAAGGTGTCTGATAACTGGTGTATGGGGCGTATTTTGAAGACCAATTGGTGCGACAGATTATCCAATGACGAAGCTATGTGACGATGTTGCGAAATAACCAACTCTCCCACTTCCTCCAAGGTCGTCGATGGAAGAAAAACTGGATCGCAATGTACACCGAACTCACTTCCAACGGCCGCGCATGATCTGCCAAGATACGAGATATTCATGGAGTCAACTCACATTCTGGTAGGAGATAGTCGCATAAATGTAATTCGAAGAAACAAAGTTGGTGGTGTTTGTCCATTTGTTTTCTTATTTAAAATTATTGGTTGTCAACTGCATTGTACTGGGAACCAGTTGATTCCACATTTAACAAATCACTACCTCATTGACAAATAATTGAGTTCACCTTTGGCTGATTTTTGTACCGGACAGTAATATTGTGGTCCTTTCCAAACAAATGTTCAGTATTATTCAGCATTTCTACCCGGTTCCGTATTTGTAATGTGCGAATCGTAAGTAAGTCTTTCAACTGAGACGTTGATACAGAATGTCAACACAAGGTCAGTGGAAAAACAATCAATAAGCCGGAGGAAGTGGTACGGAGACTTTTGCAGGGTGATGACAAAGTTATGAACATAAGTTTAGGATCTCAGGGTTCAAATATTGATGGTAAAATTGGTAAGTGAACAGATGCAGTGAGAAGTGATGTATCCGGCTTTGTGTGCTCAAAAAACGAAAAACTGAATGAATAAAATAAACGATGGGAGGATCGTAATAAATACAAAAGTTCTATTCCAAATTGTTCCACAAGATTCCATTGTCGTGATTCCAGAAGTAGTTCTATTTGAATCTTTTTCTGAAATACAAAAAAGCAATACTTCTATCTAGTGAGTCTTCAATCCTATAATCCGTAGAGAAAAGAAAGCCTGATATCCAGCTCATGTGTTGAATACAATATACATGTACATATGTATTAGGATCATGCTTCGGTTTGATTTGTCGAAGCTGGTGAATCCATGAACTATGTGGAATAAATAAATCACAGTATTCTGAACAATCACACATACCCTCTGTGGAATTGATGGGGATTGTGGTAATTGGACTGTAATCATCCGTGCGTGGAATGACGACTTGCTGACCTATGTTGACCAAGAGATCCATAGTACAAATTTGGCACTGAAATCGTTTTACTTCGAGACCACACAGAATGAGGCGTACCAATGGGGGGAAAATCAGGTAAATCCACAGAAAGCGTTACCCATTAGCATTTGGACTCACCAGCACTTTTGGGACGTTTATTCATGCCTTGCACCTCGTGGTCATCTGTGGAGACAATTCCAGTGTCAGAAATGATGCCAAGCAAATACAGGACAATTATGAGGTAAAACGTTGTAGCTTAACTGACAGTATTTTGCTTACGTATATCATTTGAAGGACACTGAAGTTCCGATAGATGGTCCACGTTTAAATCTAGAAATGGGTAGAAAATGAATTGCACACAGAATTCAGTCGTTGGTTTCTCCGTTGTTTAAATGAAAGTCGAAAAAATAAACCGTCCTCGAGACAAGTCACAAACCAGCCTGAGCGCGCCCAGCCGCTGTGGCTGTTCAATAGACACTAGGCCGGCAGACAACCTAAGGCTTAACCCCTTTGGCTCACTGATCACTTGCATGTAATACGATACAATTTGATAGAGTAATCAAAAGTATATTCTTTCCAGCCTACAAGTCATCCCGCCAATACTTTAAATTGATTGGAACCCGAGTTTGAGAATTTTACGTGTTCGCGTTTATTGCCACGTTGCTAATTCACGTAAACAAATTGTCCTCTGGCGCACCGTGTTGCCGTCAATGAACGGTCGCTACGAGCTCGAGCGATACGAATGGCGACCAGTAGTCCCGTGCACAGGCTGTACATAGGAATCACGGAGTACACGAAGCGAGCTTCGCGAAATATATCACATGGTCTCAAGAGACGGTCTGGAACTAGCACCTGAGGCTTCGGACGGAGAGCCGCCAAAGGCGGTAGGGATACGCTTCTAACCATTCGACTACCATCGGTCGAACATGGTCTCTGAGTTTAAAAATTTCGATCACCAATTACCACCTGTCATGTTAATATGAATGTGTAGGCGTGCAACTTCGTCCGGGACTGTCAGAGATAAGCGATGGATGTCATGCTTGCTCAATCTGGATCACGATATTCACTAAAATCGTCTAACATCGAACAGATCTATGTATGTTTTCGCACAACATTTAGCTAAAAAACAATTGGATGGTCGTATCGTCCTTCAATGATTTCAGAGTCAATCAGTTTTATAGTTTGATAGAAATTCGTAAATTTTCTCAGTTGTTCCAACTCACTCTGACATGCGATCAAGTTGATGCTGCTGGCACAGCTCACGAACAAGCTTCTCAGTTGTTGCTTGTTTGTTCCATGCCAAGATTCATGCATCCATAAGTGTCCCCAAATGTCCATACCTCTAAACCCCTGGTGCCAGTATGTGAACAAGCGGCTGCCGTTCCTCAATTCATGTGGTTTCCTCTTCAAGCAGTCCTCCAACTGTGACGGTTCAATAAAATCAAAGAGAACTGTCTCAGTAGTTTTCTTTCTGTTAGTCGATTTTAGCTAGAAATCATCACAACTGATCACAGATTAGCAATCAAATGCCAGTTATTTTTAGTCAGTACACTGAAACAGAATCACCAAAACTGCAGTATAGTTTCATAGCACCAAAGAACAGCAGGCCCTGCCAGTTCGAATTTCAAAACGAACATTGAAAGCATTTCAACAAAGATCCGTTGAAAAGTAGTGTGACATTATTCGCAGAATATAACCGGAATGGTGCATTGTTCTTTCAATTATTTTGCACTCGGGATCATGATGTGAGCTGCTAAAACCGCTTAACTCTAACGGAAAAGCCACCTCAGTTAAATAGAAATAGTCTGCGATCATGTTTATGCTGCATCATAGTGAAACTCGTCAGACGAAATCATAAAAATGCTTATTTCACTTGGAAATTGATCTCATTGCACTTTATGTCAAGATGCAACTAGAGGCAATATGTTCACGACTCACCTCTAACCGTTTTCGGTATTTACGTGAAATCCGATCTTCTTCTGGAAGGCTTTTGATTTCCTCCCATTCCGAAGGAGAATACTTAAAACACTGTATGGCAACTGTGTATCAGAATCAAAAGTGACTATGCACTCCACAAATAATCGTTATCTTAATTGCCCAGACAACATAGCAAGATGAAATAAATATAATTTGTTTGCACTTCATTTGCTTAAAATAGCGTGCATTTTGCAAGAGAATATTTTTGGGGTATCCTACAAGGCTCAAACACATGCATACAAGACAGTATTTTCCGTGTCACCTCCCCGTAGGTGCTCCGGACCACGGCACTTACTAGATGCATCGGGTAGTATTACAGCCGCTGTGGGGAGAGGAAGAATTTATCTGTAGTATTATACCTCACAATTGTTGAGCCTCGCTGCCAATTCAAGGTTATTTTAATCGTTCCAAATTGTTTTAAAATCCATTTGCACATTGGCAGCGCGTGCACAGTAGCTTTTTACCCTTTCTAGCCAGAATGCCACATTTGATTTCTCCAATTTTTCAACGAGTCTCATAATTAGTAAACTTTCGAATCCCGGTAAACACTCGTGAAATAGATTGGACTGAGTTACCTTTGATTTCGAACACTTTCGAGTCAATCGTGCCGAGTATTTTCATGTCATTTTTGAACACATGACTAAACTTTTTTGCTGAATTTTTCAAACATCTGTCGTCCACGTTCGTATTTATCCTCTCAACGAAGAAATAAATGTAGATTGTTCCATTCAAAGTATCTTGAAGTTTTTCAGAACATCCAACATAGGTAAAATCCCATTTCCGACCCATAAACAAAATCACCTCTTCAATCTGATAGATAAAAATAAGCCGTTAACGTGGGTAAAGCAGTATTTACCAATACATTGTCATAAGATAACTTGAACTGATCGTCACCTACCACTTCGCAAATAGATGTGCTGTTTAGGAGCTGAATAATTCTGTATACCGCTTGACTGACAGTTCCACATTGGGGTATGGAAAACTTCATTTCATATTCTAGGTTGTAAAATGAGAAGAGATTCTGATATTTTGTGGTCTTCATTTCAACTGAGATAAAATGTTGGAAACCAAGAGGGAAGACGGAGGAATATAGTGGACGGAATTGAACAGTATGCCGTCAAGTGTTGATCAACTCACCAAGTAAGTTACCTTGCAAAATATCTGTAACTATGTAAAGATAGTATAACTCATTTTGGGCCACATTTCAAAATAAAGATATGTATATTTATATTTCCATGCACTTAATCAAACTCACCCTTGTTATTTGCATTTCCTGTCCTAGTAAAACTCGTTAAGCAAATTATGTACCACGGAATAACCAGAGATTTCATGGTAGAACGAAATCCGTGAATGACAATGAACGAATGACGCTGAGATGTGATCATGCTAACGTGTGCGGATATTGATGAAAGCTGTTTGTCAGTGAGTGGGCCTATTGGCACACACAGATTGTTAATTCTATTTGGTACAAAGTGCTTATCTGGCTAATACGACCAATCACAGTGCTCAGATTAGGCTCATTGTAGGTGCAATCAACTTATCAGCAAGCGTGTCAGCTCGATCGTTTCGAGTCAGTGATGCTGCACTCGTGATTGAGAGGCGACTGCACAAAAATAAGGGATAAATAGATAAAACGGGCACAATTAGTTGGTCAGAATTCACAAGCCGTTGGTTTCAACAATTTCGCCGTAAATTCCGTATATAAAATCAGAAGATCTACTGACCATTTGTATTTTCGTACAGTCAAGATACTTTGAGTGCACTTTCGTTTTCATTTTCGGTCATTTCAGGTGGGCGCTATTAGCGTATGTTGAAAATTTACAATTCACATCAGACAAGCGCTAATGCCTTCCAAGAAGTGAGTATTTCAATATGAGACCAACATATAACCCGAGAAAGTCAAAGAAGCAGCACTTTTAGCTCGAATCTAGTTTATTTACGTTGATCGGGGGATCTAGCGAAACTTAATTTAATGTTATATTTTCGCGCTTTTGGGCGAGCATAAGTGTCCTTCGTTTAAACGAAGAGAGGCCACATAAATACATTTGACGTAGTCACGTTTAATTGTTGTGTGGTGTCAGATAATGTTTGTGGAGGTCGTTTTCGGCACAAGTTGGAAACTTGTGGTGCTGAGAAGGAGTTTCCCTCAAAGGACTCTGAGTCTCTGAATTTGCGTCGGATCAGTTTCAAGTCCTGCACAAACATCCCGGATGAGTTATCATGGAGTCCACGAACTCGGTGTGGCATCAAAAATCAATGCAAAGTCGATGACAATAAGGCAGGAATATATCGGTTTTTTGTGTTAGAACTACTCCAAGGTTATCTATATCACTTTGAACAGATTTCTGCCACTTTTCAGAAGCGAGGAAATATCTGCATAATTAGCGAGTAATTAGTCATTGAAAGTGAGCTACGTAGATGAGCACGTTGATAATGTTGGATTTTTGGGGACAACCACGAATAGGGGTTTGCCAAAACAAGCCCTGGAAAATATAGGCTGGAACTTGAAAGTGCCTTTCTTCAATATGGGTGTATTCAAATCTACTCTCTGCAGTCTGGGAAGTTATTCCGTCGCAGACAATTACTCAATATAACTGTAATGAGAAGTATTTAGCATTCTTACACTGCCATCAGTGGTACTCGTACTGATGTTCTTAGAGTTCAGGTAAATTAACTCTACTTTGAAGAACCATCAGTAGAGGCATACATTATTCTTTTAAACTTTTATCTTTTCCAATAATTCATCTCCTTGTTTTTCTAACTAATACAAGTAAAATATTTCAACCAAAGGGTTGTTGCTATTTGGGAAATGATCAGCGGTGGAAGCAGGATTTGAACCCAGGACCGAGTGGTTGAAGTCTACCCTGATGACCTTTTGACCACCGCAGATATGTACGCTGTCAAAAGATTTCTTTGGCGCGAAAGGTTGTGACGGGGCAGGTAGTACAAACAAAATTCTGAGCGTTAACTCACTTTTGGCATTCGATGAGCTTTTTGGTGTAGCAGAGAAGCTGGGATTGGGAGTTCGTACCTACGGCGTGTAGTTTGCATGCGCGGGTGAAACGTCCGGAAAAAATTCTCACGTTGAATGTGCACAAATCTGTGACAGCATAGTCAGGAAAATAAACGTAGAAAAGTCATGCTATGTATATATATATATATATATACATATATATATATCGCTAAACGTGGGTATGAACTGTGTTAATGCTTTAGAAAAGGAGGATATATGCTTGGACCCAAGAGGTCAATGTTCCCTGTATACGCCACTAATGAGTAGACTAGGTGGATATTTCATCAGTGGGTTAATTACAACAAATAATTTATCTAACCTATTTACAACAGTGACTTGTTATCTCCCTTGAAAAGTTAGGTGATCATTGTATCTTGGTAGTTTGTTTGACTCGGTCCCATGTACCGTATTTAATTCATAGAATTTGTCATTGACTTGAGAAGCCTCAGTCCATTTGCTTTCTTCACTTCCAAAAGTCCAAAGCCACCAGCCGGAATAGAACCACTAAACTCCTGCAATCCGAGATGTCCTACCAATCGAGCTATCGAATTAAGCCCAATCAGCTGTTAATAAAAATGAGTTATATCTAATGATGGGTTAACCTCAATTCATACATACACATCAAATGTTCCAGTTTCATTCACTGGAGTATCCCAGTCGGTCACTTCTCGAATGGACAAAGAGCACAGGCCTGAACTCGATTGATCGGGCAATAGAATGTGTTCACGGAGCATATTTTTGGAACAAGAATTTTTGTCTTATATAATGGAGAATATATTTAAGTTTTTATATCCTGAAGTTCAACATCGCAAACCGCAATCGAAACCGTAAGTCTTCCACTTTGGTGAAACATCTTAGCCCCTGGTGAATTACGATCAGAAACTAATCATCAGCTGAAGTCTCCTCGTGACGTTTTTGAGTACTCCATTCAGAATTATTTTTTTGAGGAGCCTTATTAGCCTTGGGAATTTCATTGGTTTGCTTTGGCCATATAATTATTCTATTCCAGCAGCCCATCTAAATGAAGCACACTAGGGTGTTTAAAAATTTACCTGAAGTACGAGTTTCCAATGATTTTATTCAATAATCATAATTCTTTCCCGTTTAGAAGCAAAACTTTACTCAGTTTACCCGTTGGTTTTTTTTAACTTAGATGTCTTGGGTATAAGGGGATAAAGACTTCCTTCGATGAAGTTTCCTAATATGTGCATTGCAGGCATGAAGATGTAGTTCATTCCACGCCTTGTCATTCACACATCGCAAATTCCGGCAATGCTCTGTTCACTTTACTTAAAAGACAAATAAAAATAGAATTTTGTCTGTAGCCAACGTCTACCATAATGCAAAGATATATAGAACTCGTATTGGAATCGAAGTCGTTCGGTGACGTCGGGTATATGGAAACTTTGTCTATTGCTTAAGAGCGTGATCGTACATGACAACCCGTGAGGCGTATATTTTAAAGTGTCTGCTGGATTCAGACACAGAATACTGAATGTTTTGTTCAGGTGAAAGCCTTGATCTGGTCGGATCATCAACTCTCCATACTCCATTGTGGATGACTTTACATATTTGTCCCACCGCACATAATGATCCAGGTGTCGCAGTATTGCGAAAACTGTTCTAGCTCCTGCTGTTAAAAGGGATTCAATAATCTGATTGCAACTGCATCCACCGTTACTATAAATCTTTTTCGAGCGCCTTTCGGAGCTTTCCTAGGATCTCTGTAGATCATTTTGTAAGCATAGTAAGTTGCGCAATGTTCAGTGTCCACATGGCGCACCTCGATTGCACTGTCAACAGATTTTTGTTTCCCGTCGTCAGCCAAGCCGATTTATGCTTTTTGATCCTTTGTGATAGTTGGCGCCTCGTTCTACCTTTAAAGCTCGCAGATCATGAGAGAACAAACGAAAAGGTTAGCATGAATGAGGTGACGACAGGTAACTTGTATTTAAGGTTCGTAGAGATCACTGGTCGATTAGTGAAGCGAACACTTATTGTGGCAGCGGGAAAGGTGCTAGCGATTGCTTTTTCTAAACGACTTATTAGTAACTCGGTATTATGATCAACTTTAGAAGGGAGGTAAAACTCTTTCTCCTTAACGATCACTAATCCCTATCTCTTTGCTTCTTCTGTCATGTTCTTCTGAGTGGAGCGCTCAAGGTATCTGCTATCCAACAGCGTTGGTTTCAAAACGTCTAATTATTCACTCACAGTCTCATTCGAGCAAATCATTCGAACACGGGCTGCGAGTGAGCGAATAAGTTTAGGTTTATACCCAATGGGTACAAAGCTGGCAAAACTGGTGTACTGGTCTGCCCACGTTAGGCTGTGATAAACATGACGGAGCTGTTTACCATCTTCACCCCTGAAAAGAGTACATCTAGAAAGTGGAAATTGTTCCTTTTTCCTAGTTTCTATGTACAGCCAACCGCATTAAGAGCCTGATTGAACTCCTCTACCAGTGTTTCCACCCGTGTATGACTGTCAGTTAGAACAAAAATTTCATCTACATATCGACAATAGATGGATAGACTTTCTATCATATCACCAAGTTTCTCGCTTTCCAGCTTAGCCATGAATACATCAGCAAATAAGGGGCCTAGCAGTGACCCCATAGCGACTCCATCGGTCTGAAGGTATATTTCTCCGTTGAAGGTAAACTGGAATTTGGAAATGCATTGTAACCGTATTTCATTCAAGTAGGTCACGGAGATACAGAAATCGATTTCGTTTTTACGATAAAATCGCACAAATAATTGCTCATTTTTAGAAGTGGCAATTTGGTAAATGAAGACATCATATCCACAGAAGCCATTTGTAGTTCTCCACTAAGTTGCTTGCTAATCAGTCTCTTCTAGGCTGTAGCGGGCAATCCTTCGGCGAACCGGTCCAAGTACATCTCCGAGTCATCGGGCACCTAAGTGATATGGGGATGAACTTATAGAAGATGTTCGACAGCGGCTGGTGAACATGTCTCCTATTGGGTCTAGCGGCGAAATACCAACGATATCCCCTCTATCGGACGAATAGAGAAGACGCAAGTCGGTTTACAGATGTGAAGTTTATTCTATATATCGTGGCACCGGAACAGTACCGATACGAGAGATACACCGAACGTAAAACGAACGGAAACGCAACGGTTGTGCAGAAAGCGAACCGCGAGCGTATACTATCGGCGAACGACCGAAACTGAAAGTGATTTAAAACGAAGTCGACGGAAACCTCGGAAAAGTCAGTCCAGTAAAACGTACGCAACCTGAGAAAACTGCAAGGTCGATGTCAAACGGCGGAAAAGATCGTAGAGAAAATAGATCCAGAATGGTGTCCAGAAAATAGTCATTTTCTCAAAACGATCGAGGTCACTGAAAACTCATATCCTGAATTAGTTTCAGTAGTATTCGCGGTTTGTGAACAATTGATAACCCGTAAAGTGGAGTATTATGGCTGCCAGTTGGTCCTATCTGTTCTAGGGTTGTATAGAAGATAACTCTGAGCTCTGTTAGTGACTTCAGAGCTATGGTTAGTTGCTTCTTCACTGCTCCAGTTTTATCCTATTCTCCTTCTGTTTTTTTTTCAGATTTCTCGTTGTCGTGTTTGGCCCGAACAGGCATGTGCTCAGACGGACAATCGATCGATGCGTACATTCAAATTATACGTTTGCTAGATCTTGCAGTTTACTGTCTAAGTTCTACAATACAGTGATGTCCTGTTGATAATCTGCTTAGTTCTGAGTACAACTTTTGGCGTTGCGTCTTCAAATCTGCTACAATTCGTGCTCCAGATCACTTTTGGATCGATGCCGCTGGTGGACCATCATCATATTCGTGGAATTCGTGGAGATCTACTTTCATCGACTATATGGAAATTTTGCCCGTCCTAATGCTGACATCGAGCTTCCGGAAGAACGCAAGCTGAAACTTCTTCCACTCTATCTGGGGGATGAAGGACGAAGGCTATTTGAAGCATTGGGCTTGCGCATGAAAACCTCGTTGAAAGATGCGCTCGAAACATCAGACAAGCATTGGAGATCCCGTATAAACGCCTATGTGGCACGTTAAAAATTTTCACATGTTAAGCAGCAGCCCGGAGAGAAGATTGATGATTTCTTTTCTCGGCTTGTCTATGCTGTACGCATCTGTGACTACAACTTTGTGCCAGCAACTGGTTTCTGGTGTTTGTGATCAACGTTTTCGTAAAGTTTTACTTGCAGAAATTTCCCTCAAACTGATTTGGGTTATTTCATGTGAAACTGCACGTACTAAAAGCGGCATGCATAAGCAAGCCAAGCTATTCCACGCCGACGCAGTCAGTACGGATATTACTCGTATCAGAGTTGGTGAACCAAAGACTGATCGTGTCTCCAAACAGCGTGTTTACTGCTGTAGATGCGGGAGCACCAAACACACAGCTGACTGTAAGCTTTGACCCGCATCAAATGTCCAGTACCGCGTTTGCGGTAAGCATGTTCATTTTCCTCGTGTTTGTCGTAAACGTACTGTTTCTTACTTAAGCGGGTTGTCTCTATCTTTTTTGGAGGATGGAAGCGAAGCTTTGGTTTCGGAGTTAACTGAACTCCTCAGTATTATTTGGGATGGTGAGCAGATTCTGAGGGAATGGTGTAAATCGATGATTGTGTCGATTTACAAGAAAAGTGACAGGTCTTTTTGTGCAAACCACAGAGGAATTAGATTGGTAAGTATCGCGTTCGAACTGCTCACTGGTCTTATTCTTCACCGATTATCCAATGTCCGGTAAATGTGTACGCGTGAGAATCAAGGCGGTTCCTGACCCGGTCGTGGTGGTATCGACAACATCTGCACTCTTCGGCAAAACCTTAGAGCATAGAAACATCTTTCGTAGGACCAAAATCTTTGCCTTTCTTGATCTGAAAGCGGCTTTCGATTCTGTCGACCGCCCGGTTGTGTGGCGCTCCCTCCCATTGCGGGTTGTGCCAGAGAAGTTTATTTCCCTTTTTCCAATGGTTGTATGCGAATAGCCAAAGCCGAGTTCGTGCTTCCGGCAATCTTTCCGTCAAGCTCACCATGGAAGTTGGTGTCCGTCAAGGTTGCCCTCTTTCACCCTTACTCTTGAGTTTGGTAGTTGAATTGACTCTTGAGATAGCCCTATCTTCGTGTGAGAATAGCGGCACCGACCTTTTCTCAGACAGTAACCTGTCTGACTTGGAACATGCGGACGGTATTGATCCTGTGAGTGAAGATCCAGGTAAGTTACAAGCTCTTTTAGATAGCCTTAACAACAAGGTAGCAATGTTCGGGATAAGTTCTCCAGCTTTAAAGTGTAAGATGCTGCTGCATGACCAAGTTGGCTCAACATAAAACCTTGTGTCGGCCGGGGGAGCTCTAGCTAAAGTGGAAAACATTTGTTACCTAGGTACTTACATCTCACCTGGTGGACAGTCAACGGATGAAGTGTTATTGCGTATACAGAAGACGTGATTGGCTTTTGACAACCTCCGTCATCTGTGACTTTGGCGTGACATTGGATTGGCTGTTACACTTAGAGTGTATACTGCGACGGTTAGGTCTAATCTTATGCACGGTTCAAAACATGGTCGTCGAGGATAGAAGATAGGCGAAGACTGTCGGTGTTCGAGCACCGATGTCCCCGTAGCGTTGTCCCAATATTCTGGGAACACCGTATCAGAAATGCTGAGGTTCAGCGTAAGGGGTTGATAACCAGAGGTCAGTCTCTGGATCAAGTGCTGAATCTAAACAAGATAATGTGGTTGGGACATGTGTTACGCATACACATCGATAGACTTCCTCGTTGTACGCTGTTTTTTGAGGCAGGTGGTGACTGGAAGTTAGATAGAAGTGGTCAGACCATGACATAGCAAAAAGGTATGAAAACATCAACCGGTGGACCTGACCGAGTAAGACGTGTTAGACTTCCTGGTTGGGGTCCACGCGATCTGCTTACTAAAAGGTTGGAAACATTGAGTGATATGGCTAGGTGTCGCGGTTAGTGGCATAGTTGCATTCGGACTCTTACCTTGTCCTCTCGATTTCCCCTTGGTACTTCTTTTTTCGGATCTTTATCACTATTGCCTCTATTCTTTTCGCTCTTTAGTGGACAATGTAGGAAGGTGGCAACCGAAACCAGAGCACAGGAGTGCGAGATTAATGGCTGAATAGACTGAAGCTGAACTGAAACTACCTATGTGACACGAATTCTAGTAATCCTTGTTCCACAAATCAGCCTTCTGATAACAATCACTCCTTAAATGCTCGTTCACCTCATACAATATTGCATACTGTTGAACCTAAGTTGTCTTTGCCTGATATCCGTACGGTCTATTTCGAACATGATTGTACGTTCAGTAATTATCTGCTATCAACAATGCGAATAGAACAACTTCCCCGGTACCACTTCTCCACATGGTTCGGCCACAATTCGTGCCGAACGCAAGAGCATTACACGTGCATACGTCGCTGGATCATTTCTCAACGGTTCATGCACTCACGCACATTCACGCACGGCACTGCTCCCATCATGTGTTGTTCTCACACGCAATCACGCGCATCGCACGATTATCGATTTCTGCTCCGTGATCGTTGAAGCAGGCACGCTCATGTGACCACATGTTTGTTGCTTCGGTATGGCGTCATTGGTGACATGCACACACACTCATGACCGCTCTCTGTATGAGACACACGGACTGACGTTCATTCATCACGGTTTCCCCCATATCATGATGACCCAGAGTACCACACTTGAACTCGCACTAGTGATCATCGTCCACAAGTGACCACTGGAAAAGACACACACACACACACACTAAAACACTGGCCCTATGACCATTACACCGCACGCACACACCTAACACACCCAATCAGCTTCCAACGTGTTACGGGTCAATTCCCTCAACCGGGACTACTCGACATTCGGTCGACACGAGTCGCACTGACAGTTTTCGCCGTACGTTTGGAGATGTTCAGTTGTACGTCCATTTGCCTTTATTTACTAATGTTCATCAATAATAGAACCGTGTTCCCTACAACCAACGTCTATTGACTGTGCGTCTATTAGGTGGTTGGGACGCGAAGTAGACTGACTCCTCACGATTTTTACCGCGCTCACATTTTCACTTTACCGATACACCTGTCATCGCACACTTTTGGTTGTTATTCAAACGAAGTATTGCCCATTCTTGGTTTCGTACATATAACGTTATTCGTGAACGAAAGTTGTAAGTGCCGGATTGCTGTGTACATGTCCAACAATAGCAGTAAACGGCTCTTGGGCTGAAACGCCATAGTATCGCTTCGAGTTGCTCCATGCGTTGACATAATGCTTGTCGCAAACGTAGAAGTCAACGATTTCCATACGGAACATCCCAGTATGTTTAAGGACTGTGTCAGGTGAATTAAAATTGGACAACACAGAAGACGATTGCTTTCGAACGCAACTCCATTCAGCATACATCAACCCCGACCAACACCACTTGTTAAAAGGGAGGCAGTTACTAAAGCACTTCGGGAAATGCTCGAGAACGATTAAATTGAACAAATTCAATGCTCCTAGTAGGTACCCTCTTTGGTTGCAGTTATCAAGAAAAGTGGAACTGTACGAGTCTGTGATGATATACGCATGCTAGCCAAACATGTCCCGGTAGACAAGTTTCCGTTTCGAAATAATCGTGAGGTTAGTCGGCCCCGAGGTATTTTCGAATTTGCATTTTAGAAGCCCCTATTTTCACATGCCACTCACAGCTGAATTAAGACCTTTGACAGCCTTTCTAACTCAGAATGGACTCTCAGTACAAAGTACTTCCTATAGAGCTGGCTAGTGCACCAGCAGCCAGACAAAAGTTTGACACTTTCTTTCGCAGATTTGGAAAGGTGCGTAGTTTACATGGATGATATTTTCGTGTTTGGCAAATCTTCCGAAGAGCACGCGTCTAACCTGAGTACCGTATTGCTTCGGTTGAATGAACTTAATTTGCGTTTAAGTTCACGAAGGTGCCAGTTCGATGTGTCATAAATTGAGTTTCTTGGTCATGTCATTTCATCAGCTCGAGTGGAACCTAGTGAGGAGTATACACGTGCTACCCTGGAATGCCAGAAGCCGGTAACAGTTGAACAAGTAAAACACTTTTGAGGTATACGTACTTACTACATACGGCGTTTTAAAAATTTTGCAATCGTTTCGAAACCATTACATAAACTGGCACGAAATAGGCAAGAATTTGCTTGGAATATTGAACAACAGTGTTCTCATAATTCCATTCGTGAACTGGCTACTTAAACTCCCGGAGTAGCTATTTTTTGACGACTGCTGACCTACATACGTTTCTACGGATGCTTCCGACGTTGGAATTGGAGATGCTATCGCGGTTACAAAATGGTACGGAGAAAGTAGTTGCTTATGCTTCACGGCCGCTATCTGCCACTGAGCAAAGTTACTTTACCGGCGTGAAGCAGGCTCTCTCATGTGTGTAGGCATGCGAAAAGTGGTACCTCTAACCTCTTGGACAGCTTTTTTTCGGCACTGATCACGTCTCTTTGACCACAATACTTTGTCGCGGTAGCAGAGGTCTACGCCCGCTGCACGCGAGCCGCTGGTACGCAAGACTATTGGACTGTGATTCTGAGGGTGTCCATGTTGGCGGACGAAACAACCGAGTAGCTGACGCACTTTCTCATCTTCCTTTAGATAACGCAGGTGAGAGCGACGGTCTAGAGGAGGGCAAAGTGATTACCTCATTCAGAACGGCATTCGCCAAGTGCTTACTGTTCCATACAATCCCGCAGCAAATGGCATCGTGGAACTATAGAACATGCCCAGAGAGAGAAGTTCAGGTCAGTTATCTTTTATACGTGTTTATTATTGAGATTTTTCAGCTGGATTGGAAACAAAGTCCGTAAAGACTAAGCTGTCACAATTCACATTAGTGTTGCTCGTGAGAACTCGCTTTTCATTTTTTGTAACCACAATTTCAGTTTTTCCCCCAAGCCCCTTTTACCTTCATCTGATTGGTCTAATACCACAACATTTTTGGACTGGCTGTTCGGTTTTCAACCAGTAGTATTTTGAAGAATTAGAAACTGCCACCGCTCATTAGGCATGGTATAAATTCCTCGAAATGGCAGGTCCCGGTCAACTGGACTCCCATCACCGAAAAGTGCCGATCACGCTTCATGTATTGACACTTTTACTGTTTCTACACTATACTCAGTCAGGTAAGTGCAATCGTGTTCTTTCTACGTTTTTTGCCTAATAATAAATGTGACTTCATGTACGCATTATTTTTTTCATCATTTGTTAAAGAAGCCGTACGAAACTCTTGAGCTACACTGAACGTTTCGCTATAAATGACAAGTAGTCCTTAGAATACATGCAATTAAGAGATTTCTTCACTATTTACTTTACCAAAGTTTGAAATCTAATGTTGCTACTATCCATTTAAGTCACATTTCTTTTTCGACGTCCCTTGCTTTTTGTTTTATTTTGCGCCTTCAGTTGATGGCACATTGTCATTCACGAAATCCGTATACGATGTGACAATTGATGAAGATAAAATACCGAATCGGATCTCAGTTATCCGTTTACAAGTGGACAAGATGGAATATGTAGGTAAAATCCAGTACTCACTCTACAATCATGGCATTGAGCAAAACGCAATGAGGATCAATTCTAAAACCGGAGTATTGGAATTGATTGCCCCACTCCCTCCAAAGTCAGTGGCTCTGAACGTTAAAGCCACAATCGAGGAGAGATCAAATCACTTTGAGGCCAAAGCTGCGGTTCGCGTTCATGTTGTTTGTTTCGTTGGCTCACATGCTTGGGATGCATTTCGGGTGTTGACGAATTTCAAATTGCTTAATCCGGGAAAAGTGAGTTAATTGACAATGTGCGTTCCTATAGGCCTTATTCCTGCTTGATCTAATACACATCTGACGCATTCTTCTCCGACCGCTGAGTGTAAATAAATCGATCACATTCAACGACCAAACAAATTTATTTTGTCAAACCAAAATAAATGGTCAACGGGTTTTTGAATCTGCAAGGATAATTGCGAATTATACTGCGTTTCTGTGAGCTAATGCTTCCACGGTTTTCTCAAAAAATGTGTGTAGTACAATTTTATGGCAGTTTTGTTTTATAAATCACACGGGAAGTTTTAAGGCAAGTTTCATGTGATCTACCTCAAAATGCAGCTAGTGTCATTGCGCACTCGGTAGTTGATGTTCAACAGACTTTCATCCGTTCAGCTACAATCCGTGATACTCAAGCAAATACGGAGCGATTAATAATTTATTTTGTGAACGTTCACTGGATTCTCCCGGGCAAATCGTCGGAAAGATAGTGAGTACATAACTATTGTCAGTTTGCACCAAGTGGGTTGACATTAACCTACTTTTGTTTTTATGAGACTCTCTAAGCGGTGAAATTCACGACCATATCTTCTCAAACGTGATGAATGAGACGTCAATGGAGTCAATGGAGCACGGCCGCATATTATCAAGTAACCGATTCATTGAATTTCACATTTTATGTACTAATTAAACTGCATCATGTTTATTTGTGGCAAACAACAGATCTACAGAATTTGGGATGAGTTCGCAAGCTACCTAATAGAAGACGAGGGTAAGACGAAGTACCAAACTGTTCATGATGTGGCTAAGCACCTCATTGGTTAGACGTGATGAAAACCAGTGGGATGTAGTTCAGAACCATCATTGAAAAATTGTTCACAGAGACACCTCGCACTCAAATTTTACATTGTCTGACTCGTGTTTCTGCATCTAACTTGAAATGAACTAGCGGATCCCTGGTTCTAACAACGTATCTGCTTCATGATTGCAGTAATATTTGTTACCGAGCAGCTCGACACCATATGAGCATCACAGGAAGCGAATGAAATTACGGGGTTGCTCTACGTTTCACAAACTCTGTTGACAAAATTTGCCTCATTACCTGTAAAGAAACTGTTCCCGATGAACTCTGATTGCCCCAAAACAGACTTGTCACTTCGAATTTCGTACTTTGGACAACCACTCGGACCGGAGTTTTGGCACCAGTCCTGGTGCTGCACATGCCATCCACTTAACATAGCGAATTCGCTTGCGTCATTTTGTATGTGTTGTACGAACACATTTGATGTGTACTGTGTCAGAAGGAGTTCAACTCGCAAATGTAACAATGGGAAATATCGGACCTGGCATGAAGTGTCTAAACGTTCCAATCAGACCGACGTGAGTTGCAACCACTCGAGTTATCTCTCAGGCATGCATGCTTGTGAGGCTGTTCAATGAATAACGTTAATTGTTAAGCAGTTGCTTCTCGTTCTGATGCGGTATTACATGTCTTGTTGGACGGACACATCTATTTGGCCAATATGCAGATAGAAATTACGTGACAATAATTTATTTTCTAAGTATCCCCAATGTTCCGATTATTTCTATTTTCAGAGAATGAATTGTTGGCACGAGGAGCCTGAATCGTATGTTTTGGAAAATCCACTTGCATTCTCTTTGGAATGCTGATGAACACTAGCTATGATTTCGATTCCGAATTGCGTTTATGTGAGGTAATCGTTGAGTCTAGCATCAGTCAAAGGCAACTTCAGGAATAGAGTAAAAACCTTAGGAGTCAATAGAAGTATAGATAAGTTTGGTATTGCTTGTCGTGAGTATCAAACATATAGAAATACGAAAATGTGTACTAGACAGCCGATGATACCCCATTTGAATACAAAATTGACTTAATTTGAATAGTCATCCGAATGAATACTTTTTCTCGTCGCTTTAACTTCAGGTTATTTTCCCCTGAACACAACATGGTGGATGTCAGTTTTGGAGACTCGTGCGCCACGGGCGATGGAAGCAGTTGGGTAAGTTACTCCCATCAAAAAGGATGTTCATAAAAATCATAGTTATCGTAATTTCTGAAGTAAGGAGACGAGGATAGACTCTTTATTTTGAGTTTTGAATAAAACAGAACATGGTCACTGATTACGTTTCAGGTGAGTGGATAAAATGGCGTTTTTTAACAATGAAACATTGTATAAGTTAAATCAGGAGTATTCACCTGCAACTGAAATTAGCAAATTAATGGAAACAGATGAGCTGAATGTTGGATCCGGAATCAGCCACACTTTTCATCTCTCGAAACAAATGTTCAGTACTAGAGGTTACGTATCATGATCCTCGATTTTCACAGACGTCTGTGGTTTGTGGATTAGTAATTTAATTGGTAATTTGATGATGATAATATTGATGGTAATGGCAATTTGATCACTGAAGCTTATGAAATAGTATTGGTTAAATAATTGCATAATACTAGGCACAAAAATGAATAATTTGATGGAAGTCCTAATGGGGTTTCCTCGCCATAGTACGATATCCATAAAAAAGTGGAATACTGTTGTGTTCAAAGGTGTAGGAAAGACGTATCTCCAGATTTCACCAGTTTTCTCTACCATACAATGCACTATAATGTGATTTGCATAGTTTAAACACCAAACCCTCACTCATCACCGACATTTCGTTCGTTAACTTATTCCCGACAACTCAGAGTGAAGTTGAGATAACTCACAGCACTGTACTCGGATGTATATATATATATATATATATATATATATATATATATATTTATATATATATATATATATAGACATACGCTGGAAATGTAGTTTAACTTTTCCCTTTTCGTGGCATGAACGAATTGAGGCACAGTTATCGAAAAAGGATGAAACTTTTTTGCCGCCACTCCTGAGTGATTTACCGTGTGCTCAGTATGTACTTCAATTTGTATTTCATTTTCTGTGTAGACTGAGGTCTCGATAGTCGTTTCTGCTAACGATGTACAACAGCGTCCATTTATTGACTGCATAACATCTAGTGAACAAACAGTCATAGAGAACTCTCACCTTCGATACTGGATACAAAAAAACTCGGATAGAAACGAACTCAAAAGGAATAGACGATCAACCGGAAAGGTATGTTTCCGTTATAAGGGATAAGTGTTAGTGAAAGGTACTGAGGACACAAACAATGCACAGATAGATATTTTTGAAAATTTGAATTTACCAAAAATGCCAAATGCTTCCGTTCTTGATGCAACTCAAATAAGCACATGGACAACAAAAACGTATGTTAAATCACTGTGTAAGCATCTTGTCTGAAAAGTTATCTTCAAATATGCCAAAGAACGTAAATCTATACCTGCAGTATAAATACGTGCTTACTTGGTGGGGATATTGTTTTCCCCCCGGCGGAATCAACTTTGTATTTATATTTCCCATTTTACTCGATATGACTGATCATTCAGCCGTAGAAGCATTGTACAGCTATTTCACCCCTATCAGCAGTTCTCAGCAGGGCATATCCACCAAGCCCCAACTGGAACTCGAACCCAGGATGAACGGTTGTGAGACGACGGACATAATTCTAAGGCTATCTCGGCTGACTCTCAACGGTTTTAATTAATTTATACACTAAATGATGCACCACCCTTCCAAAATGACCTGGAATGTTAGCAGAGCACTTTCCGCACGGCTACTATTATGGTGGACAGCTTCTCTGTCGTGGGCCTAAGTAAAACGAGGTTATTCCGGTAAACAAACTGCAGAGCTTGACTACTATATGAGTGTGAGTAGTGAGGGATTAGATGTTTTCATTTCCCTTTGCTTTGCTGGAGGTGTACAAATGTGGGTTGAACGAAGCGAACTGCAATATAACAGTGATTTTTTCCGTATAGCTTTCCCAAATAACTCTCAGTCTGTGAATCAGCCACTATCAATCAGATGTTTGCAATGTCATGGAAGATAGAAGCCCTAAAAAACTTTGGCTGAGATAAGATACACGATGCACATTACTTAACTTGACCTCGTTTCATATGTTCTGTAATTGAACTAATATGTTTTCGTTTTGGACAGGTGACCATTTTTTTTTCGTGGAACCCATTTGCAATTACCCCCACCCTTCAAGTTCTAGTAAAAATGAATGAGTCGGGCTCTGCTTATATTCATATGCCAATAACCTTATTGAAACATACCAATGTAAATAATTGTTCAGTGTTACTATACATCACTTTATCTACAATGATAAATATCTGTGAACTGAAAAGCAAACTTGAGTTTAGTAGCTGGAATGTCATTGAATAGTGCCCAATCGTTGATATAAGCTTAATTATGTATAGGGAACACGATCAGTTTCTGAAGCTCAGACTGTTCATTTCTCAAAGTCTGTGAAGAATGAGATATAAGTTGAATAAGCACCGTTAGACTGGATTTTCTCTGGCCAAGAACCAGCCGCATTTCTGGGGAAAATGTTCTGTCAAACCACTAAGATCTAGCCCAGGTAATCTGGTAGTTGGATATTTGACTCACCGCCGTTGCTCCGAGTTCAAGTTCCCGTGTGGCTCTGTGAATGTTCACTGGCGATGTTTCCTAACAGTAGCACAGGGCCTTCATCTTTTCCAATGGGTGTCTGAGCGTTTTTAGCGCATGATAAAACATATTATATAAACAATCTATAACTTTCCAATGCCTTGCAAAAATTTCACTGCGAATACAGAGCAGTTCACGCCCCTCGAACGCACGAACGCTGCCCACATTTCCCAACCAAGTATGCCCGTTTATTCGGCCGGTCGAAATTGATTGGGTCATGTGGAAATCCGGCCCTGGACACTCAACTTACACATTAGTTCAGAGTGGCGGATGCCAGCTGTGGTTTGTGGCCACTTTATAACTCTCGTGCAAAGACTATTATTCCTTCGAATGATCTCGTTTTGCTTATCGAAAACAGCTAGCTGGTGTACAATGTAAGAGTCACAGTCAAAAAACTAATTTGTCCAAAATGGCACCTGGCAACGTTCCTTCTGATTGGCTGATTGATGATGCTGCTAGCCACTAATTGACGAGAATCCTTTCTCGTCTTCTCGATCCATCGTTCCATTGATTGCGATTCCGTTTGCTCAAACACTGATCTGAATTTGTGGGAAGTCCTGACGTATTGACTGATTAGGGGACTTAGTGGTCTTTCGACGATGAGTCAGCCCATTTAATGAATTCCCCCTTTTTCGGGATGTGAACTGGATACCTTCTACTGTTGGATTTATGAAACAGAACGAATTTATTTTTTTGTCGAATATTTGTCCGGGAATTCAGTATATCTGTTTTCGATCCCTGGTTTAGCTTTGTGGGATATTGTGAAAACAATCAAATTTTCTATTCACTCTTGAAAAATAAACTTTCCAATTTCCAACATCTGTCACTTCCAGGTAATTTTGAACGTCTCAGAGTACATCGGCGAAGTTGAAATGAACAGACCTAAGTCCGTCCAGCTCGAAATCCACATTCCAAAAGACAGGATGATCACTAGAGCATCATTGTCGATGATCTGTCCAAAATCCCAGGAATCCAACAAACCGCAGTGCATTGTGAAACTGCTTCGACTGAGCTACGGAAATCAAATTACAATTGGCCACACAAGCACCTCCAATATCACTGATTTCAATGCAGTTCAACAAGCAAATGTAATTACTTTGGAAATAGAAGTAAGAGTTACTCACTGCATGGAGGTAGAATTGAATAAGACCATCACCATGCTTTTTGAATCCAATTTTGACAGAGAAGCTTCTTCGAAAAAAGGTCAACCTGTCACGGATTTGGATTTGCAGATGTATGTCAACACTTCAGATGTTTATCCAGGGTAAGTCGGATGGGAATACTTGCCTAGTTATTCTCAGCTTACTTATTCGATCAATTCATTTACACCAAAATCAGGTGAAACAACATAATATTTTTGTAATATTCTTGCACTTCCAGTGATACCGGTTTAAATTCATGTACTCAGGCCGCATTATTTACAAATAATTCCCTCTGGTGTTTATATTAACAGAATAATAGATTGATGTTTTGCGACAGCTAACGTCACACCTTTGCAGGCACAAAAAGATGCCTCAATAGTACTACAACAGTTGGCGACCACTGAAGTAAACATGAAACCGTTTGAATAGAAGAAGACGAGAACTAAATACGAAATAAGAAGAAGGGATAATGTAAATAACAATTCTGCGAGAGATTAAAAATCGTAGAATAGTGCTATATTCCTCAGTGTTTAAATCATCAACAATGATGTAATATGCAATGGCATTGTACCATATCGTGTTGTGAAGTTCATTAGGTCACTGTGGACATGCTTGCTCGTCACCTTTCAGTTGAGGACACACTAATGTTAACGGGAACAGAAGGTATATTGACAACAATCTAATTTGTGCACCAGAAATGCGAGTGGACACTCCTGTCAGAAGAGTAACAATTATAATCCAGTGGGGGTCCTATGTCGGTAAAATCAGGTAACTTGGCGAAAGCTGACACCACGATAGCAAATTGAGATAGTTGTTGTATTTAATACCTACAAGTGAAAGGACAAAGGTTTTCGGATACACATGACTCAACTCGCAGCCGCGGTGTCTTGGTGCTCCAGGTTAGCTGTTCTGAGTGGAGCATCCACCCACACTCCTGATAAAGATATTATATTTTTGTGAACGATCACTTACAGTGTGTGCGGTTATAAAGAGTCGTTGATAGAGGGGTACCAGATGCGATTATGAGTGGCAAAACCGCGAAGCCGGCGTCTGAACCCGGAAATCATATTCCATTCGTCTATGTATAATATGTGCATCAGGGGTATATGTATATGAATATAAATGAGAGTTTACAGTACTTCATACATGCAATCGATACGTTTCGGAACATTACCAAGATCTACTTAGGAAGGTCACCCTAGATCATCTTGCATTGTCAGTGAACCACACTGTATTGTATATATATATATATATATATATATATATATATATATATGCAAACCATCATCAAGAGCATTCGTCAATGCACTCATATTCCATGTAATAATTTCGCCAATGAACAGGACCATCTATTTGCGATAGCAATGAATTGAACCATTTCGAAATAAGGCAGCACTAATCAACAAGATGACATTTTCTGAAAGCTTTCTACCGAGGTATGAAACAAGATGATGATATGAAAAAACGACTTCTGGAGGCCCCATTTTGATCGTTATTATATGAAGGGTGTTACGTGTAGAAAAACTTGTGCAGCTTGTGTGTGTTTACATGTCCGCATCACACCGCGATACTTAATAACACACCAATTGCAACGGCTCACAAAACCGTACAATTGTTCACTTTTTGATAGGCATGCACCTACTCCCGTTTCGAAAAAGCTGTATTGGGAGTTGTTGTGTCTGGTTAAAGCCACGTACACTACGCGGACCATCGATCAACATTCCTCTCATGAATGGGCATGCACCTCCTTTACTTCGATCTTTAATCATGCTTCAGCGCCGGTAGCACTGACTTATCGATTTAGCTACGTACCGATGGACCTTGCTCTTTTGCGCTAGTTAGCACGTGTAGTTTAGCTTTTTTCGCTAATTTACTTGCTTGTTTGTGGCTTACTTGCAGGCTACGACCGTGTTTTGTGTTTAAGTCCGTACAGATAAATGCAAAGCCACCATTACGTGTTCTTATGTGGATTACGAACAGAGCAGTAACGTGTTATGCATAGATGTGCAAATCAGCATCGGTGTCTATTTGAGCTTAAAATGACTCTATTGATAACTAGCTGATTGGAGTAATTCACCAATTCAGGAGGGAATTCCACGCTACTAACGATAAGTAGATCTGAACAAAAGCACAAGTTTGCGTAAATAACGGGTGAGTGATGTTGGAGTGTTTTCTTGTTTCACATATTGACATTCGCTTCCCATTTGGTATTATTTACCTTCTTAGCCTGTGTTATTTGCATTTTTTCCGTGCGTATGTATAGTGTATACTCGGTGTCGTGGTAATGTATATTATGATATGAGAAAAACAAAACAAGGAACTTCAATGACACTTCGTGGAGCGTATCTCGCTAAGTATATGAGAACTGTGTGGTAAGCTTGTTGTCTTGGAGTTTGCTTGACTGAACTTTTGCACAAGAATCCCGTGATGAACTTTCACGTAGCTTGTTGTAAAGTCATTCATGTTTAAACACAAAACACCACCTGCACACAACGTAGCCATTCCAACTTGAGACTCTAAGACATTAATATCGCAAATGTTTTGATGAGGGTATCTGTTCCCTCTATACATTTTTATTATGCCCCAGATAGAACCAGTTTTGAAAACCACAGTTCTAAGTAAATAAATCAAAATTCGAATGCTTTATTTCTGATATGCAACACCCCTACTGTCACCCACTCATGTCCTACTGATTCAAAACTTGTTTCAACAACTTTCCTAAGATGCGTCTGGTCCACTGTTTGCTTCAACGCATTTCACGTCAAATAATGCCAGAATTATAGACAAATGTTTCCAAATAAAACCCCATCTTCTGTTGTCTAGTATAAAACAGTGGTCAAGCTATCGTCAGGTATTCGATTTTCGGTCTAAAATGTTTCACAACATTTTCCAGTTTAAAATACGTTTCTTCTTCAACCCAATTCAGTGATACAGTCCAAATAAACACGACACTAAGGAATACGGACCTGTCGCAAAGTGAATGCAAATTATTGATGTTGGATCTTCATGCCGGGCCATGGGTCACCGACGGAGTGCTGATCGACACCAACAAAAATAATACGAGATTGAACAAGACAGATCTGCGACGAATGGAAATACGTGTGAGTAGAATACCCTCGTCAGGACTCTGGACTAGCTAAATTTTGTATTTTTTTATTTGTACTGTACCTGACTTGGTTGGTCTTGCTTACTACCTGTTCGCGTCCGATGCAATTGCCTTTGGAGATTCATATATGAATCTATAGATATTTTGGACATCACATTCATGATTTAAACTAAAGGCTTCTTGTATTTTACAGACAGACGGAAAATTCTCCGTATTTGACCACTGTCGAAATTCGCAACTTCCAGTATCGACAATCGCCGCCTCGTAATTACGTAGCAAAAAACCTAATACGAATAGTACCACACTTAAGGATAATAATGCTAATGAAATACAAACAATGGAGTAATCGGAAAACCGGTTCACTAAAAAGGTTTCACACTGCGAGAAGCATCATGGATTTCCACTTCCGTGATGAGAAAACCAAAGTATCCCCCAGAAAATTGTCATGCTTGCTGAATTGTTGAAAAAGATGCTAGACAATTTGATGGATGGCACATGGATGTCACGCCCCTTTATCAGTTGGAACTCGGTTCATTGGTACCATTGAAGATAAAGGTGAAATACCTATGCAATGAATCGATGCTATTCAAGGAATAGTCTGATGTGATTCATGAAGTTCAATTTTCCCTCAAATGGATCAGATCTTCAAATAGCTGAATTATTACACGAGACAGTTTTGAACTGAGTGTTTCATCACTCTGAAAGTAAAAGCAACAATCACTTTCGTTCATTCTAAGTTGAACTACACATTACAAACAAGGTAGCATGTGTTGCTTATACCATACTATAATGATAATGCCTCTTGTTCCAGATAGAAGAATTTTTCTCAATGGACAACTGGAATTTCTCGCTCAACATCCGATTTACAAAGAGATTCGACTTTAGTACACATCTCCGACTCAGAATACTGTCTTTCACCATGATGCTATACTGTGAGTTGCAGTTTCCAATCGATAAATATCCTTGGGCTACCTCTCATACCATTGAACATGTGATCCTACATTCCGAACGCAGTAAGTGGTGGTCATGTAACTTGATCAATTTATCTGAGAACTGTAATATCATTCATTTATATCGTTCTTCTATTGATGTTTGGAACAAATCGCTATCCATAATTTATTTCGTTATTGTCAAATTGAAAAATAAATGAAATGGAAAAGAACAGGTAAATTATTGATCGAAGATTTTAGTCCCGATTACTGACTGAAACTCCAGTTTAAGTGGGTAGATTTGATAATGAACAGTCGTTAGCAGCTGTTACTTGGAATCTTCCACGGTAGGAAAAGGTGTGTTCCTGTACGGGCTTCCGAAGGTTTCATGAGTTCGTAGTCCAAATTCTTCCGTTTGTGAGTCTTGAATTTACATTCCTAAATGAACTTTGAAATATCCTCCTTCTTATTTAAAACCAGACCAATTCACGCAGCTGATCGACCGAACTCAGGATAAAACGGAAAACTGTCAAGTCCAAACGTGGACATCGGCATACCAAACAACAGAGTCTGAGTCCCTGAAAACTGCCGGAAACCTTCATATCGAAAATTCCCCGTTCAATCGACGACACATTACCTTGGTGCTCGGAAAGGCCAGTGAGGTGTACTATATTCGGATTCATTTAACGGACACAGATGAGAAATGGTTTTCAGGTCATATTTCCATCACAATGGATGGACGGGCATTCTCGGACATCGGAGAGGTTTGTACTGACATTTTTATATAGAATTGGTTGTTGCTCAGATGGATTTTGAAAATGTCTAGTAGAACCGCATCAGTGCAATCAGTTTATTCGGATGAATTACAAAGAATATTTATTGTCACGTTACTTCTCAAAGCAAAGTTTGAGAATTTAAAGTGAATATATAATCACCTTTATACGTTTCTGGACTCATTTGATGCACTGAAATGAAAGCAGACGCTCTAATTGTAGCCTCGTGCACACCGTCGGAAAGTGTTCCAGTTAGTTCCAGGAAAACCGCATTCACAATTGAAGCATTCAAATTTTATATTTCGTTTCAAATGAAACTTTCCTTCCCCTGTGTCCCAAATTTCTAGTGCACCTTTATAGCAGATCGACCCAGTTCATACTTTTGCGTGTTTAAAAACTCGTTCCGTGCTCGAGGACTCCGAATTATACCCACAAAACCGGTTATCAAACATAAAATTGCGCAACGTTCTGTGCAGTTGTATGGCATACCACTCAAAAAAGATGTCCATCAATTTGGTGAGTTCAATTTGGCCGTATTCGTTTCTGCATTTGGGGCTTATCTGGGACTGAAATTAATTTGTACATCTCGTGCATCATTACTATTTTATGTACTGCTGAGTGAAGCATTCAGTTTTTGTTGTGCTGTTTGAAAATAGATTTGCATCGAAGAATGCCGGGCAACCATGAAGCCTTAGTGGTAACTTATTGTGATTCATTTGTGAGCGGTAGCTGAAACCGAAAACAACGTCCCCTTCTTTAATATAGCGTTAAATAATCCATCTTCACCACGTGTCACCAATTGTCCCTTGTTTACATATTCTATCATACAGATCCCTACATTAAACAGTACACGCTTGAACCTGGAGAGGGACCAAAACTTCCACAATCCATGTTGCTGTTCAATCGGTCCTTTATCCGCGTGAGAGATATACTACTAATCTGTCACATCGTCCCCGTATTGGCCACATTTTCCTACCCGAAAATGAAATGTACCGTTGTAGTTGATGGCAGTCGATTAACGTGGTTTGGTAAGTGAAATCCTACCGCTATCGTCAATAACATCTTTGAGAGTCACTGAGAGGAAATGGCACTCGGTAACTTCACCGTCGTCCGTCACCAATTATTTCTGTTGTAGATCTTGGTCCCATGGTGTCCCAGGTGATCACCTACCAAAATGAAGACAGACGTTACTTCGCTCTGGGACCAGAGAGAAATAGCATAGTGACCTCAAGAGACCCCCCAGACCAGTGGATCGGAATATCCCTATCCGAGTATCGCAAGTACATTGACGGAAAGATTCACACAAATGCCACGTACCTTCCGTGGGATGAAACGCGGACATTTAACAAGAATCTCTCCGGGACGATGTGCACGGAATTCAAGGCCGACGACTGGAACTGTGAGTGATGAATCCATCCACGTTTTGTAGCACGAGCCATACAGAGGTATTTTTGTTGGAATTTGTGGTGCGTGGACGCTACGAGCTCCAATTTAACTGCCATATTGTAAAATTGATAGATAATATTGTTAAACGATTCTGAATACTGCAGACTTAACATCCCCCATTTATTGCATCACTTGTTGAGATAATTTTGAAATCCTTTATTCATTTCAGTGTGCTTCAACGGTGTTCACTATAAAAACAAGACGGTCGCCTTGTGGACGAAGGAAGCTGGTCTGCAATTACCGTAGTCCGGCTATATTGATCCCATCATCGTACATTTGTATCACCGCCTAGCTGTATACGACATCCATCCATATATTTTGTCCTCTCTGTTTCGATTTTTTTTGCCCATTTTTTCGTTGTCTTCTGACTTGATACCAGGATCCACACAAGACAGTTGGTGGTCCCGATTTTGTCGCTGACCGCTTGCCTCATTTTATTTCTGTTATTTAATGTCTTACATCTTATTTGAAATTCTTTGAGTACATTTTTATGAAAAACTCACAATAAATGTGCACCGATATCGCTGACAGTTATCATATAATTTTGGTTTCACGGTGTTTTTTTAGTTTCCTTAATAATCCATGAATATTTTATTCGTTTGTGAACTGTCCAATCAGGATTTTCCCCCGATCAAAGAAGCCTGGTCACTCTTCTTCGCACTTTGGTTATCATTCAATTATTGCTTTAATTTCATGATTTCAACCCTAATGGCTTTTTGCGCAAATTTTGCAATAAATTGCTATAAATAGTATGGAATTATATTTGAATGACATGAGAAAATTTCCTCAGAAGCGCATGATCGGTTCTGCCATTGTTCCCGCTCATTTGGTATGCGTACCCGGTACTCTTCTGCCAAATCATCCATATACTTGAGCATTTTCCCTTTGACCTGTTATTTTATTCTCATTTGAATCTTAGGGAACACGCATGAGTGAACAGTCCATTATTGGAATCACAACGTGATTCTTCCTAATACTTTGGTACCCATATTCAGCTGTACATTCTATATGCTTCAGTATGCGCAAAACGGTTTAAAGCCTCACATTTTAAAGGATAGGCTTCGTTTATTCAAAACACTACAAGTCTGCTTCGTGTATGGAGCAGATAAAATATCAAGTTAAAGGTATCCAAATATCAACGTTCATGGCTCAATGAATTCGAGTGTGTACCATCATCAAATCCGACTTGACAACAGAATCCACAATCAAGAGTCTAAGATGCAGACGAAGTCCAACACAAGAGATATACGGTCTACCGAAAATACAATGTACGAAACAAGCTTGTGAACACCGTTCGTGGATCGGGCTATGCAACTAATTTTGAAAACTTTTTAATAGAAGTGACTTAGTCCATCGACTTTTCGGTCTCCACGGGTAACCTTTTTCAAGACTGACTTTACAAGAGAATAAAACTGGAATGACAGCTTCCAAATTTATTCCCCATCCCCCCCCCCACTAGAAATTCGGTCGACCGTGCTCACTATAATAATGTTGGTAGAAATTCTGACCGTGTTCTCTCTCTCTCTCCCTTCTTCGACTATCTTCAGAGTTTCATCAAACCTGCTATCACCGGCACATGCCCTTCTTCTTCCTCGATACCCACTCAAATTAGCCACGTTCAACGTGCAAATCGTGATGCGTATATGACAACGAGTGGGTTTAGCTCACACGCTTGTATCCATTGCCAACAATGTTCGTTGCACTCAAGAGACTCATATTTACGGCTCTGATCCCGTCATTCGATTGATGTCTTCATTTCATTCGTCTATGTAATTTCACCTACACCTTCCTGAAAACGCTGAGGTTGCTGCTTCTGATCTTGCTGACTTTAATGTTGCGCTCAGTGAAAGAGCTGGGCTGGCAGTGCTAGACTTGATCCCAGTCAACCGTCGCTTAGAAGCGGAGAGACTCAAGTGCTTGTACAAAGTAAGGAGTCGCCTTTCTAACAGGGGTAATCTGTTTGTGGTTTCGTCGTATGCTCCCACAGATATCTTTCATACCCTTAGGTGAAGTGTCCGTTGAGTTTGTGAACTACACGAGGGCGCATTTGAAATGTTTACCCACAAAATCGTTGAATATAGCGCTCCCCCTATACATAGTGATCTATCCAAAAGTAACTCTCTCGTTCCTTCACTTTCCTCCTATCGATCCATACCCTCGCGTAATGGGAAGATTTCAGCCCATGACCCTTTTCATAAATCCAGCAGGGCAGATATAGTGATTTCAGCAGGCGGTTCGAATGCTGAAGTAGGTCGACTGTTATCGAATGAGATGCGTTTGAGAGAAAACTTTTTGGGCTAGACTCCTGTCGCTCGGAAAAAGGGGAACGACTTTTTGGTCTTGTGTCCCGACCATCTCCCGTTTCTCGTTAGTACGAACTTCAGACGTTCTAATTGCCGGTACGCTAGGTAGCGTCCGTCATTTTCAAGTAAACAGTGGACCCAGATCGGTGGGGGGTTGCATACAGAGACAATAGTTTCCACTGGAACCCCGCGCTTGATTCCGGTCACGCATTAGTTTGCACTAAGCTGTTCATGTGCCTCGGTAGGCGCTTCAAACGCATAGTGCAAAGACTGTAAGAACGCGATAAGCTTTCCGATCCATCAGTCTTATCCGTCTTTTAAAATGCATAAGCAGAAAAGCTACATATAGCCCAGCCTAATGACATCGTTGAGCACTTGTCGCCTAATGACAAAGTGTTGCATTTGGCTGTTTTTGTAAGTTGTGGCCTGTCTCGTCGTATCGTAAGACCCTGGAGTTCTGCTGAATCATTGTACCTTCTCAAAGCATGTCAGATGATCCCTGCAGAAAGCGAGTAAGACGAAACACGACTCGTAGTGAGACGTACATCTTACGCGAGCTTTCCTGGGGACCGCTGAATCTAGTGGTCACGATGTGCATCACAGGTGGAAAGTGCAGCTGCGGTTGGATATTTAAGTCATCCAAAGAATGCTCCTGGAAGTGAGCAACTCAGTTTTTAAAGTTGACAGTTTGCCAGTTTACACTCAATAGCGGCATCTCCATGCAGGGCGGAGCCCTTTCAGACCAAGTAGTTTCATCCCGTCTTCTAGCACTTTCAACACATGTGCAGTGATATGTTTCGACGGATCCACCTACTTAGGTGGAGATCCAAGAGGAAATCCAAGCCTTAGGATGTCACAAATGGCCCAGCTCCGGTGGCCTTCCAAAGCCCATTTTAAGGATAATGGAGTGCGAATGGTTAGAAAAATTCGCGTTTCATTCTGAAACATATGGAGCTTTGAGCAGGTTCCGTCCTCGAGGAGAGAATCGCTTGTTGGCCCAAGGTCGGCACAGGGCCTACGACCAGCTTTTGCTCTCGTTTGTCGCCCCCAATGGACTACAACAAGGCTGCCCTATATACCCATTCATCTTCAACTGCCCCAAAGAACGTTCCATGGAATGCATTGTCTGGCCTTCAAGCCACGGAATTAAGCTCCCCTCTCTTGATATGTGGTAACGCACAGGCAACACAGAACATTCTGAACTGCTTGGTGATTGTGGTGGTCAGCTTGAGATAGTTGTCAACTTTAATTACATTGAGAGCTTGATAACAGCGGCAGATGGTGCTGATGAGGTGATTATTTCACGCAAAGCTAGAGCTAGGCAGTTTTCGCAAACCTGCGACACCTGTGGCGTCACCATGACATCCGACTCTCGATTAAGTAACGGATGTACGTTGCCGCGATCCGCCGTGTTATACTCTACGATTGTGATCCATGGTCACTTGGCTCTGAAAGTGCTCGACGTTTTCCTGTATTTGACAACCGACTTCTCTGAAGTAATGCTCCCGTCTCGTGGGAGAGTCAACGGAGTATTGACCAGGTGCTCCGTCGTGTGTTAGATAGGCATAGCCGCCTTCTTAACGACGTGATCGCTCTACACCACCTCCGGTGCTTCGGTCAAAGCTTGTGAATGCCTGTCCATCGTCCACCTTCCCGTGCTCTATTTGCACGTGCTGGGAAAGACTGGAAGAAGCAACGAGGTGGTCAGGCCATGACCTAGATTAGAGGTATGAAGAAGTTAGCACCAGCATCGAATTTGTTTGGTGCTTCTTGCCCCACTGGTTGAGGTTCAAGAGCTGAGGATTGTCGCTGGTGAGAGATGCTGAGGGACACGGCTGAGGATAGAAATCAGTGACTCCAACTGCTGTTCGGTCTGTATGTTAAACTTTCTTGTCCCTTGGACACCAACACTGCATTCAGCCGAACGAAAGGACAAAGTTAACATCAAAAGGCGCATGATGAAAAAGAGACAAACAAAGCGTAGTACTTACTGTGGTTTCCTTTCATTGTGTTCCACTCCCCTTTCCTATATTTGTAATTGTTGTCCTTAGCCCCTCGTACCCAAGACATCAAAATTCAAAGAAACAGTGGGTAATTTGAGCAGAGCAATGTTCAGTGACTTCTAATCGCTGAGTCTGGCGTTTAGGTCACAAATTTTTCATCACCAGTCGAGGTGACATCTTCAGTGCGAAGGTGGCGATCCCCATGCTCATCTGTTTACATATGTGGGTCACCTCTTGGTTCGACCTTCACCCCTGGGATGACCTTGACCTTAGCAAGCTATTGATTCTAGAATGATGACATTTTATCCTTTCAGGGCTGACTTCCAAATTTGGTAACTCGACTTTTAGCAGCCCCCTCTGATTTGGCCAATTCGATCTCTTGGAATCCGTCCCAATATACCCGCATACTCATATAAATGAATATATATATATATATATATATATATATATATATATTATAGAGAAGTCAAGGCGTACGCTGAGTTGTAAAACGTTTATTGTGACGTTCCGATCCAAACTAGGACTCGTTGTCAAACGTGAATGAATGAGTGTGTGAATGGGACGGCTGGTTCCGCGCGTTTTTGGTGTGTTGCTCGTCTGTCCGTTTCTCGGTTTTTCGCCATCGGTTTTGCCAAGGTGAAGTAATGCTTATCAACCTCGACGTGTCGGTTGAACGAGTTGATCGAATGGAGGGCTTCGAGGACCAGGCGCTCCCCCTTCTTCTTTGCTCCGGCGACTACCCTTGCGCTATCCATTTTGACCTCGTGATCTGTCTCTGCGCTGTGGTTGAAAATCTGTGAGTGTGGGTCGGCGCGTCCCAATGCTAGTTTGTGTTCGTGTAGGCGAGTATGTAGTTGTTTACCTGTCTCGCCTATGTATTCCTTATCACATCCTAGGCATGGGATAGCATAGACCACTCCTGATTGATCGTGCTGGTCCACACGGTCTTTTCCGTTGAATAAGGCGGTCCGCAGGGTGCTGACGGGTTTGTGGGCAACTTTGATGCCCAACGATTTTAGCATACGATCTACTGCCTCTGATGCTCCTCGTATGTATGGTAGTACGACCATGCTTTCTGGGCCACTTTTCTTTTGGTCTTTTTTGTTATTTCGGATGCAAGAGTTTACGAAGCTTTTTGGGTAGCCGTTTGCCATGAACAAATTGAAAAGCCTGATCAGTTCCTTTTTTCGGAGTTCGGGTGTGCTGCAGTGTGTGTCGGCCCGGTGGAATAGGGTGCGCACACAGCTCTTCAAGTGACATGTTGGGTGGTTGCTTTGGAAGTTCAGTATGCGGTCGGTTGTCGTTGGTTTTCGATAGACCGTTGTTTCTAGATTTCCGTTTGTTTGCTTCATGATCAGAATGTCTAGAAACGGCAGTTTTACGTCGCATTCTTCTTCCTTTGTGAATTTTATTCCAGGTATGAGCGTGTTCAGGTGTTTATGAAATCGATCTAGTTCAGACTTTTTTAGTATTACAAATGTGTCATCAACGTATCTGATCCACAAACGAGGTCTAATTGTTTTGAATGCTTTGGCTTCGAATTGCTTCATGGCTACATCTGCTAGCAGGCCTGAAAGCGGCGACCCCATCGGTGTGCCTCGTATTTGTTTGTATATTTTTTCATTGATTTGTAAATAGGTTTCCAGGCAGAGATCCACCAGACCCATCAGGTCTCTTGTTGATAACATCGTTCTTTCTTGTAGACTGGAGTCGTTTTCCATCAGGCTTCGGATTCCCTCTAAGGCCATCTGCCTTGGGATGTTCGTGAACAACGATGTCGCGTCAAAGGAAACCATTATTTCATCTGTTTTAAATCTAAAGTTTCTTATTTGTTTCAAAAAAGCAATGGAGCTTTTTGTGTCGTGGTTGTCCTCTGGAAGAGTCGGGCGCAGGAGGCTGAAAAGATATTTGGCTAGTTGATAGTTCGGGGCCGTAGTGGACGCGACGATTGGTCGTAGTGGCACCTGCGGTTTGTGAACCTTTGGAAGTCCGTAGAGTCGTGGAGTTGGACCTTCCATGGGTTTTATACGTTTGTATAAATCGTCTGTGATCTTCTTGCTTTTTTTGAGTGTGGTTAGTGCAGTAGAAATTTTGCTTGTTAGTTTTTGATCGGATTTCCTGTGACTGGTTGATAGGTTTCCTCATCACAGAGTAGCGTTTCTACCTTTTTCTTATAATATATATATATATATATATATATATATATATATATATATAGGTATTGTACATTTTTGCGCTTGTTGTGTTGTTTTGTTTTTATTCTCACTTTTATTTCTCGCTTATATTCTTGGTTCATTGAGTATTCCCGGGATGACGTGTTCCCGCGAAGAATTGGGTTCCGCGGCTATGGGTCGGTAGCATTAGGATTCCATTTATTCGTTTTTCATTTATTGAGTCAGTTGAGCCTCTTGCTTATCAAGAGATAGTAAAAGCGATCCAATTAAATGTTTCTTGATTGAATTTGTTGAAGAGTGCCAAGTTTCCAAAACCTTAGCAAGCTACTAATTCTAGGAAGTTGAACATATTCCAAATCGGATGTAACGTTTTGCGATGCAATCAGAGTCAGATCAAACGCACAATGACAACATTCGAAACCATAAGATCCCGTCATCACCCGTCGCTAGTCATTTTCTGATGAAGCAACATCCACCCGGCCGAAGCTCTACGTTTCGGGAAAATCATGTTTCAATCCTCAAAATGTTATTCTTAAACAGGAAAAAAATTGCCGAAAGCAGGCTTCTACGTCAATTTAGATTAAATAAATGAACAAAGTAGTCAGTTTACCATGCTAAGGTCATCATCATAATCAGAGAAAAAGCATTCATTCATCTGTGCAAAGTCGGAATCACTTGGATTGGACAGTGTTTGTAATTGCACAGCTCCATTGTCATGCACCGAAAAAGAAAGCAAATATTGCTGCTCAACCCTGCAAGCCAAGGTTTGTTCGAACAACACAATACAGCTTCTTCCAGCCACGTTTCCCATATCGTGATGTCATGTTCGTCATAGAATAAAATCGATTTCTTCATGCCGTGATAACAAATTCATCAATAAAATACTCTACCGGCAAGCCCCGAGTAGGCTTTCGTCAGTCCGGACAACTGGGTGCGCCCTAATCATCCTGGCTAAAACTCAGGCACAGAGCACAGAGCATTAGGCTGCCCAAAGTACGTAGTGACATTGCCCACACATCGAATGCAATAACTATCATGCGATATCCCCAAGATCAGCGTTATCGCTGTAGCCAAACAGATGGCACCAAAAAAGGATGTCTGGCCCAAAGTGTGGATGTACAATGTTAACTAACCGCCACTGAGATAAATTTTATCCTCACGGTACATATTTCGGATGGATGAAAGCTTCGGTCATGTGACTCTAACTTCACCACGGTTTCGGTTAGAGTCAGACTAAAACTGTATATACCTTAACGAGCAAAACGTAACTGTATGAGCTTCTTCCTAAGCCCCGCATCCACTGAGTTTAACTGTTGGTCAAGAATATTTACTCAAAGGAAACACTTGAAACAAAACTGGGCATGAATGTCAAGGGACTCCAAGAGAACGGGTCTCCGGGCCAATTCAGTGACCACTACCTTAAAGCAAAACCAACGAAACATGGAGTCTTTACCGTTCCTGAGAAAGAACTATTCGTCACCCGTCCAATTTCGAATGATGACTCCAGTGAACCATTTCAAACAACGGATTTTGCATGCAATTCAAGCTACGCTCAGTGATGCCGAAATAAACATGTTTCATTCAGTCCATCTAATCATTTAACAACGAAGCAAAGCTCGACAGTATTTTCCAATCACATAAGTATGCGTTGACCACTTCAACTGCTCCTGTGTAACAAGCTACATCGGTCGTACCGGTCAGCAGTTGGTCAATACGATACAAAACACCGTCCTGCGTGCCTGAAAAAAGGATTACTAGGCCATTCGAAATTACATTGTGTAATATATTGTCAGCACGGCACACGTGGACGATCTCGGTAAGCTATTCAGCACCATCTAAGGAGTCCCAACCAATCCTCCGAACCAGTTCCGATGCGTCATTTTGTGCATGGCCATGGCAGCAACCATATGAATCCACCACACTGAACGATACAAAAAATACCTTGTCCATAACCTAAAGTTGTCGTGGGCACAAATTGTGACGTAACCAAAGGTCCATGACAAAACAATGCGAGTACGCTGACAATCAAACTGATCCCTGTCCTATCTTGACGGACAATTCCCACCACCCCACCTCTTATTTTGACCTTTATTCCCCATTTACCACGTACAGGCTTGACCATAAGTGAATGGAACTCCGCTTCATATATCTTTCCAATGATTAACAGAAACCTTTTATAAAACAAGTTTGTTATTTAGCTCGTTCACATCAGGTCTGATTTGGGGTCCTGAACAAGAGGGCTGATCTGGTTGTTTTTTAACTGCATATACACGTTGCTCAAGACCAGTCTTAGAAAGCTCAGTGTAACAAATAAATATAAAGAAAACACGAATAGCGAATAAGCTCGTTTTCGGTAACATCATCCTCGTGGCTAATACAGTTACGTTTATAGGTTAGAAATGCATAGATTATGAACAAGGTCTGTGTGCTAAAGTTTGATTGGATTGTCGTCAAAGTTGGTGTTGCGTAGTTAGGAAGGATCCCGAAGGGTCCGTTTAGAAATGTGGCAACAACGAAAAGCATGACTCTGGGACCAACAAATAGATGATGGATAGTCAGATCCAGAAAAAAGTAGGTCTGGAGTGGTCACTCATTTACGTTAGGTAATAATAAAAGCATTGAAAATTCAAAGACTTGGTGAAAAAGAGAAGAATTCGAGGAGATATTACAGAGACGTTTAAGGTGATGAAGGACTGTTCTGGTCATTAGCCGGATAGCCTATTCTAGACTTCTAAACAAGGGGGACACCCAAAATTCCGCGTAAGAACGGATAAATCGATCGTTTAAATGAAATCAACTCCGGACACAAATGTGACCAACTTCGACAGAAACAATGCCAAAAGAACAACTTTTACCAGTTTGTTTACGAATGATAAGACTCGAGGAGAGTTTTCATTCAAACGACAATGCTGGCAACTTTCAGCGCCAATAATTTACGCTACGTACTTCAAGGCTGATCCCTTTGGTAGTGGATCTCATGAGCTCGTCACGAGTGGTAGAGTTCGTCAGGGTCACTCTTTGAATCACTTTCTCTCAAACTTTATAGTTGTACTGATGCTATTATTGGCCATATCCATGTACGAAAACAGTGGGATCGATCTATGTGCAAACAGCAAGCTTTGAGGCTAGGAATAGAGAGGGTCGATGTTTTTCGTCTGAGTGACGATTCAGTCAAGTTGCAAGATTTGGTGGATAATTGCAACAATAAAACGAAGTTCAGGATGCGTTTAGCACCTGTTTAGTTCAAAAGATTACAGGACTGGGATAAAACTATACCACATTTTGGCCTAATTGGGGGTCTTTGGCTCGAGGGGGTAACCTTTTTAGCCTGGGAAGTTAAATTTCACCTGTTGGTCGAATATTGAATGGAGTGTCGCCGGGAAAATGGCTCGCTTGATACTTTTGGGACGGATGTGACATACGTTTGTCTGTCCTTTAGGGATCATGTGAACTCTGCGACACTAAGGTCCGTCATTTTATACCGCTTAGAAACGTGACCGCTGCAGGTGGTGAATACATGGAGACAGTCGGTGTATAAGCATTTGTTGCGTGTAGCTTCTTTGAACCATGGTGAGAAAGCAACCTCAGAAGCGAGTGCTCTATTTGAACATATTCAGATAGTTGAGATGTGTTACACATAAACCCAGATCCGCTATGTAGATAGTTCCTGCATGATGAATCAAGTTATTCAGTCCATCCTAGAACGCAAGCATATAAGGACCATAAATAGTAGGCTGACCCGAGTAGGACGTAATGGACCTCTGAGTTGAGGTCCGTGAGACCGGTCCGCCGGATGTTTGGAGACATTTGGTGACACGGCTAGGTGTGGTTAATGTTTGAAAGAACTGAACTGAAATAATGGTCACATAATCTTTCAGACGCCTCTGTGATGCAGTACATTTACCCACCTATATCCAACGGCACCATTCACACTAGGTAACTTAGGAATGCATCGAATCAGCAAGCAGCACAATCACAGACCACATCGGTAGCTCTGAGTATCGGACTGATTTAAACGATGACTTCAATATTGTCCACAGCTTGCACCCAAATCAGGACAAAGGCGGTCATCCAGTATGTCAGGACGGAACGAAATACGGATGGTATCGAAAAAAGATGAGCAATTCGGTGTATTGAACGAGAAAATATAGTATCACCAACACGGCTTTTTCGATGCGAAGTGTTTTGTGGTTAGCCAACGCTTCGATTACCGTGGGTAACCATTCACAAGGCAGTTTGGTTGTAAAACTGCCTTGAGGAAAGTTAATTATGGTAACCAAAACGATGGCATCCATTTGTGGAATATGAATGTAACCAAGGCATTAGAAATAAGAAAACAAACGTCCGTGGACATAAACTGGTCAGGGTTATTGACAGTCATCCATCCGTCAACTAGAAACCCGTATGTAGTTATACTAATCACTTGGCTGGCACGATCTGACTAATTGTCGTACAGTTTACCTCCCATGGTTGATGCTTTGACTTACCTAATCGCTTATTCATGGGCTTATCGATTGCATGCGAGTTATTTAAGTGGTATAAGAGTAAGTAACGGAAAAGCAAACCAGTAAATCTACTGGTAAGTAATGCCAGGTTATCTACCAAGGAAGTTGTAGGCTTTCATGCGAGGACTATCCACTCAAATTATACGTTTTCCACCTGTGTTCGCTAAACGTGATGCCTGCGGCTGGAACCCAATGGACAACATAAACACGACTTACGGAACTCAAACAACTGGACAACAATGAATTACTGAAGATAAATCCACGCGCGAACGGTTCGTTGAACCAAACTGGCAGCTTGTGGTCATTCTCATGAGTCTCGACCGAACTGAACAGATGTGCATTTCGTTCATAACCTGAATTTATTGGTAAATGTCGGTGGGATGAAGTGAATTAGTGTCTAGCAGAGTCAAACATCATAGAACATAGGTAACGGTAGGGGAAACGTTGAACGGAATGAAATGGACGACAACGAAATGTACGGCATTTTTAAAGTCAGAGAATGTGTAGCTAAAAACGGAAGTAGGCAGCAACTTAGTCGCACGCAGTGTGGTTGATTACCATGAGTAGGTCGGACGCTGTCACGTGATGTAGACATGGACTGTATGCGCGTGCGCGATGAGACATGCATAACTTCTAAGATAGTAGCCACAAATTGCAGGCCAGGTTGACAATGGAATCAGTCAGACAAACACAATGTCCGCTTGTGTGTTTGTGTGAAAAATCCTGAATTATGATACGTCCATGCACTTGATCGCGACTACATTTATCAAAAACCGATCGGTGGCATAGGGGGAGACGTGGTTAACTGACTGAGGCAATATGAAGCGAACACAGTCAGTAACAATCGTTGATTGTTGTATCGAAAGCGGCTGCAGGATTTACTTGATGTAGTGGTGTGTTCGTGGGGATCATGTAATGGAATGGGTGCTTAAGCATCAGTGCCCTCTAGCCCGTTTGACTGAAATTGTTCATGAACACACTGCTGTGAAATCAACCCGGATTGGAAAGTTCGTTTTCACACTTTGTAAGTTGATTAACTACTCATAGTATTTAGTCTACTGACGGTTTTTAACTTTGCCGTATCCTGGATGAATTCCCATAGTTTAGTTCTATGAGCCGGCCGAGTAAATTAGACGTGAACTGAGGTTTAATCTCCGTTTATAATCAGCCCCTTCGAAGTGTTTTCATCTGGAGAAAACATTCTGAACTCCTGCGCTGGTCAAAGATCCAAGAGGCATATCTTATCCCAAAGGATTCAATGCTGTTTGACTGGACTTTTGTCTACTGAATCCGGTTGTTCTTTTATATGCCCTTCTTATATGATCTTACTCTATTTGCTTGATTCTTCTCTTCCTGACGATATCGACTCACCTAGTCTGTCACAACTATATTTATGTCACTGTAGTCGATGACCGAATAGCCATCATATAACAGTGCGACTTCTATCTGGTTAACTTTATCCGTAATTTAACTCGCGTTGTGTAACATTTTTGCTCAGTTATTTTCTGGGTTAGCCATTTGTTACAATACTGCACTGAACTGCTTCTCAGTCCTGATACCCTGTGGTTATTGGTTGTTCATGAAAAGCCTATAATGTTTTCTTCTGTGCTTTTGTGATTATTCTACCGGAATTTACGATCAAATCACGGTTATTCCGTTTGGCTTGTCCTACTGTCCATGGAAATCTTAGCCCCTCATCGTGAGTACGAGTTAGTGATACTAATTTACGGTCACATTCACAGGTTGAGTAGACGAAACAACACTCCCTCACACAAGCCTCAAATGACTGAGGACACGACAGAGTTCGTCCCCTATCACCTAACCATATCACACAATGTATCCAACCATCTGATAGATATGTGTAGTGAACCTAAACCTAGCTGTTGGTCAGGTCCTGCCTGAACGGAGACACCGGTAGATTTTTTTTTATATTTTCTCCTACCATGTCACGGACTGGCTACCTCGACCGATCTTCCGGGCACTATTCGCCTCCATGAACGATTTAACCAAGAAAGTGTGTCGGTGATCATACGTATCTCTTGTTTCAGTCGTCTTGATCCATTTGGGTTCAGTATTTGTTCTACCTTTTATCTCCAAGCTTTAGACAAAACCGGCAATCCTTTAGCCACGACCCACAATCCTCTAGTCACGACCCATCATTCTTTAGCCTTGACGCACAACCTTTAGCCATGCTGCTGCAAGCCAGTCAGATCAAAAGTATCGGAATATAATGACACCAAAATACATTGGAACAATTTATTTTTTTACCAAGATTGGTATTAAAATGCTTACGGAACAAATGAGAAGGTAAGACGATCTTATGCTGCACGGTTGACCGTGGCAATGGTATCAAATGCTGAACCGCAAACTGGTTGGAGAAGGTTTAAAAGATGTGCCCGTATTGTCGAACCATGTGGCATAGTCCTTATTACTGTTGTATTTTCAGGGAACCAATTCTTATTGTACTAAATAAATATAAACAAATTAAAGTGGCAAACATTTTACCTGTTTGAATTCGCTGGTTGAAAAGTGGACTATACGGTGGGAGAAAATGTATTTGCTGACCGGTGTGTAGTTGTGCGTCCACAGCCCTCCGATGGAGGGGCGCACTATCAAAGGTAAATACTACTGAAACTTTAGATTGCTCAGTACCAATAGACGTTGAGCATCATGAGAGAAACTCGATCAAAGTATGCCGTTTATTCTTTGAATGACATTCGTCCTTCAAGATACCGGCGACAAATGAACAAGCTAATATGTTCAAGTTAGGTCCTTTACTTGACTATAGAATTCGGATGGCTTTACTATCTGCCTTTGTGCTCCCATAGCTACGACAGCATCATATCTTATAGTTGGTTTCATCGATATACAGACTCAAAGTTGCAGCACCTGATTGTTGCAGCCAGTCGACATATTCTACTAGTTTAGATTTGACTGTATATGAGTTTTGTTGCTTTCTTAGAACACTCAGCTTCTTAATTGAGTAGTGATGCCCATCCAGCAATCGATCAGTGGATGACTTGCTGACTGCTGTGCTTGGGAAGTCCTTCTCCGTCCTTTCCTTCAACTGTCTCAGTGTGCTTGAGGGGTTTTCAACCCCCACTTCACACAAATGCTTGACAAACTCATCGTTGGACTTCGTCTTGTAGGACCCAGGAGCGAAAGCCTTTTCCCTATCAGTAGCTACAGTAGCACGGCATATTTTGATCTTGATGTTGAGGTGTTTGTCAAAGTCCTTCGATTCATCTTGCCTTCGTGCACATTCGATTATCTTGCGTCGATCTACTGCGCTGGTGAAAAGGTACGACCTTTTCTTCTCAGTCATATAAATGCTCCCCATATTGTAAAGAGGTGATGTGTACTGTACCAGGTAAAGTATGGCGAATACTTTAACATGGGGCCACAAAGTGGTTATATCACCTGAATGCCTCCGAAAGAGATATCAACCAATCGAAAAACAGTCTTCCCATGGAAGGGTCAAATGCCACAAACAAGCGGTCCTGTAAGTAAAATCTGTAATGTAACAAAAGGTATTCTGTTTGACATTTCAAGCCTTAGACAAATATCAGAACTGGATATGATCAAACAAAACAAAGGTTTGGTTCGTTAGGCCTTTAGATAAGTAGATACAATAAAATTCTGAGAGCAATACACACAGCTATGGTAAGTACAGCTCCATTATTGTCATCACTTCATTTATGCTGTCACATTTGACACCATTACTATCACCGAAATTTCAACAATAATAAGGACTATGCCACATGGTTCGACAATACGGGCACATCTTTTAAACCTTCTCCAACCAGTTTGCGGTTCAGCATTTGATACCATTGCCACGGTCAACCGTGCAGCATAAGATCGTCTTACCTTCTCATTTGTTCCGTAAGCATTTTAATACCAATCTTGGTAAAAAAATAAATTGTTCCAATGTATTTTGGTGTCATTATATTCCGATACTTTTGATCTGACTGGCTTGCAGCAGCATGGCTAAAGGTTGTGCGTCAAGGCTAAAGAATGATGGGTCGTGACTAGAGGATTGTGGGTCGTGGCTAAAGGATCGCCGGCTTTCTCTAAAGCTCGATGGGAAAAGCTGTAGTGGCTGAACTCTAGTTCTCAGCACTATACTCTTACCTCACCGTAGCTGATATGCTATTCTCATCATATGGGAAAGACCAACGGAGACCTCCGTTCTCAAAAACCGACAGTTTTGTGTATAGTACATCTGAACCCACACGATTTTCCTGGGTAGTGTATAGGGACATATCTGGGAGAGACATTCGGGTACCACATCAGTGCCACAATGAATTAGGTTGGTCAGAACTCCAACGCGCCTATGGCATACGCAACGACACTTCATCCGACATCCATCCTTCGAGTAGAATGCAGCTGCTTAACGAACAAATATTTACTGTTTCAGCTAGAGCTTCCCCTGACAGGACAAGGTTTGGTTTTTGGGCCAACCAAGTTTTGTAGAGTCATTACATAAATCGAATGTGCAAAACACATCGCAAGCATTGTTACTCTGTTGTGTAGACTATCTACTAAACGTTACACCTTAAATGGACTTTCCTTCAAAAGAACAGTATCGTCGGTGTATTTTGTCGTATAGTACTTCGTCTGACCACCAATCGATGCTGATATTATTACACGAAGATATGGCTATCTTATTACCCATTTCAATTACAAACAGGAAATGTAAAGGTGATGGGGGATAATCCTAACGAACACCATTTCTCGTGGTGAACTCCGGTGAAAAAGCGCCATAAGCACAATCCTGGATTTGACTTTTCACGTAAAATTATGAGAAAAAAGAAATTTTCCCGCAATATTTATCAACCAGAGGCAGCGAAGGCGAACTGTATGGTCGAATGATTAGAATTCCTATTTCATATCACAGAATACAGAGATGACGGATCTACAGAAGGTGTGTATGTGATTTAAAGTTCTTCGAACTGCCGAGTATGTGTTCAGGTAAACCCCGATGGGGTCTGAAACCGGCTTGATTCCTAAGCGAACATCTTTCACGGAAGCCAGACGGTCAACGAGATAAAATACCAGCAAGCTGTTTGGATGCGATTATCACTAAGCTAGTTCTGTGATTTCCAGAACAGAACCTGCCAATTTTCCTGTACATCGGCACAATCACCGGTTCACACCACCCCATGTGAATCTGCCTATTGTACTAGATCAACATGAGGAGTTGTGTTAGTTAAAATACCAATGCTCTGCCTCCATCCACGAAACAAAGGACGGAGATAGCTCACCCGATCTTGCATTTTTGTACGTCTTCAGATAAAATTCCTGTCGGAAAACCTCTATTTACCATGGAGGAATGATACCCACCTGCGCCGTTTCTCGTGCACGTATTATCACAAGGTTTACTGTGGAAATGAGTCAGACAATTTTTTCTGTAAACTGCTCCGTCCTTCGGCTCAGACAAAGTTCTTTACAGTGAATTGGTTAGTCGTCAGCTGTATCAGTTATTCTCCGCAGACCGACACTTAAAATGAAGCGGTAGATTTTGCGACCATTGTCAAATTCTGCAATTATCTCAAAGGAATAATGAGCATTCTCCATGGTGTCTCCCCCACAGAGGAAAGTGAATCATAATGAGTGCTATTCTCGGACTCTTGATCGATTCAAGTCATTGAATAAACTTTGATTGAACGTTTCATACCATTTAATGAGTTTTTACATAAACTGACCACCACCGAGGCGATCAGCGTTTACATTTTCTCACCTGTCTGATGCATACATGAACTTTCATCACCTTGGTATTTGAAATTGAAAGAGAAAGTGGGAAGGTAGTGGAGATGGGATAACGATTTGTGTACCGTGTAAGAGAGTTTTCGTCTGTGCGCACGGAAGAGCAGTAAATCATGGTGGCAAAATCTGTCATGGTCGATTGCATTGCGGGCTGCTGTACCACTCGGTCGCCCAGTGCAGAAGAGGCATCTTTGGTGGAGGATGCATCTCTAGCACTTGCGCAACCAAGTGTATACTCCAAGTCATAGGGGTTGGTCTTCTGGAAACTACTAGGAGTCGGTGATTGATTGCTCAGTTCAATTGCCCTTCGGACGAAGCTGGACATACAGGTTGCTCGGTACACCCCTAAGCCACGACTGCCGGTGACCACAGTGTTGTCCGCTCCATACCCCACCTGTAATTGATCTGGAATCAGGGTTTAGCCATCTCCCCAAGGGTGACTTTCAGTCAACCAACCTGGTGGAAGGGACCGAGCTTTCACTTGGAGAGAACATCCCGGAAACTTAAAGACATTGTGTGAGACTTGCTCATCATAGGTTGTGGTAGAGGTACCGTCTTTTGAGAGCATTTCGAGGGGCGTTCATGACAAGTAGCCATCTCTGAGCCTGACCATACTTTGGCTTTTAGAAACTGATTATTTGGAAGTCTCTAGAGGTTTCAAGATAGTTTATTTGTATCTTGAAGTTATTGGGTTTCGATCGTTTACAGACCAACACATTATTCCTCCCGAACTTCATGAGTCCATCAAAAAGGTATTAGACGATTTAGCTTCAAATGAGTATTGACTCCGATGAGTTTTCAGCTTGGACCAAGCCGACTGAGATTTCGTTAGAGAGCGATGGAAAAACCCTCCGAATTTGTGGTGATTTTCGTATTAGGTCGAACAAAATGCTCGAACAATTCAGTTGATCCACTCTCAAACTTGGAGAGATTTTACCTTAGATCCACGATTTAAAGTATATTTCGAAACTTGACCTCTAGGATGCATTTTGACGCATTCCACGTGATAACCACGAAATAACCAAAATTAATACGCCCTTTTTTTATACCAGTGAAATTTTCTGCATTTTGGTCTTAGCATTGCCCCTTATCACTTTCAAGCATTTCATTAATTCCCACATTTCGGACATCAAAAGTGTTTGTGCTTACGAAAAGGATATCATTGTTTACGCTCCCACCAAAGATTTGCACTGGGACCGTTTGGGATAATCGCAGGACAGATTTCCCAAACAGTGTGGTCATCAACCCCGACAAATGTGTTTTCCCCACTCCTGATTTCTTCTGGTTGTTGTTTCTGGCTGATGCTCACGGTTTTCACCCTGACCCCAAACGATTCGCTCTGTTAGCCTGTGCACCCTTTCCTTAAACAGTTGTATAATCGCCTTCTCTACCGGGTTCTCTTCAGTAATACTCCGGATTTATTCCAAATTTTGCCACCAAAATTGCATCCTCATTCGATCCTCTTCCAACAGATGTTCCAGTAGTCTTCGCGTTTTGTTACCGTTCTTATCCACTTATGTTGTTTTTCGCACTATTTTCCAACAAACATCTTCCAGGGTTATTACAGACGCCTTTCCTACCGGCATGGGGGCCGTTCTAGAGAAAGTGGGTCATCCAGTTTTGTGCGTTTCTCACCGAGTCGTTTCTGCCGAACGCGGATATCTAGAAAGGCAGTGAGGCTTTGGCTGTTTAGTGGGCTGTTACTCGTTTGCACAAGTATTTCCTTGGCACCCATTTCACCACTGCCACTGATCACAAAGCACAGTTCATCTGTAGTCCACATCGGTCCCTGGCTAAATCGTCGGCAGCCATGGTTCAGTGCAGAAGTGTCGCTTTACCAGAGCACTTTCATGACATTCAACATCCCAAAGCACCCTCCGTTCCACATGTGAACTACTTGTATCGCTAAGCCATCTTCAACGAAGCATCTACTGTTGGCTGCTTGCTCACACGGCCACTACCTGTTAGTCGGTCAGATTTAGTTCGGGAAACAAAGACGTATTACCAAGCTATCATATCCTGTTGTCGCCATGAATGGCAAACCGACGTTTGTCGTCGCCTTCCTGAATTCTATAAAAGACGCAAATAAATTTCAATGACTTGTGATGATATCTTGTGTTTTACCGACAGAATCATTGTTCCTCCTACATCGGGAGCTGCGGTTTTGAGAGGTTTGCTCTAGGAAACCTAGGTACTGCAAAAATGAAATCTCTTGCCCGTCATACTTAATGGTGTCTAGAGTTGAACGATGACTTGGGCCCTATTACTAAAATCTATCTTGACTGCTTACATAAACGTCACAAACAACCATCGAAAGGGACACATTGTTATGTCGCCAGAGCCTTCGGAACGTGTCCATTTTCAGTCAGGTACCATGTTCTAGTTCATAATAATTTTTACTCCTGATGACCGGAGATATATTTTACCATTTCTCCTTATATGATTTCGCAACTACAGCTTCATGCGAAACATTTAGTCACGAAGTTATTCCGTGTGATGTACTCAGTTTGGATAGTATTCATACTGGTGAGTACCTCTCGGTCAACTATTTACGTCGGGAGTGCGAAAATTTGAGTATGGTTATACTAATCACTTTCAGGTTGGTGTGCCGTGGACTTTCACTCAAATTAGTGAGTGGGTTTTATCGACCATTTGCACTACTCTGTCTGGACCAGTATCCAGTTTGGCGTTCGTTATATAGCCTTTCTCTAATTGGGCTACTACGCAATTTGGAGAGGTCCACCGAACAGAGTCATTTTTATCTAATTCACAAATTTTTTAAGTCAGATCGGCGAATGAGCTCATTTTTAGTGACTCGTACTCATGCCGTTACATATTAATATCACAGAATATGCCCGTCGATTCATGAAAAAGCATGTAACACGGAGAAGTTTCTTTTCGATATATCACTTCAGGCATTTAGATGTATAGTACTGGGTAAAGGAGAGTACATGTGCAGCTGTGGATAGCAGAGAGTGAGTAAGTGTGCAACAATCCTGGTAACTTGAAGTCATGCTTCAACTTGATGAACCTTGTCCGTTGTGTGAACGATAATAAGTGTGAAATGTGTTACCAAATGGCGTGAAAATACAGTGTGAAAAACAAAGGTGTGAAAAAAGAGGTGAAAAAAGAGGTGTGGAGCTGAGGAGAATTGGTTCATTGGAACCATAAGAGAATCACTTGTTACGGCCACGGCAACAACAACTGTTGCACGGGATTACGCTGCTTACACAATTCCAGCTTCAATAGTCGAATTGCTATGGCTTCTGACGTCATCAGCAACCGCCTGCGTAATCCTTTCGCGTGAAATCTTGGAGTTTTCAGGACTGGTTTGAAAGCTGTCACTGTGTCATTTTGGTGTCCGCTATCCACCAGATGTTGTAGGATTGCGCTATTGATAGTCCGAACTGTTCCTTTGCGTGAAGAAGCCGTGACGTGTTCTAATATCCTCTTTGACAGGCGTCTCGTCGTATGTCCAATATACTGTGCACTACAAGAGCATGTAAACTGATATAGAATGGAAGACTGAGACAGCTGAGGCAACCTGTCCTTGGATTGTTGAACAATGTAAGGCTTGGTATTTGTTAGGATTCGGACATGTGTAGCGGGAAAGGACTTCCCGAGGGTATTAGATATGCATAGCTCTAGTATTTCTAAGGTTTTGTCACCCTTTAACGGGACAGTTAGAAAGACATCCTTTTAATTGGCCATTTGTATTTTCATTTTGTGTCTCCTCTCCCCCACATGTTGACGAATCAACGGTTCTGGATAGCCTTTTTCTAATAATGTGTCACGTATGTGTTCAAGTTTTTGGGCAATCGTATCAGGATTACATATGTGTAGCGGTGGCCATCTTTGTTCATACTTTTACCACGTTTATTGTTTAACTGAACGCTGACTGCCAAGCGCGGTTGCCATTTGACCATTGCTCTTGCGCATGCTCTCACGCACGCTCCCAAATACACTCTAACCACCATCTCTCCCAATCACCTTCTCGTTCTCACGGGTCGTAGAGAATACCGTTCTGGGTAACATATTCGTACAGTGCCGAGCATTGGAGTAACGTGCAAGTGGTCCCCGCAGCACAAAGGACCGAAGCACACGTTTACTAAGGAGACCGCTAAGTTAGGTGTAGCAACCTATACAGATGTTTCTTGTTTTGTAGGTCAGACAGCTCACTGTATTTCTTTTGCATCATAGGCAGACGAAACTTAGAAAATGCGTATATTGCCCCAACCACGTACATTTCCGATACACCCTCCTTTCCATATGTCCGTCCTCCATTCTACGTAATCCCACATCAAGAAAAGCGAGGAAATTGTCCGTCTCTATCTCCACTAAAAATTTGGTGATTGCTTGGGTAGTGTTGAATGTCCGCAGTAGTTCGGTTATGTCCTTTTCTGAGTCACAAGTTATGGAAGTGTCATCCGTATATCTGGTATATATATATGGACCGTCGATGGTGCTGCGTAGTGGTCCACTTTCGAGTTTTGCTGAGAATATATCCTCCAGAGGGTGTCCAAGTGGTGGTCCCATTGCTACCCCGTCCTCCTGCCCGTAGTATTTTCCACGATACAGAAATTGGACATTCCATGCACATCTGAGGATTAGTTCTTTTAACTTGGCCACAGGAATGTCGAGTTTGATATCATTATCGGTCAAGTACTGACAGATGAAATCCCCCGTCTCGATCAACGGAACGTTTGTGAACAGGGATTCCACATCTAGGAAAAGCATAGTCCGTTCAAACAGATCCTGATGTTTTAACATATCCGCAAAGAGAATGAATCTTTCACACTATACTTTGTTAGTGACTCGCGCACAGGTTCAAGAATTTCTGCAATCCACTGAGCTATGGCGTGATAGGCTGAGGCGCCCATTTAAATCTCCGGCCTTGGGGGTATATGTGGTTTGCGTGCTTTTGATGCATCAACTGAAAAAAGCTCCGTTTTTTCGATAGATCAGAATTGCTGAATTTCTTTAATTAAGGGTTCAGGAGTGGTGAAAATCTGTCCTTCATTCGGCGTAGAGGCTAACATTCCGTGCGGTCTTACGGTATTTTTTTTACTGCATTGGGGTGCGGTCTCCAATCCTTTGAAGATTTCGTGTCAGCCGATTCACGAGTACCTGTGGTTGGGTATTAGTAGTGGCTTTAAGTTGGAACAGTTTTGAAATTACTTTCGTGTTTGTGCATTTGCCACCGCGAACCCTTTCTTTCCAACTCTTGTTGTTTCTAATTGAGGATTTTCTAGTCCTTAGTCTTCTGCTGCTGCCGATAGAATTAGATATTAGGTTTGATTTTGATTGTGAGGCAGCTGCTGAAGTGGTCGTTGTAATGAACGTGTATTGAAAATCCTTCCAAATGTTCTACACGCTTTGTGAACGTGAATACATTTGACAATAATTTGCTAAGCTTGTCCATACACAACACTTCTGCTCGTTTGTTTGTTTGCGTAACACATTTGAATTTGGCCTCGAATCGTTTATAACCGTCGAGCTTGAACAAAGGGACTTTGAACCTTTGGGTTTTACTGTTGAATCTATTCAACAGCATACCTGAGGCTTGTGTATAACTACATTTTTTGCAATTTTCAATTTAGCACCCTGGAAGCTACAAATCAATCTTCTCCTGGTTTTGGAATCCGTGTGAATTGGCTACGCTTTGCTCAATTTGCGAGAAGTGTGACTTACAGTCGTTACTCCACGTGCTGGTACGTCTCCTTCTTCTGTTGCTGGTAATAATTTGACGGACTTTCACGTGGAGGTAAAACTAGAATTTGAAAGTGTTCAGTCAAAAGTGAAAGCCGTTAAAGCTATGCTTAGGGCGGCTGAAGCCAAACAAATCGCGGCTGAGGCGCTTAGACGACATGGAGGGGGAATTCTTATGGGACAGTCCGCATTTGGGAAAGGAATATTGGAGAATTATATATTTAATTGTTCATCCTAGGTACCAAAGATCTTAGTGCTGGTGGGAACCGAGATGACGACTTGGGTTTTCTGATAACTTTGACCCTTTGAACGGCATGGATGGGCTAAACCGGTTGCTAGTAGGATTGAAGTTGCCTAAAAGCGAACTCCTTTAGCTCGACGGTTCATCTTTACTGTATGCTTCGTCCTTCCGACTGTTTGAGAGTGAGATCAGGAGCCTAGTAAAGGGTGATGGTCAGCTTTTGGACTATTCGTTTCAATATCGTGGGGAAGGCAAAAAAGGGTGGGAAACATCCGTCTAGAGTACAGATGTTCACAGCACCACACGGTATTCTATCATAGTCTAGAGTCTAGTGCAACATCACTCCAACAGTTAGTTTCACATTCGACGTTACAATAATAACAACCGTCTCTTTTCCGGAACCACTTGGAAGCGGTCGTTTAGTTTCCGATTCTCACTAGCAGCAATTCCACATTTTGTTTGATCCAAAGCAAGAGAGTTCCACGTTTCTAATTCAAGAAACCTTTGCATTGTGGAATGTAGCTCTATTCTATATATTCAACACCAGTGCAATAGCCTTAAGTGTTGCAACGCCGAAACTATCAACCAGACAGATTATGCACCCATTGATAGGTCGTGTCAACACTGGACCAAAAGTACTCGCCAAGTGGAAAGTTACGAAACTCATAGAATCCGTGACCTGTCAGTCTGATTGATGTTCTTGGTGGGGCTAATGGAAAGGCTGAGGCAATAGAACAAAATCTCTTCAATCTCAACTATCAGCCGTCATCGGCTGATGAAACTTCGTCCAAATTGTGTTCACTCACTGAATTTTCCGGTCCCCCAACAAATCCGTCAGCCCAAGATCTAGTCACGGCTGAGCTTTTTATAGAAGCCACTATCTCGCTGACTGTGCAAAGGGTCAGCAATTCAAAAGAGCCGTTGTATTCGATATATGCAACAGAATCCCTGTGGAAAACGTAAAACAGCTTTTTAGGTGGTAATTATATGACACAGCACCCCTGCCAGTACTTTCAGCTATGAAAGAACATTCAACGCAAATCTTTTCCACCATTGTTTAGGTTTCTTGACGGGAAATCTGCCAAAGAATGCTTTAGGAGCCAATCCATCATCTTTTCGAGAACGTTGTTCAAGTACATCAGGGTTACTGCAGAAACGATCCCACTGGAAAGGGAATTTTCCAGGTTCGCAAGCACGTATTCCGCTGTGCCAAAAATTGTCCGCCCTCAGCTATCTGCTTCTTCGCCGTCTGTCGACGCGCAACGCACATGCAATACCAGTTTGACTATACACTCACCAGAACATCGATCTCAGGTTTTTGACGTTGACTTAGATGTACCCCTCTCAACTTCGCCTTGTCAACCAATTCCTGAGAAACCAAGAAGCATAGAGTTTACCTTTAGCGAACTGTCCTCCCTTTGGATCACTACCTGGAATCCACCATTACTTATCACCGGAGAGTTAGCCACTCCCAGTGACGGTATGACTCGCCCAACCAACTTATCAAACGTATCCAGTAACCCTCAACCCACTAGTGGAGGTACCACGGGTGGAGTGATCGTTGTTGACTCTGCCATCAGGTCTAACTCTCTCATCAAGCCACACTTACCACTTCTAAATGCCCCAAGCAAAGCACTGCGGAGTGTAACAGCCGGTCGTGGAAAATCCCCCTTTTTCCCTCGCGATTTAGTGTTTTTCCCAACATCACTCATTTCCATACACTATTGACTTGTCTTTACGAACTGGTTGTTTTTCTGGACCAATTGTTGTTTGTTCGCGCCCAGAGCGCTACTTTGGCACATCCTTGTTCAGGACCTGCGTGACGCACGTGCTGTCTGCTCACACGCTGCTATTCGGTTTCTCGTTGTTCAGTCCTTGTGATCGTATTATTGAGGTTTGTATATTGTTTATGTCATTGTTTATTGTAATAATCTAGTATCGTAGAATATCACAGATAATCGTCTTTTGATTTCGGGATCCGTTACGAATTCGGCTACGCATTGCTCAAACGTTCGTAACAATACTCAATAGATCAATTTTGGAACGAGGAAAAATCACGCAAAATGCCAAGAAAAGGATCAAAGGCAGTCGAATCCGGACAGGAAGTAATCTGGCAAGTCTCTGGGGAGGTTTTGGGTACATATGATTCTTTAGTTAGTGCTAGATCGCCTAGTCCTGTCAGTGCTAGTTCATGTGTTATTGAAAACAATATTGATCGTAAGGATGTCGATTTATATAAGCTGAGAATACTAGAACTAGAGCAACAGTTACTTTCGGCTAGACTACAGGCGCATGAAGCAGAGAAGTGTACACAGAAACAGCGAGAGTATGAGACCAGTGACTTCGACACTTCCGATAGGTTAGGGTGCAATAAGGTAGGGAACCCCACGCCGGTCGCCGACTAAAAACCACCATCGATCGATCTGCCTAGATTGGAGTTAACGGTTTTCGACGGGCGAGCTGAGCAATACTGAAAGTTTGTCAAGCAGTTCGAGACGTTCGTTGAAAATAAGGTAACCGACCCTGGGCAAAGGCTTCTTTACCTTACTCACTACTGCCGAGGCCGGGCAAGAGAAGCTATCGACGGGTGCACCATGCTCGACCCGGACCAAGGCTACACAAGGGCAAGGAAGATTCTAAGGGACGTGTTTGGCCAACCTTTCAAAGTAGCCCGTAACCTAATAGAGGGCGTGATGGCAGAGGCAAATAGAACCAAGGGCGATGTCTACACCATGGCCGACCTGGTGATCAAGATGCAGAACTGCTCAATAGCCCTCGACCATTTAGGTTACAGGGCTGACCTAGACGCCATGCACACTTTGGAAGGCATAGTCCGTCACCTCTCTCCCGAACTACAGGGTCGGTGGGCGGAAGAAGCTGAACGGATAAGCCGAAGCGACAGAGAAGCCAACTTCGAAGACCTTACTGAATACTTAGACAGGCAAACGAAGATAGCTGACAGCAGATTCGGCCGACTCATCCAGGACAGCAACCGAGCAAACAAGCCCGGTACTAGCCAAGTCCAAACCCCTGTACGGGAACACCCAAAGTACCAGCCTTGGAACAACACACACGTCATTTCACGAGATGCTACGGCGAAACCAAATTGCAGATCCTGTGGTACTGGCCATGGCCTACCAGAATGCCCCAAGTTCGGCAACGCCACAATAGACGAACGGTGGGGAATGGCGAGGATGGCAGGAGCATGTTTCATCTGTCTCAACACCACGCACCGGGCAGCAGCCTGTAGGACAAGGAACCGATGTGGTTACGAGGGCTGCACGGGCAGACACCATCGGCTGCTGCATCAGGCGAGCGTAACCATATCCGAGGCGAGTGCCAAGCCCAGCGTGATTTGTTCAACTTCACAGTCTGCCAGTAAACCAGTACGTTTAGGCGTAGTGGCCGTGGGAGTAGTGACTCCGACTGGGATAGTCAAGGCGTTGGCTTTCGTTGATAGTGGATCCGACACCACTTTAGTGAAAGAGCGGTTTGCCGACAAACACCAACTGGCTAAAGGTGCGACGTCGTTAGCAGTGAGCACGGTGGGCGGAACACAGGTAATGACTGCCGGTAGTTTAAGGCCGCAACTCATCTCTCTAGACACTAACGAGGAAATTGAACCAACGGAGGCATTCACGTTAGCGGATCTCCCCATGCGAGCACCAAGGTCGGTGAACGCAATCTTGACTCGGTGGCCCCACCTGCAGGATGTGACCGTTGTAGACTGGGAAGATGATGAGGTGGATCTCCTCATCGGCTGCGACGTGCCAGAGGCGCATTGGGTGCTTGACCAGAGAGTTGGCGACCGCCAGGCACCTTATGCCGTACGCACGGCTCTGGGATGGATGTTATACGGTCCAGTAGGGGTACGTGGTTCCGTGAATTGCTTATCCGCCGAAACGGACCGCATAGATTATCATCTGCAACGGCCGTATGAAAAGGAGTTTCATGACATTGGAGACGAAAGACCGACGTTGTCTCAAGAGGATCACTCCGCTCTACAAACGGTGCGGCAAGGCACTAGAGGCCTCAAAAAACAGTTCGAGGTTCCCCTACCATGGCGCACACCGGTCGACCCGTGGACTGACAACAGAAATTATGTTATCAAACGATTACTACGACTAAAAGAACGCTTCATTCGAGACCAGAATCTGTGGGAACGATACGTGGATTTGATGAAGCGAAACGAGGCCCTCGGTTACATTGAAAAGGTGCCTGTTAACACCGACAGCAAAAGGGGTATCTGGTATCTGCCTCACCACCCGGTTATCAACCCCAAGAAACCCAATAAACTGCGGGTGGTTTTCGACTGTGCGGCCACGTTTCAGGGCAAGTCGTTAAACGATCGCCTACTTCAGGGGCCTGACTGGACCACACCACTGATCGATGTTTTGTGCCGTTTCAGAGTGGGTAAAGTGGCTTTGTCTGCTGACGTTAGGGAAATGTTCCATCAGGTGAAGATTCCGGTAGGAGAACGAGATGCTTTGCGTTTCCTGTGGTGGGAAGGGAGCGACTGGGACAACGTAGTGGTGAATTATAGGATGACCTTCTACCCCTTCGGAGCCATATCGTCACCATTTTGTGCGAACTACGCCCTCCGAGAATCGGCGAAGAAACATGAAGATCTGGTCCATCGGTCGGTGGTAGATAGCCTCAGCAGAAACGTCCATGTCTAAGACTATCTTGGGTCATTCGATGATGTGGAATCAGCTCTAGAGCAGTTCAGGGGTCTGACGAGATTGCTGAAAGAGGGCGGCTTCCATCTAACTAAATGGATGTCGAACGCCTCAGAAGTGCTGAAGGTCATCCCGTATCACGAAAAGGCCAAAAGGGTAAGAGATTTGGACGGCTCTCCACTTCCTATCGAGCGCACCTTAGGGATACAATGGGACGCGGAAACGGACGATTTTGTTTTCGAACTGAACGTTCCCGAGCTGCCAATAGCCCGTCGTGGCATACTATCTGCCGTCTCAAGTTTGTTCGACCCGCTCGGTTTCGTCTCACCATGGCTGCTACCCGGAAAGATCTTGCTGCAGCGGCTGTGCCGTAAGAAAGTTGATTGGGACCAGTCACTGGACCGAGGGGACCGGTTGGACTGGGAGGAATTTTTGAACACCTTGAAGAAATTAGGGATCATAAGAATCCCACGATGTTTGACTCCTGGCCATACGACACGGACTGGAGAAATACATGCCTTTTCCGATGCATCCGAAGTCGGTTATGGAGCTGTGGTGTACGGACGATGGTGCACAGGAGATGGACAGTATAGCACGAGGATCCCGTTCGCCAAAGTTCGCGTTGCTCCACTGAAGTCGGTCTCAATCCCACGCCTTGAACTCAGCGTAGCCGTGTTGGCAGTCAGGGTGGTGCAAGCTGTGAAGAGATGTTTCGATCTCTACATTTGGTCGGTGGGCTTCTGGACGGATTCAACGATAATACTTTACTATATCAACAACGTCCGGAGCCGGTTTAGTACTTTCGTTGCTAACCGGCTCACGATTATCCACGATGAATCAGCCACGAACCAGTGGAATCATGTCAGGTCTGGCGATAATCCGGCCGACCTGTGCTCCCGAGGTGCGAACAACTTCAGGCAACTGGACACGTGGACGAGAGGGCCAAACTTCCTGCAATTGCCCAAACAGGACTGGCCCGTGTTCGAATTAAAACCCCCTACGGAATTGGAACTGGAGATCAAAGGCGTAGTGATGGTGGCCAACGTCGTCGAAGCGTCGTCCATTCTATCGCGACTGGTCAGGTTTTCTTCCTGGATGAAGATGCTTCGTTCGTTAGTTTGGTTAACCAGGTTCAAGAGAAATTTACTAGTCATGAAAGGGCTACGGCCCTCAGGTCGGATACCGGTCGGCCCGATAGGTCCCGATGAGCTACAAGCGGCAGAGTACGATATTTTCAGAATGATACAACGCGAGGCTTTCGCCCGAGAACTCAAGAGGGCGGAAGAAGTGGGGCCGACCAGTAAAGACATGCCATCTCCAAGAGGCGAGCTGAAGCGTTTAAACCCCAAACTCATCAACGGACTGCTGCGGGTGGATGGTAGGCTGACCAACGCCCACCTGAACTTCGACACAAAGTATCCTATACTGCTCCCTGCGAGACAACCTGTAGTAGAGCTAATGATTCAACACGTCCACGCCATGGAGGGACATGCCGGGGAAAGTCACGTGACGAGCGTCATCCGAAAGCGTCTTTGGTTGTTGAGAGGACGAGAGACTGTAAAACGCGTAATCCGACGGTGTGTGCAATGCAGGAGACGCAATGCCACAGCAGGCAAACAACTCATGGCCCCACTACCAGAACGCAGGGTGACTACGGGCTGGTGGCCGTTCAGTGACACCGGGTTGGACTATTTCGGGCCCTTGTGGATCAAGTGCGGGAAAAGATTAGAAAAGCGATACAGATGTATCATGACGTGCATGAAATCACTTGCGGTACACCTAGAAGTCGCACATTCGATGACGACCGATTCGTTTCTACGGGCCTTGCAAAGATTTATCAACCGAAGAGGCGTACCGATAATGGATCGAACTTTGTGGGCGCTCAACGGGAATTGCAGCGTTGGCACAAGAACATAAACAGGGACGAACTGCAGAATCGAACCGTGGCCTACGGCATACGATGGCATTTCAACCCCCCACAGGCCAGTCACCGAGGCGGCATATGGGAACGCATGATCCGGTCCGCCAGACGGATATTGCTGTCAATCATGGAGCAGCAGCCACCCGACGACGAGACGCTGAACACCGTCATGACTGAGGTGGAGCGAATCCTGAACAACCGCCCCCTGGTTCCAGTATTGAACGGCGACCCCACCCATCTGGCGCTCACCCCGAACGACTTATTGACGTTAAGGTCGAACGAGGGTTTCCAAGGGCCGGTAAACCTTCGTGTGAGCTACCTCCACGGATGGAAGCAAGCGAACTATCTGGCCCAGGTCTTCTGGAGGCGATTGCTATGGGAGTACCTACCGGCTTTGCAGACTCGACAGAAGTGGCTGGCCAAAACAAGACCATTCAAAGTTGGGAACGTGGTTATGATCGCCGACGAACGCGCACATTTCAGCGCTTGGTCTTTGGGAGTAGTTACGGAAACCATCAAAAGCACTGACGGAATGATAAGAACGGTGAAGGTGAAGACAGCTAGCGGAGTGCTCATTCGTGACATACGCAGTATTAACCTACTCGAGAGCGAAGACGGAGGAGCTGATAACCCTGAGGCCTAGTAAACCTTTTTCACACCAGTAATCGAGGTGGATAAAGAAACACCCTATATAACACACAATCTCCGTCAAACACGTTGAGGTGCTCGCGATCTTTCGTTGACATTACAGAAGGTTCTTTCCGATATGTGGTGATGAGTGCGATTCCATTATACATCCCGATACATACACGCATGCACGACGCACTCTACATCCCGTAAACCCATCATACATGTGACAGTGTTCTTTGTTTGCTTTTTGTTGACGCTACCGAATACCCCTTGCATCTGTGGAAGAAGCGGAGCCTAGATCACACACACATGCTACATTTTACTCGTTTTCTTGCCACGCGGTCCTTTGTTGACATTGCAGAAAGTCCTCCTTTGATGTGTAGTCATGCCTGTGATTTCATTGTAACCCCCGCACACACACACACACGCACACACACACACACACTCAAGCACGTACATCCAGGACCGGAAAGCCCCTTACGAGGACAACATCTATGTGACCATTCACGCCCGCCATCGGTCATTTGGTCTTGTGGAAGATGTAGACTAGCCTCACTTCTATGTATCCAATGGGTCAGGTGCGACCAGTAGTAGAACGTTGACGACGAGCATTAGACGCGCGCACTGACAGCAGGGCCTAGGCAGGTAGGAAGAATCAGTACCTTTATACCGAACCTTTGACTCTGCTAAGGATCCGGGAGGATTTTGGTGGGCGGTGTAACAGCCGGTCGTGGAAAATCCCCCTTTTTTCCCTCGCGATTCAGTGTTTTTCCCAACATCACTCATTTCCATACACTATTGACTTGTCTTTACGAACTGGTTGTTTTTCTGGACCAATTGTTGTTTGTTCGCGCCCAGAGCGCTACTTTGGCACATCCTTGTTCAGGACCTGCGTGACGCACGTGCTGTCTGCTCACACGCTGCTATTCGGTTTCTCGTTGTTCAGTCCTTGTGATCGTATTATTGAGGTTTGTATATTGTTTATGTCATTGTTTATTGTAATAATCTAGTATCGTAGAATATCACGGATAATCGTCTTTTGATTTCGGGATCCGTTGCGAATTCGGCTACGCATTGCTCAAACGTTCGTAACACGGAGTGCTAAAACTGACGGAAGATGGTTATTCAAGACCTCTCTTCCCACTCAAAACCACCGTCCATTAGTTGCTCATTACACACCATTCAGGCATGCTTTTTCTACACCTTCTGACCATCCTTCTCACTAAACTGCTAAAACTAATCCCTATGCCCCTCCAATAATTCCACCCTCCATACCAAACGATTACTTAAGTGTTTCACACAACCTCAATGGTAACTTAATTAAATTTTCTCCATGAATCGACCTTATTTTATCATCCACATACCCAGCCTACCCTGAATCTCCCCCTACCGCGGACCGCTTACAACAATACCCTCGGCCTTCTAACTTCTACGACAACTAGCACCTTCAACCCCCACTTCCGTTTCACATTTCCACTCCAGGCTACAGCGCATCAACTTATTGATGTGAAGGGGGCATCTGTGTTACAGTGGGTTTTGAGGCAGGTGCCAAGTTACGTGATAACACTACACCTTCCTTTTCTCCCTTTCCTAATAGCTATTTGTTGAATTGAATTGAATTGCATATTTCTTGACCGTGGTCAATACACATGCACAAGGCAATATCAAAGAATACAGCTGTACATGTCGATGTGGGGTATTCACAATTTCTAAATTTATGAATCACACAGCAACCGAAATACACCAGCAAAATCATATAGTGTTTGAGTGAACTAAAGTGGTAATGGTTGAAGCGGGAATCGCAAATCGGTTTCGAATTCGGTGAGGGCTGTGTGGATAGCTGGACGAACGTGGGATTGCTGATATAATCGATAATTGGACGGTCACTAACGAGTAACCGGGCGGAAGAGATGCCAAAGAACAAGATTAAAAGCAAAGTACGCATGGGGCTATCAACGTGCAGTCAGAGATGCCAGCATTGAGTAACTAATTGTGGGGGGAGCGTGTGAAATAAATGCAAGTGCGTCAAAGGTGATAATAAAACGGACTTTTTGTGCAGGTGATTTCAGTGTCATATGGAAATTCACATGAAGGCGAAAAGCTTCACAAGGGTTTCAGTGAACTTTTGAAGAGCATGAATGGTATATGGACGCGTAAAGGACCTACAACGAAGAGCCGTCAAAGAAACGGATAAGTGAAGGCAAACGCTACTGGCAGAAGTTGGAAGAGTGTAAAGAAAAAAATATTTTTTTGTATATGTGATAAAAAATTATTAACCAAATTCTGGTTGGCTGCAGATGGCAGGTATTCTATTTCATAAAGATCTTGGTTGCAGGTGATGGCAGGTAGAATGTTGAGGTTAGCAGGTAAAAAGGGGCTGGTTTGATGAAGTGGATAGCGGCGAGGGCTGGGTTCTGGTCATTGGTTTTGTACTGCAACGCGGAAAGAATTGAACTGCTGGAATGGATTATTGGGAATAGACGGTGAGCGGACGTGGATTGATGGTTGGTGTCAGGAGTCACCTATGCTATCCGGTGAGGCTTTCATGAGGGTTTTTTACTCCGTGTACGGTGCCCCATTTAGCTTCTGCAGGCCAGAGTATAGGTTTAAACCATTGATCAAATCGTCTAGTCCCTATGGTAATCCGGGATTAACGCAGAGTTGGCCGATGGTGACCCAAGTAACCAATGCCATCTGAAAGAGATAAGGAGAGCGGCACTCTGGAGAGTGTTCCAGCTGTAGGTTATGATTATCGTTTTGATGGAAACCAGAAAATAAATATTTTGTTATCTGAACAATAAGTTATCGTTCGGCTAGTGGGCCGTTCCATTAGGTATCCCTAGACGGAGACTGGTAGCTTTCTAGGGTAGTTGGGTGATAGTAGAGATTTTGGCAGATATCAGGTAGGTGGTGGATGGGGGGGAGGGTGTCCATTTGGGAACCAGGAATAAAACAGTAGTAGAAGGTATGATCTGGAAGAAGAATGGGAAAACAGGAAGATGGCAGTCTGGTTGGTTCACCAGCTGTGGTCGAGGACGGCAAACAGTGAAAAGGAAGGAAAACACTGGGTGCTAAGGTGAGGGTTTTTCATGTAAGAGCAAACGTGCTGGTACTCCGCGGGGTCATGAGAAAAAGAGGTATACGGATTCCGGTTGGGATGGAGTCTTAACTCACCATGAGCATACGCGCAGAGAAATGAGGCCTAGTTACTAAGGCATGGTAGTCTGTGTGGCAAAACTCCAGTATACGAGAAAGGCGCAAGAAAAGCGGGATGGGAAGGCTGTGTTCTAGCCTGAAAAGGAGGAATTAAGTGAAGGGGAGCACCTATCACTGAAGGATGGGACGGATTTTTTAAATATATGTGTGCAAATTATGTTTTAAAATGGCACGATCTAGTGAGGAGGGAGGAGAAAAGTGAGTGGAACATACCCAAGGTACATATACGTATAATATATTTATATACGCCCCTTCCAGGGAAATTTTGTCCACACCTTTACATACTACTTACTATCAATATATATAGCTGTATTCGTGGGTGCAATCATCAGACGGGTCATGAGAAAGCGGTCGGACGCAAAAGACTATGGCACATTGTGGTCTAATTATCAAGGCAGTCTCCATATGCTTGGTCTATGTTAATGTTATCACGGGTCACGCTGATTACAGAAGATGCGTCCAGGATTCTGCATAGTGCCCCTTTAAATTGTATCAGCGTGCGACACGATCGCAGTGAGTCAGGAAGCTCATTCCAGAGGCTGGAGTAGATAACCGAGGAATATCTAGATCTGATTGATAGTCCAGGTTGGGGGGTTGTAATGGTGAATCGCCTATGACGGAGGGAGTAGGGAGTCTCACTAGAGAAACCGAGTGGGTTATCAGGTTAGTGGACTTTTGAGTGCAGGAGGTTGAACAGAAATGGGAGAATGAGCTTGATACGACGTAACCATAGTGGCTCAAGCCACAGTAGTTCGCAACTGGCTCTGCATTTAAGTTTGGGAGAGGTGCCAAGTAATATTTTGGTGATGGAGCGTCGCACTTTCTCTATGTTGACCCGGTCGGCCTTTCGCATTTGGGCAAAGACTAAGGGTCAGTACTCCAGCAGCGACCTGGCGTGTGTCTTGAATGTCAGGAGCTTACTCTCCTGAGTACGGTATGTCCTGAGGATAAGTGCAACCATCCTTCTTGCCTTGCCAATTTGGGCCAATGTTTGCTCATCAAATGTGAATGAACATGAATTATGCAGGCCCAGACCTCTTAACACATGAGTAGTGGGGATCGGCAGACCATTTATCTTGAGGGAGCCAGATGGAAGGTGGCATTTGTAAGACAGAAGGGAGCTCTCAGCTGCCGAAAACTTCATCAGCCACCGAGTACAATATTCGTCAAGGGACTTCAAGTCTGACGGAATACCACTGACAGCTGAGTACAGGGCGTTTTGCCTCAAAAGTATAGACTAGTTTTATGTCAATGCAAAGAGGAATGTCATGCCATGCGCGCTACTGGGAAGACGTCATTTATGTACATAAGAAATAAGACAGGACCTAGAACGCTACCCTGTACGACCCCGATAGTAGTTCCTTTGGGCCGAGGGGATGTTCCGTTGACGATGACGGTTTGAGAACTTTCAGAGAGGTAAGATGATAGCCAAGACAGAAAGAGGTCAGCGACCCCGTAGGATTTAATTTTTGGCAGTAAGCAAGCGTGTGATACACGGTCGAACGCTTTAGTCATGTCGAGAAAGATGACGATGGTTGACTTGTTGCTGTCAGCTTTAGAAGGGAATAAATTGAGGAAGTCCATCTGACACGTGAGGCACGAACGGGACTTTAGGAACCCATGCTTAGCTGGGTTGATAAGATTTCGAGAAGTCGGGAAATTCGCAAGCTGGTCCTTTACTATCTTCTCCATGAGCCTGGAAACAATTGAAGTGTGGTTTATGGGGCGATAGTTCCCCGGAACATGCAAAAGCCCATTTTTGTTTGTGGAATAATACAGAACGTTTTTTCATTGAGCCGGGCAGATCCCAGACGACATAGATAATGTTAAGAGGTTCAGCAATAGGAGCACTAGGTCAGGTCCCCCAAATCGAAGTAGGACAGATGGAAGGTCATCAGGCCCTGGGTGAAAGGGAGATTTTGTTTTCGCTAGGAATTTTCTGATGTTGGCCGTGGTAAATGTTATGGTTGATATCCCCTCCTGTGTGAACATCCGATAGCAGAATGGTGGAGGGTGAGCGTCCGTAATAAGAGCTGAGGCGAAATGGCAACTGAAAGCCTCAGCCATATCTTCTGGCGAGTCGAGATGGGTGCCATTTTGGATAAGGAATGGGATATTGCTTTCATTGCTGCGCGAGTTGCAAGATTTTAGCAGTCTTGAAAGAAGCTTTACACTATGAGGTTGTTGTAGTGCAGTCCATTCTTGCTTTTCAAGTTTTTTCGGTTGCCGCCTAGAGATCACGGTAGAGTCGGTTTATTCTGAGCGTCAGAGAGAAGTCTCGATTCTTGAAGAATGAGTTCTGGGGCTTACAAATCTCTTGTCGAAGCCTGTCAATTTTGGTAGTCTTGGCTCTAATACGTCTAATTTTTGAGGTGAGGCAATTTATGGAGGAGAGCAACTTGACATAGAACACGTCAGCTGCTTCTTGCGGATCGGATGTGAGGAAGAAGTCAGACCAGTCAATGCCCTGGAGGGAGGTAGGCAACTGGGCCCAGTTAGTCAGTCTGTAGGTGTTTTGGTTTTTGATTTCGACAACTTCAGGTGGGCATGATTCTTGTGTAACAGTGAATTGACACGACCAATTTGCGGTCACTACCGAGGAGGTTTCATATGAAGGAGACGTTCACGTCACGGAGGCCATGAGTGAACACGAAGTCCAGGATATTATTATGCCTTTTTGGGGTGGAGACACGCTGTGTCCATCCTGCAGCGTAGGTGTCCAGAAGGAAATCTGATAAATGAGAGGAGGCAGTCGTTGTATTCCAATAAATATTCGGAGTGTTAAAGTCTCCCGCTATGATCTTTGGACCTAAAGATAGAGTGGAGATGTACTGGAAAACCCTAATGATATGCGGGAGATCAGAGCAGCTAGATGTAAGTGCTCGGTAGACGCACACAATGTGCAACACATTTCCAGGCATAAGGAGGGAGAGCCAAAGAGAGTCGGGAATACCTTCAAGCAGTGGGTGGTGGAGGAAGATGGTATTAAATTTGTGTTTAATGTACGCAAGACAACCGCCGCCTCAGCGGTTCACTCTGCTTACTCGAAAGGAGTTATAGCCTACCAACGAGACAACGTCAATTAAGATGTGATCGGCTAACCGTGTTTCTGTAGCCAGAACAATGTCAAAGCAAGTACATGTTTCCTCAAGTGATTAATTTTGTTCAACAGCGAACAGGAATTCAGCAGTAGGGGGAAACTCTGTCTGTATTTTTGAGGTCACAAGGCGCTAGGGCTCCGCGTGAGGGTGGCGGAAGACTGTTGAGGCCGAGTAAGCTTCCGGCAGCCGGGTAGTCAGCCAGGAGGGTGTCACCAGGGGGAGTAGTAACTGGGCTGGGGAGATTAGCAGGTGGGTTCCATGGTAGTGCTTTGTAGGGTACCGTGTAATCGCTTATATAGGACGCCTGATTGAAGGGTGTCAAGCCTATGGAGACATCAGGAAGGTGACTGCCGCAGGATGTAAGTCGAGTAAGACACTCTGGAAGACTGATTGGGGGCGGCATTGGGTGCGGTGGCGGGTGAGCGGCCCCGGGTAATCGATAAAGCGATACAAAGACAGTGTCTAATGGAGCCTTTGGAGGGAAACTATGATAAAATCGGGGGAATGTTATTGGTGGCGATAGTGGGCCGGCATGGGGGCGAAAAGTTTCATTAGGAATACCATCGGTGACCGGAAAACAGTCACGAGGTCCAGTAGAGATTAGTACTGGATGGTGAGGTGATTTGGTCATGAGGGATAATAGACTTGGGGGAAGACATGGTGACTCTAGGTGGGATCTTCGAGGCAAATCACGTATAAGTCGGGGGAAAGTTAATAGGGATGCTAGGGGGTCAGTGTGGGGGTGGGGGCAGAGGTGGAGGGGCAACCATGGTTATGATAGCGGCCTATTGAGGGGGGTAGCCATGGCAAGGTAAGTGGGATTGAAGTGAGACGGGAATAACGTTATGGCTAGAGTTTCTGGGAGCATCAGGCATCTAACAGGGCTCCACGGAATGAGTGTGAGGGGGCGAGGTAGTAGCGAAAGGGCTGCTGATGAAAGAGGTTTTAGTATGTGGGGTCAGTTGGTATAGTTTGCAGTGGGGTCAGAGTAGAATACGGCAATGTTGGGTGGTGAGGGGGCAGAGGATGTTGATGTTGCGGAGTGGTAAAATAGGGCATAACATGGGGCAGGTAAGTGTCAGGCACGGCCACATTTTTCCGTACCGGGTAGCATCCATGCTGATTACCCGTCCTGCACGACTCCGGTTTGGTAGGGCTAGCGATGGAGGCGGTAAACTTAATGGGAAGTTTGTTAGGTGGTACTGCTTCCGTAGGCTCGATAGCGGCCACATCTGAGTTGATGTGTGCGGTATGTAGCAGTTGGACACGCGGGTCTCCATGGGACCAAATAGATGCGCTAATGGGCTAGCGCCAGGGTGGGCTATGCGGTTTCGTATGTACGGCCGTGGAGGAGGACGATGATGGGTGATAGGTCGGTTAGGTAGAGCGCGAGAGGTCATAGGTCGACTGTCGATTGGAGACTGGGGCGTCTCATTCACCAGCACCTACCAGCAGCAAGGCCCTCGTTAGTGACCTTTCACGGCGTTGGTTCGCAAGAAGCCGACTAACAAACCTCTGATATCCTTCCAAGCTAACCGTCCCAATCAGTACTAGCCATATCCAACCCAACAGAACGACCGACCCCTGTTTCGACAGACTTGCCTTATCAGTTTATTTCACCATTCATGGTGCTAAAGTCCGGCCTGGCCCATCTTAAGTCACCGATGCAGAGATCACTGCCAATTGCAGCCACAAAGGAAACTGTGGTGAAAATCACGAACCAAATGGTGCTGGATCAGGCCAAGAAACTACAAGCAGAGGCAGTTGGAGCAAGGCAAATAAAAATCTGGGGCTCTTTCTCAGAAGGTTCAATCCCGAGGGAGACGTCCAACTCGCTTTCCGCCTCCCTGGCTAACCCTGAAGTCCCAAACCCGGCTGAGATTTCCAGACTATTCTCCAAAAGCACGCACAGAACATTAGGCCTCCTGATAGGGGTTAACGCTAAGGACCCGGACAGGAGATTCTCGCGCAATCAGCAGAAAGTGGAAATCAACGCCATTTAGTTGGAGTGGCATCCATAGACCGCCCACTCCACGTAAGGCAGACTCTTAAGGCCCCAAAAAACCCTGGGAACCTGATTGTGCAAAATAGACCAAAAGCTTTTGAGGTTGCCTGAGTGTGACCACTCAGCAGCTGTCACAAGTGAAACGGCCAAGCGTTATTTCGTAGCCAGGTACGCGGATGAGCCTCAACCAACCATGAATAACGCGATTTGGTCCGAATAAAGCTTCCAGTGGTTGTTCACTTTCGAGTTTATCAATTATCTTCTCTGATTTACAGTATTTATACAAACCCGTTCTGCTTTTCAAATGACGTGCCATTTCGCAGCCTTGGTCTTGTTGCTACTCCCGTTCGCAGTTCTTGGTGTGAGCAATTTCAATACGTCCTGTTAGTTCAGTTCAATATATTTACTACAATTGGTATAGCTTCATGGACCAGCCAAGTATTGAACTGCTGAACCTGCATGCCGGTGCATCTGAAACTGAAGACCGGATTGAACTTTTCGAGTTATGGTGTTGCATATGAAAGGATGTGAAGGAAGGGAACCAGACGGACTACTTCTTGACAGCTGGTGCCCGTTCGTTGTAATCGTTGATGAAATACCTCGCATATCCGAGAGCCCGTTCCGCAGTTCCGTTCGGTGAGTTGAAGGCTCTAATCCTCAGCCACTTGGTTCCGGTCATTTTTCAGGTGACTGAACGTGCCAAATTTCATTCGATGGTTCGTGGTCTCAACACGAAGTTCCGTGGATTCATCCTGCCACTTCGGAAACTGGCTGCAGAGTGTAATTTTGATGGTCAGTTGGAAACCCAGCTGCCGGACCGCTTTATTACCGGCATAAATCATCCGGAGTTGGAGTAGAAGCTATTGCTGAAGCCCGGCATTACGTTCTCTGGAGCCCGGTAAACCTGCGAACAGGTCGATGAGGTAGCCGACGCGGCTACTGCACATTCCATAGTGCATTAGCAACAAGTTCCTCTCCGTTAACCAGCCACCACAAACCGGACGCTTCAACGAAGCTTCCTTAAAAGGTGATTCCTGAAGGCAAAACTGCACAACCAAATCGTCGCTTCACGTGCGGCGAATTTCACTTATATTTCGTCCGCAGCCTTCATAAGACCGTGTAGCTTTTCTTGTGGAGAGCCTGGTCAGAGTCCAAAAATATTTCGTCAGTCCAAGTACAATGTGAAAAGAGCGACTCTTGAAAATCAGAAAACGGATAGTAGTCCAGTATAAGCGCTAAGAATTTCGAGTGAATCAGACCAACTCCTGTGCAGATAAGTCCAGTTCCAATGTGGCTTGAGACTTCATCTTATCGGGGATACCGTGCGTAGCCATCGGTTTTAGAAAACCCTTCAAGGGCATCGCTATTTCTTGATTTTGTGATATCACTCTCTTACGTTCACTACTTGCGTGTTCCGTGCAGTCGACGTTTCTATGAGGCAACCTTCGTTTGTTCGCTTCCAACGCATTACCCTGTCGTATCCCATCTTGAACCCACTTGGTGCACGTGCCTGTCTCTCGCACGGGCGTAGGCTTGTTCCTCGTTCTTCGAGCTTGTGTGATCGCACATTTGAGGTTTGTATATGCCTTATGTTGTTGCTCGTCCAATAATTCAATATCTTGCGGCCTGCGGATCAGTCGTGTTTTGATTCCTGGATTAGTGCGAATTTGACTTCCTATTGCTCGAAAGAGTGTGACAGCAAGATCTGCGAGTCCATTATCCCGGAATCAATGTTTGACTTGATTCAGCCAAATGTACCCACAAACGGCACGGCCGTGCGCACTCACGGTGTTGCGGGACACCGGTAGACACTACACCAGGGGTTCTGTTGGATAACGACTACGCTCCAGAACGATTCGTAGTTTCCATGGACGGTAAATCGATTGTGGGCGTGAAGGCCCAGCGGGCCCTGTAGCAGTTGGTGACCCTCAAAACAAAGTCCGACAATCCAGCGAATCAGTTTATTCTTCAGCAGTTGATTGCACAGTACTAAAACAACAAAAGTGGCATGGCTGTTGAACCTGCGAATTTGGAAGTGGATGGTGGTCCGGTATTACTGGAAGGCCAAGTGTTGCCGCACTGCAAGACAGGGTCTTCTGAAAGCAGCAAGACGGTGTCATTGCCCGTGTGACTTCATCCACTTGGAGGACTCCGACTGTGATGGTGGTGAAAAGCGAGGGACAGACACCCCGGATCTGCGGTTGTTGCCGAGTGACCTTGGGTCCTCTTTTAAGGAAATGCGCGGCAACTACGGTGGAACTTCATGAATTGCATGCCCGGTAGCGAGTTTTTCTCCTAAATTGAACTGGCTGATGCACACTTGCAAACTTCACCAGCACCGCTTGCTGATGGCACGCTCTAACTTTTCTTGGACTACCGAATCCAATGCTGTCGGTTGAAAATTGCATGCTCCTCATCCTTTTTCCGCCACTGCTTGTCCATCTATAGCCCTATCTGTTTCCACTTCCCATTTTTGTCGCCCTACCACTGTACGCACACCTACCGGATTTGTCCTTCCTCCTGTCGCCTCTCTCTACATCAACTTTCACTGCACTAAGTCACTATCGTCCTAACCACTCTTCTCTGTCGACGCTCGCCAGTAACTCTTCTCCCACCTGCCGTCATTGCTGGTTTCTATCATCTATGCGCTTGGTGTTTCCCTCTACTCAGAACGCCCATTGATAGCTTCTTTAAAACCTGTCGTTCTGTTTAATCCCCCCTCATGCCCAATGCCATGATGCACCAATCGCACCCGCACTCATGATCAATCCGCATATTAGAACTTGCCGCTCCAAACTTCGCATCTTTTACAGTCGTATTTATTATCTAATCACTACCACCAGATCTTCCTCACTTGGCTCCACGATTCCTCTGTGGTTCTTTCCAGTGTCCTGATCAGTATCCACCTGTTCAATTGTCCGCCGGCACACAGCTCTCCAGCTCCATTGCCCCAACTCCGTTGCGCATTCATTTTTTGTGGTCTTTTTGTTCTATTACTGATTCACTTATTTCGGGGCATCCCGCTGCCTTGTCCGCCTCCTTCGTGTTTCATCTGCAGTAAAATGATCTGATTGATGATTTCTTACCTGTGTCTCCACGGTCATTGCTTTCGTCCCTTGATCCGTTTATTGCTCGCTACAGGCATTTTTCTGTACTTTCCAGTGTGGTCCGCTTTTCCATGTTCCACCATTGTAATGACAACATTCAGTCACGGTGTTCTTTTGCAGTTCCATATGGTTTGACCTGTCACTACCCGATTCCTCTGGTCCGTCACTACATCTCTCACCTGCGTTGATCAAATGATTAGACCCATTCTTACCTGTTTTCCTTGATCTTGTCTTTCGTCTTCAATCTTCCGTGAACTGCTCCTCACAGTCTTCATCACTTCTGTGCTTCCGCACTCTATTTTTCTCTCCTTTGGGCTGCCATGTGCACTTGTCATGAAGTTGATCCACCAAGATATTCCAAAGTTAGTTCTACAACCAATTGATCTAACATTACCTACTCCTCCTAATGACTGATAATTTCTTTCTAGGACCCCATTGTTATTGCTCCTGCTCCTCCTATACCTATACATATATATACAATAAATCTATAAGAAATCTACATATATATATATATATAAACTTACGCATATATATCTATGTGCACGCGCTCGGAATCTTGCAGTTCCTCACCGGCCATTTCTCTTGCTATCATCCCAACGACCGTCATAATAGGCATCCATCAACTCTACATCTGTGCCTCACACCTACTGTATCCAATACTTCTAAATCGTTTCTGTCATCTGATCATCCCTCTACGTCTTGCTTCGCTCGCTGCCTGTTTTACGGTGAGTTTTGTGTCCTGTCCGCCGACAATCCACTGCAAAGTACCAATGCCTCATTGATATCTAATCCACTACAGTGCACCTCACCTTTTTCTCCATCGTTCCTCGCTACTGCAGCTCCTCATACCGATTTCCAGCCTTTCTCATGTTTACCAGTCGGCCTTTTTATGTAATTGCCCGGACCAGCCATTCAGTCCATCTGACCTTGACTTTCAAACTCACCGAGCGTCCATTCAAATCCGCTCTTGAGCTCATTTAAACTCCACACAGTCTCTATGGTGTGCATACGTTTATCCTATTTTCATCCTATTTTATTCCCCCTTCTGAGCCTTTTTATCAAATATTTTCATTAGAGCTTCCAAATTTTCATGGATTATATCTGTCCATTCAATCACCTGCATCAACAAGATCATGCACATGGCATGCTTCAGGCGTTTCCGAAATAAACCATTATTATTATTATAAACACGGTGCTTGAACCACGAACGGTTATAAACACTCCATGGGGCATGTTCCAATTCAATTCCTTGCCCTTTGGTCCACATGTGTCATCCGGGATATTCCAGAGTGCAATAATCGAGGTGATCCGTGGTACTCGGGAGGTGATGGTGCATCAAGATGATGTGATTTTTTTCTCATCCACGTAGGATGAAGATGACAGCCGGTTGCAAAAGTTTCTGGAATGTTTCATGGGAAGAAAGGTATCGACCGAAGCCCCTAATTGCAATTTAGGTGTCAACGGATTGAACGTCCTTGGTTTTACTGTCAGTGCAAAAGAATACTGACTCGGTCCAGATCGTTTCAAACCCCGAACAAAATCCAGTCACCCAAAAACCAGGCTACCCCTCGATCCCATCTTGGGTGCCTGCAATGCTACTCCAGGTTCACGGCGAAATTTGCAACAAGAGCTCAACCAATGTTTCTGGCCCAGTCGTCCTATGTGTGGCAGTGGAACGAGCGATGTGGACAGATGCTACGCGGTCTTATTCAAAATATCACTGACCGACCGACGCCAGCCCCTTCTGCATAATCTAAGCCGACCATGCTGATCACTGACGAGTCCGAAGTGGGGATGGAATCAGTTCTGGAACGAGTTGGATTTCCTTTGGCCTGCATCTCTTGTCTTCTCAGCACTGCAGGCAAGGGTTATTTCCAGAAGCAAAAGGAAGCTTCGGCCATTCTCCCAGCGGTACGCCGAATAAACAAGCGCCTATCTAGAGTTAAGTTCACGATAGTAACCGAGCATCAGGCCCCTCAGTTGCTTTATAATCGGGGTAAATCCATCGCCAAATTCCACGGCTGCTTTGATCCAGCAATGGACCACCGGTCTGACAGTAAACGACAGTCACATCCTGCATCGACCCAGTAAGGCAACCGTGCGGGCAGACTTCTTGTCCCTTTATTATCGGCTTGCAGCGGCGGGCCGATGCCATTTCACTTCGCCGGCTGCCCCTTTATCGAAGGAAGAACTGAGCCAGCACAGAAAACGATACTACTCGTCTGTGATTTGGCCAATCAGAATGGAATGGCAGCCCGAGGTGAAACGGGAGCTTCCTCAGTTCTTCGCACCGCGAGGAAAATTCAGTATCCAACCTGACGGCGTCCTTTGTCGAGGTAAACGGCTAGTCATTTTACCTACATTGCGCGAATGAGTTTTGGGTGAACCACACAAAGGTCACTTGGGCGTGGATAAAATGAAGTCACTGGCTCGACAGATGTGTTGGTGGCTGGAACTGGATGTGGATATCTGCACTTATGCAAGAAACTGAAGCTTGTCTGCACAGAGCCCAGCCGAGGCCAAAAACTGGAATCCATGAACAGAGAGGCACATCTTTTATGGCAGTGAGTTCATGCGGACTTCTGCGGCCTATTCTTGAACCGGGGTCACGCTTTTGTACTTATCGACTTCTACTCTAAATGGACGTTAGTGTCCCTGATAAGTTCACCAAACACCTCGTTCGTCATCCAGGAGTCACTGGAAAGGTTCCGCCGAGAAGGAATCCCACAGGTACCGGCCAAGGATAACGCATCATAATTCTGAGCGGTGGAGCTGAAAAGCTGGCTTGATAGTGTCGGGTGCGGCATCTACGTACGATGCCATTCCACCCACGTTTTAAAGGCGCAGCGGAAACCTGGGTGCTTCCCGTGTAAAAATGCAATCACAACAGCCAACCCCAGAACGTTGTAAGACCAGGCAGCGTTCCTCGACAATTTCTTCTTGCAGTACAGAAATTCCGCTAGTACAACAAAAATCATCATCACCATCGTACAGCGTTAAACAGTAGGGCAAACCCCACTGACCACTGCCTTTCCCGCCATGTTGCTCATGGAATTAGAAAATATGAATACACAAGAAGGAAAGGGACTGGACCTATATGGGTGGGAAAAGGAAAGAATGCCCTGGTATCCAACGCACGGAATACGGTCTAACTGCACAAACGCATATCGACCAGTCATTCTGATTCGATAGAAAGTGACAACACGATCGCCACTGTTCCTGGTTCGTAGCCATATCCTTCAGTGCCTCCAGCCAACTGGTAGACGAATCTTTTGGACCCCAACCACGAAGACGTGAAGCACCCACTTTTCCTAAGCCTGCTGTACATTTTATCATTCCTCACTGCCACGTCATCTGTTGACCTCCACGTAGTCTCTTCCACTCCGGAGGAGGAACGGAGAATAGGACACGGTACGGTAGAGGTGTTTGCCATACGTAACACGTGCCCCAACCAACGAAGTCTACTAAGTTGGATACGCTGTGACAAAACGTTCTTCGAATCAGTACCCAATTCTCGCTTTCCGACCTCAGATTTGCCTACAAGGCTATTCCACCCGATATTTGCGATGCTACGTAAACATCAATGGTCGAAAACCTCAAGACGACGAAAGGCTTTTGCAAACAGACTCTAAGTCTCGCAACCATACAACAAAACTGAACGCACTGCGGCACAGTATACACGACCTTTTAACGTCAGTGAAATATCAGGTCGGTGCCACAAGTGCCTCAGTCCAGCGTACGCCGCTCGAGCCTTGGATATCCGCGTGCTCACCTCTGCTACTGTGCTTTCATTCGTCATCACGCTGCTGCCGAGGTAGGTGAAGTGGTCGACAACTGACAGCACCTCCCCATCGAGCATCAAGCTCGGAATTGTTGACGTCCAGTCTTGCAACGTCACCTTGCTTTTTGAAGGTTCAAAGCGCATACCGAATGGAGCAACAGCTCTTGCGAGATTATCTAGTGCACGCTGAGCATGTTCCGTGGATTCGAACAAACAGGCAACGTTGTCTGCGTAATCTAGGTCACATAACCTTCCCCTATTTCCTAATTCGACGCCTACATACTGAAGATTTTGCAGCGTACTCTCTATTTTTTCGTCCATGACAAAGGTGAATATGAATGGGGACATAGGACAACCCTGTGGAACGCTATTAGTCGTTTCGAACCAACCGGTTAGTTCACCGTAAGCCCTAACGCGGCCAGAAGTATCAAAATACAATGATCTCATTAGGTTCAAGAACTTCTGGGACATACCTTTTCGATGAAGAACACTGAAAAGCGATGTTCGATCAACTGAATCGAAGGCGCCTTTCAGGTCTAAGAAAAGCATTATTGTCGGTCGGCGGTGCGTGTGACGCGTTTCAAGTAGTCGGCGAAGAGTAAAAATCTGGTCGATGCATCCTCGACCTGGGCGGAATCCAGCCTGCTGTTCGCGGGCATTCATCGCGCGAGCGGGTGTAAGACGATGCAATAGAATTGAGGCTAATAATTTGATGACTATCGGAATTAAGCTAATCCCACAATGATTACTACAGTCACTGTGTATTCCATTCTTGAAGATGGGAGCAATCAACGACTCGCTCCATATTACCGGAATACGCTCCTCGTTCCAAATGTTACGGAGCAAAGTTGTAAGTGATTTTGTCAAAACATTTCCACCCAGTTTGAAAAGAACTGGGGGAAGTTCGTCGGGACCTGGTGCTTTCCCTCGTTTTAGTGATAGAATGAATGACTCTACTTCTACTTCCGATGGAGGTTTAAGTGATACCACCCAAGGAGTCGCAGTTGTTGACACGGGAGTAACTACACTAGTGCGCGGCCAGCTAAACTGTTCCTTGAAGTATTCGGCCCAACGGTCAAGCCTTTGCTGTTTGCTATGGATGGGTTCTCCATTCCTATCGTAAATCGTCTAATTGACCTGGATGCGCCGTCCACCGGTGTCACGAATAGGTTTGAACAATCTTTGACTGTTACCTGAAGCAGCCGCTATTTCCATTTCTTCGGCTACCTTGACCCACCAATTTTCGTGATCACTCTTAAGGATTTCCGTAACTTGCCTTTGCAGCTTTCTCCGCATCTTATTGATCTCCTTACAGTTCAAGAGCTGACGCTTTTGCTCCATTATACTCAGAGACTCTTGCGAGATCCATTGTTTTTGATGGACAACGGATCTAGCACCACAGGCAGAACCTGCTGCAAAGTGCATTGCCCGTTTGATATTAGCCCAATGCTCATCTACATTACTGTTCGTCGTAGATCCTAGCTCATGTTCTAACTTCTGCTCATAACGGGTGCGTACTTCTGGATCACACAAACGTTGCACGGCTAATCAAGTTTGCGGTTTGCGACGATAACCATGGAACTGGAGAGATAACCGCAATAAAACTAATGCATGGTCTGACTCTACGTACGTAGATCAGTAAGATCTACAGTTATGGACAGAACTGTGCCACCAGTAGCTTACGGCGATATGATCAATCTTGCTCAGAGTACCTGTGGATTTAGAGCGACATGTCGCTGTGCGCCGCGAGCTGTGTCGGAAATTTGTGCTAGACAAGAACAATCGATTGTCTGCACAAAATTGGAGAAGCCTATCCCAGTTATCTGTGCGCTGATCGGGTAAAGCACAACGTCCACCTAAACATGCTTCTGACACACTAAGTTTGCCAACTTGTGCATTGAGGTCACCAGCTAGCACCACAATGTCGGAACCTTTACTGCCGCGAACGAGAGTGGCGAGGGCATCATAGAACTCATCTTTCGGCAAGTCTGAGCCGCAGTCCGTTGGGGCGTACACCGAGATCACAACTATCACTCAACCACAATCCACGTATAGCATCAAGCCCCGGGCTAATGCACCAAATGTCCATAAGTCCTTACCACCTCTATCCCCCCCTAGCTCCTTCCGCGCCTCATTTACCCCCTCCAGGATTCGGCCGTTTCAATTAGAACCCCCTAACCGCTCTTCAAATTACGCCCAATTTGAAAGCCCAGCGGCGCATTTAGTCACAGGCACAAACTCTTCATCTGAAACGCGGTTAAAATGGGTCGAGCTTCGACTGCCCATCGTAAGCCACGCCTTATTTGACGATCCTTCATCACCTCACCACAACGAAATTACGGCTCTATCTACTGAGAACCTATCCAAAAACACCTTGTCTCTCTTACTACTTAACGTCCGCTCTCTCCTCCCAAAATTGCCCCTGCTTAGAGAGCTTGCATTAGACCTACACCCTGACATCTTACTAGTTACCGAGACGTGGCTGACGGATCACACCCCATTAAACCACGTATCCATACCCGGCTATCAGGCCACTGCCAACAGTAGATCTGACCAAAGAGGAGGCGGCTGCATCATTTACACCAGACACATATTCACGGCGAGTAGGTTCCATCATCCTATTCTAGACAACATTCCAGACTCGGTCTGGCTCACTATCAAAGAAGATCAACAACTACTTCTCGTAGGATGTATCTACCGTCCTCCAAACCAGGGCAGGCACGAGTTGACAGCAATAATAGACGCATTCAACTATGTCTCTAACCTCCCCGTAACTGCTAAAATTCTAGCTGGTGATTTCAACGTGCCTGAAATATGCTGGCATTCCATGACATCACCCCCAAAACTCCATGATTTCCTTTCGTGTATCCATGTGGGTAATTGGGTACAGCATGTTTTATCCCCCACTCGAGGGAGAAATACATTAGACCTTATCTTCTCTATTGGTATCAAGAACTTAGATACCCAAATCTTAAGTCGCTTCACCGGTAGTGACCATAAGATGGTATCCTGTGTTTTTACTGCACCTTGGCCTCACACTGATAAGTCAGCAGAAACACACCTTCCGACCACCAATAAGCAATACCATAAAGCTTGCTGGAATAGTCTACCCTCTTTTATCCGTTCCTTAAACTGGGACGAATCGTTTTTATCTAATGACCTAGAGATAGCAGCTGCCCAACTGTATACTAACCTTCACTACTGCCTCGACAAAATCAATCCAGCATCGGGGCCTATCATACGCAAACAGCGGAACTCTCTAGATCGTCTTAACGGTAACCTAGCCAAACTCCAACGAAGATTCACTAGGACGAGGGACTTCTCGTCGTATCTTCAAATAATACGTATATCCCGTACGATTAAATTGCGCTTGGATTCTTCTAAGAAGAAACAGGAACGAGATGCCTTAAGCCACCCAAACAAGGCGGAAGCACTGGCCAGGCTAATGAAGGTCAGAAACAAGCAACCTAACCAAGACATCCCATATTTGAACTATAATAATAAATGCTTGCGTGACCCTCTTTTGATTACGGAGGCTTTCAGCACCTATTTTGCCTCCTCTTTAACGACGGATGACGCCACATCCTTCCCCGTTCTAGATCCGGTGACATCAGTAACTTTCTCGACGGTAGTGTTCTACCCTGAGGAGGTTTCAGTCCATGTTGCAAGAACAAGACCGTCCTGCAGGCCAGGTCCAGATGCATTACCACCGGCCATTTTTAGTCGAGGTGGCGAAGATGTTCCAATGTTGCTGACAAACATATTCAATTTGTCACTCAGGTGCAGTGTTTTCCCTTCCCAATGGAAAACTTCAACTATCATACCGATGCACAAAAAAGGATCACGTCTAGATCCAGTTAACTATCGGCCGGTGAACCACACCCCGGTCGTGTCCAGGATCATGGAGAGAATGATCAAGGAAAGGCTGACACGTCACCTTCTTAACAATAATCTAATCAACGCTGGTCAGCATGGTTTTCTGAAAAACAGATCATGTGCGACATGCATGACCGATTTCCTCAATCTGGTCACAGAGGCTGTCAATTTTGGTAAATCGGCAATCGTGATCTTTTTGGACATGACCAAGGCGTTTGACCGGGTATCCCACGTCCGGTTACTACAGAAGATTAAAACTTATGGAATCGTGGACCCAATGCTCGCTTGGTTTGCGTCCTATTTAACATCCCGAGACCAGGTTGTAAGTATAGGTGGAAATTTGTCCGAACCCCGTCCCGTAACCAGTGGGGTGATACAAGGTAGTGTACTGGGCCCATTACTGTTCCTAATGTACGTTAACGATATATTTACCATTTTCCAACGGGGAGTTCCCTTCCTGTTTGCAGATGATATCAAAATCGTGTACACTTTGGAGCCCGCGGCGTTAGCCTCTACCGTAGATGACATTACAGGGGAACTGCTCGCTCTCAGCTCCTGGAGTAATGATTGGAAAATGAGTTTTTCCGCCGAAAAAAGTAATATTATTACGTATAAATGTCACGTCCCCACTGGAAGATTTAATATAAACGGCAAATTCATCCCCAATAACTCTCAGGTACGTGACTTGGGTCTACACCACTCATGTACGTTTGACTTTTCGGAACACGCAGCCATCCAGGTGGCTAAAGCACGCCGTACGATCGGGCTAATACATCAAACATTTGTTTTGCCAGAAAGTAAACTAAACATTTTTAAGTCCCATGTTAGACCTCTTCTGGAATACGGCTCAATCATTTGTTCCAACATGCGACAAAGGGACCGCATAGCGTTCGAGAATGTACAACGGGCATTCACGAAACAGCTCATAGGTTTTTCTTCGCCCTCTAATTACATGGAACGTTGTGAGCGGCTGAAAATCGATCCCTTATGGCTACGCCGCATAAGAAATAACCTGCTATTCTTTCACAATATCTTGAAGAATAGATCATGTAGTTCAGCACCGCAGGTAAGAACCCTTTCTACTTATCCCTTCCGTAACAATGAGTTCTTGGTGTCTGTCCCTTTGCCGAAGCTTGCTCTTCGGTCAAACTTCTTCATTAACAAGTACGCTTCATTGTGGAATAAGCTACCACAACGAATTCGGGCGTTATCACCGACATCGGCGGCTTTCAAACAGGAAATAAGCATAGCCCTAACGGTGGACACGCTGACTAGGTTATACAATCCGTATATTTCAAGGGCTCAGGCCTTTGAGGTAGGTATAGGGTACTAATAAGTCGAATAACCGCTCTGAGCAACCTAGGCTAAATTAGACCCGCATAGGGTTGGCCCCACCGCTGCAGCAATTACGGAACTCAGCGGTTCATTCATACGATCCAGGACAGCAAAACAGTCCCAACTTTTTACCACCAACTTCTTCCTCCTGAAATATGCAACTCTGTGGAATAAACTCCCAGCTGAAGTCCGTTCCGTAGATTCCCTAATTATGTTTAAGTCTGGACTACACGTAGCTCTGGACATCCAAAAACTGATCGCTCTTACGAATCCTTATATGTCTTTTGATAGAGCTTATGAGGAAAACGCTGGATACTAACCTGAACCCTTGAGAATCTAGGATGTGCCACATCATACGCCGCAGTTGCCATCAGCTAAGCGTAAACCTAACAGTTTACAATGCCTAAACAGAATAATTACCTCTAATCTATAACCACTAACACCCCAATAGTTCCTTCTACTTGGACTTCTCAGAAACTACTCAGTATAGAACAACCACTATACCGAAAGAGACAGTAACAGCGTAGCGCCACGCAAACAGTATGATAGTCCTACTCGCTCTGTCTGTTATTTCAAACCTATCTTATCGCCTCGTGCCAAACTGCGTTCTGCGTAAGCAAACGGTATTGAAGGTTATCATTACTAACCACGGGCAAATCATAAATCCTTTGAAATGCATACAGCTACCAAGCCCGTGTACGCAACTTCATCAGCCTGCAGCAGTATAGCTCAAATCCACTGCAAGCCTATTTTACCCATGCCCCACTCACATAGACCTAACCAATCCATTGTTTATTGTCTTCACATATTATCATAACCCACAGCTGGAACCACGTCCAGACTGCAATCTCCCTTTATTTCAGGTCGTTGTCTCCCACTATCTCAGTCGCCAAATTGGCTAACCAAGGAGGCCGCTTTGACTCGTATGGACAGAGACTCAAGTGGAACCTACCATGGCAACTGGGACCAAAATCCAACCACACAACAGGAGATACCCTCAGTTGCTTATCATATCGTTCAGCATTTTCTAACGCAACCAACACGAATTCCAGCTCACGCGCATGCCGCTAACATACAGCCACACTCGGCTGATTGACTGACACATACTTTGCCCTGCCAGATGAAACTTACGCATTCGATGTAGTACAGAATAACACTGAAGGCAAATGCGTCATCACATACATATATATTTGTCATTGAAGCAGCATAACGCTGAAGTCCATGCAAAGATTTCCCCACTTTATTATCCGTTAACACAGGTTATCTTTTCTCCGAACCGTAGCCGGCTGGAATTTGACTCTCCATTTCTCGAAGACCCTCCAGTTGCGCCTTCTCATTTCTGAATAGTACATGTTACTGGCCCTGAATCTAAACTCACCTTTTTATGGACTGCTGTTTCTCCCACATCCACCGGTGTTCACTTTCACGAAACTGGCCTCAGGTCCCCCTGCTTCAAATCTCATTCCGTTTACAGAACTCCGGTAAATCCGTCATTCAGGGTCTGCGTTGTCTTCATGGATCGCTATCCTCTTCGCATGCGTCCATTTTCCACCCTTTTTTTCTTGTTCAAAATTTATTCCATCTGCAGAACCTTAGTTGGCCTCTGGTTTCCTGGGCTTGCATCATTCTTGTTGTTAATGCCTCCTTAGCACTGCGCTAACGATTTTCTCGATATCTCGACCGCGCACCACTGCCTGATCCGGATTCGAAACCGGTTTAAAACTGCCGCGCAAACCATTACCAGAATGGTCCATTCAAACTTTTCCTGTCATTGTTTTTTCATCTCTAATACTCTCGACTTTCATACTTAGAACATGTGAACATTTCATCTTATTGAGTAACGTGTACATCATGATCATGCTTTAGCACGTGCGTCTCGACCATGGCCGAGAAATATACCAATATTAATATTAATTAATTAACACCGACTGACCCTTGGAGTCTCACAGCACATAAATGACTGTTAACAGGAATCCAGTCTAAAAGGGCAGCCTCAGCCTTTACAGACAAGACAATTCCTGCACCAAGTTGGCCCACAGCTCCAGTTGCTCTGTCTACAGAGATGCGCAGGAAATACCTCGATGAGATACCAGGAGCAGTCATTTGAATTTCACCGCTCGTATCCTCGATACGCGTCTCACTTAAGCAGCAGACATCAATCCTCAGTGAGTCTATTGTCAGCGCTAGGAGTGCCCGCTGACCGGCCTGCTTGAGTGTGCGCACATTGAAGGAGCCGAGATTCAGAGGCTGACGAGGCTTGAGAAAATGTGAGTTACCAGACGGAGGATTATTCCCGACACTATTTGACAGTGAATCGTTGCGAGTATCGACCGTGTTATCGGTGGGAGCATTATGGGTGGATAGATGGGGCAAAGAGAGGTGGTCGGGGATAGAAGACAAAGGTTGAATAAAAGAGGGGGAAATCTGAGCAGTATCCCACTTATCACTACCAACTTCGCTCGATGCAATAGGCGGTGCGGTCCTGATTATCCTGCATGACGACCGATGCCGTACTGAACCCATTGTATTCGTGCAGTTCATGGGAGATGTTGGACGGGTACTGCCAGGGTGTCCAGCCACAAAGCACGATAACGATTAGGGTCCTTATCCAAAGCCTTTAGTTCTAACAAGAACCTATCTGCAAGGCAGCGGGATGGCTTAGTAGAAGCCCATCTGCTTGGATCAACTATTCCTACACTGATTTTGCCGATTGAGTTACCCGCTCAAATCAACCCCCAACCTGGAGGATCAGGAGACTGGACTTTGCCTGACCCCTACCCATTGACCTGTCAGGTATGATTGCACCTCCGGCTTAGAGAAGCCATCCTGTATAGCCCTTTGGGTCACATAGGCTCGCAAGCCATCACACCACGTCAAGGTGCAGTCTCGTCGCGTCCTCCGGGACTCTTTGAACCATATAATCTTTGGCAGTCTAGTGTCATACCTCACTTTTTTGTCGGCTTCCCTGTCAGGGCTTGAGGGAACCATTATTTTGTGGAGCTTTTTTACTACACATATAAAGGGACCACCCGGAGCGTACTATACGTCAGCCTTTCTTTATCCGGTCTTCTAGCAGCCTCACGCCAGGCAAATTGTCATTATTACGTTTTTTTAGGGCAATAGTAGTAGTATCTGGTTGCGTTATTGTGGAAATATGGTACTGGTTTCTTCCCGTAGGATCACCCCTCGTGTGCTGTGAAAGGGCTTGGTTCCGTTTGTGGCCAGTTACGGTGTGGTATCATTGTGGTGTTGCCCTCGACGTCCACCACGTATTTCTTTCCCTTTCGCTGGACGACGCGGAACGGGCCAGAGTAAGCCACCTATAGTGGTGATCGCACTGCATCTACTCGAATAAGCACATTGCTGACGGTCGCTAGAGTGGTAGGTACGTAGTTGCTGAGGGCTTCTTCTCGCGGTGGGGTGGGCTTTATCACCCGCATTTGGTGTGACAACCTTTTTGCGTAATCCCCGTAATTAAAAGTCACGGGTTGTAATGGAGAAACAAATCACCCGGAAGTCGTAGTATGCAACCGTAAACCAGTTCAGCCGCCGTAACACCCATATCGGCTTTAACGTTGTTACCCAGTCCTGAGAGAACGACCGACAAAACCTCACTCCATAATGGGTTATCACGAGCAGGAAGGGCAGCTTTCAGCTGGCGATGGAACCGCTCCACCATGCCATTAGCCTGAGGATGATAGGCCGTCATCGTTGTTGTTTCTGCAACCGGATGCGTTCAGTAGCTCGTGGAAGGCGCCATCAAAATGAGAACCGTGGTCAGTGGTCACGATAGCAAGGCAACCGAACTGACTCACCCAACCAGTTAGAAATGCTTTTGTAGCTTCTTCTTAGGTTGGACGGGGGAAAAGTTATGGATTATGGCCAGCGAGTGAAACGATCTACGCAACTGAGGATGTTGACGCAGCCACTGGATGGTGGGAGGGGCCCCACGAGATCCACATGCACATGATGGAAGCGTGCGTCTGGCTCACAGAATGTGCCTAAAGTAGATTTGGTGTGACGATGTATTTTAACGCGTTGGCATTGACAACGAGCGAGGACCCAAAGACATACGTCACGTTTGAGGCAAGGCCAGACGAATCGTTTGGTGAGTAGTTTCACTGGGGCAGTTACACCAGGGTGTGATAAGTTGTGGAGGCTGATAAAAACTTGTCTGCGAAAGCTGGCAGTAATTAATTGTCCGAGTCGACCCTGTGACACATCGCAAATAATAGTTACTTCCGAATTTGAAGAGCCACTGGCACCAGATGCGGGGAGCTTCTTTTTCTGGGCTGCTCTACCTCAGGATCTGTTGCTTGGGCTGCGGCGAGTGCTTCTAGGTTTATGCCCATGGGTAGTGGGTTATCGATATTGTGGACGCGTGAGAGTGAGTCTGCTACGGGATTGTGTGCCCCAGAGACGTGTCAAATATCTGTAGTAAACTGCGAACCAGTCTAAGTGGCGAATCTCGCGTGGCGAATATTGGTCAGAAGCTGACTGGAGGGCGAACACTAGTAGTTTATGATCTGTGAACACTGTGAACTTTTGGCCCTCGGGTGTGTGCTGGAAGTGTCGAATACCCAAATAGATTGCCAGTAGTTCTCTGCTGAACGTACTTTATCGGGATTCCGCAGGCTGGAGATGCTTCGATAAAAAAGCTATTGGCTGCCATAAATTGTTGACGAATTGCTGTAACACTGCTCCAACAGCCGTGTCCTAAGCATTTGTTCCTAATGCCAGGGGAGCAGAAGGATCGGGATGTGAAAGCAGTGCTATGTTGGCGATAGCTCACTTGATCAAAGTAAACGCCGCTTGCGCCGTGTCGGGAAAAATAAATTTCCACGTAAAAGGTCCGTTAGAGGCTGCATTATTTCGGTGCAGTGTGGGATAAGGTGGCGATAAAAGTTAACCAAGCCAGGGAGTTGGCGCAATCGTCGGCAAGAGCGGGGCTCAAGTTAGTCGCGAAATGCCACCACCTTGTCAGGCAGGGGCTGTATGCCCGAGGTTGAGATTTCGTGACCCAGGAACGTGATGGCTGTCCTACCTAATTCGCACTTGGTAGGGTTAATAGTTATACCGTGTTGGCTAAGGCGTTCAAGAAGAGCGGGCAGTTGTGTCGTATGCTCTTATTCCGAAGAACTTGCCACCAAATTATCGTCCAAGTACAAATAGGCATTCGTCAAACCGCGTGTTGCTTCACGCATAAAGACATGAAAGGTTCCGGCTGCACTGCTGAGCTCAAAAGGCTTGCGCAAAAACTCAAATATTTCGAATGGAGTTGTGACAGCGGTTTTAGGGATGTCAGCCTCTGCTACCGGGATTTGGTGGTAGGCTCTAACGAGGTCGATTCGACTTAAGACAAAACTACCAGACAGTGTAGAAGTAAGATCTTGAATGTGTGGTATGGGGTACTTGTCTGGGATAGTAGCCTGGTTGAGGGCCCTATAGTCAAAGCAGGGGCGCCATTCGCCTTTAGGTTTATGAACCATTTGAAGGGGTGAGGCCCAAGGGCTACTGGACGGGCATATTATGCCTAATTCTAGCATGTGTTCGAACTCAGCCTGTGCTACGCGGAGCTTGTCTAGTGTCAAGGGACGTGGTCGGCTAAATGCTGGGGGTTCTTTAAGAACAAAAAGGTGGGTGACGTTAGTGGTCACCGCGGGAAGGGGGCCAGATTGTCCTAGCATTGCCGGGTTAGCTGAAAGTAGGTCTGCTCACGGGTGTTCGGCCTGTGGTTCGATGTGTAGGGGCGTGATGCCATTCACGGTGGAATACGAACCGGTTACAGAGAGAGAGGTCTGCCAGTTGACAACTCTCCGGCCTCGTGCGTCGATCAGGAGGTGGAAATTTTCAAGGAAATCGATGCCTTGTATGAGATAGGGGGTCTGCTACCATGAGCACACAGCGGAAGATGCGACGTTGTCCTAAGTTGAGAGTGAGTGACTTACGGCCGTAAGTAGCAATAGGAGTGTCGTTGGCGGCACGGAGTCATTAGAATGATAGGTTCGTTGCATCGCCTTCTTCCGTTGGAAAAACACTAACTGCTACACCAGTGTCAATTAGGAATAGGTTATTGGAAACTAAACCCCAAACATGCAACAGACGAATTTTATTATGGCTGCCGACCGCGTTAGTCATCGGAACGCATTGGGATGTTAGTTTCCCTGTTTGGCACCTGGGAAGGTGCAACCGGCTTTGAAGCGCCTGGCCTTCTCCCCAAACCGTTTGTGGTATCTGCAGTACGTTGATCAAGGTGGGTTAACTGGGCGGCCAGAGGAAGGGCTTCTGAGACGTTCACGGTTGTCAGTATTGTGATAAGATTTATGGTTTCTACAGTGAGAACAACTAGGAGAGGAAAAACGTCTGAGGGCCCGCTCAAAAGCAGCTATCAGAATGTCCTCGGAGTGTGTTCCTACTGTGGGAGCTGTGGTCTTGGGGCTGCTCGAGGTTGTTACGGCAGTAATTTGTGGATGGCACCGTTCCATAATACCGTCCGCCAGTCTAGCCGCTTCTATGAGCTTAAGGTGGCTAGAAGCCTCGAGCTGTGCTTCAATATTTGGTGGTAGTTGCTGTACCCACAACTCTTCAGGGACGTTTTCCTCTGAAAGTTGTCCCTCCAGCTGCTGCATTTCTCTCGGCAATGCAAAGTGCTTCTTGCTACCTACCTCTGTCCCTTGAGTCAGCCGTCTCAGCCTGGACGATTCTGATGGCTAAAGTCAAGACATTACCGCGTCTTTCACGGCTGCGTGAGAAATGTTATTGAATATTACGTCGCGCATCTGAGTAGAAACGTCACGGGGAAGGCGACCGATAGTCCACAAGTAACGGGTTCACTCGTTTGTGATCCTATATGATCAAAACTCTGCCTCAAACACATGAAACCGGAGTTGATAGTCATCAATAAAAAACTCAGAGATGGCTGGGAAGACTGTCGAAACTGATGGTTCCGGATCAGGTTTGCGGTTGTTGCTAGCCATAACTGCAATGGTATATCAAATGTAAAATGATGTATGAAGGTCAATTCAGCAACTGTGAAACACTTATAGTATCGATGTGAGAAACATATAAAAGGAATATGGTATCAAAAATCAGGAATTTACCTTTATTCTGCCGGGAAATGTGTATATGTAAACGAATAAATGTCACTGAGGGACTTACGAGTGTCCTTCGAGGATTGAATTTGTTGTTCGGGCTCAACAATTTAGGATTCTCCTCAGTTAAGTCAGGGCCTGTCCACGTATATAGTCTATAGGCCTGGTCCTCGATTCGTGGCAAGATAGCGAATATACTCGGCAGAGCAAAAAGTAGAACTCAAAAAGCTGCGGCGGGACAACGTGTTTATTGGAGGAGCGCAACGGAGTGCAGACGCCTTACACAGGCCGGGCAAGTGGCGCCACCAGAAACGGTAATTGTTCAAACAAACAAATTTGTTAGTCTTTGTCATCGAGTGCTGTATCGGTAGCATTACAAGTATGGAAATGAAGGTCTGAAGGTTCGGAGATCAATTGGTATGTGAAGGGCCTAAGGTAGAGAGAATTTTCAAATATTTTCGCAGAATGAAGGGGACAGAAGCTAAAAATCAGCGTCGCTTGCACTAAACCAACGCTGAACAGCCTGTATTATTGTTACTCTGGGAACAACAGCAAGGATTCCCACAAGGCAGATCATGCGTCACCAACATGCTGACCGTTATGGATAGTTTTGAAGCAGGGCTTCGACCAGAGTGAAACCTCTCGCACCATCTTTACAGATTTTGCGAAAGCCTTCGACCTGGTGACAAGCTCACCCTTACTGCACAAGGTGTATGTCGCGTGTTTCACAGCCTCCTGTCTGAGCTTATCTTCACTGTGCTTGCGGGCGCTTCGTACTCCCTTCGATCCCCTGTCACTACGGTAGCTCTCAAGGCTCTACACTGGGTCCCTTACTGTCCCTGATCTACATAAACGATATTCTAGGAGCCGTGAAGTCCATCATCTTCATGTACGCTGATGATGTGACCATCTGACACTTCACATACACAAATTCAGTCGGCTATGGATCTACACGAGGCACTGACCAGTGGACTGGAGCTTAGAGATGCACGACGATAAATGTTTCGGTATATCTTTCGAGGGCTCTATGTATCAAACCCTCCCCGAACTACCGAAGCATCGTGAATTCAGAGGGTAGACCAACATCAGATATTGGGTTTCTGGCCGACCACGGAACGTTTTCTCATCACATCAACTAGAGACTAAAATCGATGCATTCTAAATTTTAAACCTTCTTTAAGAGACATTCCCTCTTAGATCCTAGGAAGATTTTCGGATACTTCATGGCTACTGCCACCGCCCCACTCTATAATACGGCAGCCAGCTTGAGCATATAGATCTGGTCCATTCGGAGAACGGCCACAAAAGCTGTGCATGGGCTAATCAACCTTTCTTGCTCGCTAAGACTGACCGCACCCAATCCGTATCCCCTTGACGTAAGGAGAGTCAGAGGAGGTACTTTCTTGCTCTTCCACCTTTTCTCTTCCGGGCTAGTTGATCATTTTTTCACGGGACAACAGTTATATGCTTTTACAAGACATACTAAGAAATATTTTGAGCACAATTCACAGTTACCGGTTCGAAGAAACTACACGGCGTAGCCAGGAACTGAAGCTCTGTGATACTCAAATAGACCTCTTCGACTGTCCATACTGTACATGGCCAGAACCTCTAATACTCGAAGAGATATCCAGCACACGGTTTCATCGGACAGCGTATCTACCTTTACTCACTTTTCCGTTGCTGAAGCCTTCAGTCCTTTCTTCGCCTCAACCCTGGCCCCTATTTTAAGGTTGACCCTCCGCCTCTTCCCCCAGTTACTGCTCCGACTCTGTCCACAGTGGAATTTGAAGTTCCAGACGTCTCAATTATTGGCCACTTTCAAGCCATCAACTTACTCAGGACCTGACGGCCTACCGCCTACTGCATTAGTTGAAAGCAAACCTCAATTACCTTACTACTGAATACATTAAACCTATCAATGAACTCCGGTCTGGAGTCGACAAACTGGAAGTGCTCAGCCATAATGCCGTACCACAAGAAAAGTCCACTGCATGAGGTAACAAACTGCCGTCCCATTAACCATGCACCAAGAATCTAGACTATTCCGCACTACACAACCTACTTGACCGACCGAATTCCCCAAAACTAAATACCAATAACAGTATCTCCTTGGTTCTTTTTAATAGCCGATCCATCATAAACAAAATTCGGCACTTACCATAACTGGCCACTAGTTCTAATTATGATATAACCTTGATCACTGAAACTTGGTTAATCAGTTACACTCCAACGGACCAGATTTCTCTTGTAGGCTAAAACGTCCTCAGAGTAAATAGGGAAACTTGACGCGGCGGAGGATCTTTGGCATTTGTCAAGCAGACCTTTAGTACAACAGCACTTCATCACCCCCTACTCGATTCTATTCCCGATTCACTTTGGCTAACTGTCCACATTCCTGGCTCTCAACTTCATGTTAGATGTGTTTGCCGTCCACCAAGCGAAAATTTCTCCAGAATTCCAAACCTAATTGATGCATTTGGATACCTATACTTACCACCCTCAAGAATAAAGGTTATTGCTAGTGACGTTAACCAGCCTAAGATAGCTTGGCCATTTTTAGTTGCACCCGCTAGCCTTTTACCATTTGTAACGAGCATTAATGTAGGAGGGTGGGTACGGCATATCCGCTCTCCTACGAGGAAAAACAGCATTTTAGATCTTATTTCCACCAATTGCGTCCTTCATATATTTGTCTCCATCTCCCAAGGTTTGCCCGGTAGCGATCACAATCTGGTTAACTGCCGCATTCCCCCTCACCCGCAGCCTACCCTGAAATCACACTGCATCAAACCCTCTCCTCTGCCTGACTGGAAGGTTCTCCCTACTACCATTCTACAAGCTGATTAGAGTGAGTTTTTTCTCTCGTGATCCAAAACAAGCCACTAATATTTTTTATGCGCAGTTCTCCAGATGTCTTGATAGTATTATCTACCTGCCCCAGCAAAGGAATAATAGGAAGTCCTATATCACCTCTCTGTAAACAAAGTATGCCAAGTTCCAAAACATTCATGAAGCTACACACGACTTTAAAATACTTATTCAACTTTTTGCCTCACTTCTACTGTCCAAAGGCTTGAAGAAACTACATTGCGTAACCAAGAAATAAAGGCTACGCGACACCAAAAAAGATCTCTTCGACTGCCATTATTGTACAGGACCAGAACCTCTAATACTCGAAGAGATATCCCGCACACTGCTTCAGTGGACAGTATATCCGTCTCTACTCCCCTTTCTGTTAGAGAGGCCCTCGACCCTTTCTTCGCCTCAACTATGGCCCCTATTATCAATGTTGACTCTCCACCTCTTCCCATAGTTACAGCTTCAACTCTGTCCACAATGGAATTTGATGCCTCAATTACTCCAAATTATTGACCACTTTCTAGCCATCAACTTACTCAGGACCTGACAACCTACCGCCTACTGCATTAGTTAAAAGCAAACCTCAATTACCTTGCTACTGAATACATTAAACCTATCAATGAACTCCGGTCTGGAGTCGACAAACTGGAAGTGCTCAGCCATAATGCCGTACCACAAGAAAAGTCCACTGCATGAGGTAACAAACTGCCGTCCCATGCACCTGTCCTCTCTCGGCTAATGGAAAAAAATTGTGAAAAGACACATTGTGAAGTGCCTCTTTCAATTGGATGTTATTAATTCCCGACAACATGGTTTCCTTCGGTCAGGATCTTGCGCAACCTGCCAACTCGATTTTTCGAACCTCATTACTGAAATGCCAGACAGTGGGATGGCCCTTATGGTACTTTACTTGGACATGTCAAAGGCATTTGACCGCGCGCCATACCCACATCTTTTGGCCAAAATCCGATCCTTTGGCATCACTGACCCTTTAGTATCTTGCATCAATTCCTACCTGCTTACTTGCTATCAGGTTGTCTCAATAAATGGACACTGTTCCAGGCTTAAACCAGTTACAAGCGGTGTTACACAGGGTAGTGTCCTTGGTCCCCTTTGTTCCTCATATTCCTCTCAGTAAGCCATGGCACCCCATTTCTTTTAGCTGATGAAATTAAAATTGTCTACTCATTCAAGCCTGAATGCATCGCCTCGGCTATCTTAAACATCTCTTAAGACATATCTGCACTCTATAGATGGTGCTCAACTTATAATAATAATAATAATAATGGTATATTTCTGGCCCGCGGTCGAGAGGCACGCATGTAAGCATGATCATAGTTCACAATATGACTGAATGAGATGGAAAGTTCACAAATTTCAAACAGACATTCGCACATCACAGCAACAATGGAATAAGGCTGACGAGAGTTTAAACGAATCAAAACGACCAAAGAATACACGGCGAGTACGAATTGATTTCAAGTCAACTGCGGCAATAGTAATGAATCGGCCGAATGTAGGAGTGTTCAGACGGACATTGGCTTAGGACGCAGGAAATACGATATTCACAAAAATGATGCAAGAAAATGGTCGGTAATGCTTATGTGTTTACTTAAAAAGGTAATTGCCGTTGACACAAAGGAAGTAGGGAAGAATCTCACGGAGGTTTGCAGAGGAATATTAATTTTCATAGATTTGCGGATATGGAAAGGAATAGCACCCCTTGAATAGGTGAGACGATTTCCATGGAAAATAATGTGTGTCATCTGGTGTCGGCAGTTCGCCGCCGGTGGAAGATGGATGAAGTTCCAGGAAGAAATAATCAGCAATCGGAATGTTGCGTCCATGCGGAACAAAATAAGGCAAGACAATAATGAAAACCTTCACAATAGGCCAGGTTATGCCGATAAACTGGCGAATACATCATTCTGTTGAGCTTCTTGTGACTTTTCCTTGTCCATGTTAGGCTTTTGGGCAAGGGTTGGCTGCGGTTTTTGTTCGCTGCTTCATCACGGGAAGGAGGCGGGCATCGTTTAATCTGGACCGATCACAATATAACTAGGAGTCCTCGCACGGTGGCGTCGACATCGAGAGGGTCTTGTATTGAGAATTCTTCAGTAAGCCTCAGAGTGGCATATGCAGAAATACCAGGACTTCTTGCGAGTGAAACCCAGTGGCTAGATCGCATTCGCGGTAGCCGGCCTTTGGTGCTGTTGTAGACGGCCAGAGAAAAAATAAGCTGTCTGCACGATACATTACAGCCAGGCAACTTGATGGCCGGGTGGTTCTTAAATTGAAAACGGGAGGATCGCAGTCTGGGAGATGTTCCGGCTGGGGGTTAGCGTAAGCAAAATAACAGATAAAGTACGGAGGTTGGAAATGAGGCACAATGGTCCTAGCGAAATGGGGAGTCGTTGGTATTGTGATTCGGCGTTCGTGAGAGCTAACTGGGCTTTAACTACTGGGCGAAGTTACTGATTACCGATTGGTCGTTCACCGAGAGGTCTTATCCTTAGGGGTTAAAGAAGCCGTGGAGGTGCATTTGGACTGGGGTCTGAGGGCTGCGTGAGAAAGCAGCTGGGCAACACGAAAAACCTTGAATGGCAAGTTTGCATGGTGGGCTTAGGGAATATATGACAAATCCCACAGTGGTGTTTTACAGGTCACAATGAAGCAGCTAGGACACACTACGAACCCAAATGGCAAGTTTATATGATAGATCTAGAGGATGTATGACAAATCCTATCGTGGGGTATCTACAGGTCTAATGCTGCGGGTTGCTGTTAGGTAAGGCTGTAAACTGAGGAGTAGGCTGGATTCCAGGACAAGAGGAACGCAGATTTCTTATGAACAGGGGGGAAAACAGGTACATGGGCGAAAAATACGGGCGCTTTTCTCTACGTTCTCACATGCACGTTTATATATACAGTAATATCCACATGGATATAATAAGCGCTTTGCTGAAACGTGTCTGTCGTCTGATGTAGCGACTTGCTGTCCACAGCCACAGTGGTTTTGTAGCTGACGTCAACAAACATGTCAGGCGTGCATGGGAGGGTACGAAGTGATTGAAAGTTAGAGCGGGAGGTGGGTAAGCATATGTGGAGAGACCAGTTTGCTATCACCCCCGAGTTGTAAGGTTGATTAGACCTTACTTTGCGGTTTCCTTAGTAAACGCGTGCTTCGGTCCTTCGTACTGCGTGGACCACCTGCACGTTACTCTAATGTGCGGCACCGCACAAATATGTTACCCAGAACAGTATTCTCCACGACCCGTGAGAATGAGAAGGCGATTGGGAGAGATAGTGGTTAGTGTGTATTTGGGAGCGTGCGTGAGAGCATGCGCAAGAGCAACGGTCAAATGGCAACCGCGCTTGGCAGTCAGCGTTCAGTTAAACAATAAACGTGGTAAAAGTATGAACGAAAATGGCAACCGCTACCGGTGCCTCCTCCTAGAAGTCCGACGGAGTTGGGCTTCGATCGTGATGGTAAGCTGGAATTATTGGTTGTCCAGGAACTCCTCATAGCTTCTCCGTTATATTGTTGTTGACGTCGAACGACTGCTAATGAGTTTACCGGTGCCTGCACTCTCGAGGTCCGATGTGCGTAGGTTCAACTGTGTTTTGGCGCCCGCGGGTATCATACGAATGCAAGCCGGAAAATTCCTCGTCAGGTCCATCCAAAAAGGCGTCCAGCTGCCGTCTCCAGTGCCAGGCTGACCAATCGTCCCGTTGTCCAGTGAGCTGTTGGCCCCTTGAACGTGCACGGGAGTCAGCCAGGCTACGGATGAAGCCAATGTGACTTGTTAGATCCGTCTGAGAGAGGGCAAGGTAAACTGGAACAAAATAGCGCTTGAGGGCGCCGGCGGATGTTGGACCGTAATAACAACACACAAACGATGTTCGGTGTTATTGGAGTCGCTAGGAGATCAGAAGAAAATGAAACCATAACTACTGATTGTAATTTCACGGGTCTGTTTTTTGGTAAATCCATGGCGAACTTCCCAATTTATTGCTAACAGTCGGTTGTAAAATTCGTCACGAAATCGGCGAAGCGGACGGGATTTCGTAGTTGCCGACCGCGACGGCTACTTCGCGTTGCGGGTACGGTTGGAGAATCTGAAGGACTAGCTGCCGAGTCCTCACTAGGCGTAATTGGTGGTGGTTCGAGTAGTAACTCGCTCGATGCAGGTGAGTGAGCGACTTGAGCGGGTGTAAATTGGCCGAGCGGCTTGCACTCAATGACGGCAGGCTTGAGACGATCGATAGATACGGTGTCGTGTCGTCCGTTGATGACTATGACAAATGTTTTTGCCCTACATTTTATCCCCCAAAATGGGCCAGTGTACGGCGCTTGTAGTGGTGATCGAACGCCATCGACGCGAAGGAATACATGAGTAGCGGTTCCTAACGCAGTTGGGACATAACTTGTAGACTGTTGTTCACGCGGCGGACTGGCCTTGAGCACTCGCATGTGCTGCGTAAGGCGCTGAGCATAGTCAACGTGGTCAAAAGTCGCGGTTGGTGAGGGGGCTACCAACTCCCCAGGCAGACGAAGTGTATAGCCATATACTAGTACGGCTGGTGTTGTGTGTAACTCCTCCTTAACGGTACTACGCAGGCTTAAGAGTGCTAATGGTAGTGTTTCACTCCAAAGGGGGTTACCGTTTGCTCGAAGGGCGGCTTTTAATTGCCGGTGGAAACGCTCAACCATACCATTGGCCTGAGGGTGGTAAGCTGTCGTCTTAACGTGTTGGCAGCCCAGCGTAGCGAGTAGGCTGCCGAAAGCGCCGTCAAAGTGTGGACCGCGATCGGTGGTCACTATTGCCGGGCAACCGAAATGACTAACCCAACCGGTCAGAAAAGCTTTCGCGGCCTCTTCCGAGGTGGGATGAGGGATAGGGATAGCCTGCGGCCAGCGAGTAAAACGATCCACGCATGTGAGTATGTAAACGTACCCAAGCGAAGGTGGGAGTGGTCCTACGAGGTCGACGTGCACATGATGAAAACGTGTTTCAGGTTCTGGGAACCTGGCTAACGCCGCCTTAGTGTGCCTGTGGGTCTTAACACGTTGACACTGCAGACAAGCACGAGCCCATTGACGGACATCTCGTTTGACATTGTGCCAACAAAACGCTCAGTTATCAGTTTCACCGAGGCAGTCACACCCGGATGAGCCAGATTATGGAGTGTCAGGAATGTAGGATAACGGTGGGCAGCAGGAACTACTGGCCTAGGGCGACCTTGCGACACATCGCACACGATGGTATTCTGGGAAGCTGGGATAGGCACTGTGGTTAAACTCAAAGAACCGTTTTGTCGAAATTGTTCGATGTCAGGGTCCTTCGTTTGAGCCTGTGCCATTGCGTCCAAGTTGATGTTAGGCGTTTGTGACAGACTTAGTTGATATACGCGCGAAAAGGCGTCTGCGACGGGATTAAGTACCCCAGAGACGTGTCGTATGTCCACAGTAAACTGCGAGACAAAGTCTAAGTGGCGAATCTCGCGTGGTGAGTATCGATCAGAAGCTGACTTCAGTGCGTAAACCAAAGGCTTGTGGTCTGTAAACACCGTGAACGAAAGGCCTTCGAGTGCATGTCGAAAATGACGGATTCCCAAGTAGATGGCTGATAACCCTCTACCGAACGTGCTGTACCTTGATTCCGCGGGTTGTAGGCGCTTGGAGAAGAATGCTAAAGGTTGCCAAGAGTCATCTACGAACTGTTGCAGTACTGCTCCAACCGCTGTGTCCGAGGCATCCGTCACTACCGACATAGGAGCCAAAGGGTCGGGGTGTGTAAGGAGTGCTGTGTTGGCGACAGCATCTTTGACCAAGGCGAATGCGGCTTGTGCCGTGTCGGGAAACACGAACTTCCGCTTACCTCCGCGCAACAGGTCGGTGAGGGGTTGCATCATTTCCGCACAGTGAGGAATAAATCGGCGGTAGAAATTCACCAGGCCGGCAAACTGACGCAACTGGCGAAAAGATTGGGGTTCAGGGTAGTCGCGAATAGCGGAAACTTTATCTGACAGAGGGCGGATACCCGAGGATGAAATAGAATGTCCTATGAAAGTGATATCGGACCGGCCTAATTCGCATTTCGCGATATTGATCGTAACGCCGTGCTGGCTAAGGCGTTCGAAAAGTGCTCGTAAGTGCGTAGCGTGCTCTTGCTCTGAAGAACTCGCCACCAAAACATCATCCAGGTATACGTGGACATTTTCCAAACCACGAGTTGCCTCGTGCATGAACCGTTGAAAGGTCTGGGCTGCATTTACTGAGTCCAAACGGCATTCGCAGAAACTCGAACAGCCCGAAAGGTGTAGTGACGGCAGTTTTAGGTATATCGGCCTCTGCTACCGGGATCTGGTTGTACGCCCGAACCAAATCGATACTGCTGAAGACGGAGCAACTTGATAAAGACGAAGTAAGGTCCTGCATATAGGGAATCGGGTATCGGTCAGGGACGGTGACTTTGTTAAGCGCTCTGTAATCACCACAGGGTCGCCAGTCGCCACTAGACTTAGGAACCATATAAAGGGGTGAAGCCCAAGGGCTACTAGAAGGGCGTATTATACCCAGTTCTAGCATATGTTCGGATTCAGCCTGTGCAACACAAAGCTTGTCTGGTGCTAACCGACGCGGCCTACTGAACACTGGGGTCCTTTAGTATCGATATGGTGAGTGACACTGGTGGTCACTGCTGGGAGAGGCCCGGCCTGCCGAAACATGGCCGGGTAGGCGGCGATGAGTTCGCCATAAGGTTGGTGTGCCGGTGGTTGAACGTAAAAGGGCGTGACGTGATTCACTCGCGAATTATGACCCGCAACAGCGAGAGTGGTCTGACGATCCACCACTCTGCGGCGCCGTGCATCAACTAACAAGTCAAAGTGCTGCAGGAAGTCAATGCCCAGAATTGGGTACGGGACGTCGGCGATGATGAATACCCAACGAAAATTACGCTTCAAACCCAAGTTTAAGGTGAGCGACCGCTGGCCAAACGTTGGGATGGCCGTGCCATTGGCAGCGCGTAGTGTTTGGGCCTGCGGTGTGCTATTGTCTTCTTTCGCTCGGGGGAGGACGCTCACTTCGGCACCGGTATCTACAAGGAATAGGTTATTTGAAATAATGTCCCTTACGTTCAAAAGACGACTGTTGGTCTGATACCCGGCTTCGTGGGTCGCCACCACGGGCCGGGGGTTTAGTTTCCCTGATGAGCACCGGGAAAAGTACACCCTGGTTCGCATCGTTCGGCTTCCTCACCGAAGCGACTGTGGTATTTAAAATACCCTTCTTTTGAAGAACTGACGAAACGTCGTCGCAATGACGGACTATGGAGCCTAGGTGAGCGTGCGCGGTGCCGCTCCTGTGACCCACTTCTAACTGCTAGGCGTTGCAGGCTCGCGTCAATTCTAGACAAAACTGACGCGAGTTCGTTAGATGTTGGCAAGGCGCGCACCTTTGCGACGGAGGGCCTGGTTACTCCAGCTACAGCGGGGTTGTATCGTGACATAATGTCATCAGCTATCGCTGCAGTTTCATCTAGCGAGCATTTGCGCGTGGCACTTAGTAAAACTGGAATGTTATGCGGCAAACGCTGCAGCCAAAGCTCCCTCAAGAGGGGGTCCTCGCCTATCGTCGGTCCTCTCAAGCGCTGCATCTCACGCAGCAGTTTGGAGGGCTTCCTACTTCCAAGCTCAACGTTTTGAAGTTGTTGCATAGGTTGGTCTTGCGTTGGGGTCGTGCGGGCAATGACAGCCTCCTTTGAAGCCTCATAGCTTCTGGAAGAGATTATTACGTCCCATACTTGCATTGTGACCTCCGGCGGGAGGCGGCCTGCTACCCACCTGAAACGGCTGGCGTCACTGGTTATACGGCAATTTTCGAATTCTAACTCAACCAGCGTGAACCAGAGTTCTGGATCAGCAGGCGTGAATGCCGGTATGTGCAGCGTGATGGCCCCAACGGTAGGGTCTGAGCAGGATTTCCGTTCGGCAGACATAGCGATTACTTTATGGAATACAGACGGGAAAAGAAATCAACGACCAATGAAGCACTTTAGTCTTCGCGAAAAAAAAATCACGACGAATTAGACACACAAAATATGTATGGACGAGAGAAAAAAATTATTTGGTAAACCAACCAAAATAATCAAGATAGGGAAAGAATAAAACACATAAAAACGTACGCAGACGGGACCTTGAATGGTAGAAAACAAGGAAACTCACGTGACCTGAGGATCACGTCGGGCTCACCAATTGTAAGATTGATTAGACCTTACTTCGCGGTTTCCTTAGTAAACGCGTGCTTCGGTCCTTCGTACTGCGTGGACCACCTGCACGTTACTCTAATGTGCGGCACCGCACAAATATGTTACCCAGAACAGTATTCTCCACGACCCGTGAGAATGAGAAGGCGATTGGGAGAGATAGTGGTTAGTGTGTATTTGGGAGCGTGCGTGAGAGCATGCGTAAGAGCAACGGTCAAATGGCAACCGCGCTTGGCAGTCAGCGTTCAGTTAAACAATAAACGTGGTAAAAGTATGAACGAAGATGGCAACCGCTACAGAGTCAGTCTCGTGCGTAGGAACCAAAAGCATGTCAAGAGGACAAGGACGGTGTGGGGTTTTTGCTTTCGCTGGGTCAGGTCTGAGCTGATGGGAGACACCATTGATTGGAAGTTGCCCATTTCCTTCACAGCCCGATATTAATGGTATATAGAGATCAAATCAATCCCACTAAGTCTTTTTTGTTCTCCGCTTTTTTTCTAACAGAGGGGTGGTTGAGCCCATATAGGAACTTTCCATAGCCCCTCCGCCCGACTGTAATTTGCCACGTATATGTCATTGTTTTGCAACTGCTCTGGGTGGTCTGTTCCCCCTGACATCCGGAAGCGGCTGTGGTGAATGTGCCGTTGACATCAGGGGTTTCGCTTGCATGGGTTGAGAAAATATGGAGTGGAGCTAAGCAAGCACATGGAGTAGGACAACGAGTGTTATAATGTATGCGCCTGCATATATGTTTCAGTCAAGTACAGCGCCAGACAGTGCCCAGAACTGCCAGAGGCCGTTCTGGTGTGGTTGAATTAGGCAAAGCCAGTAGATAGTATTGCACATAGGGAGAGAGGATATCAATCTAAGTTAGGTGATGGATTCAGAAATCTTGGCCAGACAGACAATAGTTCATGTCGGGAAATATACAAGGGGGAAATTGAGGCCAACATGTAGCCATTGGAAGGTGGATGTATGGGATGAAAGATTCTCAACCGGGATAATTGGGGAAGGCGAATTACAGCCGGGCAAGGAAGATGAAAGAAGCGGAATCCAGGATAAATGAGTGAAGAGTCGAAGGATCAAGGAGTGAATTAGTGGGTGGTGGGACTTAATGTCTTACGATCCAGCACCACTGAACAATTGGGTGCTAGGGGAAAATCTCAATGGCCAAAACCTTCAGCTAGAGTAGGGTCGCTTAACATGGCTGCCCTAGTACTATATAGCGAGGGAGGCAGTAATTGTTTAGGCATGGTTGTGAAGACCGACTAGTGAGTTAGATGAGGCAGAATTCTATAGGGGTGAGGTGATAGTAGGTGAATTTGGGTGAGTAGCAAGAACCGGCAGGCATCTAGCTAGTTATAGTTGTAAACGACAAAATCTATCCTTCTGCAATGTGGGTTATACGCAAAAAGTAATAATAAATGGTAAGTCTAGCGTCTGTCGTTAGGCAGAAGATGGTAGGTCTGGGATATGGTGCCATGATCCTAGTAGTGGAACCCGTTTTTGAAGGCCAGTTCGACGGATAGCTGAGATCGGGAAAAAGAGACTGAAGCTAGAGTTCTAAAGTTCGATGCCTTCTTCATGGGCTTGATCCTCAGATATGCTGGCGTTAGTCAAAGATAACAAATGGCCAACGGTAAGTCGTGATTTAAGGGCATGGCTGAACTGGGTGACTGACGCACATTTGCGAATGGTCCGGGGTAGCTTATTCCAAAGCTTTAAATAATTAATGAGAAAGAAGTTGGATCTTATTTCCAGCCCGGACAGTGAGATGGTCAGACTGAAGTCTCTGTGGCGCAGAGGGTAAGATTAGGGTGGCGAAAACTGTACAGAGTTGGTAGAAGTGAACGCAGAGCAATGAGTAAGTCTGTATAGAAAACACAAGTTAGGCCTGACATGTCTAAGCCATACGGGGTCAGGTTTTAATAGAGTGCATCGCTCTTTGTAGGTCAGTGGAGAGAAGTATCCTATTAGCTTCTTGGTGAAGGTGCGCTGGACTTTCTAAAGGCGTATTCTATCAGATTTAGACATTCCAGAGAAGATTATAGGGCAATATTCGAGGTTTAGACTAGCATGGGATTGGTATGTAAGGAGGATACTATGTTTCATTTTTAATGATCTGAGAACTAGGCCTACTATCTGTCTGGCCCTGGCAGTCTGAAATGAGACATGTTCCGAGACTTGTAGATTGTTAGTGTATCGAAGCCCAAGATCCTTTACTGATGAGCTTGAGGCGATGAGTACTTGGTTCATTGACAGAGTTCCGAAGAGACTTGACATCTATAGGTTGTGTAGAAGCTTCTAGGTGTCCAGAAGCACATCTGCCATAAAGTGCACCATTGATCAAGTTTCTCAAGTTCATTACCTATTTCAGACAGTGCTGTGCTCAAATCTTGATGGCGGAAATCATAAGGGACTTTGATGTCGTTGGCGAACAGGAAAGGTGTGTCGTGTTGCACAATCGAAAAAATGTCGTCAATATAGAGTAAGAAAAATAGCGGACTAAGTACACTTCCTTGTATGACTCCGCTAGTGACAGGCACCGGTTGCGATAGATGTCCATTAGCATATACAACATGGGTTCGATCCGACAGGTAAGAAGTGGTCCATGATAAAAGCGGGTCATGGATACCATAGGTCCGGAGTTTTGTTAACAACCGGGAGTGAGGAACTCTGTCAAATGCCTAGGTCATATCGAGGTAGATGATAGTCGTAGATTTTCCGTCGTCAGCTGCCGTGGTCAGTAGGTTGATGAAATGAAACTGGCATGTGGTGCAAGAACGTGACTTCAGAAGCCATGTTGACCGCTGTGAATGAGGTTATGAGAAATGAGATAATTGGACGTCCGCCGTTTATTCAAACGCTCTATTATTCTGGCAGCTATAGGGGTATGGTTAATAGGACGATAAGTTGAAGGGTCTTGCACTGGACCTTTTTTGTGGGAAGGAATAATGGTTGAAGTTTTCAACAGGGATGGAAAAATGCCATTTTTAAGGGATGTTATAGAGATTCATAAAGATAGCAGCGACGTCAGTTCCACCAAGATGAAAGAGTGCCGGGAGGATGCCGTCGTAGCCAGGGCAGGAGGAGGGCCTGACACGCAGCAGTAGGTGGGCTACATCGTTCAAACTGAATTCGATGTCGGAGAGAACTTGCTCGGTTATGATGGGTACGGGTGGCGGATTTAAGTTGATGTCAGTGGTCATGGATTCTGAGAAGAAGGTATTGAGCGCCTCAGCGACTTCGGCTGCAGATTCAATCTGCGTGTCGTTTCCCAAAATTAAATAGGGTATCGCTGAAGACTCTCTCTGATTTCTGCTTTTCAGCGGTCGGGACAACCGGTACGATCTGCCGAAGGCATTCAAAGCCGAAAGCTCCTGCTTTCTCAGCAGTTCATTAGTCCGAAGACTGATGGTGACAGAGAGAGAGTGGAGTTGCAATAGTATAGAGAATTCTTTGGTTTTATTGTAGATCTGCATTTTTGCATGTTTCTTTTGCAGCCTTGTCTGGTAGGAGCTGCGGGCTTGAGAGCGGTTGGTCCCGATGGTGGCCATTGCTGACAAGTAGCTATGTAGCTTATGGTAGAGTGCACCACTGGCGAGCTGAATGTTGCGCTGTAGGAAGTAGTCATCCCAGTTGAGGGATCGAAGCATTGGCTTGAGGTTCATCCAGTTAATCGTGTGCAGGGGCTGTTTAGATGAGCTACATATGGGGTCTATGGGTCCGGCTGTGAATCTGCAAGATACCAGTCTATGGCCACTGCCTGGGAAAAGGTTGAGAGCGGTAGTCATCACATCCGATAGGCCCATCGTAAATATCAGGTCAAGTATGCTGTTACCTCTGTTTGGTGTCATTACGTGCTGGACCCAGCGCCCTGCGCGTATGGTCGAAACGAAGCTCGTGAAGTATTGGGGTGATGACATGGTGTCCACGCAGATATTAGGTGCATTGAAGTCGCCAGAAATGAGTTTTGACAAGGAGGGTAATAGTGCCAAGTGGCCGAAGGCTCTGACTACGTGGGCGAGGTCCGTGGTGTTTGACTTGGGTGGTCGATAAACGCAGCCGATATGGAGTGGAGTGTTGGCCAGAAGTACCTTTACCCATATTGAGTCCTGGATTGCGCCCAGTATTAGATCAGAGAGGAATGGTAGGCAAGCTGTTTTATCAAACAATGATCCATACACTTCGGAGGAGCGAGCGTACGAAGTTGGTTTGGGTTACTGACACGCGGGTCTGAGTCGGGGGCCACGAGACCTACGTACCACACAAGTCGCCGTAAATACCACTCAAGTTTCATTAATCTTTCGCGTAAAACCTTGTGTTTAGCAAAGTCGAACCATCCCCCAAGTAGTTCCAATTTCTAGATACTAGAGGTTTTTCTTTACTACTGACCGCTGATCCTCAGCTGGGAGCACCCCAGACTGCGTTTTTCTATTTTTACTTTTCCAGACAACCGCTGATGATGGCTTCCCTTCGATGGCTTGGCATAATACCTGGCCCACATTTCCCGCTGAAAACTCGATACCTGCTCGTCATTTCGTCACTACTACGCAGGCCATGCTCTCCAGGACCCCTCGCAACCTCCTGGATTATTCGATCTCTATGTGACAACGCCAATATCACTCAAGCGAAGCCCGCCGGTGCGGGCCGCGGTCAGATCCACCACTTTGGCCGACGCACATCGGGCGTGCAGGACGTCTGCAACGATGTGCGGACGCAGATAGGATTGCGGATGGCACCTGTCAACAAAAACGGTTTTCAGGTTGGGTGTCCCGCGCACGGTCAGCCCCACCCACCAGCACCGGTCGCAGCAAAAAATCATTCACCCGAAATGCTACAAATATGGAACTACCTCCCCCAGTTACCGCTTATTTTTCATCGAACTTGTCTCCATCTTCGCAACCTTAACTTACCGCTTCTTACGCCCAGAAAAATCTACTTTCCCTAGCACATAATTATCGCGGGGTTAAAAGACCGTTTCCGTACTCGGCTTACCGTTCATTATCCTTTTTTTCCCGATGATTCTTGCCAAACTGCCCGCTTGTCCTATTAGCAAACTTAACCAATCCCCGAGATAAAACTCGCTTTTATTTTATAAGTTATCAATATATTTGCAAAATTCACATTTATTGTTGCCATACACTTCCGTACCACAATGTCCGGTATTCTATCTTGGTAAATCCTCCCAGACAATTTTCATTCTTGCATCTCTCCGGTCATCATGTTCAGCCCTTAGATAACGATTATCAAACGTAAATACTTATCTGCCATTTAAATACTCGCCCAGTACCCATTTCTATTTTGGTGCATCACATTCCCCCCTCATGAACGTTAACAATGTGCGCAACGATTACATGCTTGCGTCCGGTCACTTCTTTTACCATCACCTAGGCAATCACTCTCTACAAATGAGTCCTTCATTGGGTATTTAACGGACTCAGCCGATATTTGGTCGCTGAACGTTTCAAGGAAAATCTTCGAAAGATTTTGATTGTTCTCTGTCTGCAAATTCATTCCTCTCATCGTCTGATTTCCAATCCAAAGCCGTGCCATACTCCGCGGAGCGCTGTAGCTGGTTCATGTCTCCCTCGGAAACTTCTTTTCCCTCGAAGTGAACAAAACTTTCGTCAATTCTGTTTGATTCTCTTTTTGCGTAGCACTTCGTTTTGTACTGTTTCAGGAAGAGTCAGCTACCTTCGACCATCTCGACCCTGACTTGACCGGGTTGGCCACCCGACCTTGAGTTCAAATTTGCCGGGCGCCGCCACAGAGAGTGACTTAAATACTTTCTCCTGTACAATATTGAGTGCACATACCTTAACCAACCTCTTGGAATTCGGACTCTACGTCCAATTGTACCGTTTGATCTTGCGTTACAGCATGCCTCGGGTTATCCGAAATAAACCATTAACGTGGATTAGACAGCCTCCTCCACGACGACGACGATTTTCCATGAAGGTTTTATAACCAGCAATAGAAATTTGGTCCAGTGAGGCAGAATCATTCAGCCAGGTTTCGGTTATGACAATGATGTCGAAGTCGAAAGATAGTACCATAATATGGAGAGTATGGGTTTTATTCAGTAATGAGCGGACGTTAATGAGGAGCAAGGTAAGTGCAACTGTATCGTCATGGTGTGGAGTAGGGACAACCATCGGCGGGTATTGGTGGTTAACACTACCGAGGTGGTGAACATCATTGAGTGGACTCAACGTCAGGATTGCCATGTGTAGAAACGAAGGAGTCTAAACAGGTGTTAAAAGTGGGGAGCCGGCAGTGTGAAGAAGGGGTGAGGCTGGGTTGGGGGGCGCTGTCAAGAAAAAATTGGTTGTTTGCGGAGGTGGGATTTCCGGGGTGGTTGAAGTAGCCAGTTGGGGGTTGGCTGCTGAGGTGATGGGAAACAGCAAGTGAGCTGGTAGAAAAAGGTGGTGACTGGGTTCAACGGGATACGCAGGGGGCGGGTAGTTGCCGCTTGACCAGGACCGATGAAATAACTGTAGTTGGTTGGGCTGGCCCATCCCGTTTTCAGGGAAGGGCGCGGAGCTAGAAAATCGAGGCCGTTGGTTATAATTCAACTGGGGGTCACTTATTTGTATCATTGTAGGGGAGGGAAATTGGTTACAGAGGGTCAACGGGAGGTGCTGGCGCTCAGCCAGATGATTGGAGAACTGCTTCGGGATACTTGGAGAATAGGGCATGTTTGATCTCGATGCATGATGATGCGTTACTCGGTGGCCGTTTTTGCCTGTTTTGTAAAGTGGGATTGGGAGGACCTCGTCGATCACCCGGGGTACCACGCCAATACAGCGAGGTGGGGTTTGCCGCTTTAGGGTGACGCAGGGTGGCGTCCTACTCACCAACAAGTATGGATTAATTGGGGTGTACTTAGAGTGCTTGGCGGGGGTTCTAAATGGGGTTCCAATAACACTTACGAGGGGGATTACGGGAGTAGCCAGAGTAGCTAAAAGCTGTAGGGGGAACATAATTCTCTCTGCCGATGGGATGATTAGCTGTACAGTAGATCATGGCTTTTATGAACGATTTGTGTCCGCTAGACGGTGGGACATGAGTTGGGTCAGAACAGGCTGTTGGCAACAGACTTCCCCAGAGTCCTTTTCGGCGTTGAGACGGTGGGCAGTAGGTTGACGTTAGCAGCGGCAGGCCTGGATGCACGGGACTTTGGTGGCCCTGGGCTAATGGTGGGTTTGGCATGGATATCTGTGCCGTTTGTAGGAGCGGAGGTTGACGGTAGAAGGCAGGGCCGTTTACTAGGGGAATGTGCTGGAGATGGGGTTGTGGTCAGGTCTAGGTCAACTAGAGTAGTGCAGGCAACCGAGGGTTTTTGTGTTACGGCGTAGCTCGGCAGGCGGCGAGAGGACGCGGCGACTGGTATTTCAGCCACAGGTTGCGTTGGTGAAGCTAAGGTACTTTTAGTGATCGAAAAACCTCTCTTTGGAAGGGCATTTAATCCGGTAATATTCTGATTCTCTTGAATGAGGTGGCATCGGCAATGATTTGCCAACTAGTTACGAATTCTCTAGCTGTTACTTAGTCAGCGAATTGGAACTTCAAATGACAGTCGTTGCTTTGTGATCTTTTGCTCAGCCGAGTGAAATAACACCTGTGGTGTGCCATGTTGCAAGCATTCAGTAAGGCGAGTTTGGTTGACTGCAGGGGCAGTCGGTCAAGGATGTTGAAAATTTATCGCGTTTTTGGAGTTGGCTATACGCTTATGAACTTCGGTCGCAACCGAGTCCAAGAAACGGCCCGCCATGACTAGGCTCTGGCGATTAGCTACAGGAGTGGGTTCCATTATGATAGATATAGGGAATATCTTTAATAGAATATAATCGATGGACTGGATCTGGTTATGCAGATCCGCCACTCTGATCTACTTCGTTAATCTTCTTGTTGACTAAGTCGTAAACATCAACGAGAAGTACCGAGCATAGACTGAGTGCAGACCGAAGTTGAATGTTCCTGGTTTTTCTGAGCCTGGCGGTAAGAACTGCCTGATTTGCACCCGGGACCTTGGCAAGTTTACGGAGGACCTTTGGAGCTTCCATAAATAGATCAGGGGGTAATGCAAAGAAAGCGGAAAGGTTTTGGGTCGGTGAAATGAACTTTTCGAGAGTGTAAAGCTAAGTAGAAAGTTTTGGGTATTTTTCTTAAGCCTTTCTAGCTAAATGACAGACGGTTATAAGCTTCATAAACATAAAAACCAAACACAACCTAGGGAAAATAGAAGCCCGGTGTAGCGCTGACAAATGTGAGGTTCTTACATATAAATGCAAGCTGTCTTCAGGATCCTCAGCCGTTTGTGGATCAACCATTGCCAAAAAGCAAGTCGTTCGGGAGTTTGGCTTAAGCTATCCCCGCACAATTAATTTTTCAGAATATTCGGCCCTCCTGGTTGCTAGGGCCAAACGCCGCCCGCTGATCTTTTCTAGTATGCGGAAGACAGACAGAATTGGTATCGAATCAGTTCAACGTGGTTTTATCAAGCAGTTTGTTGGATTGAGCTCGCCCATCACTTATAAAGAAGGCTGCTTATTTTTTAAACTGAACCATTTGTGGCTTCGCCGTATTCTTACCCTTTCAATCCCCATTAACAAAAGCCAGCTAACTTTCAAGCTTCTTTGTCACAGCGTACTCTAACTTATAGAATAAGTTACCATCAGAATTATGCACTTCTACTCAAAGCCATAGGTTCAGAAGTGCGTTGGATAAATTCCTCACGGTTACCCAAGCCGTACAGCTCCTCAGTTCAGACATACCCGATGACCAAGCCTATGAGAAGGGTCTAGATTTTTGGATGGCGCAAACACCGGCGGGCTATAACAGATGAAATCAAATAAACTTTCATAGTTTTTCTGCCTTCTGAAATCGAAAAACTAGTCCCAGAGAGTCACTGTCTATTATTGGTGCCTCTTTGTATCGATCCAACTTGATCCTCAGCTGGGAGCATCTCAGACTGCGCTCCTCTACCCCTTCTCTACTTCCAGACGTTCATTTGCGCGTACATTTCCCTCGATGACTCCTGATAATCTGGAGACCACGCTGGTCACTTACCTGGCCTATGCATCTACCTGACCGCCGGCTATTCGTACGCTACCAGACCGATGCTCTCTAGGTTACGTTCCGGGATCCCCTGGTGCCTGGTCGTCTGATCGCCGACTACCTGATATATAAGGCCATTTGGCCCCACCAAGAAAACCCATGCTAATCCCAGTGGTGCGGGGCGCGGTCAGATCCACCGCTTTGACCGGCGCACATCGGGCGTGCAGGCCGCCTGCGACGATGTGCAGGCGCAAACTAGGCTGGAGGATCGCACCTCCTGTCACCGGAAGTGGCTTTCAGGTTAGATGTCCAGCGCACGGCCAGCCTCACCCACTAGCACCAGTTGTTGATTGAAAAACAACGTCCCCTGCATCTTACTGCTGCCACTAATTGCCTCCTCTGACGTTCCTGAACAAGGTTTACCATATACCCGGTCAAGTTCCAAATCAACATATGCACATACACTCACTCGGCTCAGAAATGTACCCTCTTATTTGCGACTACTGACATTTATACCCTTCGACTTGTCTTTTATCTGTCTGAACTGATCCCATGCTCACCCTCATCCTGTTATGTCCAGTTACCGGGTTCTGTACTCCGAAACATGAAACGGTTTCACCGTTCACATCCTTACTATGAAAATCACAATTTCTGATGTAATCGTGAAGGGACCATTCATCCACTTGGTAATTTGTATGTCACCATTGAATCTATCTGAACAAAACCATCATCTAAAGATTCGTTCCTCACCTGCCAAAAATTCCACACAAAAACGGAATGATCCTACTTCTAGTGCTTCTCCTGCTTGACACTTGCTCTATGTTCTTTGTATCTTTCCGTTGCATCTCCTCCCGTTCAGCCTCTCGCGTTTCACGACAGTTGCATTGACAATGAAGTATCCACAATCCAGGACATGAATAGTTCGTTTGCCTCCTTAGTTTTTCATGTCAGAATTCAGCGTATCGAGCTATGCAATCGCCTGCATTTCCTGAGAGCTCTCCAGATGAACTTCTTTTATACAACTGTATCAGTCCACTATATGTCCACCTCCCACTTCCACTTTGTTACCTACCCTAAATGCTCCAACGCTTTTTACCAACGAACCCAAGCATATCCATAACTGTACAACTTTTCACTCACCTATGAACCACTGCAGCTGTTCCACAAAGATATCGTTTTCAGCCACCTGCACCGAAATCCAGAAAGGGCTTCTTCTAAATCTTTGGCTTGAAACCAACTACCTATAATTTAGGCTACCGTTAATCCGTTTGCCCCCCCCCCCCCCAAAGTCTTAGGTTGGACTTTCCTTAACGTAGTTAGTCACACAATTATTCGCGTTTTTCGGAGGTTCAATAATGTACTACTTCCAGATGATTCCGTCATATATCAAACATATAAACCAATATAATGCCTTCTTCGTTATAAATTTGTATTCCTCATCTGTCAGCCTTGGAACCACCCTCGACAAACCAGTAGTTGCACACCACTTCACCCGAATATTACCTATTGCCATCTTTTCATCAGTCTTTCGCGATTGGGCACCTATGCCAAAGAACACTGAGAATGCAATTTTTTTAAAACTCCTCTGGAAATGAACTTTACCTATGCCAAGTTACTGGCATTCTAGTTGTTTCCCAGAAGCCCCATATCAGACTTCCACCAGCATATCCCGTTAGGCGATCGTCTGCATGTTTTGACGGTAAAACGTATGCACCATCCCCATAAGTCCTGATAAGATCATCGCATATCAACTCGTGCGTAAACCTTGTTGTCAACTTGTGTTCACTAATTAACCTGAAACGAACCCTTCATTTGAGTCGTGTTTCACTCACCTGTCAATGTTCGTAACTCTGATCCACCAAATTCCCGGGCTCGGGTATCTACATACATCTCTTTGTGAGGGCGTCCTCCACAACCTCTTGATGAATGGTAAGTACCAATTCAGTGGTAAATTGGACTCCGTTTCATTTGCGCAATTCTCCTCCTCAGAGGACACCACAAATCCCTCGGTGTTATATTTTTGTTATCCTCCGGGTCATTTGAGCTATTAGTTCAAGAGCATGTCCGTCATCGCCAAAAATTCTTCAATTTTTCATCGGTGCATTTTTCGAAGGTTTGTCATGTCAGTTCACTCACCCCTGCGACTTTACATAGGTGCTATCCGAAATATTGCGTGTTTTTACTCCATCCCTGCTGTACTTCATGAAGTATCTCTACCGTTGAGCTCATCTCACTCACTACTGCGCGGTACTTCCTCCCGACCTTCAGACTCAAATCGGCCGGGCATTTATTCATGCGACTGCTAAAACCGATACACTGTTTTGTTGTATGGAAAATACCCATTGTATCTCATAGAAGTCCAATTTGGCGAAACAATTGTTTTTCAGTAATTCATTCTCAAACCGCTTACAATTACATGGGAGACACAAAACAAGAATCATGCAGATATACATGGAGTGAACACTTATCATGTGTAGGGGTTTGTCAACAGTTAATTTGTCCTTCTCATTTGATTAGTTTATCTAACTTACGCCCTGTGAGTGACAGGACGACAGATTTACTCAGCCTCAATCGATCCTAGGCCATAGAAGTTGAAGTGTCTGGACCAAACGCTTTTGGGCGCAAAGGTCGGGGGTCGGCTTCTTGATTCCGATTGCCTCGGCTATCGCTGGAGTGCGCAAATGCACACCCTTGCATTTGCTTGGGGGGACTCGATACACAACTTTGAGAGCCGTGTTTGCATTCACTGATATCCGGATCGATGAACAGTGCAATCTTACCACACCTGGTTGACACCGGATATCAGTGAATGCAAACACGGCTCTCAAGGTTGTGCATCGAGTCCCCCCAAGCAAATGCAAGGGTGTGCATTTGCGCACTCCAGCGATAGCCGAGGCAATCGGAATCAAGAAGCCGACCCCCGACCTTTGCGCCCAAAAGCGTTTGGTCCAGACACTTCAACTTCTATGGCCTAGGATCGATTGAGGCTGAGTAAATCTGTCGTCCTGTCACTCACAGGGCGTAAGTTAGATAAACTAATCAAATGAGAAGGACAAATCAACTGTTGACAAACCCTACACTGTTTTGTGCTGCATATACTCGAGCGAGCATTCAAGAAACTTTTTTGCAACCTCACTGGTCTCAAGGATACAATGAACATAGAGCTGGTGTCAAGCAGGAGAAGCACTGGAAGCAGGATCATTTCGTTTTTGTGTGGAATTTTTGGCAGGTGAGAAACGAATCTTTAGATGATGGATTCAATGGTGACATACAAATTACCAAGTGGATGAATGGTCCCTTCACGATTACATCAGAAATTGTGATTTTCATAGTAAGGATGTGAACAGTGAAACCGTTTCATGTTTCGGAGTACAGAACCCGGTAACTGGACATAACAGGATGAGGGTGAGCATGGGATCAGTTCAGACAGATAAAAGACAAGTCGAAGGGTATAAATGTCAGTAGTCGCAAATAAGAGGGTACATTTCTGAGCCGAGTGAGTGTATGTGCATATGTTGATTTGGAACTTGACCGGGTATATGGTAAACCTTGTTCAGGAACGTCAGAGGAGGCAATTAGTGGCAGCAGTAGGATGCAGGGGACGTTGTTTTTTAATCAACAACTGGTGCTAGTGGGTGAGGCTGGCCGTGCGCTGGACATCTAACCTGAAAGCCACTTCCGGTGACAGGAGGTGCGATCCTCCAGCCTAGTTTGCGCCTGCACATCGTCGCAGGCGGCCTGCACGCCCGATGTGCGCCGGTCAAAGCGGTGGATCTGACCGCGCCCCGCACCACTGGGATTAGCATGGGTTTTCTTGGTGGGGCCAAACGGTCGTAGGATTCATTGGATTGTTGCTACTTTTTGCTCAAAAGGGTGGTACAACACTCCGTTGAATTCTATGGGACCAGAAATCTGAAAGCCTGCCCAGAAAAATAATGAAGCAATGAGAACCCCGCAAGGGAGCAATTGGGAATTTACTGATGGGGTTCACGTACTTTCGGTACGATGCGTAATTTTAGATCACTTAGCGGCTTCTGTGAGAATTCATATACTGCTGAGGATATCATTGATTGCATGAACTTTGATATGCTTAGGTTTCTCTAGGCAGCGGGCTCAGGAGGCACGGTAAAGTTGTGGACAGATCCAGCCTGAGCATTGAAGTAGTGGCAACGATCTGTCCGGCGTGTCAGGGAAAATGAAAATAGAAAACCTTCCGCCGGCCGTTTAGCCTATACAGCCATCGACCGATTTTCCAAGAGTGGACCTGACGGTTTTCGACGGACGATCTGAACACTATCGCAAGTTCGTCAGTCAGTTCAATACTTTCGTCAAAAATACGGTAACCGACCCTGGACAAAGGCTACTTTATTTGACCCAGTATTGTAGAGGCCGTTCCAGAGAAGCTATCGATGGGTGTATTACTCTGGACCCTGGAGAGAGCTATGCAGGAGAAAGGCAGATTTTAAAGGATCTTCTCGGCCAGCTATTCAAAGTAGCTCTCAATCTAATAGAAGTCTTGATGTCGGAGGCGACACGAAAAAAGGGCGAGGTTTATACAATGGTCGATCTCGTCATTGGTAAGCAGAACTGCTTGGTAGCCTCGGATCATTATTGGTACAAGGCTCATCTCGACGCCAATGATGCTGAACCTGCTCTCTTCAACATTATCGCCGAACTCTCTGCACTCGACCGCTGGTGCCACTCCTGGTGAGCTTTTCCACTGATAATTGCGAGGTTCTAACCTACAAATTCTAATTGCCTCCTGGGTCCATAAATCTTGGTGGGTTCCCAATATCCAGCCGACCTACCATCCGCGAATTTGGCTTCAACTATTCCTGCTCCCTCAAATTCTACGAGCGCGTCACCATCCAAGCGGCCAAGGCTAGAAGTGTGGCTCTTCTCTTCCGCTCCTTTCCTCTCCGTGACAGCGTCACCAGCATCTATAAATCCCACACTAGACCTCTGCTTGAATACTACCCAATGGTATTTTTTAACGTGACAAAATTTGATACTTGAGCTAGAAAGCATACTGAGGCGTTTTGCCAAACAGTTACTCGGTTGATCCACATCTTTTGACTAAAGAGAACGATCCCAGCATCTGAATCTTGACCCACTCTGGCTCCGCCGTCTAAGACTAAACTGAGCCTTTTTGTATCACCTACTAACTAACCGGTCTTCTTCCTCTATCTTAGTAAGCTTCTCCTAGAAAACCTCCTAATCAGTTCGGTACAGGTCTCTTACTGTCCCTTCTAACATAGCTAAATCGGCCATACGGTCCAATTTCTCCCTTTTTGTCTGCTCCAAGTTCTGGAACAAGTTGCCCATCACCCTTCAAGCTTTGCAAACAAAGTCCCAATTTATATCGGCGCTCACCTTATATCTCAGCGTCATCCATGCACTCCAGTTATCTAAGTGTGCGTAGCAGATGTTGCATACGAGAGAGGTCTCTACTTCCAAGACCAAACCACTGTAGACCCCGCTCCATCAAATTGAGAACATAATCAACAGTGAACGTTTTTTCTGTCTGACTGAATTCTCAAAGCTTGACTAGCTGTGGTCATTCCCGTACTGAGTAGATGGAAGTGAAATGCCGTTATTTTCATACACTTTGCTCCCCCCCCCTCTCCTGTAATCTCTGTCACTCATATGCTTTGCCATCTATTGAATACTGTATGCCTCTATTAGCCGTTAATCTACAATAGGGGCACATCCTAAATGGCTTTTTTATCTGTTTTACTTCTCCAGTTCTCCCCCTAAGTGCACTTCAACCTCACCGTTGGTATACGCGCCCGGATAAGGCTGCTCTGTGGTTGATTATCAAGGTCTTCTTAGGTCCTTTGCATCCTGGCCACCTGAAAGCGGATGTTTTACTTTCATAGTTGAACTACGCCCAATATGCATGACCATCAGTGAACGTTATTGCCATTCCCAACGGTTCGGTGTGCTGCCAGATCCACCTCTTTGGCCGGCACACATCGGGCGTGCGGGCCGTCTGCAATGATATGCAAGCGCAACTGGGCTGGTGAATAACGCCCCCATGTGATCGCTTCGAAGCGTTTTTCAAGCTGGGTGTCCAGCGCAGGACCAGTCCCGCCCACTAGCACCGGTTACGAATTGCACTGTCCAGTGCTGTCAGTTGCAGGTCGCGTGCTCCAACCATCCTTATTCCTCCACGGTAAGTCCGGACTTTTTCTCTTGTCATCACTCTAATCACTTCCTATTTTGCCTTTCAGTGGCGTGCACACGTCCATTCTGTCCTCGCTCCTGTCGACTTTTGCCTTGCCGCCTCTCATTGCACGTCACTATCATCCAATCCACTTCACTCTGCCGAAGACCGCCAATATTTCCTTTTCCATCCATGTCGTCGTTGCCGACACGTAGTATCTATTTGCTTGGTATCACCCTAAGCCCATAATGCCCATTGGTAGCATTTCTTTACCTAGCTGTCTGTCGTTTTGGTAAATCCCTCCCTGTTTTCCCATCTCATGCTTAGTACCATTACGCACCCACACCCATGAACAATGCCCGTATTACAACTCCCCGTTCCAAAACGTATCTATTACAGCCACTCTTATTATCTAATCACCACCACCATATTTTCCTTGCTTGACTCAGCGATTCCCCTGGGGATCTTTTCACTTGGCAGTGCCTCGATTAGTATCGTCCAGCTGCATCCACTAGCACAATTGCCTGCGGGCCTGCAGCTTCCCAGTTCCACTCTCCCAACTCTGTCGAGCGTTCATTTCACGTGCATTGTGTTCATCCACCGGTTTACCTGTCCCGGTGCTTCTCTCTTCTCAGGCACTTTCATGTTCCACCTGTAGTAAAAAGATCGCACTGGTTGTGTCTCAATGGCATCCTCGGCCCGTGCTACCACCCCCTGTTTCGTATATTCACTCTCACAGGCATTTTCTGTGTGCCTTTCAAGCTTTTCTGCCTTTCGCGTTCCACCTAAGGTGAAATCTTCATTGCTTCGTGGTTTTTCACTCAAAATTTCAGTCCATTTGATCAGCCATTGCCCGATCTTTTTGGTACTCCTTTTGCTCATTTCCCTCCCACTCCGATCGCCCTCACAGCGGCTGCATCTTCGCATCACAGACAGTCTCATCTCCCAGATACATTTTTCCACTTTGTGCGCACATCTGCTCTGCGCTCTTTAATCATCTCCATTGTCACCATCTTGCCGCTGAATAATATAAGTCCATTGATTGTTGTATCTCCCCCTCTCGACCGTCACCACATATCTCACCTGCATCAATCAGATTATTTAACCCATTCTTACCTGTTCTCTTCGTAACTTCCCTTCATCTTCCCTCTTTAATGGGCTGCTCTTCATAGTCGTTATCACTTTTATAACTCCCAATTCTTTTATCTCCCTCTCCCTCTGTTGGGCAGCCATGTTCACCTGTCATGAAAAAAAATCACAAGGATATTCCTAAGTTAATTCTATACCATTCGATTTAACCTTACCTGCTCCTTCTAATAACTGGTATTTCTTTAGGACCTCAACATTATTGCTCCTGCTCCTCTTGTACATATATATATTCAATATATATATATATGTGTGTGTGTATATATACATATGTATGCATATTTGAATTCGCTCCGCATCCTGCAGTCCCTCACCGACCAGTTCTCTTGCCATCATTCCGCCGGCCGTCATGATATGCATCCACTCCTTCTACATCTGTGCATAACACCCACAGTATCCCACTCTTCTGAATCATTTTTGCCATCTTATCCACCCTTTACGTCTTGCATTGCTCACTCACTGTTATGCGATGAGTTTTGTTTCCTGTCAGCCAACCATCTATTACAGGGTACTAATGCTTCTTGGATATCTAATCCATTGCAGTGCGTATCACTTCTTTCTCTATCGTCTCCAGCTACCGCAGTTTCTTGTGCCGATTTCTAACCATTCTCATGTGTACCACTCGACTTCCAGATGTCCTCACCCAGATCAGTCATTCTCCCAAGTTGACCTTGATTTCAAACTCACCGGGTGTCCATCTTAATCCACCCTGGGTTCATTTGAACTCGCCCCATTTTCTTCGGTGTGCATTCACTTGTCATACAAAAATCATTCTTTCATCCCACGTCTTCCCACTTCTCAGCAATTCTATCCATCTTCTTCGGGCAAATTTCTACACTTTCAGGAATTTTGCTCGCTCATTCCGTCACTCGTAAAAATTTGCTGATGCACCGGGCGTCTCCGAAACAAACCAATAATGCAGAAAAGGGAAAAGAAAAGAAGAAAGGGAGAACAAAATATTGAGTTGTATGTCTAGAGACTGGGTAGCCATGAGCTAAGCGGTATTGCAATAAATGGACAGTGTCAATTTGAAAACAGGGAGCTAGCAATGCAAAACTCAAAAAAATGAGTCAGATGGCAGCGGTGGCGTGGAGCTATCGGGGCACGGTAAATACGAGGCACAGATTTAGACAAAATGGAGGCGTATCACGGGGGCCGTGGCGTGGTGGCAAGAAAACTGGCCGGCGAAGGACTGGAGCAGGCAGAGGAAATATGTGGATATGTATGTGTACATTTATTTGTATATATAAACGTATATAAGAGCAGGAGCAAACAGCAGTGAAGAGACGGTACACGGAAGTAGCAGTGCTTGTAAGAGACAGGTAGAGTTAGTTCAAATGGTACGGAATTAATTTAAATAAACCCTGATGAGTTTGTTTATGACGGGTGAACGCGGGGGATCAAAAGCAAGAGTGATCCAACTTTGGAAGCACAGAAGTGATGGCTGTGAACAGAAGTTGATGAACGAGGGAATATGAAGGTGAGGGTCGACGAGGACAGGTAATAGTGAATCTGACAATCTGAATGATGCAGGTGTGACATTTGGTGACGGTGAAAATGGATGAAGCCGTAATAAAAGGGCGTTCAACACGCAGAAAAAAGGTGACCTCGAACATAGCTGGAGAACGCGGAGCGAATGGAAGTACAGGGTGGTTGGAGAAGTGTAAAAGACCGTTGGGGGGAGTAACTTGGAGGGTAGAAGAACTGTGGTGCAAAGACGCAGCTGTCTCAACGGTGAATGAAATAAGGGAGAAATAAGGAAGTGGAGGATCAGAAATATAATGTAGTGGCAGATAACATGGCTTGAAACTGTGGGTGAAACTGGTGACGTTACTATGACTTTACACTAGGTAAAACGCGGTAAAGCAGCGCTGCCTGAAAGGCACACCGGAGATGCTTGTGGCGAGCGACGCACGAAGTTCACGAGAGTCTTGACCAAAGAAAACCAGGTAACTGATGACCAGTCAGGTCGTTCTGCCGCAGATGACACAAGATGAAGACCGAAAAGAAGAAAAGTACCCGAACGGAAAAGCCTGTGATGGAACAAAATGCACGATTAATAGTTTTGCGTTGGAGTTGGGGGAATGAAACTGGAGAGCTGCCTCCCGCAGATCATTACACAAATTGATTAAGCCAGAAGTTGCTAATCGGTACATTGCTTTAGAGGAAGATCCACGGAAGAATAGCGGATTCAGGCATGGAAAATATGGAGGTGGCGGAAATATAATAAATTTGGTCGTAAAAAATGCAAAGTTTGGAGCGGCTAGTTCTTATATAAGGATTGGCCATGGTTACGGATGTGTCTGGTGCGTAATGGTAGAGGAAATAAAATGGACAAAAAAGGATATCGAGAAATGGGAACTAGTGAAATATGCGATCACTGAGCTTTATACGTATTTGGAAGTACCAGGTGAATACTGATTAGGAGCCGACCGGGGACGAAAAGGGGGGAAAAGAACATATTTCGGGCCTGGGCAGAGTAAAACGGATAAGGCGAGAGTGACATAATGCAGTGATGGCTGTCAGTGTAAAAAACTATAGGAACAAAAACGGAATGGATAGGTGTGCATACGTAGGTAGGATGACACGAAAGAGAAGTGATATGAGTGCCGACAAGGTCGATAGATGAGCGAATCGTGGAGAAAGAGGAATGGTGGGAGCATGTGTAAAGTCCAGCCACCGGAACGCTCGAGCGACGCGTAGCAACCAATTTCGACACAATTCAAAACAAAGTCGATTCCAAATAGCTACGGTACTATATACAACAAATTAATTAATTTTACAATAATTAAACCTCAATAGTGTTCCTTCTGGGCCCTTTCGCTCCAAATTGGACAACAAATCAACAACTGCAGCTGGGTTACAGCAAAGGTTAGCTACAGAAGATGAGATTACCAAATACAGTCACAACGAAATTCAAGCTGAGCGACTCTCGCTCGAGGCAACGGTAGGAGTCCGGTTTGTGACAAAGATTTAAAGAGATAAAACAAACAATCGGAATTCCAGCAAAGATAATTCATACGAATGATAAATGTCGTTTGTAATATGGATTCTAATGCATGGAACGGGGTTTCCTGAACTCCTTTACACCGGCCCCCAAAATCCGACCCGAATTTTTCCCGTGCACCGCTAGGTGTGGTCGGCCTCATGCATCGGCTCGCCCTACGGTTCCCCAATACCTAAAACTTATCACCGTCAAGAGCAGCTCCCAGTCGGACAAGTGGATCAACTCTCAGTGGTCTCTCCCGATTCGGCAGATCCGAAGACCCGCCTCCCACCTGAGAAGAGTTGGCCTCTGAACTTACACCACCAGTGTCCGGTTCGCCCTCAATAAGACAAATCTTTCTAATGTCACGGAGCACTAATCCTTCATTAGTTCGCACTGTTGCCGTTCGCACCAAACCATCGTCCGAAACTGAGATGCTTTCGATAACTCCTATCGACCACCGGCCACGAGGCAAGGCCTCCGAAACTAGCAGCACTACATCACCCTATCGAAAGTTGCGTTCTCGAGTTATCCACTTCTGCCGCTGTTGTAATAGTGGAAGATATTCCCTGATCCATGTCTTCCAAAACACAGATGTTAGGTAATTTGCCTGCCTCCACTGACGAACAAGTCTATCGCGCAACGAATCCGTTGGAATATCTCGTGGGTTCGCCCTCAGGATAAGTAGGTCATTGGGCGTGAGTACTGGCAGATCACGACAGTCAGAGGTCAAAGGCACTAGCGGTCGTCCGTTTACTATCCGCTCACTTTCCGTAAGGAATGTCAACAATATTTCGTCAGTCATCGGCTGCTCGTCACAAATTGAAAGAAGTACTCTTCTAACCGAGCGCACCATGATCTCCCATATACCACCACGGTGACTAGCATGTGGGGGATTGAAATGCCACTGCACGACCCGTTGCAACAATCTATCAGCAATCTTATCTCTAGACCAGTTTTCCATTAGGTTCTTCAATTCCCTTTGAGCCCCAACAAAGTTTGTACCGTTATCACTAGAAAATCTCGGACGGTGCCCCTCTCCTCGACATGAAACGCAGCAATGTCATAATGAATGAATCCGTGTTTAGAGAATAAGAAACTTCAATATGTACTGCATGCATCTGTAGCCAGGTGAAGATGCATCCATATCGTTTCTCCATGCTGCGCCCATGTTTAACCGCAAATGGGCCGAAATAATCTATTCCGACGTATTTGAACGGAAACCAACCTTGTTGGACTCTAATGGCTGGTAGAGGAGCCATCATCTGCTTGTCTACGACCGCCAAATGCTTCCGGCATTTCCAACATCCTCCAAGTACTCGCTTGACGGCAGCTCCCCCTTGTACAATCCAAAATTTTTTTGCGAAGTTCCGCGAGTAACTGAGAAGGTCCTGTGTGTTCTTCCATCGCGTGATACCATCGGATTATCGAGTCTGTAATCGGGTGAGTCTTGGGTAGTATCACCGGATGTTTCACACCCTTAGGCTGACTGGAGTAGTTCAGTCGTCCTCCAGCACAAATAATTCCATTTAATAAAATTGGATCGAGTTTTAATAGGGTTCTGTTCATCGGAGATTTGTTAGTGCATATGTTATTGCTCCTGTCTCGTAGCCATTTTAACTCCTCTCCATAGACCTCAGCTTGTACAATCAAAATAACACTTTCCCCCGCTTTAGCAATGTCGTTTAACTTCAAGGGCCCAGTTGTCAATCCTAGATCCGTGCGCCCGCCTCTCATGACTGCAACGTACATTTTAAAACGGGTTAACCACGCTACTGACTTCAGCAAGTGAAACCAACTGGAGTGCCTAGCTAGAAGTGCGTCCGTCCATGCATCCTGCAACACTTTGAGAACTGTACTCGAAGGCTGCTTCAACTCAACGTTTGGTGGTGCTGCAGACACCGTAGGACTGGTCGGCCATGAAGTTTCATCGTTCCTCGAGAATTTAGGACCTTCGAACCAGCAGTTGATATCACTAGGTGATGTTGTGCCCCTTGATGCCAAGTCTGCAGGGTTAGCCTCCGATCTGACATGACGCCACTGCCAGGGTTCCGACCACTGATGGATTTCAGCCAAACGGTTGGCAACGTACGTACTGAATCTCGTTTTAGTGTTGTTTATGTGGTGCAAAACTTTAGCAGAGTCCGTCCAGTAGTAGATCTTACCAAACTTGATCCCAGTTTCTTCCATAAGAATCCGAGAAACTCTAACGGCCAGTCTTGCTGCGGCTAACTCCAATCGAGGGATCGTTACGGTCTTCAGAGGAGCTACCCTTGACTTAGAGAACAGTAGGGGGCTACGTCCCTTGAAACCATTCTGGAATACGCCACCACCCCATAGCCAACTTCAGAAGCGTCACAAAATACATGAAGCTGTACACCTTCGTTCAGTGAGTCACCTATAATAATAGAACGCTGAATTTTGAATGCGCATAGTTGTTCCATACTTCTTAACCACTCATTCCAGCATCGTAGGGGTTCTTCTCCAATTGGGTAGTCCCAACCAAGCTTCAAGCGGCACAGTGATTGCAATAACACCTTGCCTGGCAGAATGAAAGGTGAAACCAACCCTAGTGGGTCGAACACGGATGATACTATAGACAACAAGCCACGCCTTGTTTGAGGTTTTTCGCGTGTTGCGAATGAAAACTGGAACGTGTCTTCTATTGCATTCCATTCTAACCCCAACGTCCTCTCCGGCACAGGCGCGCAATCATCTATTTCCAAAGTGGAATGGGCCAGCTCAGATTTTGGTAAAATATCCAGCACCTCCTTACGATTACACACCCACTTATGAAGCCGGAATCCACCTCGTGATAGTAACTCACTCATCTGGATAGCAAAAACTCTTGCATTCTCCGGTGTGGGCAAAGAAACAAGACAGTCGTCTACATAGAAGTTAATATACACGGCCCTGGAGACGTAATCCTCATACTGTCCTCCTCAATCGTCTGCCGTGCGACGTAACGCGAAATTTGTACAAAATTGGGAGGAAGTGGCACCAAAGGGGTGGGCATTCACCTGATATTCAACAAAATTACCACCTAGTCGACCATTTTTCCACCAGAGGAACCTCAGTGCACCTTTGTCTCTCATCGGCACTCGAACCTGCATGAACATTTCTTCAATATCCGCAGCCAATGCGACAGATTCCTTTCGAAAACGAAGCACCAACCCAACTAAGTTTGCTGTCGTATCCGGGCCCTGTAGCAAGTAATCATTCAAGGAACGTCGCTGGAATGCAGCCGCACAGTCAAACACCACCCTTAACTTGCTGGGCTTTTTAGGGTTTGCAACTGCGTGATGTGGTAGGTACCACTTTGGCTCAAACCCCATTTTTAGCTGTACATCGGGCACTAACTGGGCGTGGCCCTTGCGCACATAACCCTCTATTACTGTAGAGCATTTGTCAAAGAATTCCGGGTCACGCGCAAACCTTTTCCTCAAGCCGTTCAATCTCTCTTTGGCCACAATATAGTTGTTTGGAAGTCTCACTTCAGGATTCCTCCACGGAAGTGCAACTTCATAGTGTCCGTCCAACCAGGTTGTGGCATTGGAAACCATATCAACGGCCCGTTTGTCTTCAAATGAAGGAGAGTTTTCCGATGCACACCCATCGCAGAAATCGGCATTGTACAGTCGATCGATCTGTTCTGCTAAGGGGTCGATTCCCCTCTCAATGTGGTTTACTGTCCCCACAAAGCGTGGTTGCTGGTTTATCGGACCGAGAACAATCCATCCTAAAATCGTCCGCACAGCATAGGGTTGTTTTCTTTTCCGCATCTTTGCTCTAATGCCCAATGTGCTTCTGGGACGTCGGCACCTATCAGGATCCGCACTCTCGAATCTTCCAGATTCTCTCTTTTGATGCAATGTAGGTGAGGCCAGGATAAAATGTCCGCATCTGTGCAGTACTGGACTGCTTGGATTGGTAGCCTATCAACACAAAAGGCTCTCTCTACATTCACGAAATCATTCTCTGACAATGAGTTCAGTCGCAGCTCCGTTATTCCCGAATTCTAAGTGGTAGTCCCATTTACGGTCGAAATCGAAAGTGAGGTCGGGGATGCCTTCAGGCCCACCAGCTCCATAATGTCTTTTTGTATTAGAGTCACATCAGACCCGCTGTCCAGCAGAGCGTAGGTCTCCACAGAGCCCCCCGGTCCGTCTACTCGCACTGGTAGAACACCTAAACTGACCCGACATTCTGGCCTAAGAGTAGCCGCACAATTATTGGTCCGCTGCCCAGGCTTTCTTGCCTCGTCCGTACCCAGCTTATCCAGCTGCAGCCCTTGTGTTGTATCTTGCGTGACTCGATCGTTATATTGCTTCTGTGCAATATGCCGTAGAGGGTGGTGCCGTTTCGGACAACCTGATGTTGAACATGGTTTGGAAACAGAACAGTTGCTAGACAGATGTCCACACTTGAGACACGAAAAACAAGCCTTGATTTCTTTGCTCAATGCCCAACGACCGGGTATATCACGAGAAAGGAATCGCTGACATTCCTCAAGTGCGTGTATTCCATTACATACCAAACACCTATTAGCTGCGACCAACAAAGTACTACCCTGATTTGGCATGAACCGTGTCGCTTCTGGATGCTGGTTTTGTGCATAATTCCTCCAACTGGATGACCGCGAATACCCCTGAGCCTTGCTACTGGCAGCCAGTTTGCCAAACCTACTTCGAGCAATCCGTGCCTCACGGGACACTAGGTGCTGCAGATCTTGGAACCTCGGTTCGCCTCCTCTTCCCAAAATATCATCAACGGTCCTAGCCCACAAATCCTGGAGAAGCGTTGGTAGCACTCGAGTGATACGTTCCATAGTCTGCAATGAGTTGAGGTCTGACATGCAATTCATCTGCGTGAGGGCAACTTCACAGTTCAGCATTTTTAACGACAATTTGGTCAGGGCATCCGAATCTTCCACCAGAGGCTTCAGACCTTGCAGTAAGCCGTCAGTCAGTGAACGAGCCACTACATGATCTTGTCCATACAGACCCTTTGGGATTTCCCTAGCCCTATCGTATGCCATTGTCGGAGGCAACATAACACATTCGGCAATCGCATCCCTTGCTTGTCCCTTGCAGTAATGCATCAAATAAAGTAGGCGCTGGCCATCGTCTCGAACTCTACCTTCGACGTAATATTCGAACTGTTTCATAAACCTCCAGTACGTTGACGAGCAGCCCGCAAATGACTCCAGTTCCACCCTGGGTAAGTCCAAACGATAATTCACTGCAGGTTCCGCCACTGGAACTAAGCTTGTTGTTCGTGGTGCATCGTTCTGCACGTGGCAATCACCTAGGTAACGAGAAAAATGTTCACTGATCATTACTCCACCCTTGACTTCATCTCTGTTGACTAAACCTTCTTCTTCCTCGGCGAGTGCCAAACGCAGTTTCGCCATTTCCGTCTCATTCCTCACCTGGAGCAGCTTACGTTGCTTATCTAACTCTAATTTTTCTGCAACCTGCTTCTCCTTCAACTCCGCTAACAACAGATCAGCTTTAGCTTGACGGGAAACCGAGCTAACCCTAGAACAACCTGATATACTAGAGCCTGAGCAAGAAACATGACCAACACCTACGGGCAGAGGGTTTTGGTTCACCTGCAGGGTATTGTCCTTTGATCCGGAACGGTTTGCCGATTCGCTGCGTAATTTCATGCCTCAGCAATTGCCAAGGATATTGAGTACTGTAAAGTCCAGCCACCGGAACGCTCGAGCGACGCGTAGCAACCAATTTCGACACAATTCAAAACAAAGTCGATTCCAAATAGCTACGGTACTATATACAACAAATTAATTAATTTTACAATAATTAAACCTCAATAGTGTTCCTTCTGGGCCCTTTCGCTCCAAATTGGACAACAAATCAACAACTGCAGCTGGGTTACAGCAAAGGTTAGCTACAGAAGATGAGATTACCAAATACAGTCACAACGAAATTCAAGCTGAGCGACTCTCGCTCGAGGCAACGGTAGGAGTCCGGTTTGTGACAAAGATTTAAAGAGATAAAACAAACAATCGGAATTCCAGCAAAGATAGTTCATACGAATGATAAATTTCGTTTGTAATATGGATTCTAATGCATGGAACGGGGTTTCCTGAACTCCTTTACAGCATGCGATCTGCAACCGATAGTGATGAATGCGGTAGAACAAGGAGGGTTAGAGCGTGCAATCAGCAGCTGGTTCTAGTGGGCGGGGCTTACCGTGCGTTGGACACTCAATCCGAAAAACACTTCGTGAAGTGAACATAGGGCGTGTGATCCACCAGCTTAACCGCGCTCGCACAGCGTTGCAGACGGCCCACTCGCCCGATGTGCGCCGGCCAAAGCGGGGGATCTGACCTTGCCCCACACCTTTGAGACTGGTGTGAGTTTTCATTGATGGTTTTACAGAGGGCTGAGACACCAAGATGAGATTAAATGGTCCAGGACCGATTAGTCTTGTTGTGGGAACTTGGACAACAGAGCGAACGGGAACAGCTAGTGGTAGACGGCCTTACAGCATTATTATCCAGGTGCACTAGCCAGAAAGGTGGTAAGTATGGTGCCCGAGGTGGTTAACTGACACTGAGGATCACTGGAAAGGGAAACGAGGTAGAAGAAAGAAATCTAGGCATATCCCAGCTAAGGATCAACGGTTAACGGAGAGAAGGACAAAAGTGAAGCACGGGCTCATCGATGCAGCCCATCCCTAAGACAAATTGGGGCCGTGGAACATGAGACTGAAAAAAGGGAAACATAAATAGGAGCTTAAAGATCGTATGGAAAAATTGGTATTTGACCTAGAGTAGTCAGTCGGTAGAAGAAAATGCCAAGTTTATCATGAAACTAGGGAAGAAACTTAGTTGGGGGATAAAGTGGAGGCAGAACTGGTGACGTCATAACTGCGTGTTGAGTTCAGTTGGTGATCCACGCTGAGTGAGAGAAGTGAGACTGGATTTTCCAGTTGAAAATCGCAGAGATTGTGACGGAAGTGTGCGCTATGACCTGTGGTGGAAAAAAGGCAACCAAAGCGGAAAGATTCTGAGGGGCTTTGGGTTACTTACCATGCTTGTGCCAATAAGTAGAGGACAGTAATGAGTATATATGTATATATTCATATATACATATATGCATATACAGATATATACATATTATATACCTGTATATATATTTATATTATATATATATATGTATACACAGCGGACCGGGGCTCAGTCGCCGATGCAATTCCCGTAGCGTTACTGAGGTTGGTATCGGGGCTGCAGACGTGATATAAATAAATGAAGGTAATAAAGGGTGGAGCAGATGAGGTTCGCCCTGGTAAAAAACTATTTATCCATTGCCTTGCCTTTCCAACAATTCCCATAGACTGCAGTTTGACGTCCAGAAATATGTGGTTCACAGAATCAAACGCCTTGCTGAAGTCCAAGTAACAGACCGCAATCGATTGCCCTTCGTCCAGACGCCTGGTCACCTCATCGAGGAACAGCAGGAGATTCGTCAGACAGGATCGCCCTGTCACAAACCCATGCTTAGCATTTGATATGAAGTTGTGTTGAACCAAATGCATAGAGATCCGTTTCCTGACCATTCGCTCCAAGCACTTACACAGTACTGAAGTCAAACTAACCGGCCGGTAATTTTCGACCTTTTGCCGGGGTCCACTATTGTAAGTGCCTACCACTGTTGCTCTCCTCCAGTCTCCCGGCACAATTCCATCTCTAAGTGACGTTTCATACAGATTCGTCACCGGAGCCTTCAGGACCTCGGCCAGAGGCTGAACGATTGCTGGATGAATCCCGTCTGGACCTGCTGCTTTATTTCTATTCAACGTTTGCAACTCCGCGTACACTTCTTCTCCTACAGTAAGTTCGGGTATTGGGGGTGCCTGTGGGCCCTCCATTCTTTCCTCCAAACTATTTTCTGGTCGATATATGCCCTTGAAGAACGCCAAGAGCATGTCAGCCTTGTCCTCGTCGTTTAGAGTTGGTCGTCTCTGTGCTCCTTCCAAAGTTGCTACGCTCTCTCTCATACGTTTGTGAGATTGCACGTAGGCGTAGAATCGCTTTGAGTTTGTGCGGGCCGACGCAGCTAACCGACGCTCGAAGGCATATTTCTCCACTCTCTGGATCCCTTGATCTCTGTTCCTAGCCATCTTATAGCTATTCCACGCCCCTGAGTTCTGTACAGCTTGTACGCCGCCCATTGTTGCCTACAAATAACTATGGCCTTGCGGACTTTTGACTTCCACCATGGGGGTAGATTTCTACTGCTTGCCACCGTCAGGGGTGCGAACTCATCTGTGAGTTCCAGAAGCTCCATCTTGATGGTCTCCCAAGGTTCCTCTACGGAGGAGTTTGTGTCTCGGTGTCCACTGAATTTCCTCCGCCGCCCACTTTAGATCGCCTATGTTGATTATTCCATAGCGCCTACGAAAGACGATTTCCTTCGGCGCCTTGCTTAGTCTTAGTGTGACCCTTAGGACTGCATGATCACTTTTTCCAAGTGGCTCTTCCCACTTGATTTCCTTAACGTCCTGATGGTGCCGCGTGATGATTAAGTCAAGGAGAGACGGGTGCTGTCCACCTCTGTGTCTAGTGGCCTGTGTCACATGCTGCGTAAGTGCATATAACTGGACCCACTGCAGAAACTTGTCGCCCGTCGATCCCCTTGGTGCGATCCCGCTTTCCAAGTTAATTTCGGGTAGGTTGAGATCCCCTAATAAGATGAACTCCTTTGTCTGTTCCAGCAACGCATCCAGCATTTGCAGGAGCTCAACGTCTTCCTCATCTGTGGCTAGCGGTGCCCTGTAGATACAGATAATGCATACTGTTCGCGCCTCGATTCTGATAAAGCAGGACCTGGCCTGTACATTACCGGAGACCAAGTTGAACGGAGCTCCCCAATGGCCTTTGTCCGTCCGTATCAGAAGTTCTACTCCGCCCTCCTGCCTCCCGTCTGTTCTATCCTGTCTGTAGGCAGCCTATCCCTGGAAGCTCATGTCAGTATCTGGCTTAATCCAAGTTTCCGTCAATGCAACGACATCGGACTCTGCGATCCTAGTCGTCAAATCCCCTCTTTTTCCCGGGAGACTGCAGGTGTTGGTGTACCATATTGACGGTTCCCTGGTCCTCGTTACTGACTTCATTGCTAATTCTAGGGCCAGGGTACCCTCAGGCGCTATCTCCGAGGTGATGCCCCGTTTTTTGACTCTAAAGGTGTTGGTGGTGCAGCATCTTGCATGTTAAGTGACATTTTGAGTTTCGTGGCTTTTTCCTTTCCACCCGTCGACCCGGTGTCGGGCTCAACATGCACAAAGGACGTTCCTCACTTTCGAGTCGCCATACGATGGGCCGAGATGGTCCTTCGTCTACCTCAGCCCAACTGGCTTCCTCGGCCTATCGCTCTGATATCTCCAACTTCGCTGTTCACACCAGGGAGAACGTTTTGGGAGTCTCCTTTAGTATCGGGCTGGCTGGCTTCATGTTCTAAACACCAGCCGGACTGGATGCCCTGTGAGTCCTCTTCTTTTCGGCTTTTCGAACTTTTTGATCATTGGCTTTTTGTTTACCGGCGCCTGAAGCCACCTTTGGTACCTGAGTTTCTCCTTGGGCTTCAGGTGTTGACTTCCCCAGAGGAGTCATCTCCAGTTTTGCTATACGTAGATTCGGCCTCTTAAGATCTGGTGTGCCCGTTCTCAGCGAGACTATGGCATTAGCCGGTTTGACAAATGTTGGGCTGTCAGGTGTAACCCTAACCATTCCCTGCATGCTGCCTTCAACCGCTCCCGCCCTGGACAGCAGCATATCCCCCCAGTAAACACTGTGCAACACAACTACCGGGGGTCGTGGCGGCGCTGGTTGTGCCCCACGCCATGGTCCTCTTCGGTGACACTTGACTATTGGTGTCGTAGGAGGTAGGCCAGCCATCCTAAGAACCTCAGTCACATGCCGGCGGTTTTCCTCCTTCCTGATTATACCGTCTTTTACGATGTCCTCCTTAAGGTTATGAAGTAGCAGTCTTCTACTTCTGTCTGCCATGACCTCAGTGTCATGTTTCATGCGCTGCACTTCAGCATCTAGGCTCCTAACCTGCTCCCTGAGGGATTCTACTTCCGTCAGGAGGCCATTTTCCAAATTGGTGGAGCCTTGTCACCTCTTTGCTTTCTTTACCCTTTAGCTCGGGTTGTCTTTTTTATTTTTCTGATCTGGCACCCGGTTTTCCTTTCCCTCTAGGCTATGGATCGAACTCGTTCTCCATAGTCTTGGTTCAAGCTTCACGTTCGTGTCCCCCTTCCCTAGTTCGCCTAGAATTATACGCGAGCACTCGCTTGCAAACGCGAAGCAGTGGGCGCATATCCACTTGAGCGATGGGTACTTGATGTGCAGCTCGAAGTCTTTCTCTTCCAGCTTGGAGCACTTTTGAGAATACCAAATGCAACACTGGTCGCATTGAAACCCCTCATCTTGCACCAGGTCCGTGCATTCCTTGTTCCCACAGCTTGCTGTCTGACCAATGGGATCAACCTCTGTTCCCTTCATTTCGGCAATGGTGGTCGAGTTTGTTTGCAAATACCATCTCGAACACCAGTGGGACAATAGCACAACCTTTTAAACAGACACAGGCGGTACACAAAGGCAAGTGCAGCAAACCCGCATTCTAAAAAGTTCCACAAAAGCGGCACACTAGAAAAAGCGCCACAAAAAGATATTATCCGGTATCAGTTGCACTTACACCAACAAAAGACACCAAAAAGGAAAACAAAAAGTACGACCAGTTTTGAAGAGAATAAATTCTACTGAAGAGAATGACTTTTCAAAAAGTGTGGTATGGATAGAGCCATTCGTGTGTCCAGATTGTTGTATTGTCGGCGCGTTTCCGTAGCTCCCAACACTGCGTGATTTTCGTTTTCTGAAAGGCGAAAGTTTTGTGCAGTATCAGCCCGGGCAGAGTAAGGTGGAAACAATAAGTAGATTGCATCTGACCCTAAAAGCTGTTTAACATAACTCGGAGTATACTGCCACCCAAAATAGGTCTACTGCTCTCTTGAAAGCCTTCACTGTTGTGGTATTTATGACCTCTTCCGGGAGCTTATTCCAATAGGGTACCACTCTATTCGAGAAGTGCTTCGCTCTTATTTGGAGCCTCGATTGCTTTCTTGTAATCCAAGGCCATGTACCCTTGTGTGTGGGGGGTCTCTCTCTCTAGGATTGGAGAGAGAAGGTCTTCTCTATTTATACCCGACAGTCCCTTCATTAACTAAAAGGTTTCCATCAAATCCCCACGAATGCGCAGCCTTTCCATTGAGGGCAGATCTAGGGCTCGGAGACGTCCTGTGTAGCCAAACCCCACTTCCCCAGTCACCGTTCTAGTGGCTAGCTGTTGCTCTTTCTCTAGAAAGCCCACATCGCCCTGACAGTAAGGTGCCCGGGCTTGCACGCAGTACCCCATGTTCTGCCTAACTATGTCTTGGCATATCGGAACGAATATCTCCGGCTCTCTACACGGCGTACTGGATCTAACTCGAAAGAGTCTGTAGAAGACGTTCGAGAGCGGCTGATGAACGCGCCTCCTGTTGGGTCCACCAGCGAAATACCAACGTTATTCTCTCTATCGGATGAATAGAGAAGAAGCAAGTCGGTTTGTAGATGCAAGATGTGTTCAATATATCGTGGCATCGAAACAGTACCGATACGAGAAATACACCGAAAGGAAAACGAAATGCAACGGCTGTGCAGAAAGCGAACCGCGAGCGCGCACAATCGGCAAACGACCGAAAGTGGGAGTGATTCAAAACGAGGTCGACGGAAACCTCGGAAAAGTCGGTTCGGCAAAAAGTACGCAACCGGACGACACTATTAGGTCGGTGTCAAACGTCGGGAAAGACCGTAAAGAAAATAGATCCAAAATGGTATCCAGAAAACAGTCATTTTCTCAGAACGATCGAGGTCACTACAGCAGCCTTCCGCTAGAAAGCACGGAAAGCTTTCGAAAAAATGTCAAGGAGGAAAAGGCATACAAACGGTATTTGTGCTCGAGAATACGTGCAAAATACGTGAATGTAGCTATGCTGTAGGATGCTGATGGGCAAAATCCGTGGTATGCAGGAACAGTAGGATAATGGTCGAGCGTAAACCAGGTTCATTGCCAGTGACGTCGGTTGCGTGAATCGCCATCCAGGTATGCCACACCAACAACGTCCAGCGTCGGGTAACCGTTAACCAATATGATATCCGGAAGCCAAATCGGTAAGTTCGTTAATGGCAAAGGACGAGAGCGATAGGGCCGATCCAGAATGCAAACGTTGTTGCCAAAATTCGCCAGATTTCGTGGAATCAGCGAAGCGTGTTTGTCGTTTCGACACGATTTAACATACCTCATTAGTTATTACTGCATTCTAATCAAGTCCATTGCGGCTGTTTTACCTGTTTTCCGTTTCTTTTCGTCTCATGGAACCTCTCCATGTGGCATGCTTTGCTGGTCCCACGAAACCCGGAGTATCTTGGCACCAACGTTTGCACTCCGGGTCGGCCCTTTCGCTCTCGTTCTTTGCCATTGGCGAGCCTACCGATTTGGCTTCCGGATATCATATTGGTTAACGGTTACCCGACGCTGGACGTTGTTGCTGTGGCATACCTGGATGGCGATTCACGCAACCGATGTCATTGGCAACGAATCTGCTTTACGCTCGACCATTATCCTACTGTTTCTGCATACCATGGATTTTGCCCATCAGCATCCTACAGCATAGCTACATTCACGTATTTTGCCCGTATTCTCGAGCTCCAAATTAGGGCGAAGCACTTCTCGAATAGAGTGGTACCCTATTGGAATAGGCTCCCGGAAAAGGTCATAAATACCACAACAGTGAAGGCTTTCAAGAAAGCAGTAGACCTATGTTGGAAGGCAGTATACTCCGAGTTATGTTAAGCAGCTTTTAGAGTCCGATCTTGTGAGTTGCCGCATGGTTTTAATTTTTGAATTGCTCTCAGCGATAAGCATTTTTGCATCGTTTGGTGGAATAACACACGTTATTTCGCCAAACTAACGTATCGTAATTAGTATTTCGGTACGCGTACTTTTTGGAGAGTTCACTCTCTTCGGAAGAGTTTATTCACTTCAAAAACTGAGTGTACCTTTTGATGTCCTTTTTGGTGTCTTTTGTTGGTGTCAGTGCAACTGATACCGGAAAATATCTTTTTGTGGCGCTTTTTCTAGTGTGCCGCTTTTGTGGAACATTTTGGCGTGCGGGTTTGCTGCACTTGCTGTAACGAACGTTTGAGCAATGCGCAGCTAAATTCGCAACCGATCCCGAAATCAAAAGACGATTATCCGTGATATTCTACGATACTAGATTATTACATGAGCAATGACATAACAAATATACAAACCTCAATAATACGATCACAATGACTCAACAACGAGAAACCGAATAGCAGCGTGTGAGCAGACAGCACGTGCGTCACGCAGGTCCTGAACAAGGATGTGTCAAAGTAGCGCTCTGGGCGCGAACAAACAACAATTGGTCCAGAAAAACAACCAGTTCGTGAAAACAAGTCAATAGTGTAGGCAAATGAGTGATGTTGGGAAAAACACTGAATCGCGAGGGGAAAAGGGGGATTTTCCGCGACCGGCCGTTACACCGCCCACCAAAATCCTCCTGGATTCTAAGCAGAGTCAAAGGTTTGTTATAAAGGTACTGATTCTTTCTACCTGCCTAGGCCCTGCTGTCAGTGCGCGCGTGTATTGCTCGTCGTCAACGTTCTACTACTGGCCGCACCTAACCCATTGGCTACATAGACGTGAGGCTAGTCTACATCTTCCACGGGACCAAATGACCGATGGCGGGCGTGAATGGTCACAGATGTTGTCCTCGTAAAGGGCCGTCCGGTCCTGGATGTATGTGCTTGATAGTGCATGTGTGTGAGTGTGTGTGTGCCGGGGTGTACAATGAGATCACAGGTATGACTACACATCAAAGGAGGACTTTCTGCAATGTCAACAAAGGACCGCGTGGCAAGAAAACGAGTAAAATGTAGCATGTGTGTGTGATCTAGGCTCCGCTTCTTCCACATATGCAAGGGGTATTCGGTAACGTCAACAAAAGCAAAACAACGGACACTGTCACATGTTTGATGGGTTTACGGGATGTAGAGTGCGTCGTGCATGCGTGTATGTATCGGGATGTATAATGGAATCGCACTCATCACCACATATCGGAAAGAACCTTCTGTAATGTCAACGAAAGATCGCGAGCACCTTAACGTGTTTGACGGAGATTGTGTGTTATATAGGGTGTTTCTTTATCCACCTCGATTACTGGTGTGAAAAAGGTTTACTAGGCCTCAGGGTTATCAGCTCCTCCGTCTTCGCTCTCGAGTAGGTTAATACTGCGTATGTCACGAATGAGCACTCCGCTAGCTGTCTTCACCTTCACCGTTCTTATCATTCCGTCAGTGCTTTTGATGGTTTCCGTAACTACTCCCAAAGACCAAGCGCTGAAATGTGCGCGTTCGTCGGCGATCATAACCACGTTCCCAACTTTGAATGGTCTTGTTTTGGCCAGCCACTTCTGTCGAGTCTGCAAAGCCGGTAGGTACTCCCATAGCAATCGCCTCCAGAAGACCTGGGCCAGATAGTTCGCTTGCTTCCATCCGTGGAGGTAGCTCACACGAAGGTTTGACGGCCCTTGGAAACCCTCGTTCGACCTTAACGTCAATAAGTCGTTCGGGGTGAGCGCCAGATGGGTGGGGTCGCCGTTCAATACTGGAACCAGGGGGCGGTTGTTCAGGATTCGCTCCACCTCAGTCGTGACGGTGTTCAGCGTCTCGTCGTCGGGCGGCTGCTGCTCGATGATTGACAGCAATATCCGTCTGGCGGACCGGATCATGCGTTCCCATACGCCGCCTCGGCGGCTGGCCTGTGGGGGGTTGAAATGCCATCGTATGCCGTAGGCCACGGTTCGATTCTGCAGTTCGTCCCTGTTTATGTTCTTGTGCCAAAGCTGCAACTCCCGGCGAGCGTCCACAAAGTTCGATCCATTATCTGAGTATATACCGGCCGGTGCGCCTCGTCGGTTGATAAATATTTGCAAGGCCCGTAGAAACGAATCGGTCGTCATCGAATGTGCGACTTCTGGGTGTACCGCACGTGACTTCATGCACGTCATGATACATCCGTATCGCTTTTCTAATCTTTTCCCGCACTTGATCCACAAGGGCCCGAAATAGTTCAACTCGGTGTCACTGAACGGCCACCAGCCCGTAGTCACCCTGCATTCTGGTAGTGTGGCCATGAGTTGTTTGCCTGCGGTGGCATTACGCCTCCTACATTGCACACACCGTCGGATTACGCGTTTTACAGTCTCTCGTCCTCTCAACAACCAAAAGCGCCTTCGGATGACGCTCGTCACGTGACTTTCCCCGGCATGTCCCTCCACGGCGTGGACGTGTTGAATCATTAGCTCTACTACAGGTTGTCTCGCAGGGAGCAGTATAGGATACTTTGTGTCGAAGTTCAGGTGGGCGTTGGTCAGCCTACCATCCACCCGCAGCAGTCCGTTGATGAGTTTGGGGTTTAAACGCTTCAACTCGCCTCTTGGAGATGGCATGTCTTTACTGGTCGGCCCCACTTCTTCCGCCCTCTTGAGTTCTTGGGCGAAAGCCTCGCGTTGTATCATTCTGAAAATATCGTACTCTGCCGCTTGTAGCTCATCGGGACCTATCGGGCCGACCGGTATCCGGCCTGAGAGGAGTGGCCCTCTTATGACTAGTAAGTTTCTCTTGAACCTGGTTAACCAAACTAACGAACTAAATGTCTTCATCCAGGAAGAAAACCTGACCAGTCGCGATAGAATGGATGTCGCTTCGACGACGTTGGCCACCATCATTACGCCTTTGATCTCCAGTTCCAATTCCGTACGGGGTTTTAATTCGAACATGGGCCAGTCCTGTTTAGGCGTTTGCAGGAAGTTTGGCCCTCTCGTCCACGTGTCTAGTTGCCTGAAGTTGTTCGCACCTCGGGAGCACAGGTCGGCCGGATTATTGCCAGACCTGACATGATTCCACTGGTTCGTGGCTGATTCATCGTGGATAATCGTGAGCCGGTTAGCAACGAAAGTACTAAACCGGCTCCGGACGTTGTTGATATAGTAAAGTATTATCGTTGAATCCGTCCAGAAGCCCACCGACCAAATGTAGAGATCGAAACATCTCTTCACAGCTTGCACCACCCTGACTGCCAACACGGCTACGCTGAGTTCAAGGCGTGGGATTGAGACCGACTTCAGTGGAGCAACGCGAACTTTGGCGAACGGGATCCTCGTGCTATACTGTCCATCTCCTGTGCACCATCGTCCGTACACCACAGCTCCATAACCGACTTCGGATGCATCGGAAAAGGCATGTAGTTCTCCAGTCCGTGTCGTATGGCCAGGAGTCAAACATCGTGGGATTCTTATGATCCCTAATTTCTTCAAGGTGTTCAAAAATTCCTCCCAGTCCAACCGGTCCCCTCGGTCCAGTGACTGGTCCCAATCAACTTTCTTACGGCACAGCCGCTGCAGCAAGATCTTTCCGGGTAGCAGCCATGGTGAGACGAAACCGAGCGAATCGAACAAACTTGAGACGGCAGATAGTATGCCACGACGGGCTATTGGCAGCTCGGGAACGTTCAGTTCGAAAACAAAATCGTCCGTTTCCGCGTCCCATTGTATCCCTAAGGTGCGCTCGATAGGAAGTGGAGAGCCGTCCAAATCTCTTACCCTTTGGCCTTTTCGTGATACGGGATGACCTTCAGCACTTCTGAAGCGTTCGACATCCATTTAGTTAGATGGAAGCCGCCCTCTTTCAGCAATCTCGTCAGACCCCTGAACTGCTCTAGAGCTGATTCCACATCATCGAATGACCCAAGATAGTCTTAGACATGGACGTTTCTGCTGAGGCTATCTACCACCGACCGATGGACCAGATCTTCATGTTTCTTCGCCGATTCTCGGAGGGCGTAGTTCGCACAGAATGGTGACGATATGGCTCCGAAGGGGTAGACGGTCATCCTATGGTTCACCACTGCGTTGTCCCGGTCGCTCCCTTCTCACCACAGGAAACGCAAAGCATCTCGTTCTCCTACCGGAATCTTCACCTGATGGAACATTTCCCTAATGTCAGCAGACAAAGCCACTTTACCCACTCTGAAACGGCACCATGTAGACTCAGTTACAAAACCAAAATTCTTACTGACACTAATTCCACTAGTAAACTGTTGTTCCTTTAATGATAGGTGCTCACCTTCACTTAGTTCTCTTGTCTCGGGCTATAACCCAGTGGTCTCATCGCCTTTTTCTTGCACTCCTCCGTTACTCGAGTCCTACCATGCTGATTACCACCCTTTATTAACCAATACTCACCGATCACCGTATTTGCTCATGGTTTGTTAGCACACCATCCCACCTAGCTAGCCTATGTATCTGATTACGTATTACCCCATGGAAAACCAGCACATTCGCATCCACATAAGAAGGCCTCGCCTTAGCCCTGTGCGTTCCTTTTTCTTTTTATAATTTCTCCGCCCCCACTTACAGCCGGGTCAACAACCTGACTGCTGTCCTCTCTTTTCCCATTTCTGACCCCACCCTCCTCCACTGTTTTATTTTTGACCCTCAACTGAGCCCCTTTACTACTCTACCACCTATCAGCCTAACCATTTTGCACTCTGGCTAAACATGCGCTTAATATTCCCATTATCAACTGAACGCCCTAAAAAAAAAATACCAGCCTCCGCCTGTTAGTCCCTAGTAGATCGGCCCACTGGCCATCAAGTAGCATTAACACTCTAATTTCCGCTAAGCTGTTAATCATAACCCCCAGCTGGAGCATTCTCCAGACTGCCGCATTTCTCCTCTATTCCAGAACTCAGTGGTTACCAGGGTAGCCCGTCAACCAGATCGACGTTATCCTTTGATTACCTAACGGACTAAACGGTTTGATCGATCGGACTGGCCGTGGTTAAACCTACACTCACACCTGACGACGCTTTATATGGAGCACCTTACATGGCTAACCGGTGATCACAATCCCATAACCAGGATTACAATTACTCATAATAGTCCCACTAGACCGCCGGACGGATTCCTGACATCACCCATCAGCATTCATTTCCTGTTCTCCACACGAATAATTCAATTCATTCTGCGTGCAGAACTGGAGTCTGGCCCTCGCGGTTGCGTTCCGTACCCACTCGCCCTAGTTCGTCAGCCTAGCCCTTTTTGACTGCTGCCCTCATCTTGCACTACCTGCCATCAACGGCTACCAACGTCTTTATGAAACAAAACACCAAACACTTGGTTATTTATTCTTTTATCACGTATGCAGAAAATCTCACATTTACACTCAACTTCCTCTGTTCCATCTGGTCTGGCCTTTCCCAGTCACCGCAGTCCTCCTTTCTCTTCGCCACCTGTGCATACTTGCCTGGTTGCATCAGCAGCGTGTCACCAAGTGTTCCCTCGAAGGCTTGTTGAAACTCCCAGTTGTGTCCACCCACCATTCACGCTCCTTAAAAGCACACTGCACTCCTGGTGAGAGCTTCTGCCTCCATGTGGCTTTCTATATAATATCAGAATTACCTATACAGAAAGACCAATCTGGATATCCCATTCGACTCACTTGCATTTGTATCACAGGCAACCCCCACAATGAGTTATCCAATGGAGGGTCAATCTTCTCTATTTCCTGCAGGCATCTCCAACTGCAACTTGACAACACCATGTTAACTCTATTTTTAATCTTCTTTTGGTAACAACCAATTTCTCAGTATTGATTCCTCAAATATCCAGTTGGTGCCACACTGCGACTCCTTTTACACTTCCCGACTCTTCTTTGAATCTCTTTCACTCCACCGCTCTCTCCCTATCTTCATCGACTGCACACAAAATTCCATAGATCGCCGTGATCCATTCTGGACTACCGGACCCGTCGCAGACAGTTATCGGCATCCATAAGGCAAGTTGTGTTTTATTCTTGCATCAACTCCCTGTTCATGTAGTGCTGTCCGACACCAGTTGCTTTATGGGTTCTTGCGAACACTGCACTTTTACCCTTCTTCAGTATCGCTTTTCCTTCATTCCCACGTCCATCCCGCTAACCGCACCGCCCCCGTCCCGAATTCGAAACCGATTCGCAATAGCCGCGCTAACCGTCCTCTCTTTAGCTCACTTAAACACCGTCCAAGCTGATCGTTCTATTACTGCAATTGTGTGAACCAAATTCTTCTAAATTGTGATTACCATACATAAATGTGAATTGCTGTGTTCTCTGATCATGCCTTGTGCATGTGTCTTGACCACGATCAAGAAATATACCATTATTATTATTATTATTAAAACATCGATCAGTGGTGTGGTCCAGTCAGGCCCCTGTAGTAGGCGATCGTTTAACAAATTGCCCTGGAACTTGGCCGCACAGTCGAAAACCACCCGCAGTTTATTGGGTTTCTTGGGGTTGATAACCGGGTGGTGAGGCAGATACCAGATACCCCTTTTGCTGTCGGTGTTAACAGGCACCTTTTCAATGTAACCGAGGGCCTCGTTTCGCTTCATCAAATCCAGGTATCGTCCCCACAGATTCTGGTCTCGAATGAAGCGTTCTTTTAATCGCAGTAATCGTTGGAGAACATAATTTCTGTTATCAGTCCACGGGTCGACCGATGTGCGCCATGGGAGGGGAACCTCGAACTGTTTTTTGAGGCCTCTAGTACCTTGCCGTACCGTTTGTAGAGCGGAGTGATCCTCTTGAGACAACGTCGGTCTTTCGTCTCCAATGTCATGAAACTCCTTTTCATACGGCCGTTGCAGTTGATACTCTATGCAGTCCGTTTCGGCGGATAAGTAATTCACGGAACCACGTACCCCCACTGGACCGTATAACATCCATCCCAGAGCCGTGCGTACGGCATAAGGTGCCTGGCGGTCGCCCACTCTCTGGTCAAGCACCCAATGCGCCTCTGGCACGTCGCAGCCGATGAGGAGATCCACTTCATCATCTTCCCAGTCTACAACGGTTACATCCTGCAGGTGGGGCCACCGAGTCAAGATTGCGTTCACAGACCTTGGTGCTCGCATGGGGAGATCCGCTAACGTGAATGCCTCCGTTGGTTCAATTTCCTCGTTAGTGTCTAGAGAGATGAGTTGCGGCCTTAAACTACCGGCAGTCATTGCCTGTGTTCCGCCCACCGTGCTCACTACCAACGACGTCGCACCTTTAGCCAGTAGGTGTTTGTCGGCAAACCGCTCTTTCACTAAAGTGGTGTCGGATCCACTATCAACGAAAGCCAACGCCTTGACTATCCCAGTCGGAGTCACTACTCACACGGCTACTACGCCTAAACGTACCGGTTTGCTGGCAGATCGTGACGTTGAACAAATCACACCGGGCTTGGCACTCGCCTCGGATATGGTTACTCTCGCCTGATGCAGCAGCCGATGGTGTCTGCCCGTGCAGCCCTCGTAACCACATCGGTTCCTTGTCCTACAGGCTGCTTCCCGGTGCGTGGTGTTGAGACAGATGAAACATGCTCCTGCCATCCTCGCCATTCCCCACCGTTCGTCTATTGTGGCGTTGCCGAACTTGGGGCATTCTGGTAGGCCATGGCTAGTACCACAGGATCTGCAATTTGGTTTCGCCGTAGCATCTCGTGAAATGACGTGTGTGTTGTTCCAAGGCTGGTACTTTGGATGTTCCCGTACAGGGGTTTGGACTTGGCTAGTACTGGGCTTGTTTGCTCGGTTGCTGTCCCGGATGAGTCGGCCGAATCTGCCGTCAGCTATCTTGGTTTGCCTGTCCAAGTATTCGGTCAGGTCTTCGAAATTGGCTTCTCTGTCGCTTCGGCTTATCCGTTCTGCTTCTTCCGCCCACCGACCCTGTAGTTCGGGAGAGAGGTGACGGACTATGCCTTCCAAAGTGTGCATGGCGTCTAGGTCAACCCTGTAACCTAAATGGTCGAGGGCTACTGAGCAGTTCTGCATCTTAATCACCAGGTCGGCCATTGTGTAGACGTCGCCCTTGGTTCTATTTGCCTCTGCCATCACGCCCTCTATTAGGTTACGGGCTACTTGGAAAGGTTGGCCAAACAAGTCCCTTAGAATCTTCCTTGCCATTGTGTAGCCTTGTTCTGGGTCGAGCATGGTGCACCCGTCGATAGCTTCTCTTGCTCGGCCTCAGCAGTAGTGAGTAAGGTAAAGAAGCCTTTGCTCAGGGTCGGTTACCTTATTTTCAACGAACGTCTCGAACTGCTTGACAAACTTTCAGTATTGCTCAGCTCGCCCTTCGAAAACCGTTAGTTCCACTCTAGGCAGATCGATCGATGGTGGTTTTTAGTCGGCGACCGGCGTGGGGTTCCCTATTTTATTGCACCCTAATCTATCGGAAGTGTCGAAGTCGCTGGTCTCGTGCTCTCGCTCTTTCTGTTTACACTTCTTCTCTGCTTCCTGCGCCTGTAGTCTAGCCGATAGTAGCTGTTGCTCTAGGTCTGGTATTCTCAGCTTATATAAATCGACATCCTTACGATCAATATTGCTCTCATTAACACATGAACTAGCACTGACAGGACTAGGCGATCTAGCATTAACTAAAGAATCAAATGTACCCAAAACCTCCCCAGAGACTTGCCGTGTTACCTCCTGTCCGGATTCCACTGCTTTTGATCCTTTTCTTGGCATTTTGCGTGTTTTTCCTCGTTCCAAATTGATCTGTTGAGTATTGTAACGAACGTTTGAGCAATGCGTAGCTAAATTTGCAACCGATCCCGAAATCAAAAGACGATTATCCGTGATATTCTACGATACTAGATTATTACATGAGCAATGACATAACAAATATACAAACCTCAATAATACGATCACAATGACTCAACAACGAGAAACCGAATAGCAGCGTGTGAGCAGACAGCACGTGCGTCACGCAGGTCCTGAACAAGGATGTGTCAAAGTAGCGCTCTGGGCGCGAACAAACAACAATTGGTCCAGAAAAACAACCAGTTCGTAAAAACAAGTCAATAGTGTAGGCAAATGAGTGATGTTGGGAAAAACACTGAATCGCGAGGGGAAAAGGGGATTTTCCACGACCGGCTGTTACAGTTGCCTTTGTGTACCGCCTGTGTCTGTTTAAAAGGTTGTGCTATTGTCCCACTGGTGTTCGAGATGGTATTTTCAAACAAACTCGACCACCATTGCCGAAATGAGGGGAACAGAGGTTGATCCCATTGGTCAGACAGCAAGCTGTGGGAACAAGGAATGCACGGGCCTGGTGCAAGATGAGGGGTTTCAATGCGACCAGTGTTGCATTTGGTATTCTCAAAAGTGCTCCAAGCTGGAAGAGAAAGACTTCGAGCTGCACATCAAGTACCCATCGCTCAAGTGGATATGCGCCCACTGCTTCGCGTTTGCAAGCGAGTGCTCGCGTATAATTCTAGGCGAACTAGGGAAGGGGGACACGAACGTGAAGCTTGAACCAAGACTATGGAGAACGAGTTCGATCCATAGCCTAGAGGGAAAGGAAAACCGGGTGCCAGATCAGAAAAATAAAAAAGACAACCCGAGCTAAAGGGTAAAGAAAGCAAAGAGGTGACAAGGCTCCACCAATTTGGAAAATGGCCTCCTGACGGAAGTAGAATCCCTCAGGGAGCAGGTTAGGAGCCTAGATGCTGAAGTGCAGCGCATGAAACATGACACTGAGGTCATGGCAGACAGAAGTAGAAGACTGCTACTTCATAACCTTAAGGAGGACATCGTAAAAGACGGTATAATCAGGAAGGAGGAAAACCGCCGGCATGTGACTGAGGTTCTTAGGATGGCTGGCCTACCTCCTACGACACCAATAGTCAAGTGTCACCGAAGAGGACCATGGCGTGGGGCACAACCAGCGCCGCCACGACCCCCGGTAGTTGTGTTGCACAGTGTTTACTGGGGGGATATGCTGCTGTCCAGGGCGGGAGCGGTTGAAGGCAGCATGCAGGGAATGGTTAGGGTTACACCTGACAGCCCAACATTTGTCAAACCGGCTAATGCCATAGTCTCGCTGAGAACGGGCACACCAGATCTTAAGAGGCCGAATCTACGTATAGCAAAACTGGAGATGACTCCTCTGGGGAAGTCAACACCTGAAGCCCAAGGAGAAACTCAGGTACCAAAGGTGGCTTCAGGCGCCGGTAAACAAAAAGCCAATGATCAAAAAGTTCGAAAAGCCGAAAAGAAGAGGACTCACAGGGCATCCAGTCCGGCTGGTGTTTAGAACATGAAGCCAGCCAGCCCGATACTAAAGGAGACTCCCAAAACGTTCTCCCTGGTGTGAACAGCGAAGTTGGAGATATCAGAGCGATAGGCCGAGGAAGCCAGTTGGGCTGAGGTAGACGAAGGACCATCTCGGCCCATCGTATGGCGACTCGAAAGTGAGGAACGTCCTTTGTGCATGTTGAGCCCGACACCGGGTCGACGGGTGGAAAGGAAAAAGCCACGAAACTCAAAGTGTCACTTAACATGCAAGATGCTGCACCACCAACACCTTTAGAGTCAAAAAACGGGGCATCACCTCGGAGATAGCGCCTGAGGGTACCCTGGCCCTAGAATTAGCAATGAAGTCAGTAACGAGGACCAGGGAACCGTCAATATGGTACACCAACACCTGCAGTCTCCCGGGAAAAAGAGGGGATTTGACGACTAGGATCGCAGAGTCCGATGTCGTTGCATTGACGGAAACTTGGATTAAGCCAGATACTGACATGAGCTTCCAGGGATAGGCTGCCTACAGACAGGATAGAACAGACGGGAGGCAGGAGGGCGGAGTAGAACTTCTGATACGGACGGACAAAGGCCATTGGGGAGCTCCGTTCAACTTGGTCTCCGGTAATGTACAGGCCAGGTCCTGCTTTATCAGAATCGAGGCGCGAACAGTATGCATTATCTGTATCTACAGGGCACCGCTAGCCACAGATGAGGAAGACGTTGAGCTCCTGCAAATGCTGGATGCGTTGCTGGAACAGACAAAGGAGTTCATCTTATTAGGGGATCTCAACCTACCCGAAATTAACTTGGAAAGCGGGATCGCACCAAGGGGATCGACGGGCGACAAGTTTCTGCAGTGGGTCCAGTTACATGCACTTACGCAGCATGTGACACAGGCCACTAGACACAGAGGTGGACAGCACCCGTCTCTCCTTGACTTAATCATCACGCGGCACCATCAGGACGTTAAGGAAATCAAGTGGGAAGAGCCACTTGGAAAAAGTGATCATGCAGTCCTAAGGGTCACACTAAGACTAAGCAAGGCGCCGAAGGAAATCGTCTTTCGTAGGCGCTATGGAATAATCAACATAGGCGATCTAAAGTGGGCGGCGGAGGAAATTCAGTGGACACCGAGACACAAACTCCTCCGTAGAGGAACCTTGGGAGACCATCAAGATGGAGCTTCTGGAACTCACAGATGAGTTCGCACCCCTGACGGTGGCAAGCAGTAGAAATCTACCCCCATGGTGGAAGTCAAAAGTCCGCAAGGCCATAGTTATTTGTAGGCAACAATGGGCGGCGTACAAGCTGTACAGAACTCAGGGGCGTGGAATAGCTATAAGATGGCTAGGAACAGAGATCAAGGGATCCAGAGAGTGGAGAAATATGCCTTCGAGCGTCGGTTAGCTGCGTCGGCCCGCACAAACTCAAAGCGATTCTACGCCTACGTGCAATCTCACAAACGTATGAGAGAGAGCGTAGCAACTTTGGAAGGAGCACAGGGACGACCAGCTCTAAACGACGAGGAGAAGGCTGACATGCTCTTGGCGTTCTTCAAGGGCATATATCGACCAGAAAATAGTTTGGAGGAAAGAATGGAGGGCCCACAGGCACCCCCAATACCCGAACTTACTGTGGGAGAAGAAGTGTACGCGGAGTTGCAAACGTTGAATAGAAATAAAGCAGCAGGTCCAGACGGGATTCATCCAGCAATCGTTCAGCCTCTGGCCGAGGTCCTGAAGGCTCCGGTGACGAATCTGTATGAAACGTCACTTAGAGATGGAATTGTGCCGGGAGACTGGAGGAGAGCAACAGTGGTAGGCACTTACAATAGTGGACCCCGGCAAAAGGTCGAAAATTACCGGCCGGTTAGTTTGACTTCAGTACTGTGTAAGTGCTTGGAGCGAATGGTCAGGAAACGGATCTCTATGCATTTGGTTCAACACAACTTCATATCAAATGCTAAGCATGGGTTTGTGACAGGGCGATCCTGTCTGACGAATCTCCTGCTGTTCCTCGATGAGGTGACCAGGCGTCTGGACGAAGGGCAATCGATTGCGGTCTGTTACTTGGACTTCAGCAAGGCGTTTGATTCTGTGAACCACATATTTCTGGACGTCAAACTGCAGTCTATGGGAATTGTTGGAAAGGCAATACAATGGATAGGTAGTTTCTTATCAGGGCGAACCTTTAGTGTTAAGGTTGGGAGTCATGTTTCAAAACCAGGTGTAAGAATTGGGGGGCCACAGGGCTCGGTGCTCGGCCCTCTGCTCTCCCTCATCTTCACCAACGACCTAGCACGTGGGCTTACAAACCTCACCTTTACTTTTGCCGATGACGTCAAGATAGCTGGAGTAGATATAGAACTTGACGTGTTAGCATTACAAAACTGGGCACGCAAATGGGACCTTCCACTAAACCTCACCAAGTGTCAATGGTTGACCACAAATACAGGGGCTAGTGAGAATGGTACGGGTTCTGTGCAGGTGGTCTCGCAGGTCAAAGACTTGGGCGTTATAATGGACAACAGCTTTAAGCCATCAAAGCAGTGCACCTCAGCAGCCAATATGGCCAGGAGAGAAATCTTTCGAGTTAGATCCATTATGTCGTGAAGAGATCCGGAGATTTTCGTTCCGATATATCAGGCCATAGTTAGACCGCATATGGAGTACTGCGTGCAGGCCTGGGCACCGTACTACCAGAAAGATATCGACTGTCTGGAGAAAGTGCAAGGGCTAACCGCTAGAATGGTGGCCGGGCAAAGGGGGTTTAACTACACAGAGCGTCTTCGTGCCCTAGATCTGTCCTCGATGGAAAGACGGCGCTTTCGAGGGGATTTGATAGAAACCTTCAAGGCAATGAAAGGACTATCAGGAATAAGACGAGAGGACCTTTTCTCTCTGATCCCCGAGAGAGGTACAAGGGGGCATAGCCTTAGATTACAAAGGAAGCATTCGAGGCTCCAAAGTAGGGCGAAGTGCTTCTCAAATAGAGTGGTACCCTATTGGAATAAGCTCCCGGAAGAGGTCATAAATACCCCAACCGTGAAGGCTTCTAAGAAAGCAGTAGACCTCTAATGGGTGGCAGTATACCCCGAAATATGTTAAGCAGCTTTTAGGGTCAGATGTAATTTACTCATTGTTTCCACCTTACTCTGCCAGGGCTGACACTGCACAAAATTTTCGCCTTTCAGAAAAAGAAAATCACGCAGTGTTGGGAGCTACGGAAACGCGCCGACAACACAACAATCTGGACACACGATTGGCTCTAGCCACACCAAGTCCTGTGAAAACTGAACCGAACTGAACTGAACTGAACTGAACTGAACTGAACTGAACTGAACTGAACTGAACTGAACTGAACTGAACTGAACTGAATTGGGGGGCGGAGTGGCACTTCTAACACGCACCGACATAGGCCATTGGGAGGCTCCGTTCAACTAAGTCTCCGGTAATGTACAGGCCAGGTCCTGATTTATCAGAATCGAGGCGCGAACAGTATGCATTATCTGTATCTACAGGGCACCGCTAGCCACAGATGAGGAAGACGTTGAGCTCCTGCAAATGCTGGATGCGTTGCTGGAACAGACAAAGGAGTTCATCTTATTAGGGGATCTCAACCTACCCGAAATTAACTTGGAAAGCGGGATCGCACCAAGGGGATCGACGGGCGACAAGTTTCTGCAGTGGGTCCAGTTACATGCACTTACGCAGCATGTGACACAGGCCACTAGACACAGAGGTGGACAGCACCCGTCTCTCCTTGACTTAATCATCACGCGGCACCATCAGGACGTTAAGGAAATCAAGTGGGAAGAGCCACTTGGAAAAAGTGATCATGCAGTCCTAAGGGTCACACTAAGACTAAGCAAGGCGCCGAAGGAAATCGTCTTTCGTAGGCGCTATGGAATAATCAACATAGGCGATCTAAAGTGGGCGGCGGAGGAAATTCAGTGGACACCGAGACACAAACTCCTCCGTAGAGGAACCTTGGGAGACCATCAAGATGGAGCTTCTGGAACTCACAGATGAGTTCGCACCCCTGACGGTGGCAAGCAGTAGAAATCTACCCCCATGGTGGAAGTCAAAAGTCCGCAAGGCCATAGTTATTTGTAGGCAACAATGGGCGGCGTACAAGCTGTACAGAACTCAGGGGCGTGGAATAGCTATAAGATGGCTAGGAACAGAGATCAAGGGATCCAGAGAGTGGAGAAATATGCCTTCGAGCGTCGGTTAGCTGCGTCGGCCCGCACAAACTCAAAGCGATTCTACGCCTACGTGCAATCTCACAAACGTATGAGAGAGAGCGTAGCAACTTTGGAAGGAGCACAGGGACGACCAGCTCTAAACGACGAGGAGAAGGCTGACATGCTCTTGGCGTTCTTCAAGGGCATATATCGACCAGAAAATAGTTTGGAGGAAAGAATGGAGGGCCCACAGGCACCCCCAATACCCGAACTTACTGTAGGAGAAGAAGTGTACGCGGAGTTGCAAACGTTGAATAGAAATAAAGCAGCAGGTCCAGACGGGATTCATCCAGCAATCGTTCAGCCTCTGGCCGAGGTCCTGAAGGCTCCGGTGACGAATCTGTATGAAACGTCACTTAGAGATGGAATTGTGCCGGGAGACTGGAGGAGAGCAACAGTGGTAGGCACTTACAAGAGTGGACCCCGTGCCCTAGACCTGTTCTCGATGGAATGACGGCGCTTTCGAGGGGATTTGATAGAAACCTTCAAGGCAATGAAAGGACTATCAGGATTAAGACGAGAGGACCTTTTCTCTCTGATCCCCGAGAGAGGTACAAGGGGGCATAGCCTCAGAATACAAAGGAAGCATTCGAGGCTCCGAATTAGGGCGAAGTACTTCTCAAATAGAGTGGTACCCTATTGGAATAAGCTCCCGGAAGAGGTCATAAATACCCCAACCGTGAAGGCTTCTAAGAAAGCAGTAGACCTCTAATGGGTGGCAGTATACCCCGAGATATGTTAAGCAGCTTTTAGGGTCAGATGTAATTTACTCATTGTTTCCACCTTACTCTGCCAGGGCTGACACTGCACAAAATTTTCGCCTTTCAGAAAAAGAAAATCACGCAGTGTTGGGAGCTACGGAAACGCGCCGACAACACAACAATCTGGACACACGATTGGCTCTAGCCACACCAAGTCCTGTGAAAACTGAACCGAACTGAACTGAACTGAACTGAACTGAACTGAACTGAACTGAACTGAACTGAACTGAACTGAACTGAACTGAACTGAATTGGGGGGCGGAGTGGCACTTCTAACACGCACCGACATAGGCCATTGGGAGGCTCCGTTCAACTAAGTCTCCGGTAATGTACAGGCCAGGTCCTGATTTATCAGAATCGAGGCGCGAACAGTATGCATTATCTGTATCTACAGGGCACCGCTAGCCACAGATGAGGAAGACGTTGAGCTCCTGCAAATGCTGGATGCGTTGCTGGAACAGACAAAGGAGTTCATCTTATTAGGGGATCTCAACCTACCCGAAATTAACTTGGAAAGCGGGATCGCACCAAGGGGATCGACGGGCGACAAGTTTCTGCAGTGGGTCCAGTTACATGCACTTACGCAGCATGTGACACAGGCCACTAGACACAGAGGTGGACAGCACCCGTCTCTCCTTGACTTAATCATCACGCGGCACCATCAGGACGTTAAGGAAATCAAGTGGGAAGAGCCACTTGGAAAAAGTGATCATGCAGTCCTAAGGGTCACACTAAGACTAAGCAAGGCGCCGAAGGAAATCGTCTTTCGTAGGCGCTATGGAATAATCAACATAGGCGATCTAAAGTGGGCGGCGGGGGAAATTCAGTGGACACCGAGACACAAACTCCTCCGTAGAGGAACCTTGGGAGACCATCAAGATGGAGCTTCTGGAACTCACAGATGAGTTCGCACCCCTGACGGTGGCAAGCAGTAGAAATCTACCCCCATGGTGGAAGTCAAAAGTCCGCAAGGCCATAGTTATTTGTAGGCAACAATGGGCGGCGTACAAGCTGTACAGAACTCAGGGGCGTGGAATAGCTATAAGATGGCTAGGAACAGAGATCAAGGGATCCAGAGAGTGGAGAAATATGCCTTCGAGCGTCGGTTAGCTGCGTCGGCCCGCACAAACTCAAAGCGATTCTACGCCTACGTGCAATCTCACAAACGTATGAGAGAGAGCGTAGCAACTTTGGAAGGAGCACAGGGACGACCAGCTCTAAACGACGAGGAGAAGGCTGACATGCTCTTGGCGTTCTTCAAGGGCATATATCGACCAGAAAATAGTTTGGAGGAAAGAATGGAGGGCCCACAGGCACCCCCAATACCCGAACTTACTGTAGGAGAAGAAGTGTACGCGGAGTTGCAAACGTTGAATAGAAATAAAGCAGCAGGTCCAGACGGGATTCATCCAGCAATCGTTCAGCCTCTGGCCGAGGTCCTGAAGGCTCCGGTGACGAATCTGTATGAAACGTCACTTAGAGATGGAATTGTGCCGGGAGACTGGAGGAGAGCAACAGTGGTAGGCACTTACAAGAGTGGACCCCGTGCCCTAGACCTGTTCTCGATGGAATGACGGCGCTTTCGAGGGGATTTGATAGAAACCTTCAAGGCAATGAAAGGACTATCAGGATTAAGACGAGAGGACCTTTTCTCTCTGATCCCCGAGAGAGGTACAAGGGGGCATAGCCTCAGAATACAAAGGAAGCATTCGAGGCTCCGAATTAGGGCGAAGTACTTCTCAAATAGAGTGGTACCCTATTGGAATAAGCTCCCGGAAGAGGTCATAAATACCCCAACCGTGAAGGCTTCTAAGAAAGCAGTAGACCTCTAATGGGTGGCAGTATACCCCGAGATATGTTAAGCAGCTTTTAGGGTCAGATGTAATTTACTCATTGTTTCCACCTTACTCTGCCAGGGCTGACACTGCACAAAATTTTCGCCTTTCAGAAAAAGAAAATCACGCAGTGTTGGGAGCTACGGAAACGCGCCGACAACACAACAATCTGGACACACGATTGGCTCTAGCCACACCAAGTCCTGTGAAAACTGAACCGAACTGAACTGAACTGAACTGAACTGAACTGAACTGAACTGAACTGAACTGAACTGAACTGAACTGAACTGAACTGAATTGGGGGGCGGAGTGGCACTTCTAACACGCACCGACATAGGCCATTGGGAGGCTCCGTTCAACTAAGTCTCCGGTAATGTACAGGCCAGGTCCTGATTTATCAGAATCGAGGCGCGAACAGTATGCATTATCTGTATCTACAGGGCACCGCTAGCCACAGATGAGGAAGACGTTGAGCTCCTGCAAATGCTGGATGCGTTGCTGGAACAGACAAAGGAGTTCATCTTATTAGGGGATCTCAACCTACCCGAAATTAACTTGGAAAGCGGGATCGCACCAAGGGGATCGACGGGCGACAAGTTTCTGCAGTGGGTCCAGTTACATGCACTTACGCAGCATGTGACACAGGCCACTAGACACAGAGGTGGACAGCACCCGTCTCTCCTTGACTTAATCATCACGCGGCACCATCAGGACGTTAAGGAAATCAAGTGGGAAGAGCCACTTGGAAAAAGTGATCATGCAGTCCTAAGGGTCACACTAAGACTAAGCAAGGCGCCGAAGGAAATCGTCTTTCGTAGGCGCTATGGAATAATCAACATAGGCGATCTAAAGTGGGCGGCGGAGGAAATTCAGTGGACACCGAGACACAAACTCCTCCGTAGAGGAACCTTGGGAGACCATCAAGATGGAGCTTCTGGAACTCACAGATGAGTTCGCACCCCTGACGGTGGCAAGCAGTAGAAATCTACCCCCATGGTGGAAGTCAAAAGTCCGCAAGGCCATAGTTATTTGTAGGCAACAATGGGCGGCGTACAAGCTGTACAGAACTCAGGGGCGTGGAATAGCTATAAGATGGCTAGGAACAGAGATCAAGGGATCCAGAGAGTGGAGAAATATGCCTTCGAGCGTCGGTTAGCTGCGTCGGCCCGCACAAACTCAAAGCGATTCTACGCCTACGTGCAATCTCACAAACGTATGAGAGAGAGCGTAGCAACTTTGGAAGGAGCACAGGGACGACCAGCTCTAAACGACGAGGAGAAGGCTGACATGCTCTTGGCGTTCTTCAAGGGCATATATCGACCAGAAAATAGTTTGGAGGAAAGAATGGAGGGCCCACAGGCACCCCCAATACCCGAACTTACTGTAGGAGAAGAAGTGTACGCGGAGTTGCAAACGTTGAATAGAAATAAAGCAGCAGGTCCAGACGGGATTCATCCAGCAATCGTTCAGCCTCTGGCCGAGGTCCTGAAGGCTCCGGTGACGAATCTGTATGAAACGTCACTTAGAGATGGAATTGTGCCGGGAGACTGGAGGAGAGCAACAGTGGTAGGCACTTACAAGAGTGGACCCCGTGCCCTAGACCTGTTCTCGATGGAATGACGGCGCTTTCGAGGGGATTTGATAGAAACCTTCAAGGCAATGAAAGGACTATCAGGATTAAGACGAGAGGACCTTTTCTCTCTGATCCCCGAGAGAGGTACAAGGGGGCATAGCCTCAGAATACAAAGGAAGCATTCGAGGCTCCGAATTAGGGCGAAGTACTTCTCAAATAGAGTGGTACCCTATTGGAATAAGCTCCCGGAAGAGGTCATAAATACCCCAACCGTGAAGGCTTCTAAGAAAGCAGTAGACCTCTAATGGGTGGCAGTATACCCCGAGATATGTTAAGCAGCTTTTAGGGTCAGATGTAATTTACTCATTGTTTCCACCTTACTCTGCCAGGGCTGACACTGCACAAAATTTTCGCCTTTCAGAAAAAGAAAATCACGCAGTGTTGGGAGCTACGGAAACGCGCCGACAACACAACAATCTGGACACACGATTGGCTCTAGCCACACCAAGTCCTGTGAAAACTGAACCGAACTGAACTGAACTGAACTTAATTGCCGTCAAGGTCGCGCGCTAAATCTTGTTCTCTTCCCAAGGGTTGAAACCATTGCATCCCATCTGGTGCCCTATAACAAGCCATCTGATCCTTAGCAACCCTATGACGGCTTTTTTCAGTCAACGACTGAACACGCTTGACTACGTTTTTGAATACGTCCAGGATGTTTGAACGGTTGGACAGGCCATCTTTCAAATGCCTGTTTTCCGTTTCTACCCTGTTAGTGGTAAAATTGCCTAACACTAATGCATCACGTGTCACATATCCAGCCCAAAACTGCCTAAGTGGTATCCAGGTGTTACTCAGGTATGCAGCCGCCTCATTGCTCCTACATTCTATTGCTGCCCTAAACCTCTCAAAACGAAGCCTAGTTTGAGCTAACACTAGATTACGCATCCACTGAAAGATGCGTAGCTTTTCACAGGATTGTATTCCATGTAGGCGGCTGCATCTACGTTTCATGTCTTGCATGACATGGAAACGGCAAAATAACACACGAGATTCTGGGTAAATATCCGTGAACGCATTAAACTGCGCCAAGCTCCTATCAACTACGATTGTCTTACAAGTACCGGTTTCAGGGAGCATCTTTCTCATAAAATGAACAGCCTTACGATAGCAGTCACCACTCTCATTTGGGAGAATGGCATAGAACACACTGCGACCTAACCCCGCCCCATCAACTACCATTGTGTGCCATAGAATGTACCCACCACGGTTGAGTTGGTGAGTAGCATCTGCCAAAATAACGTCGCTGAACCTAGGACATAACTGTTTGCTTACAGAAGGGACGAAGAATATAAACTTTATCTCACGGTTATCGGAAATTATCTCCGAATAACCATGGGCCTGCAGCAATTTCTGAACCTCCTCCACTTCACTTACTAAGTCTCTCTTGTTCATTCTTCTTCTTATCGACCTGAAATCGTCATTATTAAGACGCCGGTTGAATTTCTTAAACGTATACTCCCTAGCTCAGACTTCTTTCTGAAAGTGTCCATCAGTTGCAACACATGAGCATCCTGCTCAGGTGTCAGTCTACAATTTCGTACATAAAATCCCTCATTCCCTACTTGAAAACTATGCGAATGCTTCATCGACCAACTGACGACACAGTAACAGGAACCCGCAAATCGAAGCGTGACGAAAGCCCCGCATTCCAAATTAGGATACCTGAAAGGGATTTATTTACCGATAAATGATAACATACCTGGACGACTTATCACATTTCCTTTTGCGGTGAACGCAGCAGTACTTTTTGAAATAATAAGGCACACCATCTGGCAGATGGATGCCCCTTTTTTGGCCATTGCGTACGTCTCGGAACTGTACACGAAGAAAGACGTGCAAGTTTCTTTTTGAAACTCCCGAAAATCGGCTTGGAATGCGTCGATATCGGGGTATACACTACGGACCAAACGCCGAAACACAACTGAATCGTCCACTGGTACGCGCTCCATTTGCAACGCGACAGCACAACACGCAACGAAATAACAGCGAATTCCAGTGCGCTCAGGCTTATATATCACCGATGAACCAATCACCTTTCAGGATACAAACATAAATACCTTCATTAAACAAAACACCCTCAAACCGAGTAATAACCATATGGGAATTTTCATGCCAATTACCATAACAATTTAGCCGTCAATACCATCTAAGCTTTCGTTTCCCATCAACGGACGCGTGCTGTACACCGGGTATGCTGGACTAGAGCCGTACTTCCTGTTTGCGTTATGTCCTCTGCAGATGTTGACGTCCGACAGCTTCAAGCGAATGCCCGGAAAGCCCTCGCGGCAAGCCAGTCACCGATAGAAAAGATGCGTGCTCAGTGCCTTATGAGAGGGGCGAACGGGATACATGGATTCGGTCGGTTGTTCAGGATAATGGATGATGACGGTAGTCGCAGTTTGTCCAGAGAGGAGTTCAAAAAGGGATGCCATGACTATGGCTGTGAGCTATCGGCAGAAGAATATGATACATTATTTGAAATGATCGACAAGGACAACACGGGGACAATTGACTTTGAAGAGCTCCTCAAGGCATTAAGGGTATTTTAAATAATTGCTTAATCCATTCGGTAGCCCCCGATGTCACAGTCAAGGATAAATATAACAAAAAAAGCTTTCGATAAAATGGACAAGTCTGGAGACGGGAAAATAACTGTGAGTCATACTACAGTGGTCTCTGCCGGCAAAACTGGCATGAGAACTCGACGTTTTCGCCATTCCTTTTTGTACCTAGATTTACTAGACACTAATTATTTACCAAGAATAGCTTAGGGGACGTTCAGAAAGCCAAAAGTTTCAGCAGTTTCCAAAAAATCTGCGGAGATTTAATAAGATAAATGGGCGGCAATGTTTATCGAGACTTAATTTCGTTAAATATGACCAAAGGTTAGGGTGACACGGGATACAAAGCAAGCTCAAGGTCTGTGGTTCAGTCGTCCGCAGAAAATAGTCAAAAGCATGTTTCTCAACTGTCGGAAATCAATAGTCATTAGACAGCGGAAAAACAACAAATAGAGCTGTGGAAGAATTAGTTGTTTATCTAACTGCATAAGTGAATTCAGCCAAGGATGCTGAGTCGGCTCCAAGTCGCGACAACTGTTTCCTAAGGAGGGACTTCCGGAGTGACCCCTTGACCTAGCTAAAGGCGCATCTTACGCCGGCCTCCATTAACCTAGCGAGTTTCTGTGTGACATCAAGAACGTTAACTAAAACGCCCACAGACTTGACGGGTACCTACCAGGCCATCACCCGGGTGATGCAAAAAACAAAGCTGCAATACGATTCCCGGTACGTAAAATGAAAAGCAACATAAAGCAAATGATCACGGGGTAAATTATTCAAAAACGATTAGAATGGAACTGACTGGGTCGGCCAGGGTAATGCATAGTTTGGTGTTGCACGAAAGACGATTTTTATTGATGGTTCTCAAGAGTGTTTTCGCTGAATTGTATGTCAATAAGGTAAAACTAACGTTAGGCGGGGTAAAAATAAATGGTCTACAAGTCGCTTCGACCAATGTACACGAGGGCCGGGTGGCGTTGTTTGCGGCGCCGCAACTGCTTCGAGCATCACTAGCTCGCGGGGGGTTGTATATGCCGTGACAGGTGGAGGGACTATCAGAAGAGAGTGTAACAGCTGCTCGTTACAAGACGTGGATTGAACGAAAACCTGCGCAGAGTTCGCAGAATCTGGTGTTTAAAACGTGCATCGGAGCTGGAACGTGCTTCTGCCAAGATAAATTCATGCATGCTCATCTGTCGCATTTGAGTCACCGGTAGAAACCAATAGGTGTAAGAGAAACGATCTGTGAAGTTGATGGCTCGCAAACTCACAATCAGGACAGGCGTCTGGAATGATGGGAAGAGCACTTCCAGACAAATTGGCTGGCCTCCTGTGTCAGCTTCTCACATGACTATCCCGACACACGTCCCATATGGTATATATATATATATATATATATATATATATATATATATATATATATATAGCATACATATGCTTGCCCATGTGTCTGTCTAGATTTACTTTTTGCGGCATTTAACCTAAAAAAGAATTACCTATCCAAGGCTTGACCACAAGATAAGAGCACAATAACTTCAGTGCCTGTGTCTACTAAGTAGCTTGCTCCTGAGTTACGATCGATGGGCGATTATCCTAGCGCAATAGCTGCTAACGAGGCAACAATAGACTTAGTTTTAGAGAAAGTCACCTAGTTGACCTTCAACTCCTGAGTTTCCCAAATTCTTCCCGGCCGTCTCGGCAAGTTTTTCGAGACATACCTCTGCGAATACGCAAAGTACCTTCCGCAAATATCTGGGCATACTTTGAAACTAGGAGATCATTATCCATCTTGAAAGAGTTCGTGTGTGCCGAAATAATTGCTGAGGTTTACGATCTCCAAGTTCGGTATCTGCAAACAAATGATCCAGTCGTTGTCTATCAGATATTCCGATCCATTTTAATACTGCTGTTTTAATGTGTTCACGAGGTTTAGGTTCCAACCCCAATGCATTTTACACTTCGTCGGTAGTCCGCGGAGGAACTGTGACAGCGTACTACTTTACTGTGGTTGCATTTACCAGTCTATCCCTCACCTGGAGCGTTGTAATCTTGCTCTCAAACTGAATCAGTGGGTCCAGGGTGGTCATTGAAAATCCGACTTCCTTAGATGGAAAATTCCGAATATCGAAGGACGTCAGTATGTCCCGTATTTGCATTACTCACACCTCATAGAATAGGCTTTGGTTCAAGATGTAGGCTTCTGCTTTTGAATTCACAGTGATCACTACTGATTGTGCTTAACATTTTGCGTTTTATGGAGACTAAATGAAGTACTATTGTGTGAGGATTGTTTGCTAGCCATAATGCTCTAGCAACTTTTTAGAAGCTGCTAAGTAATGAGGGGTACGTGTTTCTGCAGTGTAATGTGACGTGATGGTCCCCAATTTTTATCCAACTGACAGTGGAGTAATCGGTGTAATAATGTCTGCACGGAGTTTGCTTTCCATTGTACGAAAGTACCTGTTAGTTTGTAGACACTTATCATCTCATTTCAATTTGTGCCCGGTGGCAGACGATAATTTCTTGTAGCTCGGTCCTTTATCATGGTTTTTTTTATTACGTGCGCACGAGGACTCACTGCACTAGTGGAGATAACCGGTAACCAAACCCTGAGACTTGCAGTGGCGGAGAACCACATAAGGTCCCGATAGGTCAGGTGTGGTAGCGATCCGGACGACAGTGGATTACTGTCTACCACCAAAGTAACCGGTAATGGCGGGGATTCGAACCTCGGACCTCCGAGGTGGTAAACAAACGCTTCAAACCACTCGACCACCACCGGCCTTGACCTGTCATAACTTTGTCTGGTTCCTTAGTTCATGTATCGGTCATGGTTGCCGGTTATCCTTGATAAGACATTTGTCCCTCGAGGCCATGGACATATTTCCTTCATTGTATTTGCGATACAACATGGAGTCTAATGATAGTATTCTTCATTTCTCAACACTTCCATCGAATTTAATTCTGAAACTTTCAATTTGATACATTGTTAGTTACAATGATGCGAGAAGAAATGGTAAAAGGAATCTAGTTAGTAGCATGAACTAATACGTCTTAGGGTTAAATGCTCTACCAACTGTCTTTAATGGCTTTGCTATCGTTCTACTAACTACTGTCTCTGACAGCTTGTTTATCACTGCACAAAAATCTCCTACGAATAAGACCTTTTACAAAAAGTTTGTTCTGTTCGATGTACTTGTAGTCAGACACTGGCAATTGATCAGGCTAAGCGAACGATCTCATTGCGTAACCATGGCTGTACCAGCTATAATAACATCGTGGAATACAAATCTGGAAGTACTTAATTTCCGTGCTTGATGGTTCATGAAGACGAGCAAAAGTGGGGAGCCCAGCACTTATCCCTGTGGCGCTACGCTTTTTATCTTCGGTGTGATATGTTTTCACTGGATTCGACTTTAAAACAGTTCTGGAAAACGTTAATCTTTTGCCTTCACTTACATGTGGTTTCTATTGTTTGCAGTTCTATTTCCGGGTGTCGATGGTCAACTAGATCGAGTGTGACTAAAGTACACTTAACACCTCTGCAGATTGGTATTCATCTAACCGCCTGGTTAACTCATCCAGGAACAGCAGTATTTGTATACTCTCTGTTACTTCCATAAACCTGTGGTATATTCGTGATCTGGCGTTATTCTGAGCTAGACGCTTCCTAATCTTCCTGATTGTACGCCCCAGGCAAATACACAGTATTGCGGTCAAGTTCATTGGTCTATACCTTTTGGCTGTGTCTGTGTCCTGTCAAATATATTCTTACTAAAGCTGCTTTCTTCCATTCTGTTGACACATTTTCCACGTTGAATTTTACTTCTGAGAGCTGAATTACCGGAATTCTTAGGACCGATCACAAGCTGATTTGCGACTGAGTGCGCATCATTCAATCCAGTATCTTTGTGACCGCTTAGAGGACGTGGTTCTTTGTCACTTCCCCTCTCGCTTACCATCAGTTCTGGTGTCTGGAGTTTTCTTGTGTCGGCACTGTCGTGTTCACTCCGCTATTTGACGGCCAATAGATACCCTTAAACAATAAAAAGCATATTGGCCTTGTCTCTTTCTCCAATGACCATGCGTCCCAGTGGTCCTATCAAGGCTATCACACAATCCTCCATATTATTCTCAGACTGAGCGTAGGCGTAGAACGTTTCAGGTTGGGTTATAACTAATGTAGCTAGTCTTCATTCGAAGTATCTTTCTGCTCTACCGAATAAGCCGTTTTTAACCACCTTGGCTGTCTCATGCTTGTTGTGGTTGGTTTAATTCCCGTCATCACCTGTGGTTAATTGTAGCCTTCTAAATCTTTAATCACCATCGTGGTAGTATTGTTAACTTATGAGGCTTTAACCCGAAGTTTCGATATCAATATCGTTAATTTGCGGTGATATTTATCCGTGGAAATACTCTTAAAACTCAGAATCAAGCAAATAATACAAAGTAACCACAAGAATCAACTCAAACCCGAATTGATCTTCCATCTCACTAGTGTGTACTTTCAGCCACATTTCATATCAGGTAACTTTCGTGTTGCTAAAAAAACACTGTTGCTGCAGTTTACATGCTCCAAATGTGACCTTTCAGAATTAAAGGGAGCTTTCTGATAAATCATGTGAATAAAACCTATCCAAAGTGTGGCTTACTGAAATGATTCCGAGAAACAGCATTAGCACTTTTAAATGAAATGATATCATACGGCTGACACTTACGCACTTTTTTTATCGAGTCTGAAAAGATTTATGTTGTGATTTGAAAGATTTCAGAGTAGTTACTTTTATTTTACTTTGATTCCACATTGTAATCCTACTGGCCCTTGTTTACAATGTGTCCGTGCCCACGGTAGTTTCCTGAGATTCATACAACTGTCTGGGAGACAGTGGGCTGTAGAGTTTTCTGTGCTCCCTCATTGGTCACAAAAGTGCATGTGACTACTCACCCAGGGATGGAGCTAATCATGGAGTCGTCACTGAAATCGCCATAGAACTGGCCGTCCTCGTTTCAGAGTAATGATACTGACCTTTTTTCAGATAGCCGATTCCAAACTGGAGTGCGTGGATAGTTTTTTAATTTCTGAGTGAGGATCCAAATAAGTAGCAAGCTTTTCCAAGTAGCCTGGATAACTGTTGTATTGTTTGAGGTGCATATTCAAAAGATGCTGCTACATGACTGGGTTCACTCTTCACCAAGCCTTATACTAGCAGGTGACTTTTGTTGCATCTGAAGTTACGTACCACATGGTGGTCGATTATGGAATGGAGTATCATCGCGTATAAAGAACGCCCGTTTGACTTTTATTGGTCTGATTCATTTGTGGTGTCGAAGTAATCAAAATCAGTTTGACTTTTCATGAACTTTTTTGAATCACCAGAATAAACATTAGACAAAGACCAAATACGAAATCTAGTACTTCGTCATGGGCACATTTACACTGGACACTATGAAGTATAGGGAGAATACGGGAGACAGCCGTACTGATAGTATTAACAACTGAAAACGACAAGGCCAGTGTGTGGCCACTTAAATGGTCCCTTATCACGCCCTCACAATCCACCAATGAATCGGTGCTCAAGCTGTCTGAGCGCGTTTGTGCTCCTTTTTTAGACCGTGTCACCGGAAGTTGACTTTGTTCAGTGCAACACAATTTCTGTGTTGGTCCTGGCAATGTCCTGGTCTAGATCTCAGTCTGTGCTATCTTTCCACAGGGTTTATCTGTGATCCGTTTGTTCCTTGGTATTATCTGTTTGTTCGTCGTGGATAGCTCCGAAACTTGTCATATCCACTGTCTGTGGTTGATACAATTGACCCCATAATAACCTTTCGGTTACTACGGTAACCTTCATTACTTCATTTTTGCATGAGTGTACGCACACACACTGTGTATTTTTTACTGTTCCTTTCCCATGTAATAATCCACATACTAGCCACCTAAAAGCACTTGGCTCTCGATTGTATCAGAGGTGGAAAACATAATGTCCAGATAGTCGCGTTTCACTGTTTCTGGCTGTGCAATGATGATCTAATAGAAAACTTGAGATTGTGTAAAAACCCGCAAGCAGAACATGCTCTCCTACATGCCATTTTTCACACAAAATACTCCGTAACTAACGCTGCAGATGAGAGTACCCATATGTACCGTCGAATAATTTGGTGCCTTTCTGTCTGCTTGAGATTCATTTACCTTTGCTTTTTCCGGTTTTCCATTTTCTTTCTAGCAAGAAGATTTGAAACACGCTTATCAAGTCAGGCACCATCCGAAATTTCAGACCAATGAAATGTCCGAGAAGGAAATATTCGATCAGTATCTGAAGACTTTTGAAGTTGGTGGGAAAGTTGACGGCGTGGTGAGTGACGACTTCTTTGTTTGAAAACATGTAAACGACAGTAGAAGCAGAATGAAGTTCTCGCCCAGAACCGAGCCTGTTAAGGAACACGATATCTAGCTCTGTAGGACCGCTGTTTGCAATCACATTGCTTGTGCTAGAATGCACATCGACCTTCATATGCCTGTATGATTGAGCTGAAGATTAAGACCAGGATGAAGGCGTTGAGCATACTGCGATTTTGCACGGGTCGCGAACTTGCTGCTTGACAATGTGAGATGAAAACACATCAATTCGGCCATGTGACAACCACAATAATTCTTACCGCTCTGTGCATATAGAGACAATGTTTATGGACTAAAAAATAGCGGTAATTATGAATGTAGTTGTTATGTTGCAGGATATGCCGCTGTCTGTTCGGCAGTCTGGTGTCATGCACGGTTATTTAATTAAAACGAACGAATGATTTAGTTCATCCCGTTTTAGGCTACTGTGAGTGAGTAGTTAAAGGCTCACATTGAAAACATTGACTATACGTCCTTGCAAGAAACTTTTTTTCCACCCACTTCGAACCTATTGAAAGCATCTGATGGGTACATTTACGTTGCATTGGACGATTGAGCAATGTCGATGACCTTGCTTTGCCTCTTCGTAATTCGATATCTGCGATTGTTCCCAAAAACGTACACACGGGAATTCCACTTATGCAACGTCGTTCTAAGGGTGTTTTCATTTCAAAGTCCCAATTTTCGTTCGTTTGTGAGGAAGAATAATTTGTGCTGTTTGATCAGTGTACTCGTCCGGAAGTTGCACGCTCGCAGTTCTGGCTGAACGTAGTCGGTGGCAAATATTCACATCGATACAGTAGTCACTTAATTTGTCACAAACCTAATGCGAATCTCTTGACACTATCAATATGTCTAATTTGGAGTTTCAAATGTTCACGCTTAGCGAACTCTCAAAATCTCGAAACCTGGAATTATCGACTACTTTTAAGTATATTCAGTGCAAATGCGGAGACAATATCGACACGTATTACTAAACGACTAGGGTTAAATGTGCTTTCTTGTTGCTGCGCTCCCAAAAGATCTTGAGACCGGAGAAGAGTTGAGTTGTTTGGAAGCACATTCTTGTGCGCAGCAAAAACGGTCTTTTTAGCTAGTAGGTTGCTTGTGAACTTAGTGTTTTGATTGTTTTCGCTCACAACACGGAGCCACGCTCCATTCTGCATACAGATGCTGACGTGGTTTTCCGTAGTGGTATAGAAATCCATGGTCAGCCTAGTCGTTTCCTAATTTTTCTCTTGTTAACTGACTACATTTGGGTGATATCAGAAATGCGATTTGTTTCCTTTGCAACCGCTGGGCCCCGTAATGCTCGTGGTTTTGGTTGTCTTTATCGGGAATTTCATCACAGTGTGAGACTTCAATTAAGGAGCAGGGTGATTTCCAGTCTGGTGCCATGCAGAAACTGGTCCGTTTTGTAGCAAGAAGGTGACGCGGTTCAGGTAACCGCATTCACTGCACCGGGTAGTCCACAATACTCGGTTTTCACGCACTCACTTCAGCAAGACCGCTCCTCGTACCGTCCATGTGCGTATTTAGAGTCCCTTTTGAAAGTGTGCGGTGTTCGGGCATTGGACTTGCTTTAGTGCGCACATCATTCTCACTGCGTTGCTTGGATTTTTCCGATTGACGTCTTCAACTGCAGCTCTCAACCTGACCAGCATTGCTGCCTGCTACCTGGGGTCCTGGTAAAATCCACTTGTTTTCCAATAGGATTCGTTTCGTCTGTCATTATTTGGCTTCAAAATGGTCACTTCTGCTGCCCGTGGTTCTTCATCGATTGATGCGCGGTCCGCTGCATAACCGTTTTCTCTGTCACCACAACAGTTTCCACAACAATATCGACCAGTGTTGTTCTCCGCATGCTGGCCGACTTATAATGACCACAAATTGCACACAGAAATTCGTCTTTGGTTTGATCTTGCTCACATCAACCACAAATTTGTGGAGATTAAAAGGACTACCTCCCGCCATTAAATAATTACTCCAAAAGTTGACAAAACATTCACACACGTCAGTAACTCAAAGTAAATTTCTAATTTCAAAAATGTTTTGCTGGTCAAAATCTTTCCATATACAGGGCAACCAGGTACTATTAGATGTTTTTTTAACTCGCGTTGCTCGTTCGCAATCTGACCATTGATTGGTGGCAGCATCAAGCAAACAAAGCAAAGGGGCATTGTCATGTGTTGAGAGTGGACAGCTGATCGAGGTACTCACGCCCTTCCGCCTCTGGTCTGCTATTTGCACAGCGGGCATGACTTGATAAATCATCGCGGCGGTCATACTATGACTTGCCGAAGTTGGTCGAAGCGGTTAGAATCCCGCTAGAGGTCTGATGGATGAGGCAAGTTTTTCTATTATAAATAACGAGGAATGTTTCGTAAATGAAGTTAGTAACGCCAGTTATATGCGGCATACCTATTAATTTCCCATAACCCCGCACTGACAAACGTGAAGTGACAGGTACTGTATCATGGAAGGATCAGCTTTGTTCCGCCGGGGTTTACTGGTGTTCGATCTGAAACAGCAAAAATAGAAAACTCCGTGGGCTTAAAGGCTCAGTAAGTGCATCGCAGGCATCCTTCAGGTTTGCCCACTAGCGCAATGGGTACAGCTCTTGTTGTAGATACCAGTCCTCCGTCGGAAACAGAGGTTCTTCTCAAGGTAAGCTATCTTAAACGACAAGGCTGCCGGACCAGGTGGATTGCCTCCGTCTACTCTCGAAGACGGTGGCCCAGCACTTTTACTGAAGTTGACGAAACTTTTCGGTTTGATATGGGAGAAGGAACAAGTTCCAAAGAATTGGTGTGAATCGGTGATCGTACCGATTTATAAGAAAGTCGATAGATCCTGCTGTGAAAACAACAGGAGAATGAGTCTGGTTAGCATCGCATCCAAACTGCTCGCTGGTATTATTCTTCACCGCTTATCTAACGCTCGCGAACAGTGCTCGGGCGAGAATCAAACTGGGTTTAAACCTGGTAGAGGTTGTATTGATCACATCTTCACTTTTCGACAAATTGTAGAATATAGGCACACCTTTCGTAGGTTCACTATTTCCGTTTTTCTTGATCTCAAAGTGGCCTTCGACTCAGTCGATCGCACAGTCCTCTGGCGCTACCTCTTGCTGAAGGGTGTACTAGAGAAATTCATTTCTGTCGTAAAATCCCTTTACATTAATAGCCACAGCCGAGTTCGGGCTTATGGTGATCCTTCACCCGAATTCACTATGAGAAGCGGTGTACGTCAGGGTTGCCCCCTCTCTCCTATTCTCTTTAACTTTGTGATTGAAATGGTCCTAGAGACTGTACTTTTGTCAGGTGAGGATACCGGCACTGAACTTTTCAGAGTGGAAAAGTGTCAGACCTTGAGTATGTGGACGACATAGTTCTTCTAAGTGAAGATCCAGGTAAGTTGCGAGCTTTTCTAGACAGCTTGACGGGTTGGATAGCAATGTTCGGTATGTGTTTTGCACCTTCAAAGTGCAAGATGCTGTTGGAGGACTGGGTTGGTCCAACGCCAAACCTTTCAGTGTCTGGGGAGACTATAGACGTGGTAGACGAGTTTTATTTTCTGGTGAGCTGCATCTCACTCGGAGGTCGAATATCGGATGAAGTGTCTCTGCGTATACAGAAGACCCGCTTGGCATTTGCCAATCTGAGTCATCTGTGGCGTCCGCTTACCTATCAAGGGTTGAGTGTACGCTGCAGCAGTGAAGCCCGTGCCTCTGTACGGTTCGGAGACGTGGCCACTGCGGGTGGAGGACATACGAAGATTGTCGGTATTTGAACGCCAATGTCTTCGTAGTATTGCTCGAATCTGGTGGGAACACCGCATGAGCAATGCTGAGGTTCGGAGAAAGTCTTAGGCTCAAGGATCAAATTATTAGATGAAACGTAAACTGACCAGGCTAAGAAGGTTGGGACGTGTGTTACGCATGTCCCCTGGCAGGATTCCTTGGCGTGTTGTGTTTGCTGAGGCGGGTACCGGTTGGCAGATGAGTAAGGGTGGTCAGTCCATGACGTGAAAGAAAGGTATGAAAAGCCTAACTAGTGGACTTGGCCATGTAGGGCGTGTTAGACTTCCTGGGTAAGGTCCAAGAGACCCTCCCACTCAATGGTTAGATGCGTTGGGGGATATGAATAGATGCCGCGGTCAGTGGCGCTCTTGCATTCACAAAATTTCTTCATCAAAATAATTCCATTAATGTAGTTCTGCTCCTACCCCTTTCATTATTTTCTTTTGAGGTTGCCGCTAGGAGATAGCAACCAACGCCACCGCACCCAGTGCACGGTTCATGGTTGTCTGAACTGAACTTTACTGATCCTACACTTACAATGATCGGACAAAAATATGGGTGCCAACAACCTGCTCATAACAGTACATCATGAAATCTGCCATGAAAAAAGCTTTTATTTCAATCGGACATAGTTTTTCTATCTTTTTCGGTTCACGATCTTAGCACCATACCTTTTTCAAGGGTGGTTTCTATGCGCAAATATTATCTGTACTAAGTAAACAGCTGTTAAGCGCGTCGTGTGACGAAATTATCGAAAATATATTTCATGTAGTGTTTTCATCATATATTTGTTGTTTATCTTTCAAGAGCAGAGTACTCTTACAAGACTCAGGAGCCTGTGTCTGCACTCACCCTCTGTGGTGATCAGCTAAGGTTAGTCGATAACTTTAAGTATCTGAGGAGGTGGATGTGGTTTTGGGGAAGAGATCGCATCACGAATAGCGAAAGCCGGACTAGCTTCCATCAACATGCGACGCTTGTGGCGTCGCCATATCATCCGGGTCTCCCTCAGGGATCGGGTGTATAATATTTTGGTTCGTAGCGGTTTGCTTTACAGTTGCAATACCTGGACACTCCGCGCTGAGGATGCTCAGCGGTTTTCTTTGTTTGGGTATCGATGTCTCCGAAGTATTGCTCTCGTCTAGTGCGAAAATCGAATAAGCACTGGCGAGGTTCGTCTCCGTGGATATAACCTTACGCTTTGCTTTCAAGCTCGGTGACCACATCGGCTGGGCTATATGCATGTCCATTACTCTATTTCATCTCCGCTCACTATCATCGACCAAAAACCATTTGCGTTCTGTTTACCATTGACTCGCATGCTATTGGCTCAAGTTTGCAAATAAGAAATAAGTGTACGCAGTTGGTCTCGTAATTGAACACGGCCAAATGGTTTTGTTAGTTTTCAGTCACCCGTTGCTTCTGTGATTCCAAAATCATTCATCTATTATGAATCCGATTGACGCTTCAACAGATGCACAGAAAAAATACTTGAACTTGCCACACAGTGTTGCATAAGCCCTCTGGTAAAAATCATTCTTAGAATTTATCACAAGTGTGTACCTTCTTGTATCGTATCAATATAAGTTTTCGGACTCTAAACAGCGCTTGCCGGTTGTTCGTACCGTTTTTGTCCATTTATTTTATCCATTTATTTCTTTTCCATGAATGCAGATAACATGGGAGGAGTTTTTGAACTACTACAGTGGCATTAGCGCTTCCGTGGATGCGGACGTTTACTATGACCTGATAATACGAAACGCATTCAAGCTGTAACCGCGACTGTGTAGGCTTTTCTCTTCTGACGCTTCTGTTTTCCCCATTGTTGCTCGTGCAACTTTCATCCTCTTATTTGCGGTTGTTTTTTGTCCCCTTTCTCTCCATTTGCCTGGTGTCAGTGCATCGTTCTACGAGCTGGAAACAAATTTTTGCCTCTTACGTCAGATCATTTATTCTTCCTCTTTTCTACCTCATCGCGTCGTCCTTTCTTCGCAATGTTTCACATCACCGCAGAGCGTATGTGCATTTCGTTCACTTATGCTCCACACACAAACACACGCACGTACACATTTTCCACGTCATTGATTGGATTATTCGTCTCCCTTCTGCGTTTGTTCCTCGATACGCCCGCCCCTCGCTTCACCCGATAAAATCCTTCTTGTTTGTGCGCTTATATTTGTAAACAATTTGCAAATATTTTATTCCGCCGAAAAAACAGCAGATTTTACGTGGTTTTGAACCGTCATTTTGCATCGAATACAGCATACTGTAAAGCTAATCTTTTCTCCCACGCTGAATTTGAGAAATTATACGATCATGGTGATCACAATGGTGTAGTTTTTTTTAAAATTTGTATCGTTATTTGTCATCATTGCGCACTCGTGCAGTAATGCTTATTAGTCGTCTGATAAAAACGACCAGAACTCTGGACTAACAAAGGCTACACTACGAAATTCAGTTTGATATACCAAAAAAGGTCGGCACTTTAATCCGGAATGAGCACCACACAAGTTCAGTTCAGTTCAACTCTTTAAGCCACTGACGTTGGACTGGACGGTGCTCTGGTTGTGGTTTTTTACTCCGCAGCGTCGTCTGTTCATCAGCAGGACGAATGGAGGCACGGAGAAGAAGCTATTAGTTGGAATTATGTAGCCGATGAAAGAGTTCGATTGTGACTGCCCCACGAACCGTGACACCTGGCCATGTCGCATAATGTGTCTAGCCATTCGGTGGCCAGATTTCGTGAAACCTAATCCATCCTACTCGGCCAAGTCTATTGATCGGAGGTTTCAGACCTCTCCGCCGTGTCACACGCTGACTATCTTAGCTTATTCATCAACCACCACTTGCGTCGGAGAGAACAATACAGATCGAGGGAATCTTCTATCCATGGACGTGAGTAACACATGTCCCAACCACTTCAGTCTGTTTAGATTAGGCACTCCAGTGACGGACTTCTGGTTCGCATGAACCGTACGACCAGCCTAGACATTACCAACACAGCGTTCCCACCATATCTCATCAATGCTGCGAACATATCCATGCTCAAATACCGGTAGTCTTCGTCTATTTTCCACCCCGAGGGACCACTTTTGAGTCGAATAGGAGGACGAGCCTAGCAGTCGCCGGGTGCACTCAACCATTGAGGGACAAACGGGCACCACATCGACACCTTGGTTGGTTCACATTGACAATAGTCAAGCGTGCCTTCTGTATTCACGACAGCTCTTCAACCGATATCCAGGTGAGATATAGTTACCAAGGTAACTTGACTTATCTACTTCTACCAAGATTTTGGTCTGGGGCCGGTCCAGTTGTGCAGCATCATTCTGCACTACCCAGATGCAAAAGCATCCCATTACTGTTGTTTAGACTATCTGGGGAAACTTGCAAATTACCTGGAAACTGGACAAGGGATTGAATATATTTTGTCCAATGATAATCTAATTGGAGGAAAACAAGAAATTGGTTAGGCGAATACTGCTGACGAGGACAGAAAGGGAGGGACGGAGTGTCTGCGTGTGCTTGAGAGAGAGAAAGGGGAACAAATAATGTGAAGGAGCGCTTAACTGCCTTCGTTTTCCTAACCTGAAGGAAAAACAGCCACACACCGCGTTATCGACCTTGGTTTTTCACGTGCAGGGTGCAGTTCAACTTACAGTTTGAAACCAGCTGGTCCCTTGCCGTTTGCTTTTTTGATGCGATTTTTGTTGATGAAAACGGTATTCTAAGTAAATCGGTTGCGAAAAAAGTTGTTGAATTTAGTTCGGTTTTATGAAGTAGATTGACGAGGCAGCCTGTCTAAAAGAAACAATACCATCCGCATGATGTACAATCGTCTGGACAGTTGTTCCGCAAATGTGTGCTGCATGGGACGATGAGGAAACATCAGGGAAATAAGGATCACGGGCCTCGTGTTCTTCGAATTTTGCTAGTGTAATACCTAAACGTTTAAAGCAGATGGGTGAGATATCTAGCTTCTAAATTTTCCATAGAACGTGTTTAATCACAGGGCACTCACTTTGTCTTATTAAGTGATTTATCTACAAAGTAAATTGCAACACCAACAGCATCTCACGTATGCTCCTGATCACAGCTCAACGTTGAGGTCGTCGATGTTTTATCCTCAACCATTTGCACACAGGCGATGCTGCCACGCCGATTTTTGGCGATGAAACGTTTGCAACCTAAGCGCCAAGCTGAACGGCCGTTTGCAGCTGGTCATATTCAACCTGATCTACGAATTCATTGGGTATCTGGCATGAAGCACGGTGAATAATAACCTGATTTCTACGTATTAGTTGGAACATGGGTAGCGTAGCGTGGTCTACTGTAACAGCAGCACGAGGAGCGAGTATCAGACCAATCCTGCCAACCCGCCGAGAGCCACCGGCCGAAGAAAAAGTGACAGTGACTATTTCGGTAGCATCCCGTAAGAGACAAAATAAATCCTCCGGACAAGCAGGTGGACCTCAACGGGATCCCCAATAGATAGCAAGATGCCCCAGTCAGGGATGCAGATGAATTCTTCAAGCCGAGCAGTCGGGCGAACAGAGAGAGGTTGGTGCGCCGGAGAAATAGCTCAGTGACCCAGAGGCACGCTGCCCAAAAAGTGCAGAAATGGACAGGTAGACGGAAAATCTAGGTTGCTGCAATTTGTACGTGGAAGAGAACTATTTAAAAAGTTTCTGCATGCTCCACCGCTTCGAATTATTTAACTGGCCGGATACGGATGTGCCTCGTCCGCTCCGTCTTCTCGTTGCAATAGAACTCGGAAGACAGAAGTGTTCGGTGAGTTCAACTGACTTAGGTGTCGGAAGACGATGCTCTTTTAGGGTATACCTTTGTATCTGCCCGGGTGCACAGCCTCTTGGGGATGAGCATAATTGGTACGGGACGGCAGTAGTCATTGATTGCAAATAATAAAGCAGAACAGTACCTAGAAATCAAACCGAACTATCTGAAGCGGCAAACTTGTACAGTCGAGTGAGACCGATGATGTTTGAGCGGTTTAGGAGCTTGTCTCTTTGAGGGTAAAAGGCCCGAACCCCGCCACGACCGGTCACTTGGATGGTCGGCAATTATCCACTGTCACCCGGCTCGTTACCACACCTGACCTTTTGGAATTTTATATGCTTTTACACTTCAAGTCTAAAAGTCAGGATCGCTGACTGTCCCTAGTAGTGAAGCGGGCTTTTAAGGCCTCGAGGTGTGCCACTTCCATCGCACTCGTTTGAAAGCATGTATCAAAAATGTGTTCGAAGTATGTTGAAGAGCTTCGCAATCCCGTTCAGTAGCAGGTTTGATTTGTTTCAGGATGTTAGAATATCACTTTTGACTTTTTCAGCGATCAATTTCAAATTCATTTTATTGGTTTTCGTCACAGCTTCACGGTTTCATCCAGTCAGAAGTGACAAAAATCTGATATGGAGCTTATTAGTCGGCTGATAGTAAGTGGTAAGTGGTTGTATCTTCAACCATCCAGTAGTCGGAACTATTGGATCGTAACCCGGATTCTCGATACGCACTACACCTCCACTTCCCCGGTTGAAGTATTTTTAACCGTTTATTTAACTCAGAAAACAATGAGCAGGGAGGGAATGTTTTGTGCTGTACCACTGCAGCTAGGACGAACGCTTCTCTGCTCGCGAACAGTCTCGTTTTTTAGCGTAAAACGATAATTTTGCAGAGTTCTCGTACCTATTCGTTGCATAGAACCTATTGGTCTGACTAGAGTGGGCGACCAAGTCTTCCAGTTGGCTGATGTTGAGGATAAATACTGCTTGACAGAAGTCATCTCTCATTTCGCCGATCCACTCTGTCTACCCGCTGTCCTGTCGCTCATGCTTCAATTTTCTTAAGCCTTGGCCTGGACACTGGACGCGCTCTGCTTGCGCATCTCATGGTAGCCAGTAATCCACTGTTGTCCGCACCTGACCTATTGGGATATTATGCCGTTCTCCACTCCAAGTCTCAGGGTATGGTTGCCAGTTATCTTTAATAGTGCAATCGGCCTTTGTGGCCATAGGGTACACCTCTTCCATTGCACTCATGCGCGAGCGTATCATGGGAAATTAAAACTGGCGGTGTTAGTCTGCTAGGAAGATCAGACTGCGTGTTGGTCACGATTCAACCCGTACTCTCCCAGAGTCTATCTGAGGATGTGGGAAGTATCTGCCATGCGTTGTAACCTGTTCTGATTAGTTGTTTGGTTCTAATGGTTTACGCCCAGCCTTTGTTTTGTTTACTAAGGTAATATCACCAAATATGAGTAACGCTTCGAGGATATCGGTGCTCGACCGATGATGGTCTTCGTGTATCTTCTACCAGTTATGACTAGGTTTCTCGTCTGTATAATGACACCTAACTGCTACAACGCATACTAGAACTTCGACGCTAACGTCATAAGTGGCTCGGATTAGCGAAAGCTGGAGTGCATTTTCATACGACAATATCTCATCCGATCACCGACCATCATGTTGGAGCCGTTTTTCAAGGTCACGAAGCTTCTACGCTTAGGCTTTCGCCTCGCTAAGAAAAATTCCTACCGTTTGATAAACGAAGTCCCACAGAAGAATTTTTCACTTGGAAGACGCTAGACGAATTTAAAAGTTGATGCACTGTTCCTTTTATTGAAAAGCCTGCATCTTCCCAGGGAATTCACACAGGCGCAATATTTTCCGAATTTCGTCTGAACAGCGACAGATGCCTCCACTCATGCAAGAGAACAAGATTATCTCTTATATATATTCTTAGTCACAAGACGTAAAAGTGATACTTGGCATTTTGAATAAATATCAGTCCTGATAGTGAAATTAACTGGAAGTCTGTCGTTCGTACGAAATTGGTTTGAGCTGTTAATCGTCAAAGACTAAGAAATGACTAGTGAATTTCTCTAGAGTACCTTCAGTGGGAGACAGCGACGGAGTTATATGCAGTCGGTCGAGTTTAAAGTCGCTTGCAGATCGTCTTCCCGTGGAAGTTGCTCCTCTGCCAAGGCCTTTCGCAAGGCAAAGATGTGGTCAATGCAATTCGGGTTGGGTTTGAAGTCAGTGTGAATTTTATGGACAGGCTGTTCACAACTGTTAGATAATCGTGGAGGCATAATGTCAGCAACTTGTTTGGACACGGATTTATTCATGGTAACTCCTCTGTGGTTTTTACAGGAGGACCCGTCACCTTTTTAGTGAACTGGTACAATCACTGATTTCCATCATATCTGATAGATTTCGTCTTCCTATATTGTCTCGGGGAATTTTATAAAATGAGATACCAAGGTTTTACTTCCATCCTTGAAATGGGCGGAGAAAATCGGTCCATCATCTTCATGCTTTTTCAGATTTCGTGATAATTTCTTTTTCCAATGGATGAGTAATTTTTGCCTAATTCGTTTCACCTGTGGAGCTTACCTATCAGTCTTCTGTGGAAGTAGGCCAAATAAATGACTGCCTTAATTAACTTTAGTCCCTTTGGGACAATACTTCTAATCAAACAGAAAAGGTTGCGGCCACTCTCGACCACTACAGGCTTCTTCATCTCTCTACAGCTTGCAGTCTGCCACGGCCTATAGTTACTTATCACTTTGGGGGATTTGCAGACCTCATTGAATGTGAAATCCGGAAAGGCGGATCTGGGGGCATCTATCGAAGCAACCGAAGTTGAAGATATCGTTCACCAAGCCTTCTGCTATCGAAATCTTATGTGATGTTGGAACACCAGCGAACCAGGCTTGTCTGACCTGTCATTAGTGTTCCCTGGGGGTCATGATATCTGGTTGTTTTGAGATTCCTCTCTGGAAAGCAGATTGTTGGTTATCATTCAGATACAATCGTGTTCATGCGGCTACAGGTGACCCGTAATCGAAGGTGAACACATAGCAAGCTGTGACTGGGCCACAATTAAAGACAAAAATGCCCAGTCTACACTGTTCACCGAGAAAAAGCCCCATCCTTCAAATGACTTATGGTGCTAGGTCTCCAAACCGTCATTTCGGGATATTTCAGACAAGTATAACACAGTTTCACTGTTACATGATACATTCTGAGCGGAAATCGTAAGATTTGTTACGAAGATCAGACTCATTGACAAATGCACGCTTTCTATTTGGGCAGCTCAAATGTTTATCTGTTTTTTTGATTGCACGTGATCCTCACAATAGAGAAAGTTTTCTGGCGTGCAGTCGAAACTTTTTTAAAGAAGGACAATGGATCGATGGGTTCAAAAGTACATGTGATCAACAACAACGCCCAGGGAGCAGAAAATCACGCAAAAGCGATGCTGAGGCTCTTAGACGCTTATTTAGAGATCTAAACGAAAGATTCGTTTGGAAGGACAAAAGCTGGAAATCAGACATTTGAACCGATGAATAAATATTTTCGTTATTCGAGCATGGTCGTCGAAGACGTTTGGAAGCATACCTCTGAAGTTAATAGAAGTGATGCGATGATAGCAACAAAACAGCTCCATGGAGGTTCAGTGCACGCGTGATGTGGAGGTCGGAGTGAGCTGGGATTTCTGGAAGTCATTGTCTTTGGTCAAGTTCACCTGGAAGTCTTGCCCCAACTGCTTATGAAATTATCCAGGGCTAGGACCACAATATCGTCCCCTTGTCATACACGGTAAAAAGATACTACTGCTACCGCCTCGATCACCCAATCTGAATCCAATCGAACATTTGTGGGATCAACTCGGAAGAAAAGCAAATCAGAAGTGGCAATATAAATTTCTAGCGGAATTTCAGACTGTTTTGAAGGAGAAATGAGGCCGTTTGCCACAATACACCATCAGAAGGTTGATAGTGAGCATGGCTCGACGGCAAATGCTGTTATATCCTCCAAAGCAGCTCAACCATATATTAATCAATGATCGTTTGCGAACGATCAAACTATTCTATTCAGAATAAGATATATTGGTTCAAATAATCGATTCCACCAATACACAATGTTTTGATCAGTTCGAAGGTGGGAGGCTTTTCGGCGAATAATGTACATCAGCGCAATCCAATGATGATTAGGCGGTCAATCTGAGTTCAGTGTTATGAAGGCGCAGGAGGTCGCTAGGTGTCTTTCATTTAGCCCTGCAATTGTCGAAAATAACCACAGCGCCGACTGAACGTACTTTCCGAAACAACTTGCCTCCGGCAAGCTGAGATCGGTTGGCGCATACACGGATACGACAAACAAACATCGACATTTCAATTGATTTCTGTTGACTGCAGCAGAACTGTCTCCGGCTGAACTGTCCGGTCTTATGCGAGTCACAAAAGTATGGTCATTCACTAATCAGCGTTGTAAATAACTGATGCTTTCGTATTAATTCTTTTCAGTTATTCACCTACCTCATTTCTAACACAACATTCCATCAACGCTCGCTTGTGCAATCTGGTCAGTTTCGCCGAAAAGCTGGTGAAAACATTGGCCTACGCACTGATATACTGGTGTTTCCATCAGCCATACAGTTTTCGATCAAAATCACTAATTTATATGCGTTTGATCGTCAGTAACACAGCCTTGTCGGAAATAAGGTTAGTGAGTCGACGCTCGCCCGTTTCCGAGGCAGTGTCCTCGGATAATGATATAAATCTACTGGGCGTCAAACGATGCACTATGAATTGAAGTCGGTTCTTATCGACTGATTGGTTCGATGAACATTCATTACGGTCGGGGGTGCAGCGCAATGAATGATTTCCGTGAAACATGGCGAATCCATCACATGACCTAATTCCAGTTTAATCAATCAAAACATACAATCTCTTACTTCCTTAATGTACTGTATAACAAAGGCAAACTACCTCTGTAATGGCGGGACGAACAATGGAATGTTTCCGAATGGGGAAGTGACCCCACGCGGAAAGAGACGAATCGGATGCTGTGAGACTGAAATTTCGCCATCATCATCATCACCATCGTACAGCGTTAAACAGTAGGGCAAGCCCCACTGACCACTGCCTTTCTCACCATATAGCACATGGAATTAGAAAGTATGAATATACAAGATGGACAGGGACTGGACCTACATGGGTGAGAAAAGGAAAGAATGCCCTAGTAGACAACACACGGAATACAGTCTAACTGTACAAACGCACATCGATCAGTCATTCTGATTCGATAGAAAGTGACGACATGATCGCCATTGTTCGCGGTTCACAGCCATATACTTCAGTGTCTCCAGCCAACTGGTAGACGAATCTTTTGGACCCCAACAAAGAAGACCTGAAGCACCTACTTTTCCTAAGCCTGCTGTACATTTTCTCATTCCTCGCTGCCACGTCATCTGTTGACCTCCACGTGGTCTCCTCCACTCCCGAGGAGGAATGGAGAATAGGACAGGGTAGGGTAGACGTGTGTTTGCCATACGTAACACGTGCCCCAACCAACGAAGTCTACTAATTTGGATACGCTGTGACAGAACGTTCTCCGAATTAGTACCCAATACTCGATTTCTGACCTCAGCATTGCTCAATCTGTCATTCCACCCAATCCCAGCGATACTACGTAAACATCGGTGGTCGAAAACCTCAAGACGACAAATATCTTCAGCACGCAGACTCCAAGTTTCGCAACCGTACAACAAAACTGAAGGCACTGCGGCACAGTACACACGACCTTTCAACTTCAGTGAAATATCAGGTCGGCGCCACAAGTGCTTCAGTCCAGCGTACGCCGCTCGAGCCCTGGATATTCGCGTACTCACCTCTACTACAGTGCTCCCATCCGTCGCCACGCTGCTGCCGAGGCAGGTGAAGTGGTTGACAACTGCCAGCACCTCCCCATCGAACATCAAGCTCGGAATCGTTGACGTCCGGTCTTGTAACATCACCTTACACTTTGAAGGTGCAAAGCGAATGTCGAATAAAGCTACGACTCCTGAGAGTCTATCTAGTGCACGTCGAGCATGTTCCGTGGATTCCAACAAGCAGACAACGTCGTCCGCGTAGTCTAGATCACATAGCTTTCTACTATTTCCTAATTCGACGCCTACATCCTGAATATTTTGCAGCGCACTCTCCATTATTTCGTCCATGACGAAGGTGAACAAGAATGGAGACATAGGACAACCCTGTGGAACCCTACTAGTCGTTTCGAACCGACCGGATAGTTCACCGTAAACTGTAAAGCGGCCAGAAGTATGAGAACACAATGATCTCAGTAGGTTCACGAGCTTCTGGGGCATACCTTTTCGGTGGTGAGCACTGAAAAGCGCTGTTCGATCAACTGAATCGAAGGTGCCTTTCAAGTCTAAGAAGACGATTATTGTCGGTCGGCGGTGCGTGTGACGCATTTTAAGTAGTCGGCGAAGAGTAAAAATCTGGTCGATGCATCCTCGACCTGGGCGGAATCTACCCTGCTGTTCGCGAGCATTCCTCTCGCGAGCGGGTGTAAGACGATGCAGTAGAATTGAGGCTAGTACTTTGGTGACTATCGGAATTAAGCTAATCTCACAATGATTACTGCAGTCATTGTGTATTCCCTTCTTGAAGATGGGAGCAATCAACGACTCGCTCCATATTACCGGAATACGCTCCTCGTTCCAAATGTTACGGAGCAAAGCTGTAAGTGATTTTATCAAAACATTTCCACCCAGTTTGAAAAGAACTGGGGGAAGTTCGTCGGGACCTGGCGCTTTCCCTCGCTTTAGTGATCGAATGAATGACTCTACTTCTACTTCCGATGGAGGTTTAAGTGATACCACCCAAGGAGTCGCAGTTGTTGACACGGGAGTAACTACACTAGTGCGCGGCCAGCTAAACTGTTCCTTGAAGTATTCGGCCCAACGGTCAAGCCTTTGCTGTTTGCTATGGATGGGTTCTCCATTCCTATCGTAAATCGTTTCACTGACCTGGATGCACCATCCACCGGTGTCACGAATAGGTTTGAACAATCTTCGGCTGTTACTTGAAGCACCTGCTGTTTCCATTTCTTCGGCTACCTTGACCCACCAATTTTCGCGATCCTTTTTAGGGCTGTGCGTAACTTGTCTCTGCAGCTTTCTCCGCATCTAAGTCATCTCCTTAAAGTTCGAGAGCTGACGCTTTTGCTCCATTATACTCAGAGACTCTTGCGAGATCCATTGTCTTTGATGGACAACGGATCTAGCACCACAAGCAAAACCTGCTGCAAAGTGCATTGCCTGTTTGATATGAGCCCAATGCTCATCTACATTACTGTTCGTCGTAGATCCTAGCTCATGTGCCAACTTCTGCTCGTAGCGGGTGCGTACTTCTGGATCACACAAACGTTGCACAGCTAGCCGCGTTTTTGGTTTGCGACGGTGCCCATGGAACTGGAGAGATAATCGCATTTAAACTAATGCATGGTCCGACTCTACGTACGTAGATCAGTAAGATCTGCAGTTCTGAACAGAATTGCGTCACCAGTAGCTTACGGCGATATGATCAATCTGGCTCAGAGTACCTGTGGATTTAGAGCGACATGTCGCTGTGCGACGCTAGCTGTGTCGGAAATTTGTGCTAGACAAGAACAATCGATTGTCTGCACAAGACTGGAGAAGCCTGTCCCCGTTATCTGTAGGCTCAGCGAGTAAAGCACCACGTCCATCTAACACAGGCTTCGGACACACTGAGTTTGCCAACTTGTGCATTGAAATCACCAGCTAGTACCACAATGTCAGAACCTTTACTAATGCGAACGAGGGTGGCGAATGCATCGTAGAACTCATCTTTATGCGTGTCAGAGCTGCAGTCTGTTGGGGCGTACACCGAGATCACAAACAAATTGCGCTTAACACAACTATCCTCTCGAAAACCGACTGACCCTTGGAGTCTCACAGCACATAAATGGCTGTTAACAGGGATCCAGTCTAAAAGGGCAGCCTCAGCCTTGTCAGTCAAGACTATTCCTACACCACGTTGACCCGCAGCTCGAGCTACTTCGTCTCCTGAGGTGTGCAGGAAATACCTTGATGAGATATCAAGAGCAGTTAGTTGAATCACACTACTCGAATCGTGGAAATGCGTTTCACTTACGCAGCATACATCAACCCTGAGAGAGTTCATTTTGAGGGCTAGTCACGCATGCTGACCGGCCTGCATGTGTGTACGCACGTTGAAGGAGCCGAGATTCAGAGGCTCACGAGGCTTGAGAAAATGTGAGTTACCAGACAGAGGATTATCCCGACACTATTTGACAGTGAATCGTTGCCAGTATCGACCATGTTATTAGTGGGAGCATTATGGGTGGATAGATGGGGCAAAGAGAGGTGGTCGGGGACAGAAGACAAAGGTTGAATAAGAGAGAGGGAAATCTGAGCAGTGGCCCACTTATCACTACCCACTCAGCTCGATGCAATGGGCAGCGCGGTCCTGATTAGCCTGCGCGACGATCGATGCATTGTGGAATTCTTCGTATTCGTGCAGTTCATGGGAGATGTTGGACAGGTACTGCCAGGGTGTCCAGCCACAAAGCAGGAGAACGATTAGGGTCATCATCCAAAGCCTTTAGTTATAACAAGAACCTATCCGCAAGGCAGCGGGATGGCTTGATGGAAGCCCATTTGCTTGGATCAGTTATTCTTCCACTAGTTTTGCCGATTGAGTTGCCAGCTCAAATCAACCCCCAACCTGGAGGACCAAGAGACTGAACTTTGTCTGACCTCTACCCATTGACCTGTCAGGTATGATTGCATTTCCGGCTTAAAGAAGCCATCCTGTATAGCTCTTTGGGTCATAGAGGCGCGCAAGCCACCACACCACGTCAAGGTGCAGTCTCGTCGTGATGGAATTTCGCCATGAAGGCCTGCATGACTATGCTGGTCCCACACCCAGCTATGTGTATACTTTCTTTACACATACGATTTCCCCATCCCTTCTTCAGCTCCGAAGGGATAGAATAGAATAGCATCACATGATGTATTTTATGAGTCCGTCTTCTGATAAAGAAGTCTTCTTTATTGTTCGATCGCCGCGAACTGGAGGCACTTCGATAACAAATCAGTTCGCATAATCGGCTTGCAAAGGCAGTGAAAAATATCAGCAGAAATTCCCACTGTTCCGGTTAAAGAAATTGAAGATTCACAGCTGCTTTATCCTTTTTTTGTCTTTTGAAAATTTGCGACTTGCTTGAGATTATTATGCTCCTTTTTTCCTATTTTTTAATTGTGAAATATCTGCTCGGAATGGTTTACGGAAATAGGCCACTGCCGACAACTAAGCTACTCGTGTTGAATGTAAACCATCAGCAAGGCCCCTTCGATACACGTTGTCAAAACCCAACTTTCGCGGTAAGTGGACATAAACCCACTGTCCATTTTTTTTCTAATGTTTGTTATGAAGTCCATCGTTCCCAGAAGAAGGAACAGTTTCCATACACTATTTTGGATTTATTTTCTCTACTCTGAGGCACGAATATGATGATGCCACATTTATTTGGTTGCCAGCGTCCGATGAAACCAGAAAGGTCGAAGCTTTCGCGGACTTCACTTTTGCATCGTATAAAGAAGCCAGTCAGAATGCGAACGGAGGTTCCTGTTGACATTTGACCTCCGGTACGGTTGTTCTGTGGTTTAAAGTGTGATGCATGCTTTTTTCACCTATTCGAGTACCAACAAGTGTCCCGTGTGTTTGAGGTCTGCACCTCCCATCTGGGCTAGATTGGAAATTTACCGGCTACTTTTACTTTTCACTGCCTGTAAGTACTCGGCTCGAACTTCGGTGTCCTGGCATGCTACACGCTTCTTGATTCCCAACGGCACACGTTCCTTCAAACTCCCTGATCACTCTGTGTGACAACTCATGTGCAATGCATTTTAGTTAAAAACTCAGTCCTGCTTGATTCAAAACTGAACAGTTGAGTAAGCACACCTTATTATCGATCGATAATTCGCTCATCCCAGCCCGCAACAGATGACGGCCGTGGGAGTCCACTTCAAAAGCCTGTGACGCATTTTGTTTAGGCATTTGTCACCCTGAATAAACCTGGTCCAATTGTTGTGAAAAAACGAGGTCACCCACCTAAATAAATTCTCACTACCACAGGACCCTACTCTGAGTAAACACCGCCCTGACCAGTGTGTTGAATAAAATCACAGTCAGTTTGTACTTTCATGACTAAATCATACCAAAACACCCATATTTTGTGCTACTTTCCGAGAGTGTGACACTTGACGGACTTGAATGCAGTATGAGCGTTAAAATACCCTGAAATATGCGAACTATCACACCCCTCGGCCAAGGGAAAACTGCTACTTTTTAAAGAACTGCTGCATTTCAGAGTTGCGATGCTGGGTCACCGCTAACATGTTATAAGTAGAAATTCCTGATGCTACCGTCTCTTCTTTTCCATTTTACCTGTTTCAAAAAAAGAATACAATGAATAGTTTTGATTTGTTTTCGGGGCTTCACAACTGGCTAAATAGAACACATTTTATAGGTAACGAAATTAAGACAGTAGAGGAAAGGAAAGGAAAATCGGTACTCAGTAACAACAGACGACAATTTTATGTTCACATAGTTACCGGGTTTGTGACTGCGTCAGGTTATCTTGCGCCGATGGCCAGGCTAAGAGATCCACATTGTTTCTGGGCCCATAGTCAGGGGTTATCCAGGTGCATCGCGATCGCCTTGGCGGTGGCTAAGACCCGACCTTTGGTATTCCTCATTATTCTTCCCTTCACAGTATAGCTAGGGCGAAAAGCCTCCTTGCTATTGATTGAATGATCTGATTGTATCAAATGGATGGTCACTGCTGTTTGTCCGTTCTTCACTAGTCCTTCATCCAACCAACTCGGATGATGCTGCATGCTTTCAGACAGTCTTCTTTTTGTTGGACTTACGTAACGTGCTCCATAGGTACAAGTGAACTAAATACACACAGAGAGAGAGGTCAAATCCACGGGAAGCCATGTCTCGTTTGTAAAAGGAGAACCGGTTGAGAAAAAAACAAGCTTGTTCGCTACCATGAGTTCTGATGTCTCACCCGGGCGTTTTCAATGACTTTCGATTTGCTTGAAATTACTCACGATTAATTGTATGTTTAAATGAAAATTTCGTCTTTATATTTTTGTTCTTTGACTCCTAGTTGTATAATTATGCAATATCTGCTCAGGCAGATTTCCCGGAAAAAATCTGTGGCCGACTCATAAGCTACTTGTGGGAAAAATAAACCCAGGGCAAGGTGCATGCCGTAATGGCGCAACTTTCGCGCGAAGTTGACATAAAACATCTGTTATCATTTGTCAAACATTCGTAGCGACCTCAATCGTTCCGCAAAAATTAATATTTTCCAGACACCAGTGTGGATTTATCTTCTGTACAATGCACTCTGAAGCATGAATTTAATAATGCTTCACTTATTCGGTAGCTTGCTTTATGCACACGTTCCATGTTTAGCTGTCTGAATGCCCTTGGATTGCCTCTTGGTATCAATCAGCTAACAGTTGAAGTAATATACATTTTAATTGAAACTCTGTCGTCTGTTCGTGATCTCTCATTGAAGATTCGCACTTGCTTCTAGAAGAATAAACTCAGAATATTTTCACACTCTGAGTTGCAGCCAGTAGATGGTGAGGGCATTGATCGATCCGTCGCCACGACTGGCTGCTCTACATTTTGTTGTGAACTTGATCAATGTCGCTTTGCAATTATTCTCCCGGATTAGAGACACAATTTGTTCTGTCTTACCATCCAAAACTCATAAGAACAGAGAGAAGACATAAGTCTCGAGATTCAAGCATTTCGTTTACTCTTGTCAACCTCGAAAGTAAAACATGTCAGTATATTTGCGAGGTACAGTAGGAGGGTAAATATAACAGTTAGGTAGGTAAGATCGGAAGTTTTACAATGCGTGCGCCGGGGACAGTAAGATCCATTGTGGTAATGGCAAGGTAAGCAAACATTTCAGGTCAATAGTTTTTTGCGTACAGAGCGCTGATTGGTATATCATGATACGAATACCTTCTCTGACCGCTAATAGTTTCGATGTTGGAATACGCAACCATGGTTTGAAACTTTGGGTCAGGTCAGCTTTGTGATCGAGGGCAACTGAGTGTCCGGCAGTCGAAGAAGCCGGCGGTTTCACGTCAGCGTGAGTTGCTCCCGCAGGTTTCTCATCATTCATTTTGACAGCCTTTTGGGTATGAGTTCTAATACTCATTGAGCCAAGCAGCGATCCATCCTGCCAACGTACACTTCACCGCAGCTGCGAGTGAACTGGTAGATAACATGTGAGACGTTGGGGTCAGTAAGATTGCTTGCTTGATTCTGAAAACCTTTCGGTCGTCTACAGCAAAAGCAACGGCGTCGCTGAGTGCGTGTGCCTTAGAACTGGCTCAAGATTTCGATTTATTTGGTTACGTAAATGCCACCCCTAAAAGATAAGGTGACATAAGGTTGCTTCTTTTTGACGGTCATTATTTTTCTCGCGCATCCATCCCGGCTTATGATTTTGTTTGTTAAGGGTTTCGGGATTACCGTTGGCCAACAACTTCCTATTTATGAACTCTCCTTCATTTGGCGGCTGATAATGTGAGCTCTACTGGACAGAGTTCTAACCAATCCACATTTTTAAGTTACCGGAGCAAAGCTAGAGAATTGCAAATAACATCCCGTCCACGTTGCTTTTTGGTGGATTCTGTGCAATAAATTTCCGTCCCGAAGCCTGGTTAATAAAGCATCTAAGAAAGGCAAACTGTTATCGCGTTCTTCTTGAGAATTTGGGAGATTTCGGGGAATGGAGTTGAGAAAGTTAACAAATAAAATATAAAATATCGTCCATATATTGTCTGTCAAATGCAAATCAGGAAGTTTTATCACACAGTTTCCTTCAACCATCCACAGAGAAGTAACTGGAAAGTCAGGCTCGGAGGGCCTCCCATGGCCACACCGTCAATTTGTTTGTAGGCTTCCCCTTCAAAACCAGAGCGAATGTTTTCTGTGAATAAAAATTGATGTCTTTAAGGTATATGAGAGGAATAAGCAGGTAAAATGTGTTGACCGCAAGGTTGTTAAGTTACATACTAAATTCTAGCCTTTTAGAAGCACTGTAATCAGTGATCTACACATATTGCCCCTTTTCTCGTAGGGAGATATCAACCAGTACGTTGATACCAATAACTTTTTTCATTCCATTGCTATATGATTGTTTATGCAGTGTTGTCGGTGATTTTAATAACGCATCTATGTACTCTTTAATTACCTTTGGTTTAAGTGACCTCTGTCTAATCCCAACTAGAGGGAGTACTGTTTTAGACTAAATTATCACCAGCTATCCCGAACTTTTTCAACTACAACTGAAAACTCCTGTTTTAACGAGTGATCACGCTCTCACCATCATCAGACCCAAAATTTATTCACATTCAGCACACTGTTCACTTGACAGGACGAAACAACCAAAGGTCACCTCTAGAAACCTCTCATGCACCAACACCGCCCTTCTTCAAAATTCCCCTTGCATTGTTTCTTCAAGGTTTACTTCCGATTGCTCTGTTTTCCTTGTAGATCTTTTAAGGAAGACACTGGTCCAATGGAGACGGTATTTTTCACTAAGGGAAGAATACCATTTCCATTGCCGAAATCCCTAAGTAGGCAAAAAGAAAATGCCTATTAATTACACCACCAGGCTTCGGTGAAACGATACTCCATCCTGACCGAACAAAAAATACGACGGCTGACAACGACATTTGTTCACCAGTTTTTCTGTACCACGAATAGCAAAATTCTCTGGCACGGACTCCGGCTTCTATATGGACAACGGGTGTGGTCGAAAAACTGAAGCGTAGATGCAGACAGCCTGAACGTCGCGTCCATTCACTCCTCCTCGGATACCCTACAATCCTATATTCCATCCGTTCCTTTAGATAAAGGACCATTTTCCTCAGAAGAATTCTTCAGGTTCCTTCGAATCTCAAAATCAGCTTCTGTTTTGGTTTCAGACATTTTATCCTCCACTGTTTTCAAATTTGGAGCAAGGCGACTATCCGGAATCAAGACTTCCCTCATCAGTAAATCTGTTGATGCTGGGGCTATTCCTGCTTCCTGGAAATCCGTGACAGTACTGCCTATTTCCAAACATTCATCTTCGAACATTTTGCCAAAAGGTTTTCGTCCCCTCACTATCAATTATTCTGCTCTCAAGCTAGTGGGGCGTTCTATCCCTAGCCAACTGCGTTCCCCTTTTGTCATTCTCAGTGATCCTCATCTGTTCGCATGCAAACCTAACACACGCACTCATTTTGCAATTCCGTTTCGCACAAATAGAACTGTTCAGTGAAATCCGTTCGATGTATTTTCCTTGACTATTCCTACACTTTTGATTCGATTCCCCGTTCTCTACTTCTTCAAAAGCTGGAGACTTTTGGCTGTCGCACTTGTTTACTTTCATGGTTGAATGATTACCTTTCCAACAGAACTCAAAGTACTAAAGATGGTTAAAGTTTATCGAGTCCATTAACGAACAACTGTGGTTTTTTTTACCGTGTTGTCATTTTCCATCATTCTACCACATATATCAGCGACTTGACCACTGCATCGGCTGCACGACTGTACCCTGGTGACGTGGTGCCCCGTCAGTCCATCTGCAAACAACCAGACTTTATCTCTTTTCCCGGGGACTCATACAATACTCAGAATATTTTCTCCCATTCTGACCTACATTTCAACACTTCCAAAATGTTTTGAGTATACGTTCTCACTTTCATTTTCGCTTCACTTCAATGAGTAATCGGTCATCAACAGTGATCCCCGTTTCGAGTCAAGTCAGTAGTTGCTTCGTACACCCAAAGGGGTGAATTTTCGGCCGTTTGTTACATTTCTGTGAATAAAATAATGCAGCATACATGCGATTTCGACAAAGGAGAAAAATGTCATAATGGTATAACCTCCGACATGTAAGCTTTTTCGTAGTCCTGGCAGAACCTTCTCGTGATCAACAGTTGGAAGAGCGAGATACGGAAAAACAGAATTTCAATGTGCAAAAGTGCCGGCAATCAGCCGTCGGGACTTTGAACATGTGGAGCATGTAGATGCCGCCTTTGTAAGTTCACTGTGTGGGGGACGACGGGAATCATAGACCGAATTTTGGAAGTTAAACTACCGCAAGCTCGAAAAGTGCCCGTTTATGATGGCGTCAAAAGGTGAAACTCTAAAAAGAACCACTACATCTAGAAATGTATTTTATGAATCTTATGATTGAACGAAAGTTCTTTTTCAGCAAACCAGGAAAGAATACTGGGCAGCAGTAAAGCCAGTAGGTAATAATGCGGGCGATTACAAACTTTGAAATGAATTTATGAGGTACTGAAAGCACACGTAGTCTGAGAGAGAGAAAAACGGCTTTCTAACTTTGCAAAACACCTCATTGACATGATTAGACCACGACAGATTGTGGGTAAGTAAAACAACCAGGTGTTTGACTGTGGAGATGCGAGAATGTGTCTGTTGTGTACAAAAAGCAGACGGAGTCCGTCAATGCTATTTTGATTTGATCCCCTGTATGATGAATAAAATAGTATATCGTGACATTTAGATGCATTCAAGTTCAGAGCACGGGAAGAGGACTAGTTTACAATATCGTCGAGTCTGTTTTGGATTGTGAGAGTGACCTCTGGTCTTGAACGTTCACACCAAAAAACGACATCGTCTCTCTGGAATAAATGGAGATGGAGTATGTAACTGTTCTACGTACAAGGAGAAGAAGTAGGGTAAAAGATAGCGCCCTGTAAGATGCCCTCGAGGGCAAGGAGTGGAGTGGATGTCATGTCATTAAAGGACGTAAACTGAGTTCGATCAGTGAAAAAGTCACGAATTAGTCTGGATAAGTTCTGATCGACTCCTGATTTAGAAAATAGGTTGGGCAAGACGGATCAGTCGAAACTGCTGGAAGCATGTCTACCGTCCAGGAATAGCATCGTAACAACTTTGCTTTTCTTACCGATAGCGGCCGCAATAGAATTTACTAAGGAAGGTATGGCTTCAAAGATGACTTGGGAGGATCTACATCCAAACTGATAGATATCTTTGACAGCACACTCATCGAAAATATGTCGCAGCAGAATTTTCCCCAGTGTCTTGAACATCATCGTGGTATATGCAATGGGACTGTATGTACCAGGATCCCTTTTTGGAGCAGGAGGTATCTTTGCTGGTGTCCATATTTTGGGAGTTTTTCCAATTTTTAGAAAAAAAACTGAAAATATCCACCAAGAGACCCGATAGAACATCGCCGCACATTCCCAATTTTCTTCTCATTTTCTTATTTGTGTTAAAAATCTATTTAGACTGTTCACAGAATGTATTGTTGGCATGAGGAGCCTGAATCTCATGTAATGTAGAATCCACTTGCATTTTTCACATCGATGTGAAAAATGCAAGTGGATTTTACAATGCATGATATTTACACTGTCTTTTCAAATTCATAGGCTAGAGCCTTTTGATGCCACACACGCTGTCGTTTTTTCAATGTGTTCTCCCAGTCTTACTCTACTGCTCTCCCTCAATCTTTCCTGGCCTGCTTAGAAAAACTTTATCACACTACACCTCGGCCTAGTCCTTATCGGTAGTGTCTCTCTCATATCCATGGGTTCCTTTATCTCTGAATTTTGCGATTTGCATACAATAGCCTGTAAAAAATTCGCCAAGAAGATTCTTGCGGACCTCACCCATCTCCTCTACCACGACTTATCTGCGTGCTGTTCACATGCCTCCACACGTTCCGCATTTAGACTCATCCCCTTCTGCATAAACCTTCACCTTAACTCTACGGCACCTTTGTTAGAACGTGTTCTGTTTGACAAAATGAAAGTCACAGGGAAAATTCCCACGGAACTTGGTAGGTGAACCAGTTTTATTTCTACGGTATTTATTTTTAAGCCTTTTTCAAAGTGTCAGTGATCAGCTTCCCTCCGTTTGGCTGAACTGTCAGTTTGTTAGCTTATTAAATTCCTCATTGCAATACAATATAATAAAATAAAAAAACAGTGCAACAAATGTTTCTCTAGATGGCAGTTACGTAGTCGACTACCTATTCCGTCCAACAGATGCGCCGTTTTGACCAATTACACGTAAGAACAGTCTTAGCCAGAAGGGCGATACTTTTTGGGGAACTATTCCTATGCTGATTCACTGGGGCTGTTTTGTGCGATAATGCGAACATTTACCAATCTGTGACCTTTTGAGTGTGCTACTCTTCAAGATTGGGAACCAATGGAAAATGCAGGTTTGAGGCTCGGTTTTGGAAATATTTGGAACATTTGGCATACTGTTACTTTCTGAGAGTGTGACATTTGACGGACATCAGTGTACTAATAATCACTTTTGGATCTTTAGTTATCACGCTCAATGGCTGTGAGCATTTTGAAATAAACGGAATGAGTGCTTTCATAGAATTTATTATTGGCCGGTTTGATTCTGGCTCGCGACTTTGAACCTTTGGATGCGAAAAGTGCTGGTGAAATTTCCACTGCATAAAGATCAACATAGTCGGGACTGGTCGTCGTTTAGGTATTGGTTGGGCAAATGTCTTACCGCAGCGTGCCTCAGTCTGCAAACCAGTACACCCACATGATGAGCTACGTGAAAGTGCTTCGTGTTACGCGAGTGGGTTAACTTGCAGTTGGTCAATGCGATTCTATATGGAGCCTCTTCCATAATCAATCAGGGCCAGATTTGAATGGACCAATAGAACTCTGAAGATGAACTGGGTTCATTGCAAGTATATGTATTAACTTCCACGGTAATACTTTGATTTGTATCAACAGAGATGGTTCGGAGCCAGAGATACCGGGACCAGAAAGGTTGGACTTTGAACAGCTATCAGAATTGCATCACTCATACTTAGGAACTATTATGTAACGGCTCACGTGTATCATTTCTACTCATATTTGTTGTTTTTATTGATTTACTCAATTACCTTTCCTTGTGCAGTCGTATTTTTCTGTTCATGAACTGAAAATTCAGACAAAAGGTCACCGTTGAGCAATGACGACATGCTGTCTCCAGCAGCACTTCTATAATTAATAACGTGTGATACATTACCGTTGCGTTTCAAGATCCTTTCGTGGGTGTGAACACTACGCGAACGTTTCTTTTCAGAATCGGTCGTTAAGCACATACCTTGTGTTCTTTCCAGTCCCACTAGCTCTAGTGTGAAAAACCCTTGTACCTTCGAATCATCTCGTTTATCTTGTGAAAACAAACATTTCACGTAGAATACTACGTGACTGTAATCAAAATCATGGTAAGAAGCTTATTAGTTGAGGGCTCTTCTTCTTCTGAATGGCTATTCAACTCACGCCCCTGATTGGTTGATTCCTTTACAGTCGGTTAAAACAACTGTTGATCGCTGACTGTCTGATTTACGTTCCGTTCGATAAACACAAATCTTGGCCGCCGATTGCTTGAATCCTTTGCGTCCAGTTGAAACAACGCTTGGCCTCTAATTGACTAACTCCGCTTGGTTCGGTAATGGCGACTGTTCGTGTCCAGCTGGAAGACTTCGTTCCGTTTCTTCACGAACTGACGGAGCCATCGACCGGCTTCGCTGGCCTGAGATAAGCCATCGATTTACGACAGACGAAGAAGTGCTATCTGCAAACGAAACTAGGCCGTCTATCGAAGTGTCAACAAATACCCTTAAACCTGGTGCCTGTCATTCCTGAATGATATAGCCGACTCACACGGTGGGACATCGGTCTGAGCAGTGCACACGATTTTGAAATGGGTCAATGTGACCGGTCTGTAATTTGAACGCACTAGGATATTTTTCTAACTATCCCGTTCAAGGGTGACAAAACCTTAGAAATACTAGAGCTATGCATATCTAAGACCCTCGGGAAGTCCTTTCCCGCTACACATGTCCGAATCCTAACAAATACCAAGCCTTACATTGTTCAACAATCCAAGGACAGGTTGCCTCAGCAGTCTCAGTCTTTCATTCTATATCAGTTTACATGCTCTTGTAGTGCACAGTATATTGGACATACGACGAGACGCCTGTCAAAGAGGATATTAGAACACGTCACGGCTTATTCACGCAAAGGAACAGTTCGGATTATCAATAGCGCAATCCTACAACATCTGGTGGATAGCGGACACCAAAATGACACAGTGACAGCTTTCAAACCAGTCCTGAAAACTCCCAGAGTTCACGCGAAAGGATTATGCAGGTGGTTTGCTGATGACGTCAGAAGCCATAGCAATTTGACTATTGAAGTCGGAATTGTGTAAGCAACGTAACCTCGTGCAACAGTTGCTGTTGCCGTGGCCGTAACAAGCGATTCTCTTATGGTTCCCATGTACAAATTTTCTCCAGCCCCACACCTCTTTTTCACATCTTTTTCTCACACCTTTGTTTTTTCACACTGTATTTTAACGCCATTTGGTAACACTTTTCACACTTATTGTCGTTCACGCAACGGACAAGATTCATCAAGTTGAAGCGTGATTTCAAGTTACCGGGATTGTTGCACATTTACTCACTCTCTGCCATCCACAGCTGCACATATACTCTTATTTACCCAGTACTATATGTGTCAGGGCCTGAAGTGATATATCGAAAATAAATTTCTTCGTATTACCAGTTTTTGTACTAGGGCTTGTATGTTGATAATTCACTCTCTTCGTCATCTCTTGATCTGACCCACAAAACGGCCGATAAAGAATGTGTGGGCATGAAGCGAGCAATCGGGTGAGAAAAGTTATCCGACTTTCTTCAAAAAACTCGATCACACATCGATACGCAACAAGAAGCGCTCTAACTTGGCGTCCACCGATCAGATTAGGAATTATTCAGTCAGATATTTCCAGAACCAGTTAGTTACTTTCTTCCGACACATTCGGGCGGCTTTGTGCTTCAGCAGGATACCAAGTTCATTTTCGTTTTGCCTGAGAAAAAACCAGTGAATGATAGATCACCATACACGATTTGGTATGCTTCCGAGGTCGATTATAAAGAGAACAGTTTTATTTGTTTTATGCAAAGTGAATTAACCTTCAGAAACAGTCGCTCTGAAGCAGCCTATAACAGTGTTTATGTTGTGAAACTAAGGATTGTAAATTTGATCCTGTGATTACTGTGTCATGTATCTTCCTGCGTGGGCTCCTACCTGAGTATCATTGTGAGTGTGAGCTGCGTACGATGGTTTCTCAGTTAGCTCTGCTTGTGCCAAATATTTATGACTACCTCTCCTGCTCTCTGTCACTGTGTGCACGAGTGCTTAGTCTCAGTCAACCGAAACCTTCTGATGGTTTTTTTTTCTCGGCGAAAGCACAACTCAGTTCCGATACGTAGCTGGAAAACCAGATTTCCGTCTACTTGTGACAATTGATATTTGGCTACCGACTATTTCAAGGCGTATCACGAACTTGAAGCAGCGTCCTGAATTAGTACAGTCAGAGTTACGCATGTGTCGAAATAGACTTTCCTGGATTCCAATATTCATTGCGTCAGGCCATCGTAACTGGTGAACGAAATGGAATTCTAGGTCAACGGTGGACCGGAAATGTAACATTCTGCTTATAAGAGATCGATTTGCTCAACGACTGAAAAAACTAACTTTTGTGGTCTGTGATTCACGGTCTTCCCCACTCTATATTTTTACTCTACGTATATGAGTAGTAGGAGATTAAATTTGCAGAATATGATTCACCACGCAGTATTAACGCTGAACTCATCAATAAAAACCATGGAAGCACTGTGCAGCCGTTTTAGCCGGCTTGTTCAGAATTATCAGTAATGCACATTCACCGAGCCCCCATTGGGACTCGAAGTTGAGGTGAAAGATTGTGAATCAAACACCGAACCACCATTTTCCCGCACAGCGATCGACTCCCTTGATGGATGACTTCGTTGTAGGTGCTTAGGTACAACGAAGGCCTTTCGTTATAAACAACCTCCAAAGCTTGTCTACTGTACGTACGTGGGTGATAAAAAATTAGACTTGCAGGATTTTATTCGTCATGTAGTATAAACGCTTGCGGTCCTTCGCCCCTTGTTCGAGCCCCAGTGGATGAACACTGCTGATGATTCCATGGATGTCAAATGAAACAGTTGTACAGTGGTTTTCAACAATGTATTGGGTGTTAATACTGAGTGAGGAATCATAATTTTACTCCATCAGATTTTGACATGAAGCAGTCATTTTTTCTTGACTAGATTTGGCGGCAAGGTATGACAACGGCATGAATCTTTGGACTCGAATGAGATTCAGCTTGCATTCAGCAAAGCGAGATGCCGTTTAAGATATTTCTTCGAACCTAATTCCCAAGACTCTTCATGAAAAATTTCTCTACACCCACAGCTGATGGACAGGTGCCATTCGGGACGTTCATGAAGCAACCTCATCCTCTCTCACATGGTAATCATATAAAAGCAGAGGTAAATAAGTGATGTGTAGATGGTCATCAGTTGGCACCAAAATTTAGTATGCAAGGATCGATAATCTTCGGCGGGGGATTGCTATTATTTGAGGTTCGTGATAGAAAAACGGAAAAAATCCCTGAGCTCAGTAAGTGCCTCACTGACGGTCCATAGCCTGCTCCGTACGACAATGTTATCGGAGAAGCTTGCAGCTGGTCAAACTTTCGGTTACCGCGGATCATCTTTCATTCAAAGTAGACAGTCTCGTGTATTATTTTCCCCAGTTATTCGCAAGAAAAGCTAGTTCTAGGATATTCATATCGCAACTTTATTAACCGGAATAAAATAAGAATGCAGTTGAACTGGCAATGGAATGTGCTGATTTTACGTCATTATTCTGTTGCTGAGCGACCTACTTCGAACTCGCACAATACATTTACTCAATTTCGTTTATCTACCACTGATTCGATACAATTAAATAAACAAATAATTAGATGTGAATACTGGCAATCAAACAGCAAACCTGTGATAGAAATTCTTGTCATTCTTTCCACGCGGAACTTGTTTTGCACATGAATCTATATTGCTTGCATATGTGAAAATTCTGATAAGACAGCCTACGCATTTTCAGTTCAGCTTGACACAAGTTTCTAAGTCTGATTGATTGATGTGCAATTTGGCAGTCAAATAATGTATAGTTATTTTGGCTTGGCACGATTTCAGAATCGATTATTATTCTGAGTCAACATTCGCCAAAAGAGGTCGTCTGTCAAGGGAAACCCAAATTATATAGTGTTGACAAAGTTGATGCGCATTGCTGAATTATATCCCAAACTCACGAAACACCAGATTGTTTACGTCAAAACAACATTTACCCAAAAGTACAGAAAAACATTGTGTATTTGTTTTTGTAACTCGAGCGGGGCGAACCAAGTCAAACGGTAATTGTTCGATCCACGCGGCTTCGACCGACCAGGAGTGATCAATTTGAGGTTGACCAGCATGAAAATGACTGTTACGATCGATACGGGTGGCGCATTTTTCATTCTTTACCTAGTGTGTCTCCAAGCCGTAGAAATAAATCGTGAAGACATCAACGTTTACCTGGTCAAAGGTCAGCGAGATGTCCAGTCAAAAGCATTTTGCTTTTAGAACTAGTTTAATACACCCACACATCGACCACAAGAGAACTGACATTCAGTACTGTAAAGAGAACAAAGAAACGCTGTTTTGGAGCTTTCAAGTGCGAATAACGTCGCAGACCGACATCGTTGACAACCCACCGTTTATTAGATATGGCACAACGAATAAACTTGACCGAACAGTTTAAAAGTGTTTTCTCCGCATGGTTCGTGTTCTTAGTTTACCTTAAAGGTACAACCGTTCTCTAGATATTCATGGGTAACAGAATAATATATTTTCTTAAGCACTCGGTCTTCATTTAAGATTTCTCTCATAAGTATCAAATGATGCAGGGCTACCGGCCGATTTTCCTTCCATCTAAACTCATCATCCTTCCACACAACAACGGCTATCTACCGCCGCCAGTGAACTTTCAGCTATCTCCACTGCCCGCGGGTCTACCCTACAGACGGCAGATTCGGCTAAAGGTTTTTCCTTACATTTTGCAAACCTGCATGAACAGGGAAAGTATTCTCCTAACCTCGGTTGATGTTACTCACGGTAGGTTAGAAACATCGCGATGGGTTTCTGACCGTTCGGCCCCGAGTTCAAATCCTCAGACCGCCGCTGATTGCATCCCCACTTGGCAACCTTTAATTAGCCGCGACCCGCTTCCTGAAATGTCGTACTACTGATATGTAGTACAAAAGAAGTAAATACAAACAAAACAACTTACCCAAACCACAGGCAAATAAACAGTGCGCCAGTTGCATCAACAACTGGATCAGAAATGAGCGCGAGGTCGATACCACCTAGGTAACTCCACTCTCAGAGAGAGCTCCAGTATTTGATATCTTCTCCGGAACTTCAAGAGTGGCAGGGGACGCATTGGCCCCTTCACCTTCGTCAACTCATTCTCACTCCACGATTTTGTGCTACAAGACACTAGCGTACATCCTCGAAATATGCTACCAACAGGAATGTAAAAGAGAGCCTTTGATTTGACATCCACTAGCCCTAACTGCTTCACTCAGTCGTCACGACAGAAGAATGTATGGGCTTCAGTGTCAAGGAGAGCACTGACAAGCGAGGATCTATTCAGTCATTCAATAAATGCCAGCATAATACCCAAGCTAACTCCGCGGTAATTTGGAAACTTTTGGAACGGGACTTTAAGCAATGGCATTCCAGTCTCGCAAGTAACACTCGATGGTGCCACAGGATACACTTCATTTCTATACAAGGCCCCTTTCAGTACGATGGACAGAACACGCACTGATGGAACTCAGCTTCATCCTAACTACGAATTCCCAACTACCACTAACAGTTTGACAGTGACGTTCAAACTAATTTACTGGAGTATGTCGTCCATAGCACACGCGACATGGTAACTCAATAATCAACAAAGTATAAGATCTTCAAAGTGCAGTGATCACCCCAGTTAGGTCATTTATTACTGTCTTGCTGTTCTGAAACAAGCAGCAGTAACCATTCAGCTGCATACGAGTCTCTTTGAGAAATCTCTTTTCACCTTCTCACCCGGTCTACGGTGGCAACTTTCCTGACATGGGCTTCATGATGTGAACTGAAATAGGTCAGGTGTGGTGACGAGTTGGATGACAGTGGATTACTGTCTACCACCGAAGTAACCACTGATGGCGGGAATTCGAACCTCGGACCTTCGAGGTGGTAAGCAAACGCTGTGAACCATTGGACCAAATCCGGTCAATTGTCGAGTGCTTAGGACCACCGTCAACTGCTGTTAAGTTAGCCTGTTTTCGATTGTCTAGATGCACACAGACATGACTTAAACCGCAGCAAATCCCTGACACCGACCAAGCGATAATAGACGACCTTTTTGTTATAATTTGGCTGTATCTGGAATATCTACTCGTTAGTATAAACCATAGTACGAAATACGCCAAAGTGACTCGTATCTATCTCAAGTAAATCATCAAAACTGAAATTCAATGTGCAATTGAAATACAGGCTTAACCGGGCAGTAAACGTCCAAAGAAGGAAAGAAAAAGTACATATCTCCAATCTCCCAAAAACGGGGTCGCCATATTTCATTCCTAAATCTTCCGGTCAGCTTAACAAGCCTCCCTTGTAAGGTCTTGGAATGCATTTCTGAGCTTCTAACCAAGACGGAGGTAATACGCTTGGATGTCTTTTGCCTCACTATCCATGAGAACTAAAATCCCAAACTTACTTGACATGTCATAAGGCTTCTCTGTGGTCAGTAAACTTAATCTCGCAGGCCCCCTCGGAGCTACTTTTAACATCCCTCCTTTCATATCTTTCCTGTGTCACAGTAGACTTTGAAACTTTGAAGTCTAAAGCTTCATCTTCTGCCGGTCCAGATAGTTTCTCCCTGCTAATCTCAGGAATAGGGCTACCGAGCTTATGAGACCCGTGATAATTTCGCTAAATTAATCTGCTTTCAACAGCTAAATCCCTCATTTTGGCGACTGATCCTTATTTAGTATGTCAGGGGTGAGTGAGGTTCGGAGTGTATGGAAAAAACGACGTGCCGTGTGATGTGGTAAACAAGATATAATGTCAGTAACACGTCGTTGTCGGTGGAAAATCATAAGCCGACGTCTCGGTTACAGTGGATAACCTTTCCCAAGGCAGTTTTACAATCAGATGACTTAAAGGAATCAGTTACCAGCCAACGGTGTGTGTGTGTGTGTGTGTGTGTGTGTGTGTGTGTGTGTGTGTGTGTTAGATCGTTCGTCGATTAGGTCGATTAGAATATAGTCATACCAGCTCCCATTATCTGAGCCCGTAGTGACGAGGTCAAGTGTCGTTGTGATCTTTGGGCTGCCTATGTGTTAGTGATGTCAGTGCGGTCCATATTATGGTAGGCCACAATAATGAAGCTTTTGAGTATATCAGTAACATACATAACATTGAACTAACCAGTGATGGAGTTGCTGTGAGCTTTGATGTAATCTCCTTATATGCAAGTATCCCCATAAAAGACAACCTAGATTATTTATAATTCTCTTTGACCTCTGAATCTTCCTTAGAAACCCGATGTTCACTATTGCCCTCCGAAATTATAACTGATTTAGAACTCTGTATCACTTCATCTTACTTCACCTTCAACCAAGAACTATACAGACAAACCGATGGCGCGGCCAAGGGATCTCCTGTCTAACCCATTGTTGCCCTCTTTTTCTACATCTAATCGAATCCAAGGCCCTAGCTGCTTCCGACCCCCTCCCCCCCCGACTTTTACATGTGAGATGTGTTGATGATACTTTGGTGGTTATCAATTCCAAGCACAAGGATGAGTTCCTTCAACGCCCTAATGAAAAATGCAGATCCATTAACTTTACGATCGAGACAGAAGACACCGACGGAGTAATAAGTTTTCTAGACTGCCGTCTGAGGGTGAATGACTCCCAAAAACTTCACCACCAGTGTTCATCGAAAGCTAACACACTCGGATAAATATTTACATTTCTATTCAGCTCATCCTTACTGTGTAAAATGAACGCTTATCTCACCGTTAGCCAACAGAAATGAAAAACTTGGTAATGAGTATACCGCCAAGCCCTTCACAACAACCACTACCCGCCACATCCAATAAGAAATCAATTGGGGAGAAAAAATAAACCAACAACACAAGCTGCTGGAGACGAAGACCATCTGACTTCCATCGACATTCCATACAGATCAGGCACTTCTGAGGCAATCCAAAAAGTTCTCACCGAATATAACACCAGCACATTCTTTCGGATTGACAATACTCACTCTCACCACCTCACCAAAGCCAAGGATTCAATCAATTTCCAGGACCAAAACAATGGCATTTACAAAATCAATTGCAAGGAATGTCCAGCTAAATATGCTGGACAAACATCCAGACAACTTTAACCTAGAATAATAGAACACAAAAGAAAAGAGAAATAGGAGCTCTCCAATGCGACAGCCTTAGCGAAACTAGAGCGTGATTCAGCGCTCTCTCTTCAAGCCATAGCTGAGGAGTACAGTACAGACTACGGAAACAAAAAGTCCTCCAGCGGGAACTGAAAACATGCATTGGGGGATTTTTTACGTAGGCTCTGGCAATTAGCACCCACCCTGTATGCGTCAACCGAAATGACAGGGGCAGAGATTCTCGGAATTTGGACAGCACTGGCATCACTAACACATGTGCTACCCAAAGGTCACACCGACACTTGTCCTGGTCACCACGGGCTTGGATAATGGGAGCCGTAGCGACTAAAATCCAATTAGTCCAATCGGAAAGCGATCTAACACACACAGCGTTGGCTGGTAACTGACTCCTCAGGGTCGTTTGATTGTATAACTGTCTTGAGAAAGGTTACCCACGGTAACCGAGACGTCGGCTTAAACTTTTCCACCGACAACGCTGTGTTACTGACATTATAACTAGTACCTATTATTCAGATTTCCAAGGGCACCAATAAACTGGCAGAAGGAATGTTTTCTTTCGATAACTCACGTCACCGGCTATATATATATATATATATATATATATATATATATATATATATATATATATATATATATATATATATATATATATATATATATATATAAAGGAGAAGCGGCTGTTGGTTGTGAATTGGCGAACTGTCAGCTTCGTAAACAGTTCTATTCACACATAGTGGCATCTTAACGGTGGCTCTATAGAGATATAACACCTTACGCAAATCTCCCTTAGAAGCAGCATATACCATCTCTGATGCACTTTTGGGCCACCAGGTTTCGCTCTCCTTAAGAAGATCCGCGTTAAGTGCACATCACATTGAGAGTCGTTCTCCGTTATACTCGCTTCCAGCTGAAATCGACTGGTGTGCTTTGAAAAAGTGAAGAGATTCGGCATAAATCCAGGGTCTTGCGGCACGACGAGACAAGCCACAACTTACCAGAAAACCGAAAAGCGTAGCTTTCTTAATAAGTTACCAGCACTGGTTCATGTTATCAGGTGGGGCTACATCTAGCTTTTCAGCTGGAGCGGTTCAGAAGACGGATGATTCAAGTGGATGGGAAAGCTTATCACAATGTAACCGTCATTGCAGCATGCATTTGGAGCTCTGGCCGAAGTGCATGGACAGATAAGTGCAAATTATTAAATGATAGGAGTCAAGGTAGGTGTTCCAGTACGAGCGACAGATTGCATGCAACCTCGCCTTCTGTGGCTTAGAGCGACATGGTCGACCTGGGTCCACTGTTGACTCGAAGGGAGCGGAAGCCGCGAGGAGTACCGGCGGTCAGAATGTCTGAGGTTCGCACTGGCGAGGGGGTGTATGGGACATTTGAGAGGAGTAGCACCTCAGAGCTGGTAAACTGTCGTGCCCTTTGGGGTATCTTCCATCTCCTTGGTCTCCATCATCTTCCCAACTCTCACCTGTGTCTCCACGAAGATGAAGCGTGCATCAGCGGCCACACCCCGGCAAACCACTCGGCAGGCGGGCCAAACCAGGTTGAGGGTAACCGAGGCCTGAAAATCTCGGTGAGACAGCGCCCAGCTTGCGAAGATGAATACTTCTGCATAGGTGGAAGAGATCTGTAGGATCTTAAGGCTCTCAAGGAAATCTATCTTATCAACAGGAATGCATGGATTCCTGGGTCCAGGTGACCTCTACCGAACGGCGAACGAGCTCCCAGAGAGCCACCGGCAACCATGCACCAAGATCAGAAGGATGCGTTGGGCATACCGGATTGGTGGACCACCATCCAAAAGGCGTATAAACCCCTCGTTCGGTCACCGGCTCCAAACACACAAACTTCCTGTTACCCGACAGTTGGCACTTGGTTGTGCACGGGCTAGAGTTGCTACCTCGAACAAAGGCGCTCATAGATTACCCGGGTATTCAGCTGGGCTCCGATGTTTCCCTCACCGATCAAGAATTCGCAGACAATATCGTTATCCTTGGAGAAAGCCCAACCGCATTACAGCCGGTTCTCAGTAGAGTAGAAGCTTTTGCGAAATTCATGGGACTGGAGATCAATACGACGAAGACCAAGATCTTTTCGACATTCACTGCACAGTCCACTCTCCCGATATACTTGAACGAAGAACAAATTGAACACGTCCCGGCTTTCAAATATCTGGGCTCTACGATTCTCCCAAACGGCCAAGCCAAAGATGAAGTCAAATTGGGCATTGACAAGGCAAGGTCTGCGTTTCTTCAGCTTGGCAATGTACTCTGGACACGAAACGAAATCAGTCTCCGGACCAAATTCCGCGTCTTCCGGGTGGCTATCCATCCAATACTGACCTACGGCTGCGAGACTTGGCCACTACGCATCAAGGACATCAGAAAACTTGAAATGTATGACCACTGGTGTCAGCGACGAATACTGAACGTGATGAGGTACTAAAAGTTTCTGAACGAGACAATAAGACAACGGTGCCTTGACATCGAAAAGCTGTCAGTGTTCCTCCAAAGCCGGCGATTGCAGTGGTTTGGTCATGTCCTACTACGTCCGAACCAAGAGATCTCAAAATTGTCTGTCACTGCTGTTCCATGTCCAGGATGGCGCTTTCGCGTCGGATGACAGCTGAAAACACGGGTTAGTACCATCAAATCAGACTTTGAAGGATTAGGACTCCAGGCTGTTTACGGCTCTCGCAACTGAAAGCAGAAATGGATTTCTCTGTGTTCAGGTCTCGCATCCGATCAGTGCCCATGGGTTGGTGCCATTCGGAACATACATGAAGCCGGCTCATCCTCTCGCAGGAGCTAGCAGCACAAAATTAAAATAAAGGTAATTACTGGCGAGGAATAGGCAATGGTTTGAGCACACGGTTAAAATCCGTTCTCCTTTTTCGAGAGACAGGAATCTAGCCCAAAAGCCCCTCCTAGAAACACCTCGTTCGACGTAAGCCGACCCAACCTCGCTTTTAGATCTCCAGCCGAAATCTCTATATCGACTCTGCTCGTCCAGTATAAGACGTCGTGGAGCTTTTGGTACAAGTTATCTGTGAATGCCTCTGGGCTTCAGTCGGTGGGTGACAATCAGATTGTGTCCGTCGGAACAGCGCTCGTTTAATTTGCCCTGAGTTTCGGTGAAGATAGCGCCGATTGGGATCCCGCCTAGCAGTGCAGCCTCAAATCATATATACTGCAATACTAAGGCAGACGGAACCCAAAGCCTCACTATTAGTGAGACTTTGTATTTAAAAGATGAGCCGAGCATAACAGAAACGTTTGTTTGCAATGGCGTTGTTCAGTCCTCATGAAGTCGTCGTAATCCAATCGGAGGTGGAGCTATGTGGTTTTTATGTCCTTTTTCATCGTAATGCTTTCAGTCTGTCTGAATTATTCACGTCTAATATTGCTCCCTAATGAACGACTTTTGGTTTCTGAGTGGCCAGATACTTACTCACTTAGTAAGTAGTATGCGCACCCCGCCAAACGTCCTCATCAGAGGTTGTTGCAAACCCACGGTCATTTGGAAGCATTTAGAGAGGCTTCCGGGACAAGTAGCTATCTTGGATCCTGATACACCCAACCCAGACCATACTGAGGTATGTGGAGGCGCATGTATAGTCGAAAGTTGTACTTAGTCTTCTTCTGACCCGCCTGAAAGTGCTTCTGTATTATTCGCAGTACTCGAATATAGAACGTACTAAAATCACTATAGGCCAGAAATATGCAAACCGAAATAGCCAAAAAGCCAAGGCTCAGGGATCGCGCGTTAGTTCCATAGCGGAATCAAATTGTACTTCTCAAATCAAGAAAAAAATATTTGCTGGATTACTAGCCGACCAGTCACAGCGAGATTTTGTTGCACATGTCTGCCGTGATTCTCGTTGGTTGACTTTCCTCATGGTACACGGACAGGAAGCTGTACTGGGCTGTGTCCCGTGTGCCTGCTAAATCAATACTACTTTCCAACCCTTGTCAGCTTGCCTACTGACCCAAAAGATTCACGGCCGGAGCTGTAGCTTCTGAATCTACTTTATTGCTAATTCCTCAGACAGATTTGTCCGCTATAACCACTGTGTACTTCCAGATGTTTCCTCAGCTTCTGAATCGGAATCTCGTTCTTTTTTTCAAAAGCTCAAAGTTTTAAACTGTCCTTCAGAAAACATCTGTGGTTCTGTGACTATCTTTAAAATAGAATCCAAAAAACACGATAACTTGGGCAGTTTCGGATACCATAGTCGGACAATTATAAGTCCATCTTCCAATAAGTTCTTAGCTTGCTTCACCCAACCTTTACACTTTTCATCAGTTTTCCAAAACGGAACCTTAAAGCTCCACCCCATAGTTCGATAGTCATAGGTCGAGTACCATCTTTTCGCACTGACACTATTTCTACTGAAGTCCTTAATCAGCAAATCGAATCTTTATACTGCTTGCCCCATACGGATTGATAGAACATACTGAACAAACTGAAGTAGCAAGAAGACCAAAAATGCGGAATTGGACTTGGATTCCATTTCAGAACTGACTTGTATAAATAAGTTGCATGAGAGAAAATAATTTGCAAATAACTAGTTGACCCATTACGGTGAGCCTTTGTCGTATGTGTTTATGGCGATTCTGACTGACTTGAGCACCTTGGGGCATTGAGTCGTACTGAGCCGTGTCCCATGAAATGCTCGCTGAATCACCACAGTCAAATTCAACCGTACATCACAAAATACTTCAAAGTGCCCTTCACCAGTTATGCAAAGACTTATCCTCTTGTCGCAGCCATGCATCCAAAACTTCTGCTTTCCGGCACTCTTTGTCCCAGAATAAGCGTGCACTGAACTTCTTGGTACCCCATGGGGTTCGGATAGCGATCAGTGAGTTGTAGAGTCAAGCTGAGCTACCTAAACAACTTCATTATTATTACAAGCTTAGGTTTTCTTTACGACTTAAAATGCGTTCTAATTACAACCTACCTATCCCTTTTTAGCCGGTCATTTTGCCACTGGTGATATCATGTTTATTTTTCTTGTTTTATTTTCGTGCATAATGACTGAAATGTTGCCATACTCTTCGCGTAAACTCTTCACAAAAGTGTGAATAAAAATACTAACTTGAGCCACCAAGTTGCACGAAATGAAACGAGAGAATACACCAACTAGCATTGGAACTTCATTCGTCCTTAAGCATAAAAATACGGCATTTTTGAAGGTATGACATATGTAAGAGAAAAAGTGCACACCGTTGCTGATCTGTAGTGACCTTGATCGACCTGAGAAAAGGGACATTTTCGGGACGCCACTTTGGATTTATTTTCCCTACCATATTTTCTGAAGTTTGGTTTCGACTGCAGCTTCTTCCTTTGCATACATTTGACTGGATTGATCTTCGCCAGATTTCTGTCGACATCACTTTTTGTACTCTTTCACTTTGGTGAACTGTACGCTGGCAGTCCGTTTTTTGCTTCTCCGTTGCCCCCGTCTGCTTTCCGTGTTTCTCGTACGGGCACTACTTTGCTGCCAGGAAAAATAGAATGCGCAATCGTGTCTGTCTACGAACACGAGTCTTTTCTATTCACTCGATTAAGGGAATTTCGCCCACAGTTCGTTTCGAGAAGCGATAGGAGACAAGCTTCGACGTAGCTAGTGGAAAGTCTTCTGTAGATTCACGAACTGTGTGATTGGTAGGCCAAAATAAGCAAACGCTGTCATGTGATGTGGAGGCGGATCAGGCGCAGGAGAGGTGGGCATTACTATAATCAATGGTGAAGTTTGCACTAGGATGAGTCATAAGGGCTCGAAGTACATTTAAGTGTAAGCAAATGCATGAGTGTTGATTGGAGTGCACACTGGGCAAGTGAACAGTGATTGGTTCCAATGGGATTTCTCGTATTTCCTGCGAGTGGAACAAAATTACCAGAGAATTACAGTATAACGTCTTCCTGTGTGTGAGGGTATAGTCCGACAATCTTTTGATAGACGGCTTAGTCTCACTGGCAGACAGTGCGTCAGCACGTGCCTAGTACCGATCCCACAAAATCACGAGAGACGGGATAGCAAACCGATGGAATAAGAGATGAATCCCGTCAGTAGTGTTTAAGCCACAAGGCTCGGTCGCCCACACCAGTCGGACCAACACGACGTGTGTATCGACCGGTGCATGGACCAACAACCTGCGCATTAAGTGTGTTTAACACTAATGAAACAAGACGACTGGAAGGTAGAAAATACTTCTCGCTAGGGTTAGTGAGGCAGCTCAAAACACTATGCGTGAAAAGTATTGAGATTATAGCTTTGTAACTGTTATTTTACGTTTTATTAAATCAAAATACAGAATTTCATAGCTTTGAAAGCATGAATGATTTCAACAAAAGAAGAAACATCCAGAGTCTTGAAATTTATTCCATTGTTGTTCCAATTATGTCAAATCAATAAAGAACCAGAGATATGAAAACACAATGGGGGGTTGCGGAATAATCACGCCATTCGTATATTCTTTTGTTTACTTCATTTTAATAAATAACGGTGGTACGACCTTTCAGACAGGCAGTCTCGTCCAATAGCAGGGCGCTAATTGGGGAAAGCGATGGGTGAACCAAGGTAGAATGATGACCATTTGAAGACCTCCACAGAACTCTAGGATAGGAACGATTCTGTCGGTCTTTTGGTAGGCAGTTCCACGGATACAATGGTACCACGAGGTTTCTGGTGCGGCTTATACCAATGACATGAAAACGCCTCTGAACTAAGACGGCTAGCTCATGAGCAGCTCAACTGATTCGTAATGAAACAACACGATAGGAACCGACGAAAAACTGACCCACGCGTAAGTGGGTACGGTGATTTGAACTCTTCTTCAAGCGACATGACACGACACAGATTTTTGTTCGGGATTTAATAAATCATATATTTTCAGATAATCAGATTGTCCTGATATAACCAGATCGTTTAGCGACTGGCCAGTACATTTTCTAACAATGGCGCCATGCCGTGCTTCGTGTATAAATCAATAAGTGGTAAGTAAAACAGACGGAATACTTGCTGGCGATTCTGATTCTTTCAGTTCTCAGGGTGCATAGTTCCGCGGGAGAGCTATTTAAGGAAAGATAGGCTATTCCAGGTTGGTCTAAGCCTCGTAGTGGTTCATTTGACAGGGACAACGATCACCGTGTACTACCTTTTGGCCTGATTGGATGTGTGGGGATTTGAATGGTTCTGGTGAGTTAGAGCAAAATTGAGCCAGTCAGGTGAAGCCGGACGTTGACATCCAGGGGGTGCAGATACGGCGAGGTTGCTTCATGACTGGTCAGCATATCATCAACAAGTAGTATCACACTTCACTGTTGTAATCTCAGTTGAGTAGTAAACAGCTTGCTTGGAAGAAGAGTCCATTTTTAGAATCATAAGGTGATTCTGCCAAAGTTTGTTTTTGGTTAACACGGCTAACCTTCAGCACAAAGACAAAGGTTTTGATTTTCGCTATGAATAGTATGATGCGGTATTAGGACGACAGGACAGAATCTCCCAGGAAGCCCACGACCTGGCAGAAGAGTACCGGGTATTCATACTTGATTAGTGACAACAACAGCAAAGCCGGTCTTGTGTTCCCAGAGGAAGTTTGTTCTGTCATTCAGGTGCAAAGTCATTCTACCTACAGCAAGAAGTATTATGTTTTCCATGATAATATCAACGAGGTTGTACCTAGTAAGAACAACCGATTAAATACTTGCTATTCTCGTCTTTTCAGTTCTTGGTGCGCGTATTCCGAGTGCCAGCTGGCCTGTTAGACTCAAGTCTCACAATGTACCCACGTGATCTGACCGTGTTAACTAATGCTGGTGCCTAACCAACAATAAAATTTCGTCACCTCACTGAATACTTATGACTTCTTGGTTGGTCGATCCAGTTAGAACCACATAAGGAAAGTAATTCAGTTTGGGCACAATCAATATCATAAGATTATTGCCTGGTGCTTTAATTAGCGCGGTTCAACCTGACCAGGGTACTAAGATCTCTGATTGAATGGATTTGCCTTATTTTTCCGCACGTTACTGATGCGATGCTGATGCCTGTTTCTGAAATTGAAATTCACCAGTCGTTTAACCGTGAATATGTGTAGTATCTGAGTCGAACATTTCAGTTTTGTTCGGGAAATCAATAAAGATGCACTGGATGCAATGGCTTTGGTTGCTGTCTCTCAGCGGCAATCTTAATTGGAAATGACGAAAACACAAGCATTTGAAAAGAGTAACAAGAAAACTACGAGTAGTATCATGAAGCTAAAAAAAGAAAGTTTGTGAACACAAGAGTGTCACTGATATCAACACCGAGCCCTATCCTTCATTGCTTTCAGCAACTGCTCTGAGGAGTCTGTTAGACACAGCCTTGGAAGCCTAACACGCATTACGTGAACAAACCCGCCGGTTAGACTTTTTATACCTGTCTTCCCCATCACGAACTGGCCACCCTTATTCATCGTCCAGCTACTACTCGCCCCAGCGAGCAGTGCTCGCCAGAGAATCGGATCGGTGGACATGTGCAACACACGTCTGACCCACAAGGCAGTGAGGCACTAACCCAGCACGGCAAAGTGATCAAGGAACTCATGAAGGAACTTCTTCTGGTCTGTCACTTGAGACCTGTTTGTTACACTTATTCTGTCTTGTTTTTGCCGGTGATTTTCTGCCGATCCACCTTTCGGATTCAGTCCCTAGCCCCGTGCATCCGACGGAGTAAACGGAACGTGAATGGATAGCATCTTTTGGACTGGCATCTTCCCAGGTTTGGAGGGTGATGGCTGCCCAATGAAGTGCAATGACTTCCCCAGGTATTCCACTCCTCTGACCATCCACTGGAGATTTCTTGATGGATGAACTGTTCCTATGTCGGCCGATTAAATACGTAACCTGAAATCTACCAGTCAAAAAACCGGGTGATTTAGAGTTAGAAATTCGACGCGGAGTGAAAGTGATGCACCTCTGTTCGTGAGTACTGGCGCACAACCTGTTCTTCCGGACCAGAAGTATTTGCACGGAGTTTAGTCTAGACAACGAAGAGGGAAGTAGTTTTGCCGGAGGGTATGATAGCCATTTCATGGGGCCAATTCAGGCTTTTTCACAGTCGCAAAAGAAAGCTGGGTCTTCTATGAATTAAAAACTGGTTCACAAAAGGTATTCATCAGTCTTTTATGAACAGAGATAAAAAGACAGCCCATCATAAAACCAATCAAAAACGCCTTACGAAGAACCTACAATGTCGTTGCTCTGCGCTTATACTCGTTTCCTCGGTACCTAATCAATCCCAGAGAGCATTTCTGAAGCGGTTGTTCAGTGCTGCGCGGAAGTCAGGTGGCACTCAGCGAAGAGCTATTACTCACAATGACACTCACGTAGTTACAAGGCAAGAAGGACAGAAATAACCAACCAGAAGCTAGAGCAGTGCAGTAAATTCGTGTATACCTATTTGTACGTCTGATATTCTACCCGTGAACACAAATGACAGTCAGTTTGCTATGGTACTTCTGATTAGGGCTTGAAAGTTGTGAACAGCAGCACACCCGACCGGGATTGTACCATCTTGTGGAAATATTTACCAGAGAACATGGCCCAGTGGAAAGTTCGTGCATCATTTTGTTAGACACAACACAGCATACTCGTTGAAAAATCTAAATGCTTACTGCAGAATGCATTATAGCTACGAAAAACATTCAATATAAAAACGGCAGATCAATTCATCTTTACCAAAGTTGGTGTACCACTAAAGAAGAGGCTCATTTGCAAATAGATACCCTAGGAAGAAACTTTTCAGGGGTACCCATTGACAGATGGTCATGTCAAACTCACTCGGAAGGTAAGGCCGCATCATGTGGGCTCTTCTCGATCACTGCTCGCAGCATGATCGAATTCATCCCAAGGTAGACGGGTGCTTCCGTTCTCAGCCTTGCTACATTATTGCGACGTAGACTAAGATTCCTGGTTGTCTTATCAACCGCTAATAAGAAACTTGCCCTTTGTGTCAAAAAGCGTACAAACGTGATCGTGGCTTCAACCTGGAGTCCGGCGTATCTTGCTTCAACCAATTAATTCGTTTCATAATTTTTAACGTTATGCTTGACGTTGTCTATACGCGAATGCACTGTGTTTCTCCGGACTTGCTTGTTTGAGCCATGTGTTTAAAACAGTTCCTATCTGAAATGAAGAGCTGACTAAGGTTTAAAGTAGGGTCCAATATATTTATTGTTGGCGGATAGTAGTCAGCATCTTCGTACAGCTTTAAACAGCAGGCTGAGCCCCACTGACCCTTGGCTTTCTCACCGTGCTGCATGTTGAAATAGAAAGTATGAATATACAAGATGGAAAGGGAATGGACCTACAAAAGCGGACAAAGGAAAGAACTTTCTAGTAGCCAACACGCTGAATATACAGTCGAACTGTGCAAAAGCACAATGATCTATCATTATGATTCGACAGAAAATGACAACGCCGTAGCCACTGTTCACGGTTCGCCGCCATATCCTTCAATATCTTGAGGGTTTTACGATACACAGCTTTATTTTTTCATCTGCTATATCATTGTGGATTGGATTTCAACTATTTACAGACTAGTGGATAAAAGCACGCACTCTCTCACGCACCCTTGCAAGCACTCATGTGTGCATGTAAATACACACACTCACACCACGACAAAAGGGGTCTACGAAGTAAGTACACCTCCATGCATCTTCCGAACGTCTTCCACACATAAATCGACTAGAAAGCAAACAGTTGACCCTTCGATGTAGTCTCTGTTTGAAGGAAACAATCTATATGAAGATCGATACAAGTACACACAGCTAGCGGAGATGGAACTATTTATCTGCCAGAACCGCTAGAGAGATTGGGTATGTGCTGCTCTGACCATTTCACGTGTGACATCTATATGTCATACTGTTCGAAAGTGACTAAATCAAGTTAAGTAGGTCTTTTTGCTCCCGAGGCTGACTGCTCAGCCGGTGCGTAACCAATTTATTAAGGAAAAAATATCACTACAAGTTGTAAAATTGTTCAAAAGGACTTGCATCTTCTTTTTGGGGTTCGCCAGGAGCCTAGAAAGGGCGGGAACTATATAGGTTTTCTAAGCACTTACGCAGTTAAACTGGCATTTTAAGCGTGATCTAGTAGAGGAAGTTCAAACGCATTCACTGAGATCTGGAAACAGGAGATTTGTTTTGTATATTCCAGGAAAATTTACGGTGTTTGGATATGATACATCGGTTGAGCTGACCTAGATATTTCAGAGATCTGAAGATGAAATTGTGCTTTTTGGCGAACAAACTCTGATACCTCAGGCAGCGATTTGAGCACAAAAACTAAGAACTACAAAAAGGGAAGCAATAAGACCGTGATAATAAAAGGCATCAAGTGGAGTTGAATGAACTAAGCGATCTTTTGGGTAACCACAGCGACCTGATCAGATCAGGTTAAATCAGGACAGACAGCTATTCCTGAGTATTGGGAGGATGATGTCTCAAAATCGCACGCGCAAAAAGCAGTCAGATTTTCCATACCCAAGTCAAGTCAATAAGCTCTTTCGTGCGCCTGATACAACACTTACGTGAGTTACAGATGAAAATAAAAGAAAGGACGGCAGGGATTATCTAAAGATGTAGAAGAAAGCGTGGCGGCAAAAAAGAGGCACCTTATACCTTTATAATAATGATGAGGGTGAATCACGAGATCGTCGACTACTTGGTTGAGGTTTACCAGTAGGCGAACAAGGTGAGGGGTGGGGCTATTCCTGTATGCAGATGTGCGTGCTTGGACTATTTTGAACTTTGAACTAATGTAAGAGAATAAGATGGCTTTAGAGAGTGCGGAGTGAACGCCGTTGATTTGAGTTGCTTCCTAATGAAACAGTTCGTTAGAATGTCTCCAACAGGGAAGCAAGTTCATGGATTTGGTGGTAAGATCAACATCTTTTCCTTTTAAACTAGGAAAAACCACTGGAGTACAGTAACGCCAAACAGTAGAATGAGAAGACAGCTACAAAATGAAGTGCATTATTATCACGAATTACTCCACGTTTTGTAGTCTGAATGATAGAAAAGGAACCTTTCCAACTTTAGTGAAGACAACTTCAACGTGAATAGTTTAACAAAGGTTGTGAGTCTGAGTAACTTCTAAGTGAAGGAGAGAAGCGGATTCGGGGAGATAATGGTTATCCGTGGAAAGATATGGGATTTTAATGAAAACCATTTGGTAGTGTGATCCACATCGAAGATCGAAGGGAGCGTGAACGCATTTAAAGACATTAAAAGAAAAAGAATGGGCGATAGACGAGTAGGCAAGTTCATTCAGACTGTTTTGAAGAGAACTCAAACATTCATTTTCGTTGAAGGGACATACATGTACAACATCATGGACATGTCTGCAGCCAATAAGACTGAGCGAAATGGGGAGCTAACTAATATCAGGGAAGAGAAGAGATGGGAACAGAATGGTACCATGAAATCACCAGAGTTAACTTGGACAGAAGACGAGTGCCGGTTACCACTGTAAGTAGACCGTGTGTGATGCGAAAAAAACACAAAGGGTATTGAAATTCCGACTGTCATTCCCACTAACACGCAGAATATTCATTAGAGTAATTTCATGAAGAGAACGAAAGGAATTCGCATAGTCAATAAAAATTAGCTTCACAGTACGGACACCGTGATCAAAAATGGAGGCTGGGGAATTATCGATGTAGCCACCGGCTTCAGGGGTTGGAAGAGAGGATTTGTAGGCAACTGGTTTTGGGTTAAAAATGTGAACTTGGGGAATTATGCCGATGTGTAGGATATCGGACGACGATGTTTGTTTGTTATCTTCTTGGATTCAAGTTGGACGCGTACGTATCTCCAACAATCGGGAATCACCCCGCAGTCAATACAACCAGAAAAAAGACCGGTCAAAGTGGATGTGAGTATGAAAGAACAGGCTTATAGTAACATCGGGGATAGGAAACTGGGGCCACCAGACTTATAGCATTTGACTTGTTGTAGCACTGTAAAGAAACAGCCAGGCGTAATGGGAATGGGCTCATGGGAATCAAGACATGGCGGAAGAAATAATGCTGCTTCGGATTTACCGGTTAACTGGTGATTCAGATATTCGAAGATTAGCTTTATCTAGGGCACGGCATGTCCCAACTATTTTTGGGTTTGCACATCTCACGGCGGGTTTTTTCACCCAGCACTACGTCTATATACAGATTAATCCGAGGTTGTGCTTCTATCTTGATGAATGTGGTCAGCATTTGTGAAGCGTGATGCCATCCATATTTGTCTGCCATGTCCTTCGTTCTACCGAGCTCCCTCATTCGAGGAGAGGACTATCTACCAAGTCGTGCATATTAGGTTTCAAAGGGGGCAACACAATTCGCAGCTAAAATTTAAGTTTATCAGTTAGGAATTCAGAGTATGAGGACGCATTGAGTAAAGGAAAAAATAGAAAAATCAGTGGAGCCAACAGTTGCCTTTAGCTTATCAAGATTCGTAGGCGTACAAGCTCTTTTGCGGACTGTGAGAGATGGGTGCAGGGAGTTGGTCAAAGATAAGCTTTCACTATAAGTGCGGCAATCACAAGTAATGATGCGGGCTCATTTAAATACTGTAAAACTAGTAGGATAATTAAAAAATACTGAGTCCAAAAGAGGATCGAAGAGCTGCGGGATGCACACAAGATTTATATAACTGAAGTCTTTCAAAAGGATAAGTCAAGTCTAGTGAAATCACTCACTGGTATGCACAAGAACTGACCAACACTTATAATACGGCAATTGGAAAGGTTGTCAGTTAACTGACTAATATAATCAACGGGAGTTTCTGATGCCACATAAGAAGAGAAGAGAACAAGATGACAAAAGGAACTTGGCGAAGGCGGCTAACAACGAACTGCAATGCAGTTGATCTTCATCGTGCTGAACCGACCCAAAAAATGAGAATACCTGCTATATTTATGGCGGATAAATGTAATCACACCACCTCCTCTGTTTCTTTTAATCCCAGGTCGATGGCCACTGACAACTTCAAACCCATCAACATGAAAGACATCGTGATCGATATCTTTGTACAACTAGCTTTGTTGGAAGACTATTGCTCTGATGGTTTCTGATTTATTTTGCACGTAGACATTGCATACTATCAATAAATTCGCCAAAAATGAGTGAGCTTTTGAAGATAATATTGAAGGTATGGACATTTCGGAAACAGTATAATTTCTCAGAGCAACTTTTCAATCATCACGATGTTTCTTTGAGTGCCTGAGTATCTCCTGAAGACATTTCACATGTTTCCTGTATGCTTTCAAAAGTGCGTGGAACTGGTTGCCAAAAACAAGTGAACGTAGATAATCTAAAATCGGAGCCTTTGTAGGGTCAGATTTGGCCCCAAAAATTAGTTCAACTTCCGGATCAGAATAAGAAAATAGAATTCCTTGGTAAATCAAGAACGATGAAATAGTGGTAGTTGAAGCTCGACCGGTATTCAAGGGCCCAGCCATGCATGGATCCACTTCTGCAATGGTACACATCCACCCACCCACACACACACGAACGCGGCTGAAGCTTTTCATGTTTCATTCTTGTCTGCGCTAGCCAATCAGATCTTACCAAGTTTCAAACGGCTTCGCTTAACCCGGTACAATTGCACGCGTGGCCGGTGCTCGCGTTTACTCGTAAATGTGATTCACGGGCTTACTTCTATACTATACTACGGTTTGCGTTTGCATTCATGTGTTTACAAAAAAAACGGTTTACAACCGCTACCTATACCACTGTTACTTATTCTGAACGGATACAGACTGGTCCGAGTACGTACCATTTCGAAGAAAAGAAAACTTTAAAGCTTCTGGACTAATTCAGTCTTAGGTTAGGACTGAACGAGCAGTCGAAGGACTCCCCTGTTACCAAAGTGTCCAGTATTTCCGGTTAGTTTTATATATGACCTGTTCTGGATGTTGAAACCATGGTTGACCGCTAAATTAATGGTATGTCTTCCCTTTTCACTTCTGCGAAATGTGGCAAAGATCGGTGAACTGATCAGGTAGATTGAAGAAAAGTCAAACCAACACCTCGAAGGTTCAGTTACGGTATTAGATGCGGAATTCAGTGATAATCATTTATTAACCTATGCATTTTGTAGACCTAATGTATCTTGGTGGCAGTGTCCGCCTGACTTATTGATGGATTGATCGGCCGATTAATATGACCAAGAACCATGTTTGATGCCCTAACGAAGCGTTCTGATGGGTTAGGACATCAAAAAAAAAAAACCAAAGCATATTACCTAAACCGCAGAAACTAGAAGTACGAAAGAACATGTACCGGTATTGGAATGGGCCGTGTTACGGTGACAAATTTATAGGCCGAATGCATGCATAGGTACTTTCGTGCAAACTACATACAGATCGTGAGCAATGTGTTTGGTTGAGGCACAATGCAAACATATGACGTTCGGCAATACGGATACGCAGATATGCGGGCCTGCCGAAATTCAGATGGTGTTGGCATAGTTCGCATGTAAACGAATAAGCGAAGAAAGATTTCACGAAATCGCACTCCGGACTTTACAAACTATGACAGATACGGGCACCGGAGAAAAGGGAACGTAACTGGTTGTATTGGTTTTTCGTGAGTGTTCTCTGCAGCACTTAGTAGACCACAGGTTCCCAATGTCCTGATCACTGAATAGCAAAACTTAGAAAGTGTAGTATGACCAGCAAACCCCCAAAAGTTACCCAAACCGATTGGTCAGTCAGTTTATGAAGAATACTGGAAGAGAAGGCTACCTGTCGGTCTTCTGATGTAAGAGGTAAGCAGTGAATCCTCACTAAAATATGACTCAACTAAGTAGCTAACCTACGTAGGTAGGTTTCCAGGTGGGTACTATTGGTACTATATATCGATTCACTACTACTATTATTACTACCGTCATGTAATAAAAAGAAGGTAATTTAAAACGAAACGGAACACCTGTCCAAGTAGGAGTGTGATCTCAGCTTATATTTACAAGGAGAATTCTAAATGGAAGATTAGTAATCAAACTGTAGAGCAGTGTATGAGGATTTTCATTGTTTCAGCTACCGAGTAAATTCACCTACCTAATGTTTACCCTACTGTCCGTTCTGTAACCTAAGAACAATAATTGTAGGGAAAAGAGGTGACTTAGACAAGGAGGGACTTGGATATCCACTCGCCGTAAGGATTTTTCTGACAGTGAACTGTGAGCTTCTTTCGGAGGTAGTATGTTTGAGTGAATAAATAACTATCTGACCCGGGATTTTACTCCTCAAAAATTAATCCTATTGGTTTTCTTAAGTTTTGTGACCAGAAAATATATCTTACAACTTGAAATAGGAAATAAGTTATTGTATATGACTTCTTTATTTGGTGTTCATTTCAGTCCTCCGTCACACGTGCAGGCTATCACGTACAGTACTCGTTGGATTCAGCGGAACAACTGCCGACTCCGGACTGTGCTGTACAATTAACCTGTGCAAACTTGTCTCTCGTTTGCTATGACTGTCCCCATACAGAGCGTAGCGAGATCGTACCTGCTCCATTACGTACGAAATCTGGAACGTTAAACTATGCAAACGGCTAGTGGATCGATCCCTTTCCCAAGGTCACTTATACGCATTCCGTCCAGACTGGCCACCGAGAGAAAAACATGCCGTGCTCTGGCTCCCTATAGATCATCACTCAACCTACTGAGGCGTAACAGACGAAGAAGATGTAGGGCACGCGAAGACCCCTATCTTATCGCATTTCGTAATCCATTAGACTACTAGCACGTGGGCATCGAGTAATGCGAAAGCATGCCTGCTTTCAAACGAAACCGAGTACCTTGAGGTAACTCTCGTACGGGACCGGTCAGTCGCAAACGATTGAATATCAGAGCACACCAGAGAATGTTCCTGACGGTTTAGAACCATCTAAAACTAGTGCAGTAGCGTGGAGAATGACGAACGAATATATCTCCAAATCAAACCAAGGCAGTAGTAGCTTTATGCACCCGAATTCGTACATTTTCGGCATTTAAAACATCTCCGTGGATATAGCAATACCAGATCGGGAAATACGTACAACGTTTGACAATTTTCATCCAACTAAACAGCTTCGTAGGCGTGTGGTGACTTTCCCTGGATCAACAAGCAGGCAATCATGATACGACCATACAGAATTGCAATGTGCAGAAGTTTGAGAAAATCGAAACTTGAACTTTGAGCTCGTACATGTCGTAGACACAGCTTTTGAAAGTTCATTGCGTAGAGGATGCTGTATGTCTGGAAGCATTCTGGAAGTAAACTAACCACAAGCATGGAAGTTTTTATCAGCGATAGTATCAACAAGTGTATCTCTGGATATGTCACTGCACTTGGAGATGTGTTTCATAGATCTTATCATCAAATTAAAATCTTTCTTTAATAGACCAGGGAGAATAACTGTAGAGCAGTACAACCGGTGTGAGAGAAGCAGTGGAGTCATAAATTTAAAAAAACAACTGATTCGGGACCGAACGTCACGTTAGGAGAGAGAGAAAGATGACAACTTTCTAACTTTACAGAAAGTCTGTTGAACATGCATGGATCACGAAAGATTATGAGATTGCGCAACAACAATATATTTAACAGGTGGTGATATTGAATGGATTTATTGTTTTCAGATTTGAGAGGAAACGGGTTGGTGGGGAGCTCCTTATGGTTCATCAGAAAGTGGGAAAAGTAATACGTCCTGGCATTTAGAAGATCTCAGTCCAAGGGAGCGGGATGAAGACTAGTTAACAACTTTATTTACCTTGATCTGAGTTTGTGAAGTTCTTTCGGGTGTCGATAACTCACATCGTAAAACCATGTCGGTGGCGTATTGGTAGACAATGAGTGTTTATGTAAATGGAAGCTGTTTACTGTGCGAAGGAAAGAAAAAAGCGGGAAGACATTTTACCTCGTAATACACCACAGTCAACTGGAAAAGAATTTCGACCTCTGAAACAGGTGAGGTATCTTCGATTGGTAAAGTAGTCTGAAATCAGCCTGCGGACTTTTGAGTCGACTCCACTTACGGAGAGCATACTGAGCAATACTGACCGATCACAGAAGCCAAATGCGATTTTGTAATCTAAAAATGCCGTCCCAACGGTCTTGCATTTCCTGTCTGATGCTGAAGCTATTGGGTGGACTACGTAAGCTACGGCGTCAGGTGTGGATGGTGAGAGCCGATAAGTAAACTAGCGTGTCTTCTCTAGCAGACCTCAGGTTAACCAAGGGTAATAAAATCCTCTCAAATAATTTGAGCATCGCAGAAGAGCAGGCGATGGGCGGTATTTCCCGGGTTCTTTCTTGGGAACAGGCATTATCTTGGCCAACCTCCAAATGTCAGAGATTTTCACACTTGCTAGATATTTATTTAAGATTCTGGCCAGTGGAACCGAAAGGATGTCAACACACTCTGGAGTACAAAAACCATAGCTCATCTGGACCGAGTTTCACTTATCTTCATTTTTTACAGCTGTTGAAAGGCCCTAGAATGTTCGATAGTTAGTAGCCGAGAAGAGTTGTTGAAGTTTGGCACGGAAATAGACTGTGATATTCATCTGAAACCAGAGTTGAGTTTTTCAACATCTACTTTTTTTGTCTTGAGGTACCGCCTCATGGGTGTTTTATGGCATTCCGCATGTCAAGACAACAGACGCTTCCCAAGAATGTATCTATATACAATTTGTTCAGTCACTTAGCTTCAGATTTGATCAAGCTGGTGAGAGAGTTTATTCCTCCATCCGTGTGTAGTATTCACAATGCCCGAACTGATAGGAAGTATTGAAATTGCTCCCACCAGTAACTACGCAAACCAAAGTAGCTAGAACACCTTTAACTATGTCACAGAACTGCTTCGTATAAATACGTTCTGTCAGAGGAAACAATCAGCAGATTCGAAGAAGATCAATCAAAGGGAGCTTTTGTCGTACCTGTCTATGGCGATCCTGATTGTTTTCAGCTCATCCACGAGCGTGGCTACGAAGCTGTACCTGACCGTATAGCGTGTGACGGCGGCTGAATACCCACACTTTGTCTGGAGGCCTGCTCTTTCTTTCTTCGCAGCTGTTCAAGTGCTGATGAAGAATGTCTATCTGTTTGGACGTAGACAGTTTCAGATGTGCAACAATGATGAAAGCAAAAATCAAGGCCATCAGTTACGTATTTAGAGAAGATAGAATGGTTGGGGTTTGAAAACACGGAAAAGTCCTTCGAGGTAACCAGGGCTCTTAACTTGACCGGGTTGTCGGCTGAACAACTTCTGTGCTTCATTTTTTATGGATGATTTTCTTAACATAGTGTACCGGTTGGTCTCACTATGCTTTGTGGGAAGTACTTTCAAGAGACAGGGATCAGAGCTGCCTAAGGGTGCACGTTTTTGAACACTGCACTATTGCGATCTGTTAGTGAAAACCAAGTCTAGTTGTACGTCACGTCTGGTAGAAAAACGTACCAACTTTATCAAGCCAAAGTGGTGAGAAAAGTAAAGTCATGTTTGTTAAAATCAGTGACAAAAATGCAAAGAGATGCACTCAATTGTACGGTTACCGAGGTAGACGGAAGATGAAAAAATATGTTCAGCTCAGCCGGTGATGTGCTTGGTGCTAAGTAAGTGTTTCCGGTGAGCATGGAGCAAAATCCACGCAGAAAGTGTGACGTACAATATATGATATGACAGCTAATATTTTCAGCTGAGTGTGTGAAGACTCCAAGGTAATTAAAATTACTCCCGCTGTTGTTCATTCAGGTGATGACACGTCAACGATAGTGGTACTAGTGGGAAGATCAGCTCAATTGGAAGGGAAATCATCCGATTGCGTAATTTCATGGGGTATATTCTCGTGCAACCAGGATTCTTGTAATAATAAAATCTCTGCATATTATACTCCTTATTCTGCATGTTTCTTGCCTTTTCTTTGATTTTTCCCAGTAAAAAACGGATGTTTCTCGCTATGATCGCGGAATCTAAATTTTTTCAACAAAGCATTGCTGGAGACCAACTCGTCAACCTGCTCAGTGTTTCTTCACCCTCTAATCTTTTTTTGTTAGTCCGTTTGAACCTGTTTGGAGCTTTATTACCATAATTCACAAAATATTCAGTACGCGCGGAAACACGCTAAAATTAAATCAACGCGGGCCTACATGACAGCCTTGGTGATCTTCAGGTTGTTACGATAACTAATAAATTGATAAGAAAACCCCACAAAAAGTGGTGTATTTTCGTTTTCAAAAGACACCGCACGACCGATTCCCCCGGCCCAGCCACCGTTGATAGTTGTTTCCGGTGTTGCTGCCATGTGGTTCTCATCTTCCTTCTCTGGTCCTACTTCAGCGTGCCTTCCAAAATGTGGTTTACGAGAGTTTTTTGCGGAAGTAGGATTAAAATGGTCGGTTTTCAAAATGGAGATGTGCCTTCGGATAAAAACGATGTCGGTTCTGTATGGAATTACCGGAACCAGGGATCGCGCAATAACGTTCCGTGGATCGTTGGATTGCGTCAGGGTACTAATGTTAGACACTTCTATATAAACTCAGTACCTATATGGGTAGGAATCACATTATAGTAGAATGCCGATGCTAGGAATCACTCTAAAATACCAATGTTTACGCACGACTTCTCGGCAGCCAGGCTGGCAACAAAAATAAGTGTAATGAAATTTGTTCTCACTCGGCCAAGGTCCAGTGTTATGTTCAACACATCTCACCTCGAGGATCATGCTGCAGTTTTGATGGTAAGCGATTTATCTGTGGCTCAGCTACCTACTACGTCTTATTTATTTGAGCTACTGAATACTCTGATGGCGAACGGAAATAAAAATACTTGTGGCTACGGTGTTTTCCCGCCTATCTTCTCCGTTTTACTCTCGATAATCCTCGCATTTGAAAATCAGGTTGCTCCAGATACGTTTTTATCCACCATGTGAATCTATCATGTTCTGAGTTAGACAGATTCCAATAACAATTAACGGACAAAACTGGAACGAAAGGAATAACCAAGACTTATAGGCTACTTGCAAAGCCCTCCTTTCACTTATTCCATCGGATTTCACATAAGATGAGGCACGGCTATACCTTAAACGTCAACTTATTTGCAGCTGGAGAAAAGACCGTGAGTTGTGGCTGATTCCAAAATGTAGGGAGATGGAAAACGCTGCGGTCGTCGGCAGCAGCCGCAACCTTTTTCTTCTGATTAGAAATACCGGTCCGCGAAAGGAAGGCTTTGCCGAAATGACCAAAGAAACGAGCTGCTCAGTGATTCAGACTCAGTCTTATCGTCCAGATAATGGAGGAAGGAGTATTTCATTGAACGGTTTAACTGACTTTTATCCCCCACAGCCGTACTAACCAGCATGACGGTTACAAATCTGGATGTTGAAGGGAATCCTCCGTGAGAAGCTAAGGTTCCTCGTGAGCTAAGCCATCTTGAAGGACATAAGATCGCTTCAAAGATGGTGATGGAGCATTGTCACTGGAGTTGACGAAGATTTTCGATTCCCCATGGATAACAAAGTAAGTTCCAAATAGCTGATGTGAATTCGTGTTGTTTCGCTAGCGTCCTAGTCCTGGATTCCGATGAACATCTACACCCTCGTTGTTCACTGTGAACTCCTATGCACACTACTTCTGCACACAACTTCAGTCACTCCAGGCCGCTAATCAAAAAACAAACGACGATAGCATAACACTCCAAAAGTTTGTAATTAGTGAGACTGGATGGTTTACCACTATGATCGAAGATAAGAAAGTATCGAAAGCGTCCATGCAGTAGGACTGTTGCATAGCCGGAGACGGCTGACTGATTGCTCCTCTCCAGTTTCGTCGACCCAGTTTTTCAATGTTCACTCAGATGGTTCAGCCACATACGTGGGTGAAGTTGTGATGATTAGTTGCCTCAGCTTGTAAAGTTTTAAACGGTTAGTAGCTTGGCTCCAGGGGAGTGTTCGCGACTCTCTGGTATCTACCATTGAATATGTCCCGTATACCTCGAATCTCATACGTCTAACTGTGATCCCTGAGTTTTCCTTCTGGGGCAACTAAACGGTTGACGGGTTGGCGACTCTTTTACCAAATCCTTTGTGGTTCCTGCTGAGTAAGGTATCCCGAATGTGTTTATAGACACATTTAGTGATGCCGAATGTTCGTGCATGTTCGGTGCTGTTGAGTTATGTCTTGGGCGTAGGTGGTTCTGATTGCGCAACCAATTCCCTTCGTGCACTGCTATTCCGTACAGTTTTTTTTTCATTTACTCTCAGATGACCTCCCTAATGCACTTATGTTTCCCTAGAAGAAATTCCCGACGTAATTTGGGGTTCCTACATGGAATCCTGTTGGTTTCTCTATCGCTCTCGAAGTGCGTGCCGTTTTACAATCAGTTGGTTGTGGACCATTTTCATCTTGCTTTCCATCAATACTTCCGCAGTGGTAGACCCTGATGTTTAGATTTTGTGTTTTCATGTGACATGTGAATAAGAACGACTGCATGATTTTGCAGTGATTCGGGTGTCTCCACACGCGGTCCGGTGCGGTATAGCCTCATTTGCAGTATCCAGCCAATCGCGTAAAGCCGGACTGTAAAAGTTAGATTGTATAGATACAGCGAAGTCACCTTGTGATTGGTCATGACGTGAGCTGCCAATGAATACGTGCCTATTTTTGAATAAAAACGAGTAAAGACCAACCGTATGTAACAGAATACATTCCCTCTGTACTTTTCTGGTCTTGTCGTTCTTCCAGTGCGGCTAGTCCGAGTTCAAGTTATTTCATTACGTACGTTGGGCTGGTTAGATACGATTCTTACAGATTTACTTCGTTGTTCATTCCCGCTGGGATCTGAGCAAAGCACTTTTAATGAGCCCAGAAAGAGTCCAGCTAGACCCCGTGGACTGAAGGCATCACGGAGAAGAGAAAATACTATGCTGTATGCTTCTGGCAGAATTCCTCGAACGTAGCGGAGATGAACAGTGATTCATTGTCGGATGTTATCTGATCCGACTGACCGTCTATGATATCATTCAAAGGAAAATTGTAGAATGAAAGTCACGAGCGGGGAGCTTTTTGTCAACTTTCGTACCATGAGTTCCGTTGTTTCCCTCGCTTGTTGTTTTCCCACAGACAGCCTAGTGACACGATCTCCGCTAAAAAACCAGAGTATGAAAGGGTCAGTGCATATTTGAATGGCTATAGATAACGTCATTCAAAGTGCACAGCGAACTATTCAAAAGCACCAAGACATGTATCCATCCGGATCGCAACACCTATGGTAAGGTATCATCTAGGATGGCTGGTTGGCTATTGCTCAGTTTCTCGAAGGTATTCATTCACAACAGATCATGTGTTAAAGCGGAGCCATAAAGTACTGCGGGGCGCATGTGGACTGGCTAAATGGTCCAGTATGACACCTTCAAGCTTATAATGGTATTTATGTCATCGAGAATTTCAATGACTTTCTGAAGAGTCCCATCTTTGGACCTGCTTATGGTTCCATTAAAGCATTTCAAATCAGTGGTAGGGGATTTGGTTTCACATTATGTGATGTGAACTTTCACACCACTGAAAACCACAGAAGCTCTGTGCAGCTGTTTCATCCTTGTTGGGAATCATCAGCAGTGAATGATGAATCTCATATTACGTAAAGCCGTTTCAGAAAAAGAGGCTCACAAATAATAAGTTTCCAGTTCCATTGTTCTTCATGTGAATGAAAAATGAATACTGCCGAGGACGCGAACCATGTGCTCTCACGAAAGACTATGGTCTATCATGGTCCATTTACATGCAAATCGACACAACTCTTTAGTGCATTGCAACATAAGTTCCTCGTAAATACAGTAGCCGTTAGTGTGTGACAAAGAGAAAGTGCCTAACATGATTTGACAAAAGGCATACAACGTATGAAACAATACTATAACCAGTTATCATACTATGTTACTAAAGCGGTACAAGGAACACAAATTTGCCGCTTTCCGTCTCATTTCTTCCTTTGGCAGTCTATCCGCTATGAGTTTGGATAGATCAGAAGCTCCGGGTCATTTAGTTTCAGTTCTCACAGCACTAGTCGCTTTCTTGATTACAAAACTCTCCAGAAATGTAATAATTAGTGCCTGAATTTTTGCTGCGGAATGGCAGTGGAGCGCATGCAGCTGAAAGTCGACGACCATTTGCGGTGTTTCTTAACCGATGAGAGCTGCTATACACTTGACAAGCACGAGTTCTGGTAATCCTAAGTGCGAAGGAGAAGACGTGTGAGACTATCTGAGTAAATTTATTTATCTAGGAAACTTTGATGGCTGCAATTTGTGTTTGCATGACTTTTGTAGCCTAAAGTGCTTATTTTTCTACTAAAGTGTCCGCTCGCGGACCATCACATTCGGTTTATGCAAAATGCGTAAAATAGAATAAAAATGTTCATAAGATCAGAGCACCAGCAGCAACTGAAGTTGTACTCCAAAGTTAGAGCACATGTCCGAGATAATCCCCCCCCCCCATAGTTTCACTAAAACGATGGTTATTCTTATCCGTCCCACTAACTCTTGTGAGAAGACGTTTCTGCCTTCGAACTATATTATTTTGTCAACAAGAAACACAGTTCATGTAGGGTGCAAAAGTCATTGTCACCAATCATCGCACCAAAAACTAACTGATCCAAACTGGTATCGGGTAACATCTTTTCTGATTGGTTGATTAGCATTGTGGCCAACCACTTGAGGGGAATCCGTTCTCTTCTTATCGATCCGTTTTCCGTCGTTCGTGATTTCGTTCGCTCCAACACTGACCTGGATTTTGGGCAGGCACTGACGTGCGGACTGCTAACGGTATTTAGTAATCTGTCGGGGATGAGTCAGCCTATACTCTCACGATAGCTAAGAATGGGACTGAGGAACATTTTCAATCGTTTATACGAGGGGGTTTATATCAAAATTAGAGCGTATTCCTTGGTGCGAGTATGAAGAAATCAAGTGGGCATGCAACGGGTCAGTAATATTTAAAGGCACCTTATTTACCGTGATTACTATGAGGCCAGAATTTATAATGAAATCCGTGCTTTGAAGTACGCGTTTCTCAGGAACTGACCTGTCTGAGGCCTATTTGGAAATCCCACTGCTTCCCGACTGCAAACCACTAACGAAAATCAACACCCCGTGGGTCATATTTCAATGCAGTCGTCTGTCTCTTAGTCCGTACTTGTCATCCGCCGTTTTGCAAGCTCCTGTGAACAAGCTGATTGATGATTTGAACGAAGTGATGACACATCGAGATTTTATCATATTAGCAGCCACAAAGAAAGAACACGACTGCCGCTCAAAACAGACTCCAATGAGACTTCTGGTGAAGGATTTATCGATCAGATCTCCGAAGTGTAATGGCACTCCTAAAAACTTCATTTGAAACCTTACTTGGCATCATCCTGGTGAGTCTTTTACCCCTTCTGATTGCTTACTGCGGTACCTGCTGTTTACTGGAGTTGAACAGTAAAATTTTGGATCATCAACTGCTTCTAGGTTGAGGGAAAAACCGCACCAGTAGACAAAATCACGCTATTCATCGGTATCCCCATTGTCTTGTGGATCGAGGGAAATTCGACATACAAATCGATGCAATAGTCTGACTTGGCGATTGGAGCGTACCTCTTTTTCTTCTGCGTATGACGGATCCCGAACAGTTACTTAAACGCTGTTTGGGTGTGCAGAAGATGAACGGGTGGATTGGGCTTCACTTCGTCAATGATGTTACAATGGAGCTAAAAATATTGGTTTTTTGTGAAGGGTACTTTGCTATACAAAATACTTGGACCGAGGACTTCAGGACGTAATCTACTCTTCTTCAGAATTCATCCGAAGGCTTATGTGTCCGGATTAACAGCCAGTGAGGTCAGAATATCACGAGCTTTCGTTTTTGAATCCGGCTTCCTTTCTATTGTGCACTGCGTCAGCTGTCCTGGCCTATGTTTTCTACTTGTTCGTGTACATACAACTAAGTGTACTACGGCCCACATTACACACCACCCCACCATTTTTGACTAACACACCTCACTGACGGTTCTTTGTGTTCCCGGAGAGACTGCCATCACTGAACGTTCCATTTGAAGGTATCATCTACCGACTGGTTATATCTGTCATGATTACATTGTTTACTGTGATTCACACTTTGATGGGTATTGGCCCAAATTCGGTGTCTGCATTATGTCCTTCGGTCCGAGTGTAGTGCAGCTCGAGAACGAGATCGTGACCTGAGGAATCGACAGATTGTAATTTGAGTAGATTTAATACGCGTTAGAGATTTTTCTTAAAAAAATCTAAGCGCTTTCTCAGTGAAAATTGTGTCTATGGCATCACTTTATCAATAGTACTTATCACTTGTAAATACCTTTCAGGATAAAGTACATGCTATCAACAAGTTTCAAAGGTTGTATATGAGGCGTATCCTGGCCGTGAACTTCCAGGTTCAGATAAATTTACCTTCACAACTAAGGTCATGTACAGATCACATAGAAATCTATGTTTGAAATCAGGGAGTAAAATTAATCAATCTTGTTCAGTTATGATCTTTTATAAAAGGTCAGCGAGGGTAAATAAATCCACGGGGAGAAGCTTCATATTCTTATAAAGTCCACTGGGGGTCAAATAAATACTACAATCCAGGTGATTGCCAAGGGGAGATACGTGCGTTCAACGCGCATAATATAACGAAAAACTACCCTGTAATTAAGATATCCCGTGAAAGACATATTGATTGAGAGAGTTGAAAATTGATTTCCTTTTGTGTCTCGACTGAACCGAATCGTTCAAGTTTGACACTAACCACAGTTGAAACTTGTTGTGGTTGAACAATCTAATGGGTGAGGTTCAAGTTCACCGTGATGAATGGGTGAATATTTTATAAACTGCATAAATCGCAAGCGAGAATTGTTCGACTCAAAAGTAGTAGCTTTTCGGATATCAAGCTTTCACCACCCTGAAGGTTAATGTTGGTGTTTGCCTGTACGAGAGGATCCATGTGACAAGAATATGTTACAAGAAGTGAGAAGAGGCATGCAAAACGCGGTTGCCTAAATGTTTAAAGACACCGTTGCTATTGCTCATGCTGCTTAGCCGAGAAAACATAACGTCGAAGGTTGTAATGTTATAATCGCATATGCTTCAAAACGCGATTTATTCAGAAAGATGAGAATATGAATATGACAGGAATGATTCTGTGTGTGTGTGTGTGTGTGTGTGTGTGTGTGTGTGTGTGTGTGTGTGTTTCGTTCTACAGTATGAACTAATAATGAGCACCAAGCAAACTGTCTTATTTTCCGTAAAGACCAAGAAGCTGTACATTAGGAGCCTTGTGCAGCAGTCACTCATCACCAGTTGGTGAATTTCACGTGAAGACATAATCTACACTATCTACGTTACCGAAAAAGCGTGACCACAGACCTGACAAGTCTCTGGATGGCCGTAGGAATGTGAAACCCTACCTGTCGCAGGAAGCGCATACAGTTGTTGTCATATATTGACCGAATTTATAAGCATATTCCTATAATAAAGGAAATCTATGTATCTTCGCAGGCTGTTCCTCTGATATCCTAGTGGACTTGCATCTGGCCTCTTCCAGCAAAGCTTTTATCAGACTTTAACAGCAGTAAAACACCTCATTGATTGGAATGGGGATTGGACTATAAGAAGGAAGAAAACGGGATAAATGTTTACTGACCGTCGATGTATAACATCATTGTCTAAGATAAACACGGCCTCAACACTGACCTGCTGTTCGCTCGCCTTAAAGAGAGCACTGACAATATTTTATTGTAGAAATATTTTTTTTTTAGTTTTTCCGTCATGTTCATAATGCAACATCCAAAGGCCAAAGGGCAAGAAATGATATCCATATTTGCATCTTTATTTGATGGCGAGGTTTTGGTATGTGGATTTCCTTCAGAAAAGTATGCGATCGATCGAGACCTCTATTCATTGTAAAGTCGCAACGCAGAGCATTCCTGCTTTTGTAGCCATTCTGCATATTGGGTGCATTTTGTCTTGGAATCAACCCTCAATTGATTGTGTTGTAAATTTTTGGTCTGTTAGACCACCAGGTGCTGCTGTGTTGGTGTTGGTGTTTGTCCGATAACTCTGGTTGCACTATTCGCCGAACTCAGATCCGTGCCAAAACAATCCGGTTAGATTTGTGGGTCAAAATATCCGTTAATTCACTGTTCACGCATTTGAGACGTAGTCAGCACCTGGTAGTCTAACAGACCAAAAATTTACAACACAATCAATTGAGGGTTGATTCCAAGACAAAATGCACCCAATATGCAGAATGGCTACAAAAGCAGGAATGCTCTGCGTTGCGACTTTACAATGAATAGAGGTCTCGATCGATCGCATACTTTTCTGAAGGAAATCCACATACCAAAACCTCGCCATCAAATAAAGATGCAAATATGGATATCATTTCTTGCCCTTTGGCCTTTGGATGTTGCATTATGAACATGACGGAAAAACTAAAAAAAAAAATATTTCTACAATAAAATATTGTCAGTGCTCTCTTTAAGGCGAGCGAACAGCAGGTCAGTGTTGAGGCCGTGTTTATCTTAGACAATGATGTTATACATCGACGGTCAGTAAACATTTATCCCGTTTTCTTCCTTCTTATAGTCCAATCCCCATTCCAATCAATGAGGTGTTTTACTGCTGTTAAAGTCTGATAAAAGCTTTGCTGGAAGAGGCCAGATGCAAGTCCACTAGGATATCAGAGGAACAGCCTGCGAAGATACATAGATTTCCTTTATTATAGGAATATGCTTATAAATTCGGTCAATATATGACAACAACTGTATGCGCTTCCTGCGACAGGTAGGGTTTCACATTCCTACGGCCATCCAGAGACTTGTCAGGTCTGTGGTCACGCTTTTTCGGTAACGTAGATAGTGTAGATTATGTCTTCACGTGAAATTCACCAACTGGTGATGAGTGACTGCTGCACAAGGCTCCTAATGTACAGCTTCTTGGTCTTTACGGAAAATAAGACAGTTTGCTTGGTGCTCATTATTAGTTCATACTGTAGAACGAACACACACACACACACACACACACACACACACACACACACACACACACACACACACACACAGAGTCATTCCTGTCATATTCATATTCTCATCTTTCTGAATAAATCGCGTTTTGAAGCATATGCGATTATAACATTACAACCTTCGACGTTATGTTTTCTCGGCTAAGCAGCATGAGCAATAGCAACGGTGTCTTTAAACATTTAGGCAACCGCGTTTTGCATGCCTCTTCTCACTTCTTGTAACATATTCTTGTCACATGGATCCTCTCGTACAGGCAAACACCAACATTAACCTTCAGGGTGGTGAAAGCTTGATATCCGAAAAGCTACTACTTTTGAGTCGAACAATTCTCGCTTGCGATTTATGCAGTTTATAAAATATTCACCCAGTCATCACTGTTGTTCTGTGACATTGCGCAAATAACATCCGAATTTCTTCATATTGTCGACTCAGAAGCCAACGTCCACTAATGTTCTGTGTTTTATTTGGATTTTCTTAGTTCGCACTGGTTATGACACAACTGATGAGTTTTTGAGAATACAATATCGTTACCAATAAATCACGGTTTTTACCTCAAATGTTTGGAATTACGTAAGTGAATATATGTAATGATTCAGCCGGCATTTCCAGGGACACAGCTCAGTGCTTCTTCGTGGCTATATATGCGCAGGTGCTCCAGTCAATCGGAATTGCTGTGAACAGTTACAAAGAAAGCTCGTGGTAATTGCTCAACTTGTGATTTGCTCTTTATTTTCTTTCATGCAACGTACTTGTTTAATTCAGTTCTGTCATAGAATTAACGTACAATTCCTGCAACTTTTTGGCCTTGCTGCTACATCGGTTTGTGTAATTCTGGTTTGGAGAGCTTTAAAGGCGTACTGTCGGTTCGCGTATTAAGAACAGTATAATATACCTTTCACATTCAGCTCTTTCTTGAAAAAACGTCCTTGTGAAAAAGACAGGCGTTTTTTCGTGTTGACCTGCCAATCAGCGCCACTTTTGGCGAAACACATTCCAGATTCTCAGTTATGGGCACAAAAGACACCGGAATAAATTCTTTTTCACTGTTTGAGTGATATCAACTGTTTGCGATGCGCTCAGTTGACGAAAACATTGGTAGCAGCCGTAATCTTTAGTTTTTAGGAGTAAGGTGTGTGATTCGTCTTACTGAATGATTCGTTCAGCAGTATCCATGACCAACCTAACCCCAGAAACTCCGGGTAAAAACCACACAAAGATGTCTCATTCAGTTTTGGGTTCCAACTGTACTGTATATCCAGTGGCTATCAAACGTGGACTGGAACTACTTGTGTAAGATCATGAGACGTACATGAAAATCATTAGGCTAGTCGGCCTACCTCTGAGCTATCTGTTTCACTTTTGTATAGCTTGCATCGTTGTTCACCTGTCAGTGAATTTTGAAGTGGAAAGCACGTCATGCGTAAATAGAAGCGACTCCAGTCTCCTTTTCCAAGATCGGTCAAAGTGCAGCAACGCACTACAAAAGTAAAGAACCCCTTGTTTTTTTTATATATTTCCACTTCCGTATTCTCTAAAGAAACCATATCTCGTCAAAAAGACCGAATGTGCGGTAAAATACAGATCATCATATGTCAAAATAAAACTATGTTCTGTGTCCTAAGCAGAGCACACAACGTGAAAAAGAGGGCCACAAAAGTACAGAACCTCTCGGCTCGATTTCTATAGTTACCACCCATAAATGCGTGCAAACTCTATTCCGATTGGAGGCCTTGTTTCCCCTTCTGGACATAGTTTTTACAAGGCCTGTGATCGTCCCTTTTTCAACATCCCTCGATTATGGCCTCAGGATGGTTATCAATTTACTCTTTGACGAGTGAAACAAGGAGTCCTTGTACACCTGCTCCACAGGCTCATATTCGGGTTTAGAACTGACCTGCAGACTGGTCACTGGTGATGACTGGTAATGACATTCCTTTGTGTTGTTTTATTACATTCTAGAATGCTTTTACATAACGATTACTCAGAGTACAGTTCCGAATCGGGTTCCAGTTCGATCGATGTTCTAATTCCTTCAATGCTCTTAGTTCAGGTAAGAGCCTTTACAACGTTCGTTGCCACAGTGCTAGTTCTCGAGTGTAAGTACCGATCACAACTTCGCCGCACGATCTTGATCCCACGGGACGACAGTCAACAATTTGAAACACTCGGTCCCTTTTATCCAGTTCACGAAAACAGAAAGCAGACATCGGTCGCCAGATACAACTATTTCATTTACATTCTCAGTTAACAAAAGTAAAGGGAATGCTTGCATCCCATGACCTGTCTACCTTCTTTTCCAGTGAGTCAACATTTTGTGGGGTATGAGAAAAGAACAGACGCATTGGAAAATGGCGTCATCTTATAATGGTCAGTAGCAGAAGGAAGACTGTTCCAAAGTACAAACATACGCAACACAATCTTGAGTGCCTTCAAGTATGTTCTTATTGATTTGTAATTCATCGACTGCACAGTTTTCAGCTTTCTTTATAATATTCTTTTTGAAATACTGACTCCGATCAGCGCTTTCATTGTCGACGTAAAAAATGTGGTAATGGAGGCTAGACGAATTAATCTGCTTTTGTCCAACTTCGTTAGTTCGTGGAACAAACCATTCGCTTTTTAGACGCACCTCACTAGTTACATTACGGATACCACCGTACGACATTTCTTGATCTCTTGCATTGGCTAGAGATTTCATAAAAACTGAGTCCCATTTGACAGAACGCAGATATTTCACTCTTTCGGAAATCTGTTGGTTTCTTTCCATTCCGAATAGCGCAGAGAATATTCAGCGTGAGTCGTGTAAGCTTTATACGTGCAATGAAAGTGAGTGAAGCGAACCGGGAGTGACTAGACAACTAGGGTGATTCGCGTGCTCCTATGCATATGACTCACGTGATTCCGGTTCTCATGGATTTGTCAGTTTGCCAAATTCACAGACCGAGCTAATCAGCTCGTTGTCGGGCCTAACGGTACGTCTGGTTTTGTGAAATTTTCCATGAGAAGAGCACCCTGCTTTTTCACATTTTCTGCTTTAATTGGCACATAGTACATTGTTTCGTTCTCACATTCGGTGTTCCTAATGGTAATGGGGATTTTGTCGTTGTGACCAGGTATGGTGTTGTTATAGAATAAAGAAGCGGAAACGTGTAGAAAAATGCGAAGGGTCCTACAATTTTGTAGTGCACTGTATTTTTGCGGTCAGCCCAACCGGAATATTCTTTCTATAAAATGATCGGAATAGAATCTTACATTTATGGTTCGTTCTGCACACAAACAGATCTGATTAGTGATGCGGTGACTCAGCGTTGACAATTCACCCGCTGTGCGTCCTTGTTCAACATGTGATGACTCATCACAGGTCTTGGGAAAAGGCGTATGGAAAAGTGTGAGAAACCTAACGGTTACTAAGACAACCATCAGAAAATTGTGTCAACACGACACCAGTATTCATAAACTGCAGTACAGAAATCTCTCATCGGAGTGGGTTGGGTTGAGGTCGTCCGGAAAAACTCAGAAGACAACGACACAGCAAAACGGTAACAGTTGGACACATTCATGGAACAAGACTGACCCTAGATTTGAGGTGTCAGTTACATGCACTTCTTCCACTTTACTCAAAGGCACATCTAAACACATTCAAATTTTCTACACACACAAAATATAACGGAGACCGAAGGTTTTACACGTTCTGGGCAGTACCGAGAAAGAGAGATTTGGATGACCATGGGTTATTAAGGTAGACAGAGTAAGTTAACAAATTCTACTCAAAATAGGGGAGGTTGTGATTAGTAACTAAATTAACTTCTTATCGACTGTCATAGATTGAAAAGCTCAGTTAAGGTCAGCTTGATGGTCGTAGGTTGTACGTACATAGTTTTGCAGCCGATGGAGCGGTTTCTCAAGGTCATTTGAAAAGTAGATATTGCGTGCCAGGCTGAGACATTGGCTTCATCTACCACTTGGGTGGGCAAGCCTCCGCTTGTTTTGCTTATCAATTTATTCGGACGTGTTAGCTGGCGTTCTTAACTACTGCTGTAAACTGAAAATACTATTTTCTCTCGTTTCCGAACACCAAATGGCAGGATGTTTGAATCTGTCCGCGCTGTTTCATCTCGATCGAAACGTGTCATGTAACCACCCACAAATCCTCTAGTTTGCTGTTTTCTTCACCTTGACTACCATAACAATTGTTTTGTCAATCAAGTAATGCCTAATTCTGTAAAATATAACCGAGATTTACAGAAAAGCTTCACGAATAAAAACAAACCATCAGAACTTACCTCTCTCGGAAGCAGGATACACGATAAACTGAAAGGAAATTTTTAGAAAGTCAAGAGCTCACCGAAGCAAACAATTCGCGGGCTAGAAAGTAGCTCCTCTCAAAAAAACCTATTCACACCATAATCCTACCCGTTGTAATCAGGACCGTTTTTCGATCTCTACTGGGCAAGTTTTCGGTGCTGTCGGATCTTGTTGAGACAACGGAATAGTCTCAGCTCGGAGCAGTCCTTCTTCAAGAAACCTGGTTTCTCAATGATATTGATGATGAAATTGTTGCACTTGATGGTTTCTTTGGATATCGCGTGGATAGCTCTGGCACGTATAGCAAGCGAAGTGGCGGAGTTATCACTTATATCAACAACCGCTTGTGTAAACAAGTCAGGAACGTTTTTACCTATTCTGCCATTTTCGTCAGATGTTCCATAAACGAAAGCAAACCCAATTTTTTGAGCAGTTTTCGCTTACTTCTGCCAGTGAACGTATATATTTCCCCCAGATATTCCTCGACAGATTGCTTAGAATTTGTCGACTTTATTTCACAAATTTTGGTCAATAATATTAATAATTCATTGAATATTGTTTCTGACAACTTCAATCGTTGTGATGTGAGCTTTTATTATTTCTTAGGTTTGATGAACACTGTTATATTTCCAACTAGACTAGACACTTTTCCGGACTTTCTTTTAGTTAACAGCCCACGTCATTTTTCCATGCGAGTGGCTCTCAATGGAGTTCCTCTGACCACGCAATAATCAAAACCTCACCGGAAATCTTCAGTCATACAAACCACACATACTTCACACGAGGCCGTGATCGCCTAGTTGGGTTGAGGCAGATTTAAAGCTACTCCAGATGGTTGCCCCTACAGAAATCTCTGCAGTCCTAGATACAGATCTTTGGGTTTCCTGCCGACTATTTGAATTTTTGCTTCAGCATTTGCTGCCCAAAAGAAACTTTTTATTCGCGCCCTGAACGTCTATCATCTCCCCACCCTAAGCAGAATCATCGCAAGAAGGAATAAGCCTTCGAGCATCATAATCTCTCAACAGTCAATATACTAACAAAATCTATCAAGATTGAGTTATATCGGCTCAAATCCATCCACACAAGTACATTTCTAGCCAACAGATTTCATCGCAACACATGGAAGCTCTTGAGTGATCCGCACGGAAACCTGTCACTGTTGACGTAGACGATCTAAACGATTCACTCAACACAGCAGTAGAATCTTTCGTTCCTCTACTTCTAGAAGAAAGTAAATTTCAGGAACCTTTATTTTGTCTCCCCTCTTTGGATGTCTACAAACAATTGCTTCCTAATAACCCCAGGAAATCATCCATATCGGACGGACTCAACCCTATATTGCTCAAGGAGTGTGCGGTTACCATCAACCCAATTCTTTTTGATCTTTTCAACCATTCTTTTGGAAAGAAAGATCCCAGAATGTAGGAGTACAGCAGCTATATTCCCGATTACCAAAAGAGTTTCTTCAGAATTCCGTCCCAATGAGTGCATCTCTGTAACCTCTAAATTCTTCGAAAGGTTGGCTCTCCAACAACGGAACACCAGCTTCACTGTTTTTGATCCTGATCAGTTTGCTTACTGACACTCACGCTCCACCCTCGGTACTCCTTCCGTCTTGACACATTACATCCTGTCCGAACTTGACAGGAAGAGTGGTGTGGTAAGAATATGATTCCTAAACTACAGTGACAGATTCGACTGCATCGACAAGAACAAGCTGTTTTCCTTTCTCTAGCTCCCTGGTGCTGATGCTTCACTTATTTATTTGTTGGCAGATTGCTTTCACAATCGCTGGCAGTTCACTTTTCAGGATAGCAAAACCTCCTCCCTTGTTATCACGACACGTGGCTTTCTCTAAGTGACCATACTATCCCCATTTCTATTTCCTGCGTAAACTTCTAATGTTTCAGTGCAGGAAAACACTCTTCTGATCAAATACGCCGACGATGTCATATTTGATACGCCGTATAGCTGCCATTCTACTTTTCCAACCATACGAACTGGCACCACTCAAATTTCAGATTGGTCTCATGCTCGCAACTTAAGCCTTAACTCAATCAAGTGTGGTGACATTGTATTTTCTCGTTCGAACGGAAGCAAGCGATTAAATTTTCAAAACGACTGCAAGTCCATTGCGACAAATGGGGGCACCTGAACCATCTTGATTCAGTTAAACACCTTGGAGTGCTGCCCGGCAGCAACCTTTCCTGGTCAGACCACTTTGCTGCATTTTTCGCAAAAACAAGACCCTTGTCTTGCTATGTCTCATGTCTTAAATTCCACTCCATGCTCACTCATATTATCAAAGGCTTTGCATTTTCGTGTGTTCTACTTCACTGGCTTCATGCTTCGCCCGTCATTTTTCCTGGCCTGTTGTTGAAAAGCTTTAGGCGCATCGCTAGATCCCTCATGACTTCATCATCTGCCAGTGGTATACCCTGATGGCATTTTACTCACTTTATCACATCCCAACACAGCAAGGCTTACCAAAAGATGTCTACACTGATTCTCATTGACTCTGCTCATCCTCTTCAGAAATACTAGTGAAAAACATATCCACTTCTTTCACCCGTTCTCTCCAGTGGTAAGAAAAATATCATCACACCGCCGAAGCTTGAGGCATATTCAATCCCTTCTATCTCTGTTTTTCCAACCTTTGGATCTATTCAGCTTGTGACCACTCCGAACGATAGGCTGAATATACTGCACGGAAGCTGTCAAAGGGACGACTTCAATGTGCAGAATAAACAAGAGTTCGTGAAAAGAGCGTTATTGGTTAGCGACTATCCGGAAAAGTTTATTGAACAACATCGGAAGCTGAGATCCGCAAGCAAGAGAACAATTAAACTTGAAAAGGAGCTAGTTTGTATTACTTCAGCACCTACAGGTGACCATCTTTGTCAACCCAGTCCATCGAAATTATAAATCAGTATTGAGGAGAATGTACTCAGACGCACAGATGGCCGAAAGGTTGGATTTTCAGATTCACTGTAACAGTCTTGCTGACCTCAATTTCTCGGGTTATCTACCAGTCGCATTTCAGTTGCTGTAAAGTGTACGTTGACAGAACAGATCGCTGCTTGGCTCAAGGGCACGACGCCAAGGAAGATGAAAGTTCCCTCATTGATCAGTACTGATGTTTGGTCCTTTTTTGGAAAGATGTCTTCCCTAACCAAAGTCCTGAACTCTCGGATGCACATGAACACTTCTGTGACCTGTATCCTAGAGTCGGTTAAGTGAAAGTATTGATAACGAACTCGTTCTCCTTGATAACTTTGAGTGTTTTCATCAAGACAGAAAACAGTGCAAGAGGAAAACAGGTGGTGGTGTGATTACTTACATCAATTCCGAATGGTCTGGCAAGTCTGAAGTTACTTTTACTTTCTCCTGTAAAGAAGTTGACCGTGTGGTTGGTAAATGACACCCTAAATTCTCACTTTTTCTAGGAACTGTGGTCAGTAACCCAGTGCGTAGCTCTTTTCTGCTCCCAGAGGGTGATCGGCTTGTCCTTTGATACTTTCATACTCTTTTTGATCCCATTACTGTCCAACTGCTCGTGCGTTGTTGTCTGTGATTTTATTCACGCGCCTACGTATCCCTTACTTGCGTTTGGTCTAAGTGACCTCTGTCTTATCTCAACTAGAGAAAGTGCTGTTTTAGACTAAATTACCACCAACCAACCGGAATTTTTTCATCTACAACTGAAAACTCCTGTTTCAACGAGAGATCATGCTCTCACCATCAACAGACCCAAAATCTATTCACATTCAGCACACTGTTCACTTGACAGGACGAAACAACCAAAGGTCACCCCTAGAAACCTCTCATCCACCAACACCGCCCTTCTTCAAAATTCCCCTTGCATTGCTCTGTTTTCCTTGTAGATCTTTTAAGGAAGACACTTGGTGCAGTATTTGATTTGCGTGGTCCAATCGAGACGGTATTTTTCACTAAGGGCAGAATACCATTTCCATTGCCGAAATCCCTAAGAAGGCAAAAAGAAAATGCCTATTAATTACACCACCAGGCTTCGGTGAAATGATACTCCATCCTGACCGAACAAAAAATACGACGGCTGACAACGACATTTGTTCACCAGTTTTTCTGTACCACAAATAGAAAGATTCTCTGGCACGGAATCCGGCTTTTATATGAACAACGGGTTTGGTCAAAAAACTGAAGCATAGATGCAGACAACTTGAACGTCGCGTCTATTCACTCCTCCTCGGATACCCTACAATCCTATATTCAATCCGTTCCATTAGATAAAGGGCCATTTTCCTCAGAAGAACTCTTCAGGTTTCTTCGAATCTCAAAATCAGCTTCTGTTTTGGGTTCAGACATTTTATCCGCCACTGTTTTCAAATTTTGAGAAAGGCGACTATCCGGAATCAAGACTTCCCTCATCAGTAAATCTATTGAAGCTGCTGCTATTCTTGCCTGCTGGAAACCCGTGACAGTGGTACGTATTCCCAGACACTCTACTTCCACTATTTTGTCAAAACATTTTCGTCCCATTGCCATCTCGCGCGCCTTCCGAAAGGCTGCTCTACGACTTTGGAATTACTTATTTTGGAACTACTTATTTTATCCAGTCCGTCACTGGCATGCGGCGAACTTGTAGTTATTCAAAGTAAATTATGCTAACGGTGAAAGGTACTTTGGGGTAACACGACGCGTGCCCACTGGTCGAAGTACTTAACTGGAGTCACGAAGCAAAGAAACGCAAATAACCTGGTTGGAAGGCCGCCGGTAAATGCACAACGCCTAGCCGAATGACAGTTTCTAGTATTATGTGTATTAATGTGCTTTCTGTATTCAGTATGCTATTGGATTTTACTTACTTGCTCAAGGCCCACAGACTTGGAAACACCAGTGCTGCATGTTAACAAGAAACGTGACTGAATGATAATATTAATGACGCCATGGTTCAAGTAGAAGATTTCACCTTATTCCTTCCAGACTGCATGCATTACAAGAAGGAGAAAGGTGGCAGCTTTGCCACCTACATCAATTCTAAGTGGTGGAGAAAGTCATACCCGTGTGATGTCATCGATTGTATAACTCTATTACACCTCCCTAGATTCTCTCTTTCCGGCCAAGTTATCACCACAATCATTTACATAGCACCAAAATGCACGCAAATCTCAGTTACCACATTCGAGAATTCCTTTGTTCTTTTCATTGTACCTGCGCTTTATGAAAATCTGTACATTGCAGTGACTTTACCCAAACATCAATACTTCATCTTCTATTTTTCAGTCTTCTCAATATCTCTCATAATCCGACTCGAGGTGACTCCCAGTTAGAATGCGTCCTGACCAAAATTTCAGAACTCTTCTTCGTCAGGCTAAGTGTACTCATTACTACCGGTTATCACTGCACACTACACCCCAGGCCATATATATACTCTTGGGGAACCACTTGGCTGTCTAACTTCTCTACTCTCGTGGACAAAATACTACTTTTTTTAATAGAACTCAACGTACTAAAGTTAATTCAGATTTATCAAATTCTTGACTAACAACTCAGGTCTCTTCTCCACATACGTTACCGATTAAACCACTGCACCACTTGCACAACTCCCTGTGTACACTGATGGTCTTGTGCTCTTTCAGTTTATCTCTAACCAGCAAGGCTTTAACTCTTTTTCCGAGAACTTATGTAATATTCAGAATTTCTGTCCCATTCTGGACTACGTCCTTACACTTCCGAATGTTTTGACTATACTTCCTCCATTTCTCTTTCCTCCTAACTTCAAGAGCAGTCAATCATCAACTGTGTCCCCATTACCAGAGCTGACTCGGTCAGATACTTAGGCTTTACAATCTACACCAATTTCAATGGTCTCCTCATATTCTTGACTGTGTTAAAAAACTATTTAGACCGTCTTTTTAAATTCGTAGGCTGAGGCACTTTGGTGCCACACATGCTGTCTTTTTTCATTTGTCCGTCAATGTATTCTCCCAATCTCACTCTACTGCTTTCCCGTAATCTTCCCTGGTCTTCCTAAGAAAGATTTTATCACTCTATAGCGCGGTCTAGTCATTATCAGTCGTGTCTTTCTAATTTCCATGGGTTTTTTTATCTCCAAAGTTTGCGATTTGCACAATATAGACGGTGAAAAATCGCTATGAAGATTCTTGTGGACTACACCCATCCCTATACCTCGACTCATCTGCATGCCGTTCACATGCCTCCACACTTTCCGCATATAAACTTGTGCCCTTTCGCATAAATGGATATCGCAACTTTAAGGTGTCTTATTAAGCATGAATTCTGGTTGACAAGATGCAAGTCACAGGGGAATTTCGGACCAACCTCGGTGGCTGAGCCAGAATTGTCTCTACTGGACATACTGCTATGCTTATTCCAAAGTGTCGTTGATCAGTTCTCCTCCATTTGGCCTGTTTAGTAATTTGCTGAAGTGTTCAACACAGTAAAATACAATACAATAAAATGCAATGCAATACAATACAATACAATGAGCGTCGAAACATATACTCAATGGGTTTTCAAAATCGATAAAGTAGCCGGCCGTGGCCACTCAGAATGATGTCAGATCGCCAGCTTCTCCTATTAGTTGCAGACATGATCAGACCTAATCTTTCAGAGTAATGTTGCCCAATCCAATGTTGGAGATACTGGGCTTCAGTGAGTGAGTGTTCATTTTCATGCATCAATCAGCACCCCGTGGACATCTGTGTTTGACACGGCGTTTGTCTATCTAGGCACTAATCCAACAGACTGTGTTCCTTCCCGTTGAACGCCCTGTAAGAACCTTCAATCCGGCCTATTTCTGTTTTATATTTTCTCTTACTGTGCCATTTATAAACAAAGATTCCTCACGTTCACTGGTTGCCGGAGCATGTGAAATGGTTGTATCTCTAGATACACGCCTTCTGTTTGTGCAGGGAGACAGGTACGAGATGACTCGTTTATTCAAATCCGTCCGAACCTAGATAATCCGATCATTCTGTTACTAGGGATAGCACCGCTACTAGACCTTTCCTTCAGTCAGTAGTCTACATTTCTGCTTTATATGTGAAAACGCCTTAGGTAATAAAAACAATGAATGTTTGAATAGGAATGTGGTCTGGTATGTTCATTCAAAGGAGTCATATCTGGTTGACCGATCAGGGCCGTTTTGAATATTCGGGTACTTAAAAGACTTGGTCAATCACACCCGCGTTTGACTTCCATAGCGAGCTAAAGAACCAAGACAATTCTGTCAAACCCAGCCCTTGAACGAGAGACTGAACAAATATGCACCATGCCAAAGTAAATATGAGTACAAAACATAAACAAAAACTCTTACTTAGCCCCGTATCTATCCCCGATTCCCCACGGACGACCCCGGTACTCGACCTCCGCTTGCATATTCAAGCGCACCAACGCTCGTGGGGCTACAATACATTTTAGTCGAAGAAATACTCCGGCATGCTTTCAGTCCACTTTGGTTCTCATTTATCCAATTTGATTGGTAAGAAACCAGCTAAGATGATCGGTAAGTTTTCACCCCTGTCGTATACGAAATCCTTACTATAACACATAATAACTGCACTCTATAATCGTATACAAAAACCCGGCCGTATCCGACGGGCAGGCTACAAGCAAGTAACTAACGTCACTGAGTGGAGTTATATGCATGCGCTATCGTATATTCTCCTCACGTCAAGTGCAGTCAATCGATGGGTAATGGGATCGACCAGTAAACAAATAGTACACGGACTGAAACGACTGATTTTAAACAGGCGCATACCTATGTACGACAGAGGGATATTGATCGATTTTCCGCATAGTGGGCTCAACTGCTCACGCCGGATACAACAACCTCATTTCGTGGACTGTCAAAGAGTTCGTCTATCCGTGTACTGAACTTGAAGGAATATGCGGTGCGGAGACAGAATTGATTAGATACCCGGTGTGACACTGTCACTCCAACTAATGTTTTATCCTCAGGAAAATGTTGACACTATTTGACACAAACGTGAATGACAATCAGTTGCAGGTTCAAGCCAGATGACTAGTGCAATCGTTCGAGATTTATTCAAATTCCAAGAGTACAAAAGACGAAAATTCCAGAGATGAAATAAAATAGCGGCCTGTGGACTGTTTTCTACATGGAATCAGTTGTATATGGACAGAATAATGGGCCAAGAAAAGTCCCATAGTGAAGCTCAATGGATGAAGCAGTGGTAATAGAAGTGAATCGTAACCCATACATTCAAGGGAGCATCCACCTCGAATACGGAAATTTATCAAACTTAGAGATCAGGCTAATAATGAACGCAATATTCGTTGGTTCCTCAAAAGCATCCACTCAAGAGATAAACTGCCCTGGTAACGGAAATGTCTCGTGCATGCAAATCACAGAATTTGGATGATCTACATGTCACCAAACTACTTCAGCCTTACGTTTTACGTACACGTACATTGCGTGCGAATACGGTCAAAAAAGTTGTCACTCCGTCGAAATAAAACGTTTCCATGATTTTTCGCCATCATTTCATATCGTTGACTTTTCACCAGAAATCTGTCATTCTAAATCTCCTGCCTGCAGCCTGGTTTTGTTTGACTTAGCGCGCTTCTAATTCTCACTGCTGTAGTTACGCAACTCGATAGTTAAACTAGCTGTGCCACTTAGAAGAATCCCCGAGTGAGACACGGTTTCTTGTCAGAGCGTGCATGAGCGCGCTCGTTGGGACTGATAGTACCGTTTGGAACGATTTATCAGAGCGACGAGAACAATTGAAATTGTGGAATTTACGTTTCAAGTTTCAAGCTGAAACAAAAACCCTCAATGGTAAACCCATTTATTATGATCTTTGCTTTGTTTAGGTAATTCTTTGAACTAGGTTGTCGTACTTCATCTTTTTAACCGTTGGGAATTCACCAGAAGTGCCAAAGAACATATTGCTGAATTTTAGGCGATTATCGAGGCCCGTCGAATAACGAAGGTCATGTTCTCGTTTTTGCATAATTTAAACGTATATGGGTAAACAGACACTCATTACAAGAAATAACTCATTACATTCGTTTATCTTCGAAAAACACCATCTGCCAGTTAAATATGACCGGTGGAAGTGGTCAGCCAGAACAGTCCGGAGGTAACCGGGTGATGAAAATCACGAGACGAAATCGGACTGTCATGTGATCTTTCCTTTGAGTTGCCTTTTCTAACTGTTCTACAGAACCAATCTGGCTTTCACTGATACAAAATTGTGGGTTCTCGTTGCAGAGTTCCGATCGTTTCATCGATAAAGAGTCAACGGACCTGTTAGGTACACAATTGCTGGCGGCACACAGTACACAAGAAAACTATTTATTTCACGGGAGTATGCTATAAAACAAGCAATTTGATACACGAATCGTCTAACAAAAGTGCAATCAGTACGGGCAATCGCTAGCACCCAAGCAGGAAAGCCTAATGTGTAACAAATCGACAGGCTCATATGACTCATTATCGAAGTCAGATTGTTTGGATCGGACCATCTGTGGTATGGGCGAATTCAAAGTGCGCGTGCTTGCTTGTGCGAGTACTGGTGCGTGATGCGAATCGGTATCGATCAACGTGTCAATGGGTTTACAGGCCTAGAAATAACGCAGTCAAGAGTTCGATCAGTTAGGACCACACTACAAGGACGAAACGATCGATTATGAAAATGAGCTTGAAGATATTTTTAAGCCATCCACGGTTCATCACGTTTATATATATATGCCCTTGCAGTTGAGCGTCTAAAATGTAGATGCCATAATTTTCTTTTCCGCCTACACGCTGTAGAACTGTTTTGCTGACAAATTCTATGAAACTGCTTGGTAGACGCGTGCCTGTGTCTGGTGTTTATCAGTCGGTAGTACTACGTGAACATTAAGGTAATTAGCGTTCACATGTACTTGTGTAAACAAAACCCTATCTCATACAAATACTGATTGATTTCCTGATAGTAACCGAGTATATGAGTAATAATGGCAGCCAATCAGCATGGATCAATAGATAGTCAGCAAGTTAGTTTAGAGTAATTGTTGTTGATCCGAACGTCCATAAAGTCAAACAACAACAAGGCTAGATTGAAGAATTATTGTTTCCATGAAATACTTTGGTTTATAGGTACCCCGTTCTATCTTTTGATTATTGATCCATCTGTTGGCCGAACCTGACTGTCATCTTTTAGTTCAACGATCGGTGTGTTGGTTGGATGTTTGGGGCTGTCTAACTCCAATCGTGGGAGTTACACGATTTGCATATTAGGAGAAAAATTAGCAGCGAACTTTACGATGGCCTAGGAGTGACCGTATGCGCATACTTGGACGGAACATCTTCATCCCAGGCTTTACGAGTTTTATATTTGATTTATCCAACAATCCACAAAAATCAGTCCACAACAGGATCGAAATGTATAACAGTTGAGTTTGGAATCAAGTTTTCTATGTTATCTGAAAATGTACAACAATGTAGCAAATCGTATAGTCGAACACGCCCGTGGTTCTTCTGAGGTAGGCCGTTACGGCAAGCAACCAGGGGGATGTCAGATCAAATGATCGTCACCGAATAAGAAAAGAAAGTCTTTTCACAGAGGCAATTATGAACTGGCACAGAAGAACGAGATTGGGACGGGAAGACAATAGAGAACAAGAATACCTCTCATGGGCACGCGTGCTGGAAAACAGTCAAAATTATAACCAATGAAGACCTGCGGTGGGTGAGTGTGGGAAATATATCCACCCGGACAGTGGCACGTGACAGAATAGCTCGTAGACGGGTTGTGAGCACTAGGAAATTAAAAGATATAACAGATTCATCGTTGACGCAGTCTTGCACTGTAATATTCAGTCAGCAGAGTCTACTATTCCCGTCCGGCGTTTTTTGATTATCAGATCAGTCGGTGGGACCTATGGTGGTAAACCGGTTATCATGACGAACACAAGACAGTGTGATCACCCGTTGAAATCCTGTCCACTGCATGAGACAAACAGCTTCTCCTCATATTTTCCGATCGAATACGTCATTCTTCTTGATACGTAATGCCATCTTTGTGATAATTATGAAAGTTTAATAATAGAGATTCTTGTTATTAGTATTACAGGTACAATGGATGAACCATGCTGAGGCGTACAAATAGAGATAATGACAGGCAGCTGTCATTCTGTATACTAACGTTTGCTAAAACAGTTTCAAATGGCTCCTGGCAACATCTGTTGTGCACAAATCCCGATAGGTTAGTTGGAATGACACGTGCAAATTAGGAGGTAACGCAAGTGAGATATAGTCAAGAGGAGATTTCTCACTGAATTTCTTCGATGGAAGGTCATGCACCTTTAACCCAGAACGACGTCATGATGACATTTTGCGAATGGTTATGCTAGGAGTCATCCAGCAGAAAAACAGGGGCACTAAAATGAAGACATTTGTTTACAACTTAACGTTTTTTAGTTTAGAAGTCCTACATACATGGGCCAACAATTTTGTATGCCAAATTACCAAAATGATCATGATATTGCTGAATTTTTAGGTGTTGAATTCACCCCCCAAACGAAAATCGGTGCTAAAAAATGTGGCTTTGGATTGCACCAAGTCACACACATGGATGTTCATAGCACACATCCCAGTCGTTGATAAATCCAGTGAAATCATCAACTTTGATCACGTAGAAGAGTGTTAAACATCAAGCTTCCCGATAACGAGACATTTATTTGAAGTTAGTCCGAGAGTTAACCCAACCTCTTTGAATGTGGTGTTGCCCAGTTCCACACCGAAGGTGTTGCCATTGGACGAGATAAGGCTTAACATTGTGTATCAATCAGTGCTTCGAAAGCTACGAGCTCAGCTCACTTTGGAAGTGAGCTGGTAGATCCCCATCTCTCTCTCTCTCTCTCTCTCTCTCTCTCTCCACGCAGCGCACCGTATAAACTCATATCCCGTATACTTTACTTTAGTGGCCTGCAGTCCGTAGTGTGCAGCTGAGAATGATGTTTGTGCCACATAACAGTTTGTGGACCTCTCTTTACAACTTGTGGTTTTAAATAGTGAAGTACGTGCGATACTAATGTATTCGCAGGTCATTGATGCTCACCTTTCTCGAGATAGTTTTGAAAATTCAGTTTCAGTAAGACTTGGCTACATCTCCACTCGGGGCCTACTGCAGAACCCGGCATACTTTATATGACGTTTAAGAGGGGGTTCGCATACCGATGATGTTTGTAGCTCAGACTGGTGATTCTTATGGCGTCACTGTGATGGTATGGAATGACTCATCGGCGATAGACCGTTAAATCGCGTTAGTAATCAGAAAGTTACCGCCTGTCCAGAATCGGGGTCAATATTTGAGCGAACGGAATTACGAACGACAGGACAACGGATCGATAAGACGAGAAAGGATTTCCGTCTAGTGATGGCTTGCTATATCACGTACCAATGAATCAATCAGATGAGATGTTTTCCAATGTCATTGTGGGGGATTCGTTTGTAATGCAATGATTGTTTACAATTACCGTCGAGTCACCTATGGGCTGTCTGATTTCTGTCGACAAAATGAGATAAGTCGAAGGTAGCTGAGTCTTCCCACTAAAGTTAGTGGGAGGCCATAAAACAATTAGCACATCCAGTTTCGCTTTACAGAGTAATCAGCTAGAAGAAAGCCTCTAACAATCTATTTTCCATACTTGGGAGCTGCGTAAACTTTGTATTTAACCTTCCAACCAATCTATTCATTTTTTCGCAAGCACGTTCATCTGGCAACGTACAGAGTGTGTGTTCATGCAGCCGTTAGTATGTTGTGTTACCATACACCACTAAAAACACCGTGAGTAGTTTATATATAAGCCTTGGAAAAAAAGTAACAGATAAGCTATATTTTGTCATGTTGATGATGCGTGGATAGATTTCGCACGAAAATACTTTTCATGCTGAAGTGTCCTCAGTACACGAGAGCTTTCCACCTTTGCACGCAAACGTAACCATCTTCCGATATCGCACAAGAGGGACTTCCGGCCGAAGTCTCAACCCTGAGCCAATCACGTGAAGCCTGTAGCGAGAAAACATGAACCACGAAACACAAATGCTTATTTTAGCTTACTGGCGGTAATCGAACGGTCATCGTCATAGAATTTAGGTTTTGAAGTCAAGGGATCAGTTCTTGCCACAGCTGGTCGCCCCCTCACTCGGCCACCTTTGACTGACCCTTGTGCAGTGTCCTAAATAAATAAAGAGCGTGAAATGTTTTTCCGAATTTCAGAAAACCAATCCCTGGTTGAAGTATAAGTTTTTATTGACAGGGAAAAGTGCTGAAATTGTTAAAAAACTCATAATGCGGTGCACGGCAGTCGGTGGGCTGCAGACTTTGCAAACAACACAAGGTACTAAGACAGTGGGCGAAAATTAAATGACCACAAGGCAGTTAGAAAACTACCCTGAAAGATGCGTACAATAAAGAAGGAAAGCTTGAACAAATTCGAAAACCAGGACTGTTCCTTAATTTTACGAGTGCATACAGAGTGCCAGTTTTGTTCAAAAAGTTCTTCCTTACATTCAACGAAAAACTTTGGTTTTGAACTGTTGTTTGATCGACAACTAACTGTAGCATTAGGGCAAACACAAGCAGTATTTCAGTTTTCTTGCGGCCCGATTACAGATAAGTGAGCTCTGATCGATGAAAGTTGGAAAAATCTAAGACCTCTATTTTCTCTGTGAATGCAATCACTGGGACTACTCGATCGGGGTCAACTTGTGTTTTGCGATTGCTGCGGCTGTGTTTTTTATGCCCCACGCTATCTGTGTGCGAAACGAGTCATCATTTCAACCAATTACTTGAGTGCTTTCTGTACCATATGGACCATTTGAACCCGGCTCTCATCTGTTCTTTGGAGGAGGCGGGTCTCCTTTGGCTTTATGCACCACTTCGAACTGCGTCGTCCGTTGTGGACACATTAGTTCCACACTGAATTTTCACTTGGTTCGGTTGTTTAGGTGACTGTAACGTTCGAGCGATCAGCACACTGTGACTTGTTTCATTACTGCCGTAAACCCAAGATGAAAAAAATGAATCCAATGGAGTAAGATAAACTTCAAGCGAGACTAGATTTAGGTTTTATTTTTGATTTGTGTATTTCAACCACGGATGAATAAGTCTAGGTGATCGAACTGTTCACACTACTTCAGTCTGGCACATAAACCCCATTATGATCGACTGGTTTTGGCTTGAAAGGTATGTTAACTACTTTTCAATGAATTGCCGGCCTAAATATGGTCATCGAAGCCGGTTCTGGACTGCCATTCTATTCGTTCGACGGTGAATCGAGTGCTGCGAAATTGTCAACACACTGTGTTCAATGGATGAGTGCGTCCTGTAAAGTAGGACATCCCTTTCGGCAAAAAACTGATTGTCCTCGGCGTAGCGCTCAGAACGAGTTTTGTTTTGACAGATGAGTCATTCAGGAGTCGGCAATCGGCCAGGTTTCATACAAGCGGTAAATCCGGCCAAAAATTAGGAGGTAATAATCAATTAAACGGTGAGGCGCCACCTATTTTGGAGAAACAATGGTTTGTGCAAAACATGGTATTATGAGTCACATTTCAGGCAAACTTTTTACGGATATTGTTCGTAAGACTAAGCTGGTGGATTCGTCTCCTCTGACCTTCGCAAAGTGGAATAGTCGCTTGTGCTATAAGAATTAGTGTAACGATGGGTACGTGAAATCACGACGTACTGTACTGAATAGAGTGTGTGCATTCCGGCTCTGTTCGTCTCATCATCCTCAACATCATCTTCAAATTTGCAAACAAAATAGTACCCATAATGATAATGATAATAGCTCGTTAAATATTCCCATAGTTCGAGTTTAGAACAGATGACGCGGTGAACCCAAATCTGACTTTTCGGTGCATCTCCTCAAGTCGGTGCAGTACACGAGCAGAGTTTTAGTGTTGCATAAAAACATGAATCGGAGTATGAAAGCGAAAGCCCAAAACGGATTGTCAAATCTGTCAAATCATTCGGTTGTAAAACCAGTCCTGAAAAAGGTTACCCGTGGTGACCGAAAAGTCGACAACCTACCAACGATTTCGACTACGCTGTGTTATTAAACAATTAAATTCTACCATAATGTTTTCGTTTCATTCAGGCGGACTTATTTACCTCCAGAGTCATCAGTCTTGTGCACTTGCCCCACCATCACTTCGACCTTCGGCCAAGGAAGCCCTAGGGTCTAGACGAATTTTTTTGTGACCACGGGATCGGCCTGTATAGCCTGACTGCGATTGCTTAGACCGTAGAGACTATCCGTTGTCTGACTTCTTTAGGGCGGTTACGACTGTTGCATGTGTACTGTACTGGCTTGAGGACCAGTACGGACAAATCTGTTTGCCACATGACCTACTCGAAATAATGTTAATGGTATTGGCTACGGACATTATCCATCATCGTCCGACGCGCCCGCGACACGACGAAAAGGACGACGGTTCGACACGGACTCAGAGAAGAGCAGGGTCGTTGGATGTGTGCTGGATGCAGCAGTCGTCCGCGGCAGTTACACATGCACGATCTGCGTAGGCATAGAAAATATGAAAACCCAATGAGCCGAAGCCCAGTAATTGTACAAGTCGGCACCAACACTAACATCCGAGATTATGAGAAATGTAGTCTATACCAGTGTGTTACAATATTACCGAGGTTCAAAATATATGTATTTTGTTTTTGCTATACTGAAGAATTATTTACTAAAACCTGAAAATTTTGGTACAGTTTTAGATAAGAGAGGGATGACCACGCGTGAGCTGGTTGAACACTTATTTCAGGGACTTATCTATTTCTTATTCTTCTGGTGAATCACAACATTTATTCTTGCATTATTGCTGAAGTAACGGTATCGTAAAATATGTAGGGTGCAAAAACGAACAAAATCGACCTCGATTATAATGAGAGCAACATTGAGATAGAAGATAACATCCACACCGTGATAAGTATGTTAGCTAAGAGAAGATTTGAGAATGAGGTTCCATGAACCAGTGCACACCATGATGGAGAAACGTGAGTGGCTTTATATTTCGGTCAATCAGAAGCCATTATTATACGAACAACATAGATGACTCTATGCTACATTTGCAAAATACTTGGATCGCATTCCATCTCGTCTTGGGCTATGGACCTAATTTGCGCAATATGAAATGAGACGAAAGGGACTCACAAAAAAGTCAGTTCTTAGAAGAAACTTTGGAAAAAATCATTTTATTGATTGTGGGGTGGTCAAACTCACTACGAAGAGTGATATGGGCTGCAAAAGACTGCAACAAACCTTACTGGTGAAGCGTTATCAAGATGCCGTGAACAATGTGAAAATCACTGACATCAAAAGTGAAAGTTCAATATTTATGGGGCCAGAAATTATTCCACAAAATCTGTCTTGCTGTGGAATTGTGTGGCAGGTCATGTCTTGCACGAAGCTGTACATCATATAACTATGGACCCTATCATCAATTTGTTATCAACTTTTCTAATTATGAAACCGCTGGAATTTTTCTCGACTTAGTATTTATAACCCTCAGCCAACAGAGTACACTGATGGAATTCGATGATCGGAGCATGGCTTCCCAGAACTCCTTTGAGTACCTCTTGTACACCTGATCCAGAATGTGAATCTCGTCCTTATTTATCGTCCAGGAAAGATATCATGGAGAATGGGTCTAGTCTTCTTGTGCACGATTCGTGTTCGTTCATCTGTGTACCAACCTTTCTCCCAATTTCAGCGGTATACCATTCTAGAGTATACGGAAGAAGTCCTTGACTAAAATCAGAAAGCAAGGAGTAGACGAACGTATGTTTTCGATGATTTCATTCCTAAGCGAAGTACAATCATAGTTATATGCAAGCAAAATAAAGGAACAGAAGAACGCGTGTAGTCAGTTAAACAATCAATCCAGCCCATTGGTTAACCGGTCAATAAGTGGATGAACAAAGGAAGGAACGAAGTCGCGCGTCACAGTAGGGGCCTGGTGGTAGACAGTAATCCACTGTCGTCCTGATCGTTACCACACCTGACCTATTGGGACCTTATGTGGTTCTTCGCCACTCCAAGTCTCAGGGTCTGGCTGCCGGTTGACCCTAATGGTGTAGAGGGCCTTCGTGGCTATGGGGTAAAATGCCCCTTCTACTGCACTCAAACGTAAGCATGTATTAGAAACGGCCTGGATAAGAATCACCCCCGAGAATGACGTCACTAACATTTGGCCGCGGAAGTTCAAGTGCCTGAACCGATTTCTTTTACGAACAAAGCTTGGCCGTATTAGTCTGACGCTGATTGCCTCGGTCGTCACTAATAAACGGTATCTGACTGACTCATTTTTACTCATTCGGTTTCACCTTGTATAGGATGCCGAATGACGTAACCGGACAAACCGGGTGACCTGAGGCCAACACATGAGCGCATATGAATGTGATTGTAATTGGCTTGGGATTGAAATCAACGAAAACCTATTTTCGCTTATACCTTTCCGACAAAAGTAGCATTCCTTGCATTTGGCCTTAGGACTTGTGAAATTTCTTCGAACTTCAGTTTTTTCCACCCTTAATAACTGACTGCAAAGTAGTATAGTCGCGTATGAACTATCTCAGCCATCCAGAGCTAGATAGGAAGCTGCTGAAGGTACTATATTGAAAGGAAATCATTTTTGTGTAACAAACCATTCTTTGAGTTTTATTCCATGACGTCAATGTTGGAGATGGAAATCATTGACCATGCAGGGTTGACTTCCCTTGTAGTGGCTTGGCTGAGTCATTTTGGTGTTCGACTTATATGAGGGTGGGTTCCCGATGAGACGTCTGCTGAGCCGTGTGTTCATGGAGTTTCCCAATTTTATATTTTGCAGATCAAACACCAACTGCCCCCCGGGGAAAGGACCACTGGTTTTTTCTTACTTTACCAGTAGTATTGTTGCCGTCGAGAAGACGTACCAGGTAAAACCTTTTCCAGTAGAAATCAGTATTCTGAACAATGCTAAAATTAATAGAATACAACCAAACACTCCATTTGCAGCAAGCATGCAATTAATCATCGTCTTGGTGTGTCGTCACACATTTTGCGTGTTTATATTCTATTATTTTGTTCACTTTGCTCTTTTTGTTATTTCGTCACCTGTTGGTTCCTTCTAATGTCCATTACTACATAACATGAGATTCTTCACTCAGTCTGAAAGTTTAAACTTTTGAAAACTATGGAAACACTGTACAGCCTTTTCACCTTCCTAGGGATCCTCACCAGTGAACATCCACCAACCCCTAGCGGGGACTCGAACCCGGGGTGAACGATTGCCATTCGCACACCTCAACCACAAGGCTATCCGGGCTGGCTTTCGATTGCTTTACTGAACTTGTACACCACATGATATAGCCCCTTCCCGATGGTTCCCAACTGGGATGAAATAGCTGTGCCGAGCTTCCCCGGGTTTGAACGTTCAAACTAGATGATGAGTTATTATTCAATGTGTTATTCTCCTACTGCTCATACTCATGTCCATGAATACTGTCTGTCTCATATCTGCGCACGCATAGTACGTGACATACTCCACCACACTATGGGTTATGGTTTGATGTTCCGACCAATGTGCTTTTTCCGTTTGCTGAGAACTGTGAACAAAGTATACCTACAGAGTTCGAACAAGAGAGTGCAAGCCCAGTAAGCAGGTAGTCCAGTTTACTGTCCGGCTTTTTCTTTTGTCTTTCAACATTTTGCTTTGCGCCAAAGCTATATGACTTAAATTTCTTTTGTACTACTGGCAAAGGGTCACAGTGCGTAAAAATTTAGCTAGAGGAATCTGACTTTTCTACAGTTCATTTTACGTCGGCCGTTGCTGTTCATACAATCTGCATGAATGTTTGAATCCAGATATTGAGAAAAAGATTTCTTGGGGCCGTTGATCTTCTTTTCTTTCTCACTTCTAATCACCTGGCGGTATCAGAAGTCTTTTTTCCTCATGCTTGAGGGAAATAACTGTAATTGAAAACAATAACAGCCTTGACGTGCAAGACACACGCTGATATAAAACCGAAACATAGTTATGCACCACAATTTGAACAGAGAACCGGATCGACTGTTCACACTCTAGCTCCACTGGATGTGTACGTGTGTGTGTGTGTGTGTGTGATTAGCTCCTGCTCCACTCAGTTCATTCAGTCTATGCAACCGTAAACCTCGTTCTTGTGCTCTGGTTTCGGTTGCTACCTTCCGGCATTGACCAGTAAATGGCCGAAAGAATAGAAGCAAAATGTGAAAAAAGACCCCTTAAATAAAAGTGATAAGAGGAAATCACGAAGATAAAGGAAGAGTCTGAAAGCAACTACGCCACTGGCCACAACACCCAGCTATATCACTTATTGTTTCCAAGCATTTGGTAGGCAGATCACGTGGACCCCAACTTGGAAGTCTAACACACCCTACTTGGCCAACTCCACTAGTCAAGGCTTTCATACCTTTTTGCCATGTCATGGACTGACTACCTCAACCTACCTTCCAACCATTACCTGCCCCAGAGAACAGCATACATCGAGGAAGTCTATCGATGGACATGCGTAACACGTGTCCGAACCACCTTAATCAGTTTAGATTCTTCAGCATCTTTCCTGCTCCACTACCCGAAGTAAGACATGTGATCGGCCGCGGAAACTGCGGAAAAAGATCACTTAAGAGCTGTTCATCCAAGTCGTTACAGAAATGATGGAAATGGTAAACGTATGGTTATACAGTGGAACGTAAGAAAACGCGATTACCCTCCAACGATATATCACTGTACTGTTCGAATTTGGGGTGAAAAACTGAAATATAAGTAAGTAATAGTAGCGCACGATACGTAGGAAATTCTCTTTCATTTGTGGGTGAGTGAAAAAGCGCCAGAAATAAGTAAGCACTAGCTGTGCATACTGGTCAGACCAGGCCAATCAAAGCCATCCGGTGGATAGCCAAATTCTGATAGGGTAAAGTGGTCCTATTAGATGCTAGGTTTATGTGTGTGTATATATATTGATAGTAAGTAGTATGTAAACGTGTGGACAAAATTTCCCCGAAAGCACACGACAGTTTCCGCAGTTGTTGCCTCTCATCAGATATGCGTACCTGACACTCACCTCCCCATTCGTCTTCATACTTGTACACTCTAATCTCATATGCTCACCAGGATCTAATTTGAATCGTCTGGAGTGTAAATAGACACTTCTCATTGAAAAACCTATAAATGACTAAAAACTGTGATTTCTCACAGTTATTCGTGTCTGGGTCACTGCTGACCCAACGAACAACGAGGCTGCATGTGCAAGGGCTCGTATTGATGGTAAGTAGCATACAAATTACCAGAAATCACAGTAGTGATTCCGTTGTGGGTTATTCACTGAAGTGTGTTCGTTCACACTCCAGACAATTCATATTAGATCCTAGTGAACGTAGGAATATATATATATATATATATATATATATATATATATATATATATATATATATATATATATATATATATATATGATGTGTATGTAGGTATCAGTGTGTGTGTGTGTGTGTAGGCTTGGCATCAAATGAGCATGATTAAATGGGGCAGTTTCAGTTAGACTAAGCGGAATCTGTTAGTGATCCGAAAGCTACAGATACCGCACAACAAGAAATATTGTACAAAAGGATACACCAATATTTTTGTGGAAATCTTTAGTATCGCCCATGGGGCGTTTGTGGCATGTAAAAACTGTTTCACGGCAGCATTAACCACGAAATTATCCACAACGTACAACTGGATGTAAAATACCCGGTTTCTATGTTAGAAAAAGCCGCATCAGAACAAGCTTGTTTTCGATGCTTCACAAGTGGCTAAATACGAGGCATTTTATAGACATCGACCTTAGGTGGATGAGAAAAACAACAACAGCGAGAAAGTCGGGGAACAAAAGGATGACAATCGGAAATGGGGAGTCCACCAGTAAATTACGAAGTGATCGAAGGTCAGTATTGTATTTCGACACAAGATTTTCCCTAAATTCAGCGTATCTTAGTTCGTGATACAAAAGCAATTTTGATAACGTGCTAGATGCAAACTGCTTACGTAGGATCATACGAAAGTGTTTCATCAAGTCCATTGCATCCTTTTTTCCAATATGTCCAGAAATTAGAATGTGCTTGCAGAAGAAAAAAAGCAGTGAAACAAAATCAGGTACTGTTAGGCTGTAAATTGTGTTGATTCGAACACGTCCGTGTATTGCTCTTAAGGAGATAGATTCGAGTCCAACATCAAGAACAATAGGCAATGAATTAGAACTGCTGGGACCCAGGGATTCATAACTTTCGGTTACAGCTCGATCTGTTCGTGATCAAAGGTGCTGAACGGAAATGGAGGTATCCTGGGGTAACCTAAAAGCAACCGGTCCTTGAACTTCCGTCCTTTGCAATGTGTATTCGTGTGTGCGTGTATTCGTGTGTGTGTGTGTATGTATTTATGTATGTATGTATGTATGTATGTATGTATGTATGTATGTATGTATGTATGTATGTATGTATGTATGTATGTATGTATGTATGTATGTATGTATGTATGTATGTATGTATGTATGTATGTATGTATGTATGTATGTATGTATGTATGTATGTATGTGTGTGTGTGTGTGTGTGTGTGTGTGTGTGTGTGTGTGTGTGTGTGTGTGTGTAACTCCTGACATGAACCTGTTAGGCACGTGCGGTATTACAGGAAGACTCGAGAACTACCGAACTGTATTTGGACACGTATATGCAGCTACTAGCTGCACAAAAAGAACTGTGAAGGAAGCAATATCAATATGCAAAAGCATTTACGTGATTTAGATTCGGATTGAAGAGACTTGTCCAGCTGTGATCATTTGTGGTCCGATCATTATTTCTAAGCTACACTGAACTGCGTCGAGCACGTACAATGGATGAGCATGAATGTGGGTCACAGCGACGGGTGACTCAGAAGGCTGTAGGTAACTGGTATCAAAAGAGACATCAAAGAACATAACGCAGATAGCCGGCATAGCACCGATAGAAAACATGATGACAAATACTCACACTTACAGGTATTATCGAAGCCGATGCGTACGGGTGTCTGATAAGCACATTTTGTGTTTGTACAGGACAGCAGTGAAGCAGAACCGTATAATTTTAAATTTTCCGTAACTAGCTAGTAGTGGTGACGTTCTGTGACAATAACCCTCGTGGTCTGTTTGTATGCCGTGAGTAGCTGTATTCGAAATGCAGATGAAACCGTATTTTGCCAGTAGACATGGGCCGTAACTGTAACGGAATGTGCGCCTCGAAGGGAAAGTGGGACAAAATTTCCTTTATTGAATTAGCCCAAACATTATTCAGAACACAGTGTTCATACACAGTATTCAACATTTAGCCTGCCTCTATTCTTCAGAATTTTTCACAGTCTCATTATGAAGGAGTTCACCATGGAGGTGACGAATTAATTCTTCAAAACAGTCGTATCTGCTCTATTAGAGGGTGATTTTCTGTGAACTGTACATTGAAGTAGCGCATGCATTTTTAAGTCTTACGGTAAATAATTAACAGACAAATCGTTCTGCGTGACTTCATATACAAACCTCTCACGCAACAAAGCATGAAGCATTATCCTGAAAAACTGTTATCTACCCAGATAAGTTCCTTCCGTTGGATTCCGAGACTTTTTCAATCATAATTTCGAAGATTTCCCCCACATTCCAGGCGTATCTAATTGAAGTCTACCGACTAAGCTAAACGTGTTTTATTCCTATTGAGATCAATAGTGTTGGTGAGTATAATGTATGATCTATTGACATTCGGCGGAATAATTTTTCGAAGGAAATCCCTACATCGAACGATATTTTTCTGAGCCTTCCACGGACCATCATATACCGGACACTCATACGAGAAACAAATCCATCGCCAAAAAGACAGGCCTCGTAAGCTGAATCGCTTGGTGAAACCAATACTTGCCCCTATTTGTTGGGCTTGCAATGCAGCCTTCATATCACGTGATGCCAACAGAATTGAAAATAGTCACTGGCTAATGTCCAAGAGGGAATGAGAGAGCCTGGTAGCATTTCCGAGCTTTTCGGCACAGTTTTGCTCATAAGATCGTTCTCTTCATTCTATCTACCAAAACGTCTACCTACGAAATATATGCTTGGGCTAGTTATTCTGTGACATATCTAATAGTAGACGCTCCTAATCGCATTAAACACTGAGCAAGATACGGCAAAAATTGTAACAGTCGTGATAAACTGAATTGACAGTCCGTATTGAAATTTCCCTCCACAAATATTCCAAATGATACTCCTCTACAACTCCAATGGCGCAACAAAGAACCATTGTTAATCACAGGAAATGTTGAATAAATAAGTATTATTACCCCATGGCCTGATATATCTTAATTGAGCCACGAAGCTCGAAATGTATTCTGAGTAATTTATCGTGTGCATCACAGTCGACACTACCTGGAAGTCGATAGATCAAACACCATGGAAACTCACCTTCGGTAACGTCCGTAACAAAGTGTCATGGTCAAATCGGTGGTCCCGCGAGCTTCTTCATAGAAAATGAAGAAGCTTGAAGGTCTCTTCACACGGGATGATATCTGCCGTGCGCATCTCTAATTATTTCCCTCCGACCGGTGAGGAACAGCTTGTGATTCAAAATTCTAAGATTACCAATCAGAAGTCTACGGATCCGATATTTCACAGACACTGAGGTTTTCATTATCTCTAATTCCGTACTCTATTTGGCAATATTGATTGTATCAGTTATCAAGGTCGCATCACTCTCGATTGTAATTTGAGAGAAGCTTGATTAGTGCTTGCTGTTCTCGGCGATCTACTGTCTCCGGGCATGGATATCTTTTTTCCAATAAAACCACAAACTCAAGAGAAAAATAACAACTTTTTTTGTCTACAATGATTCAAATTTATCAAAAACGTGCTTCCCTGGTCCCTATAAAGTGATTAGCGAGGTGTAGAACTGGTGTCTTTATCAAAAAGACTGAAAGTTTAAACCGGTAAAAATCGATTGGTATCTGCGGAACTAGTGCTCGAATAGCGAGAAGCCAACCAGAAGAATGATAATGAATAACCGGTAAAGCACCGGCCGCGATCCCTTAGCAAGGCGAATTTTTTCACCCTACTTGCAAACCTCCCACACATGCAGTATTTACGTGATAATTCGAGCTGAAGAAGTTGAAACGATGCAGGCGGACGCACAAACACCCACATAGAGCTAATCGTGATTAACAAAATACCTTATTCAGATATGTACTTAAGAGATTTTAGTCTCCCGTCTAATCAAATAAAGAAAGAACCTTGGATGAAGTGAGGTAGTGTGCCAATCCGCTGAACAATGTAAAAAGTCCCAAACCCCATCCTACCTGATCACTCGCATTCTGTAGTTTGACAAAAGGTTAAGTTTGTGTACTGTAGAACTAGCGTGAAACATCATCATTGCACGTAAATACACATACTTAGATCCTTGAACGCTCATTGCTAAATTGGTAAGGGTCTATCAAGTTTTAGTATCGGTATCCTACATCATGCAATCTACTGGTGTAACTCGCGTATTTTTATCTTTGGCGTGAATACATTTAGCGCGAAAAAGAGAAAAACGTTTATTCAGTGTGCTTGTGCACAACTTCGACTCATGCGAACCTTTGTGTGTTTATGTCCAAGCCGCTTCGTTTCCGAGTCCCTTTCGACTCATTTCCCTATTGATATTATCACATCATTCCAAGAGCTTTATTACTAACGCCCTGAAGGTTGGCTGGTTGTCTAGGTCCACTTGAGCAGCATTCGCGTGGTTGGTCAGTACAGTATGATTGCTAAGAGTTCTCCGTAATTTTCACTCGACGTGTGCTCATGTGGTTCCGTACCTCAGGGCATACTTCTTGACCACAAAAGCCTACGTACCATTTATCAATGATTCATACCGATCAATAATTAAACTACGCAGATTTGGAAACGAAAATGATCATCTCTCCTTCGTGGAAATCAAAGGTGACTTCTGAGCCGATCTCTCACAGCGACAGACACGTACGCTCCACAGATCCTGTGTTGTGATGTGTTACGTCCACTGTTTAGAGCTACTTTTTCCGTCGATTCATTGGTGACCACGATTCGCCCGTCATCACTGTCTTTCTTCGCCAGTTCGCTGTACGCTGTTTATTTCAGCTATTCCACGCAACTCCATAGTTCATATGGTGTTTGTCTCCATTGCATAAACTTGATGGTCTGACCTTCTTTCGCTGGCTGCCTGATCGCTTCGATTTGTCGTAACCTGCTCTTGAATGAAGTCTGGGAATGATCGCGAATGATGGACTGATCGACTCGCGCATTCTGAAGTCGATTTGCCGCCTGCTGTTGGACGGTCCAAAGGACTGGTGGTTTGTTTATTGACAGTGAATGCAGTTTCTTGGCTTCAAACTGCAATTTCAGTTTATTCGTTTTCCAGAAGATCCATACTACCTATTCTCCAACAGAGGGTATTATGGACGATTTTGTTTGGCATTCGGTAATTTTAATCTGTCCTGATATTGTCGGAAAAGCATTTCTCCAATTGGTGACTGTAACTTGAAGTTTTAATTTTTCATGCTTCTGTCGTAATTCAGAATCGTCCACAATTCATTAACCTGTCCTCAGTGCTCGCTAAACCGTATAGTCTACTGAGACTGTGTTGTCTTCCGACTGAAATCGAATGGTCCACCTTCGCGAGTATTCAGATAAATGAAAATGATACACTTTCACTTCACAGGATTCCGTAGAGAGTTTATTCAAAAGTGTGACGTATTACAAATAGCTAAAATAAAGAAGGGCAGATGGATCACAGTATCGTCCTCAAGCATCGATTCCGAGTTACACCAGGTTATTACTGCCCCAATGAAAAAAGAGAGGACAAAATGACTCAATCGATTGCAAATAAGATGAGGAGTCACGTTGTATGGAACGGCCACAACCCGTTTACATCATTTTGTTTGGCTGAAGCCAAACACACCACGAACGACTTCGAGCACACGAGTTTCCATATCAATGGAAACAATCACCCGTAGCGATAATGCGTATTTGCATAATGGCTCTTCGGGGTACTTGAAAGCGGTCTCTTTTCAAGCGAAGGATGCGTTTATGTGGCTTATGTGTATTTATTTACCTTATCGCGTTCGGTTCGTCTGACGTATTCGAGATCATTGTCAATGCACAGTCGTCCATAATTCCGTTTTGAACAATCAACTACTTAATTATTCAGTGAGTAGCATGCACTTTCTACCATATAAGGAAAACCAGGCAATATTCCGCTCTTGCACGGATATACGTCTGCTTGGTATTATATTCCGTCATGCTTCAGCGTAGGCGGTATCCGATGATCGACCTTGTCATGTATTGGTTGGCCTTACCTAATTGCTCTTGAAAGCACATGTAACTCAGCTCTTTTACTTCTTTGCTCACTGACTTAATTTCCTACTTGCTTGCTCGCGGCTTTCTTGCCGGCTATGGTCTGGTTGCATTTACACCCTTACAGATAAATGGAGTGTAATAGTTACTTGCTCTGGGACTAATGATTACGAACACAGTAGATACGAACACTGAACTTGGAGTGATAAGCCCTGAAAGGCCTAAACAAGTCGGGCAGTAATAATGAGCCGTGGAACGAGGCAGCTGTTCACTACCGAAGTTAGTCAGCATCGACTGGATCCGGATCACTAAACCAACACTGACACCACCGGTACAAGAAACAGCACCACAGCCACCACCACCACGACCACTAGGCCAAAAGCCGAAGAATTAAAAGATGTTCCACGACCGGATTCGCCACAGGTAGAAATTTATTATGCTTCCTGTCATGCAACAGGTCTGTTGGTTATTCATTTTTTCTTTGTTTGGAATTACCGTTCATTTTTTGTAACGTTTAGCGTTGTCTGAAGAGCTTGTCACTAGCCCCTGTACCTGCCATTGTGAAGAGCTTTCCTGAAGACAGGTCTGTGAGTCTGCTATGTGACCTATTGTTGAGTATTATGACATGTTCTCTACAGTTCAATCATCAAATGAAACGGGTATTGAAAATGATTGAAGATTCGGGAGTATTGATTTAACTTATCTCGACACTAGTATTCCGTGGGTAAATCTCGTGAACAATATTGGTCCGTCTCCCCTGGCCGTTTCTAAATTAAGAAGTACTTTTTAAATAGAAATACGTGTCCCCTCCTTTTTGGTCATTCCAAACTTCACCCAGTTTAGCTTAGGTCACGTTATCTTTCTTTGCCAACTGAAAACTTAATTTCTTCAGTGCTTCGTTAACTGTTCGTAGCTCCCATCGACCACTCACCTGGACCCTGTTTGTAGACTTCGTGTCGTCTTACGCGACAACACACACGTTAACTCTTTTATACGAAGTGTCACACCATCATTTGTTTTAAACACACGTGACCAATTCAAACTGAAAGGGTCTTTTTTCACTATGAGATTTGTTGATTGATTAATCTTCACACAGTTCTCTTATTAAAAACAATTCCACTAACAACAAAAATATGGGGCTTTCACATTGACAATGGTATATCAGAGATTCACCCACTGAACAGCCAGATAAACGAATTTCGTTTATTAAATGATTCATCAAGCAACACACGCGCTGAGCTCAACACTGAAAACCGCGGAGGCCCTTCGAACGGCTGGGCAACTCATTCATCTACCTACCTAAGTTATTATTCTCAACCACGTATTTTGATGCAAACAATCATTGGCATGCTTCTCACTCGTAATTAATCAAAACATTTTATGCTGACTGCGAAAGGTACTTTTGGAGTACAGAATGCTTACCCACTAATCGAAGTCCATCAAGCCATGAAACCCAAAAAGGCAGGATCGCAGGAAGCGCCTAAGTGCACAACGCCTAGCAATATAACGTTTCCTATTGTTATATATCATAATATGCGTATTCTGCCACCTTAGATTCTCTCGTTTTGGTCAACCTGTCATCAGTAACATTTACGTAGCACCACACTGCTCACGAATCTCAGTTAATAATTTCCATGGTTCATTGATTCCTTTCATTGTACGTGTGCTTTATGAAAATATTTACATTATAGTGGATGACTTTAGTCACGCTTCAACACTTCCCCTTCCATCTTGTGATCTTCGCGACGTCAATCGTACTCCGACTCGTGGTGACTTCCAGTTACACCACGTCCTGAACAACCACTCAAAACATGTCTCCGCCAGGCTAAGTGCAACCACTACCACCAGCGATTACCGCATATTGCACCTCGTGCCTAAAATATACTCTCACATAGGTCATTCATCTCCCACATATTCCAAACAGATAAGCTTCAAACAAAGGACGATTTTCACAGCGAGAACATTACATCTTAACCGTTCAGTGTTTGTTGGCACACGGTGATTAAAAGACTGTTCACGTGTGTACTTTCCCGTAAATTTTCTACGGAAGTGATTAGGGTGATTTTTAATACTTGCTATCCCATGGAAACTGTTTGATTTCAATCTGGAAGAGGGGTCTCTCCACACCTGATCCAGCCACACAGGAGAAAAGAATTAGCCTACCAGATGCTTAACAAAACTGAAGTCAGTCGGCTGTCACTTGGTAAAATCCGAGATTGCACAACTTGATGATAATTTGTCCCGATAGTTTCTAGACTCCCGTAATATCAAACACAGGTGTCGGGAATTCAAGTTTCTCTGCGATCATACGGGGAAATCCCCGAAGGCAAATGTAGATGCAAACCGCCTGAATGTCCAATTTCTGCGGCAATCAGACGACCTACTTCCCATCGTTCTGTTGTCTGTCTCGTCATAATTTTAAAAGGTATCAACAGTATAGGTTCTCAAGTTGCTCAGATCGACAAAGGTAACCAGGTCAACTGGTCCAAATGGTCCTCCAAAGGAGCTGCTCAGATATGGAGCTGATTCTTTAGGTGGTCTGACGACTTCGGAAATTAACAATTCACTGGAATCACACTTCATTCTCGATTTTTGGGGTCCTGTTACAGTTATTCCTATACCAAAACAATCCCATAGCCGGACAGAACCCCAAAATTATTGACCGATAGCATTGAAACTTGCAGAACGCGTTGTGCTGCATCGTCTTCAAACTGAGGTGAGAAGTCCACCCGACGAATTACAATTCGCGTACAAACCGAAGCTCTTTACAGTTGATGCAGTAGCCTCCATTGTGCACCATATTGCCAAACCCTTCAATGATTCCAGCAAGTCAGCCAGATGTGCTTTCCTTGACTGCACTTCGGCCTTTGACAGTGTACCAAGCTCGTTTCTTTTCAGAAAACTAGAATTTTTTGGATGCCCCACATATTTAGTAACTTGGTTGAAAGACTATTTCTCTGGAAGAAAACAATTCACCGACGTAAGCAGAAAAGTCTCCGATTATCTCCTAACCAGTGCCGGTTTACTTCAATAATCTATCTTTTCACGGTATTTATTTTCACCATTCATTCGTGATTTGTCCGTCCACCACCGAGCTCACATCTTTGAATATACTGATGATGTTGTTCTGGGTAGGTCTGTCTCAAATATATCAGACTTCTAAGAATTCTTCGTGAATCTTTCGCATATTCGGAACTTTACTAATCATTCTAGCCTTCTGTTGAACGGTAATAAATCTCATGAGTTTTTTCCCCCCACATGTTAACGATCCGTTGAAGACACCTACACCATTAATTCTATTCTTCTCTCACGCATACACTACGTGAAATATCTTGGTGTTACTCTGCAGCATAATCTGCTTTGGTCTTTGAACATCGACATCACAGTGGGAAAACTGTTTCGCTTGTCGTATTCTTTTAGAAAACTACGCCAGTTTGATGCTCCACTGTCTGCTATTCTTACTTTTGTAATGAAATCCCGTTTTACACGGTAGATTTGTTTTGGTATGGTTTTTGGCTGAAAAGCTTTGTGCTACGGTACTCTAGCTGATATGTACTACACAACACAACGCAGTCTTATTTCGCCTCTAAAACGTCAGCGACAGCCGCATCAGAAGTGTACTGTTGAGAACCAGCACAGATAACCCAGTGGTAATGTATGACCCAAAATTCAAGTTTTACACGACTGATGACACTTTCATACAGGCCATATGCAACAGCCTTACGGAATGTTTATATGGTTCCTATAGTTGAGTTAACTTTTGATGATGCGTCACCAAATCGTTTTATTCACACCAATCGAATTTGGGCACCAGGAGGCTGAGTAGATCTCTCACTTAAGTCAGCCCACTAAGGAATCACAACTGGGACTGGCTGTTAGTTCCGTGTGGATTGGTCGGCTTTGCGGTTGCCAGTTGAAATTTTCGTACACCTGATACAAGAATGAATAGAGAAAAGTATACCTGATTCACATACTTCGTGAACGGTAATAACGGTGAAACTGGTTGCATGCTTCTGAGAAATGTTGCCATCCTTCTACGAACACCGCTTCAATCGAATATTACCAGGCCCGGCATTCCCGATGAAATGTCCTTACTACGCGGAGAAAACTTACCTGCATCGAAGTGACTTTTGGGGGGGATGAAAGTTACACATCATTTCCATTGTTTCTGGTCAAAATCACGCACTTGACACGGGCAGCCGATCAATATTCCTCTCTTGAACGGACATACGCCTACTTTGCCTCTATATTTTAATCTCGCTTCAGCGCGAGCTGTATTGACGGATCGATTTTGCTAAGTACTGATTGGCCTTGCTTGTTTGCGCGTGATAGCACATGTAGCATAGATGTTTTACCCACTTGTTTACCTGCTTGCTTACGTGCTTCCGGACGGTTAGCTTGACGGCGGCGGTCCGGTTTCATTCGTGTTCTTACAAATAAATAAAGTGTGAAAATTACGTATTTTGCTGCTATTGATCACAAATACAAAATATCATTCTACATTATCATGTTGACAGTAACATAACACAAGTATTAATCGAACGAGTCAAGACAGATCACAACCAATTTCCACGTGTACCACCCACACAAGTTGTTTCACGGATTTTTTAATGACCTCAACAACCAGTTTATCATCGTCCTGAATGACTGTTCAGCCACTGCCGTGAACATAGATAACGTGTCTTTTAATTACAAATGATTGAAATGATCACAACTAGTTAGTGGTATTCTGTTTATTTGCTTGAATCATTGCAATGACCTGTTCTGATGCGTGATTACAATGTGATCGTGTGCCCCCATCGTGCGTAGCCAACAAACAGACACAAAAAGACGAGACTGGTTTCAGTCACACGCCTTATAATATACAGTATTTGCCACCCATCGTCTCGAAATGATTAAAACGTGGTATTTTGGTGAAATACTTTATGCAAATCAAAATGTTTTTTGTGAATAGTGTGGTGTGACTATTCTCAAACTGTCACCCGTTAGTAAACTTTTGCTTCTCCTTTGAATGATATAACAGCTTTTACCTGTCAAATCATGCTCGCTATCAGCCATGTGGTAGTATCTTTTGGCATACTGTCCCGTTCCTCCTTTGAGAGCATCTTCAAATACCCAAGAGTCTTGTGTTACCATAGCTGATCCACTTTCCTTCCGAGCTCATCCCACTAATGTTTAACTGGATTGAGGTGCAGTGGTAGTGGCTACCACAGGGGTGTCTTTGTACCGTTGTACCCATGTGAATCGAGTACGACAAATTGCTTCATCACCCTGGACGATCGTCTCAGTTGTTGTGCTCAACCGTGGCAGGATGGTACTTCTAGGTAAACTTGACCATTGACGATCCCGTCTAGAATAACCAGCTCGCTCTGAACTTTCCACTAGATCACTAACCGGATTCGCACTGAACTTCTGTTGTTGCTTTAATCCCACCACTTTAGCCAGTATCGGAGATAAGCCTCCAAATACTCCTTAAACTATCGTGTTTAAATGATAAAAATACCCACTGGTCAGCCGAGTGATAGTTTTTTCATTTTTGAACTGAGTGATCTTACAGCTTATTCTCCATCTTGAAATACCAAAGTACTTGGTATCCTAGTGGAGTGACTTCCTGGATTCTGACCTGGAGACTGCATACCAGGTGAAAACCAGTTTGCGAGCTTTATTTCGACTCAGAATTACGGCAAAACATGTTGGCTGTCAAACTACAGGCTTAGTCAAGTCAAGTCACTAAAAGCTTTCGTGCACCCTTACGGTGGCATTCAAAAGAAACGTGTGTAGGGCTAATTGTTGGTGGGTGGAAGCAAAACGAAACAGTAAATGCAATTTGATTAATAACGAAGGTGAATAACGAGATCTTCGACTACCTGATAGTGGTCTACGAAAAAGTGGACAAGATAAAGGATAAGGCTGGTCCTACATGTAGGTGTGCGATTGAAATATTTTGAAAATCGGTCGAGGGGAAGAGAACGATACGGTTTTACAGAGTGTGCAGTAAAGACCATGATTGGTGTACAAAAGTAACCTATTCATGAAGTTTTCACTAGCACAAAAAAATGCTAATGATGGAGTCACTAAGAATATCGCTAATAGTGTTGCTACAACGAGAAAGCTTTTTCGGAGACTTGATGATAAGCTCAAAATATCTTACTATTAAACCGAGAAAAATAACTGGATGACAGTAAGACTAACAGAGAAAAATTCAAGAGGTTACAAATTGATGTAAAAAATTGTAGGGTACTCAAATTTTCGTAGTCTGAATGAAAGACAGAAAGCTCTCTGTCTTTGGTGAACATCGTTTCAATGTGACTAGTCCAGCAAAAGCTGTGGATTTAAGTAACTCTTAGTAACGGACTGGAGAAGCTTTGGGTAGGTGCTGGTTATCAACGGAATGATATGGGGTGGTAATGAACTGGTTCGGTAGCGTGATCCACATTGAAAGTTGAAGGGTACCTCCGTGCATTTTAGGATTTAAAGGGAAAACGAAAGAGAAGTAGACTAATAGTGACTTTCATTCAGACTGCTTTTGGGGAAAATCCAAAGATTCATTTCTGTTATAGGGACATTCAATTATAACATCATGGACATAGTTGCAACCAGTTAGACTGGGTGAAATGCGGAGCTTACTAATATAAAAGGAGAAAAGAAATTGGGATAGACTGGCATCCTGAAAAACGCCGGAGTTAACTTTGAGAGAAGAGAAGTGTTCGATACCACTTTGTGTGATTAGAGAAACAGTCACCAAAGTTGTTTACTCGGCACAGAGTGGTCTGATCCCCTACAATCGGTCTTTATTGATTCCGGGGGGCATAGATTGTTGAGAGGACATAAAGTTCAGTAGTTTAATTTCTTTTTTGACCAAGTTTGATTGTCTACTAGTCTCTGGTGGGTTAAGCCTTTTGTAGGCTAACTCCTTCCGTCGTAGCCGTTTGAAATGCAGTGAAACCATTCTTCCTAGATGGAAGTACACCATTTCAGTGGGACAGCAAGTTGGGATAGACTGGCATCCTGAAAAACGCCGGAGTTAACTTTGAGAGAAGAAAAGTGTTCGATACCACTTTGTGTGATTAGAGAAACAGTCACCAAAGTTGTTGAAATTACCACTGCCAATGCTAATGAAATGCAGAGTATTCATTCGAGTAATTCTATAAATGGAACGAAATGAATTCGCGTAGTTAAGAAAAATTAACTTGACAGTACGGACACCGTGATCAAGGGTTGGCAGAGACGATTTGTGGGCAACTCGTTCTGGGTTGGAAAAGTGAGCTTAGAGAATTAGGCCGATGTGCAGACTATCAGACGATATTTGTTTGATTCTTTCTTGGATTCGTGTAGGATGCTTACGTATCTCTCATAATCGTGAATCACCCTACAACCAATATCACGAATAAACAGATTAGTCAAAGTGGATATGGGCTTGAAAGAATAGGTTCATAGTAACACCGGTGATAGTAAGTCGGGGCCACCAGACTTATGGCACTTGACTTTTTGTAGCACTGTAAGGATAGAACCAGATGTAACGGGGTTGGGTTCACGGAAATCAAGATATGGAGAGACAAGTGAGAGTATTTCGGGGTAACGGTGATCAAGTGGTTTAGATATTTGATGCTCAGCTTCAACTTTGGAGTGGCATAGCACATTTTTTCGCGGGTTTCCATATCTCCGTGGTTCCTGTCAAGAAGCTCTGCGTCCATATACAGCATATTGCCATGCCGTACTTCAGTATTTTATTTGTGTGAATAGCTCTTTTTGCAGCGGGTTATGTTCTTTTTCCAAGCCCTACGAAGCTTTTTTGAGCGAAGGCGAGAAAACCTATCGGGTCGTGCATGAAAGATTTCAATGGGACAACACAAGTCGCAGCCAAAGTTAAAGCCGTCAATAAGGTGTTCACAGTATAAGGAAATATGGTGCAAAGGAAAAATGGGAAAATCAATGGAGTCGATAATCGCTCTAAGCTTACAGAGATTCACAGGCGTGTAAGCCCGTTTGTGGGCAGTGTGCGACGACTGCAGGGAGTTAATCTGAGATTAGCTTTCGCTAAAAAATTTTGGGATGAAGTGTGGCGATCACTAGTGATAATGAAGGCCTGTTCAAATACTGTGAAAATATTGTAATAATTAACTAACACAATAATCTAAGAAGGCATCGAAGCACATTGGGATATGCACGAGACCCAAAAAACCGAGTTAGGTTCGAAAGTATGAATCATGTCTATTGCTATCACCCGCTTTTATGCACAAAGTCTGATCATGACTTGTAAGAAGGTAGATGTAAATTGTCATGTATCCCGATCCTGTGTCGTACGATAGATAATGCACCATTCTCCAAATCTCGCGCTAAGACCGGTAAACTGAACCCCCTAACTCCGTACTCGCAACGAAGAACACGGAGAACAAGACCATCGGTTCAGCAGTATAATTGGTGCTGGTTTAAAGACAAACATACAGAGATCCTCAGCTGAATATACACTGTTCATATAACCGAGTAGTTGGAATTCAAAATGGATCTCCAGTATCTCCAAAGGTAAGCAAGATAGATGAAATTTGAGCATGGATTTGACCTCTCTGGTATTGATTGGTGGAAAAGGGAGATTTTTTTATCAATCAACTGACTGATATCGTCAAAGCGAGTTTCTGCTGCGACATGAGAATTAAAAAGAACAAGATGACAAAAGAAACCTGGCAAAAGTGTCATATAACGAACTGCCGCGCATTCGATCTACGTTGTGTCGAAATGCAATGAGAGGTGCGACTTTTCGCATAACTTGTGACGAATAGACGAGGTCGCTCAAACTCTCCAGTTTCTTTGATGCACAGGCCGATCGCTACTGAAAAATTCAAATCCATCAATATGGACGACATCATCTCCAATTTCTTTGTACAACTGACTTTCTTGGAAGACTATTTTACCGACGGTTTCTGGTTCATGAGGTAAATTGAAATTTCATGCTATCCATAAATTTGCCCAAAATGAGTGAGCATTAGATGATAATGTTGGTGGTATCAGCATTTCATAGACAGTATGGTGTCTTGGAGCAGCTCACCAACCAGTGCGATGTTTTCTTGAGTGCTTTAGTGCCTTCTGAAGACTTTTTACACGATTTCTGACTGCACTCAAAAAGAGGGAGTGACAGGTTGCAGAGCTCTGAAGTGTCGAAGTTTACAAATTTGAAGGTTTAATGTGCGCAATTTTCCAACAGTATTTTCTATATGTAAAGACCAATGCCAAGATGTGCAAGAACAGTAGAGTTGATAAAGATGCTGTCCTTTACGAAGCATCATCGCGAATCGAAAAAAAACCACTTGTTATTTTGCACTATCTGACAGAATACCAGACTGCTCAGAAAAATGTTGAACATGTGCAGTATTTTCATGAAGCTCATCAAAATCGGATTGCTCGGAGACAGACCGAGCTAAAAAAACGTCGTCGGCATACATGGCTAAGAGGGATGGATAGGTTGCAGTTAAGCCGCTAATGTAAGTAGCGGATAAATATGGAGAAAGAATAGATCCTTTAAGAACACTGGCACTGCTTAATAGATTTCCGGAAACTGTTCTTCCAACTTTGATGCTCTGGGTTATACCTGAAAAAAGAGTTCTCCAGCCAGTTAAGTAAGTATGTGGGGCAAGTAATAGGTCCCACTTTTTTGAGAAGAGAAGTTCGTAGTACACTAATAAACGCGGACATGTGATCAAGAGGGCACACCTTACTGATTATCACTAATCATTGGAGGTTTTTGCAATGTGATGAACTATGCACTCTACCACATCAATAATGGAACACAGAGGCTTATACGCAAATTAGTGCTCATCAGTAGGACTTCTGACGGTGTTCTGAAGGCGCGACCGTACAGCATTTTCAACTAGCCTGAACGCCAACAAGGAAGGTGCGATTGGGTGGAAATTTTTGAACCCCTTTTGATTGCTTTATCCTTTTGATGTGGGAATGATTGTGACAGGATATCAACAGTCAGTAGTGGAGTGGGATTTAAGTTGGTGATTGATAAGAGTAATCATTAGCCCAGAGAGAGGTCCAGCACCTTGTTTGAGTACTGCTGAGGGTATGCCGTCCGGTAAAATAGCTTTGCCTAACTAGGTGAATTGTGGGGGCTTGAAAGCCCTTCTGCTGAAGTTTTCAATTTCCGAGTCGTTGGTCTGATAAAAAACTGGGAGTGGGTCGTTCGAACGATGAATAGACTGAGAATTCATATGGTCAATATTTATATCATCACACGGGAGATTTTTTACTCGGCACAGAGTAGTCTGATCCCCTACAATCGGTCTTTATTGATTCCGGGGGGCATAAATTGTTGAGAGGACATAAAGTTCAGTAGTTTAATTTCTTTTTTGACCAAGTTTGATTGTCTACTAGTCTCTGGTGGGTTAAGCCTTTTGTAGGCTAACTCCTTCCGTCGTAGCCGTTTGAAATGCAGTGAAACCATTCTTCCTAGATGGAAGTACACCATTTCAGTGGGACAGCAAGTGGTAAAGATGTGGTTTGAAATTTGGGTCGTGAAACATAGCGGACGTGATAGGCTAAAATAGTGGCCAGAATGTCGTAAAAACCCAAAAAACGGCTTGAACGGTGAAAAGTTTTCTTTGGATGAGTTCCGGTGAGAAAGACGGATCTGTTTAGTTAGTGTGTAGGATGAGTGATCATGTTTCAGGCATAACTTTGGACGAAGATAAAATATACTATGATCACTGGTGCCAAGGGGCTCACTTAGCCTGACGAAAAGAGTTCCGGAGGATTGGTCAGAATACAATCCAACTGCGAGTCACAACGGGTCGGGACAAAACAAATATCATTCAACAAAAAGAACAATGTGAGCAGAGTTGATATTTTGCATCAGTTTCTCGTGCAGTCAAGCACCTGCTAACCCGCATTATATATGTTTACGTTATGTTTAGACAATAGGCAATTGTACGCTCACAAACGCACAGGAGGATTCATTCGCGCTAAAAGGTGCGACATAGTTAAGACCAAAATAGAAGGGGATTGGAGACAAATCAAGGTGAGGTCATAGGCCACTACCACAGCAACACAAGTTGCGTAACAAACCTCTTTTGGACACAGAATTCAGGCTTTGTCCGGTGAATGATTACTGCTCTCGTGAACTTTAGTATGTTTTCATTTCTTGATGTCATGATGGTTCGGAAAGCACTAGCCGGGTCAGTGCAGTGGCCTGAATCCAACTAATGATGTGCCACTGCCTTAGAGGGTAATTTTCCTTATTGTAGACTCAAATTGTTCGGGATCTACTCACACATTCTGGCAGAGGGAGGATGTTTTGTCCTTCTCATGTACCTCATACTAGAGGTAAACTGGAGTTGGTAAATACAATTGGAGGTGGGATGAATGTCCAATCTATCTAAGTTGATGAGGCTGAGACAACAATGAGTGTGATGTCAGAGTACAATGAATTCAAACTTCCAAGCAATAGTTTGGCATCTGTTTTGCTGCTTAGAAAAACTAACGTGTCGTCAGCTTACCTGTGTTGCCGTAGAACAAAGTGCAACTTAGTCTGCAGTTCATTCTTCGGTGTTGACAGAAACACATCAACAAGTGTCGGTCCAAGTGAGCCCCCCATTGCTACTCCATCTATTTGTTTGTACAGCTAACCATCGATGGGAAATTCGATACGATTTCTGGTTTATCCCTAGGGAATCTCCACATTATCCGCGAGTTTGCATACTTGATCCACGACTTCATCACTTGAGCTATTTATGAACAGAGATGTGACATCGTACGAAGCCAGGAAACAATTGCAATAGTCTATTTTGGGCAAATCCGCCTTCAGTCGAGGGGTACCTTTTACTGTTAATTTTGATTACTTATCACGGATAGGGCTGATGAGTTTGCACAACCACTGGGCCAGCTTGTGCTGAGGTGACTTCACCATTGGTAAAAGTGATCTTATCTTTATTGAACTTATTAAATAATTGTATTGGTAAATATCACTAAGATCAAAGGATGCGGCCTGATACGCAGAAGCATGATTGAAGTCTCCTGCTATCGTACGAAGATTTTCATCCGTCAAAGGTACAAGGAAAGGTAGGAATAAAACATGGAAAGAGTCAACTAGGGCATGTGAGTTACGTCGTACTACGTGAACATGTGCGATAATAATATTGTTGAAACGAGAAAATTTACAACAACGTGAGACAGATGCACACAGTCAGTCCCATTGGAGGAGAAGGAAACAATGCCACTGGACTCGCTACACAACTTGGAATTGCTATATGTGGCAACACAGTGACCTCTTTCCTTTGTGATATTCTGCCTGTCCCGATGGAAGCAGGAATAATTCTCTATTTCAACCACAGAATGGTCTACGTCATCATTCAGTCAGGTTTCATGAAGGCATCTCACACACGGATTTTGAAACGCAGGAGAGGTGAGCAGGTAATTTATGTCCAGAATCTTGATGAACAGAGAACGCATGTTGTTGTACAGAATGCTGGGATCTGTCATGTATTCCGATGGCGAGTGACTAAGGCCTACCTGCTATCCGGCTGGTTTGTGTTTCCTCACATGATTGCCCCATTTCACATTGTTGTTATTTGATGGTTGGTGATCTGAGACTAGTCAACATATGTCTGTTGTTGATAACACAAATAGTTTTGAGTATTTTCGCGGGGACACCATCACTGCGAAGGAAGGTATTACCAAAATATTCCCAACGAAAAAGAACAGGAATTATAAGACAGCCTCTCAAGGGGCGCGTTGTTAGTCAGCTACAAATGTGTTTGATCATCATACTGTCCTCATGTTTTCCGCTCACGCAAATCCAGGCTGTATCACAAAAGGTACAAAGGTATAGGGCATGCTTAAAATATTCCGAACAGACCGTACGGAGCCTCAAGACCGTGGTTAATTTTTACTTATTTATGTATGGTTTTGGTGGTAGGGGGTTATAGTGAGTAGCGTAGGCAGACGATATTCTAAGTTTTGTGTTTGGCTCAAACAGTCACGTGCACAAATAGACACAGACTCTCACTCACTCATTCTCTCTCTCTCTCTCTCTCTCTCTCACACACACACACACACACACACAAACACACACTCACTTACTCATACACAGTGGACAATCAATCAGTATCCTTCAAATGTACAAGGACACTCACACGTGGTGTTGACTTTAGTCACTTTTCAACCCTGAGGGTGTTTAGGCTTATGCATGCGTGTAAGTCTGACTCAAAGTTTTGCTTGCCTTTACGTGCTAATAAACGGATATTTACTGCGAATACAACAGGAGAAATTTCAGAGGGATAGCTATCAGTCAGATAATTATTTTCCCCAACATTAATTGAGCCTGGTAACTAGTTTCACTCAATGGTCCGTTTGTTTTCATCCGTAAGGATGTTGGTTGGACCGACGAAGTTTAGAACGAAGATAGTGAATCCGCGGAACGGCCAGACAACAGTCCGCTGCTTTACAGCAAAAACATTGATATACGGACCATAGCCATGGAACCTTCATCTTGTTTGCTGTCAGCCATTGTGGCGGGTGCCATTAGGACAGGTAACTTACGAGTTACTGACATCGAAACATGGTTTATATTGCTGTACATTGCATATTCATTTCCCCATATACCGGCCTCTTGACATATAATACAAGCTTTGTACCCCGGATGGACTTCACTTCATCAGATATAATCGCATTATGGTCAAAAAACCGAATTCCAAGCGGAGCGCTCTTTCGATTTCATGTTGACATAGGTGATTAGGTCGACTATTTTGAGGTAAGTCGTCAATGAGCGCAGAATACCTACTTCATCTCCATCCGATAACTATGAATACACATTTGATCTACTGGTCTTTAACCAAGTAGTTAAAAACTGATTTCGAAATCTCGGCCGCCTTTTTCAAATGGAATTCCCAGTCGGTCGCACTTATTCGAAACATTGATGAAGATATAGAATACTGATGTCCACACGAAGGATGCAAAATCATCAGATCAGTTCTGTAGTGGAAGAGGATTTCTCGGTTGACCGCTGCAACGGAGTATGCTGCGTCTTTGACACAGAACACCGTTTATCAGTTCGGTTAGTTCATGGTGTGTGCGTGTGTGTTTGTATAAGTCTATGTGTGTACGTATGAATGAATGTATGTGTGTATGTATGTGTATTTAAAATCAGCACCTGATTTCTCCATTTGGCCCCCAATGAGAGGAACCTGATATCGTTGCACCTCAATGATTACTGGGAAGTTTGAATCTATCACCTTGGACCTGCTGATTTTTGACTGTTATATGGTGGATTCATTCTGCACTGGAAGAACCTTTGTATTTTTCTTCTATCCTACCTCAAGCAAAGAAAGAAAGAACACTTCTGCAATCGTTTCAAAAGAATCATATTGCCTGAATCACTATTATCTAGGCACGAACGAAGCATTGTATTTCTTCATCGTCAGTCCCAATACAAAACGCCACTTTAAGCTACTGGAAAACCAGTATGTGTTTTGGGGTGTATACAGGATGAATCACCAGGCAGTATCAACGTTCAGTGCACCAGTAAAAGCCGTAGAATGTATGACACTTTTCAGGCCCGGTCAAGACACGACAGATCGTAGGTCAAGAGCTCCATCATTCTGTTACCCAGACTGGACATCAGCGGTTTATTTAACGCCAATAAAACGCGAACTGTCGTCTTTGAGTCACTGACCATCCACTAGGCTACAACACGATTTCGTCTTCTTTTTTCTTCTCAGTCTACGTGAAATATAAAAGCCCAGCTATTGGCCTGTCTCCGCCTACTGGTCGCTTGTCGACCGCCGCACAGTTACTCAGTGCAGTCGCAGATAGCTACTGAAGCTCTTAGCCCATGCCAAGACAAGGTCGGGTTAACACGCGTCTTTGTGTCCCTTCTTTAGGCGGAGATGCGCAGACGAGGAAAGTGCGATGCTGCCACGGACTAAAAAGAGCAAGGGTGGTTGGTACGCCAGGCTTCAAGCCAGTCAGAACGACATCTCAAGCTGCCGACTGGATGACACTTCCGAATGTTTTTAACAGGTATTTTTTAAACAATGCTGAAGTGGGACGCCTCTCCGTTTTTTCTCCTAAATGAAGTAAACCTTTAGATCTCATAGCCCAGCTACAAGAATTGGCATCTTCCGTCAGGCGTTAACTGAACTTTTTCCAGATATAGTGAACAAGTGTACTTTTCGTAGTCCATGTCATAAGTGTAGTGATTACAAGGATACTTGTTCCGAGTTAAGAGTACTCAGTACTTCAGAGTTGTGAGCTGCAGGTATCCTTAAATGAACAAGATAGACTATTTAGGCATAGATGTTTTCTTTCGAACTTGTTATTGGTCCTCGATCGCGTATGTGCAAATAAAGACTCTCAAACCGAATAAAATATAGGTTTCAGGAGTGGTTACCTTTGACAACTGGACTCTAACTTCCTTAGAGTAGATGAAGCATTTTCTCTCAATCGGCTAATGATTTCTCACTGACGTGGTGGTTTATCAGTGAATAGTAAACAAGTAACGACAGTCGAGATCTACACAATTTCTGACCGAATAAGTTTGCACACAAGCAGACGAGACTCTGAAAATGAATTTTGATGAAGTCAGTGACGTGCGCAGTGACCTTCTGAATGACAGAAAAGAACCCGTTAGTCAAGGCCACTGTACTAAAAGACGGCAAAGAAATAAATCTTACAAAGCAAAGCCTGAAGTCGCCGAATAGACAAGTACCCCGAGGTTGTACATCCGTGTCAGGAAAAATTCATGGTCACAGGTAAACGTCACAAAGTAAATTGAACAACCAAATGAATAAGTTAAAAGCTCAAAGACATCAAAAACGGAGGATCTTTTAGCGGCCGTAAGGGACGACTCAAAATCAAGGGCGCTACTCCATTAGATAAATCCAAGACAACTAAAATCTTATAGTAGCTTCAGGCAACGGAGGGGTTCAAGGAAAAAACTAGGTCTTGCTGGCCCTTTGGCAGACCTTCATTCGGCACCACCAACATTCAGACACGCAGACATTTACTAGAAGAAGGCATTAGGACCACGGAATTATTTCAACATCCTCTTCCGGATAGTTGACTATCAATAGCGTTTAAATGAATGGAAGCTTCTTTGCTGTGTAAAGTCAACCCTAAGATACTTAGGGGATTTATCTGTAGCAAGCATGTCGTTGGCAGCCATATTGGTGTTTGACTGATCTAAGTGTAGTATACTGTTGATGCAATTACTCAGCCTTTGTGTTCATGAGGTGTTCTTTCCTGTTTTTTGCCGATCGAACGCAAATAATCAACCATGGAGGAATGCTGATCCTTGCATATTACTCATCAACATACAAGGAAAGATGTCCTCGTTATGGTACTCAAGTGGAAACACGATTATTGGAGTGAATGGCTTTCAGTCTGATTTTATTAATCAGAAGCCGCATGTGGGGTATTTTTGCTGTATAAAGGTTGCAAATGATTGGAATAGGCTTCAAAACTAAACAGAAACGGCTTCCGAGACCGTGGATTTCGAGCAGTGGCTTACTGTGTGTAACAGGAGGCTTTCGGCGGCGGAAATAATTCAATGGTCTTTCCGTTACCTCTTGTTTCTCAAAATTGTTTACCCTGCTTTTTGCTTATCAACTATCTTCCTGTTTCCACTTCGGATATTTTTTCTTCTTATTTCTTATTGTCTCACCAGTAGCCTCGTCCTTGTGCAACTTACCGTCCCAGACGGTAATAAACAATGCATAAATAACCTGTATCAGAATCGCACTCCTTAGAAGTTGTCAAACAATGCTCTTCCGCTGCTACTTCGCGGTAGTCATTGAGAAGTAACAGACGGGTACTACATCATTTCAAGTGAACGTAAATGCATCAGCTTTATTCTATTATTTTCTACCTATATACTCGATTTATAAAGGAAACACACCTAGACAAGCCAGCTTGAAATAATTGCAAAAACTGTTATAATTTCTACGAAACAAAATGTCGCTAGTATCAATATCAGAATCCTATAGAATCCGGTAAACGGGATGCACTTGTTTTATCTGATCATGGCTTTTAGACGGGTCATGGAAATATCCACATTTTTACAAAGAAGGTCACGCAAGCGATTGCTCTTGCCTGTATAGGCCTTTTGGGAAACCTGAGCTGTGTGTGATGTAACCTTATTGTAGCAGTGGCCATGACACGCAATTCATCCGTGACTACCCTGTACAGATATTTTCCAAATATCTACTGAAGATCGAGCTTTTAAAATTATCATGATATCGTTCGGGATTCTTCCAGGAAATTCCTCTTGTTTTATTTTCAAAGTTGAATCAATTCCCAAAATCAATTTTACCCTACAATGGCACCGTTGCCATCTCTAGAGGTTTTCTTTAGAATAACGTCTAATTTCGGGTTTCTTACTTTAATCTGAAGATTGTTTATAATTTCTGCCTCGGAAGGCGAAGGACTATTCTAAACAATACTGACGGAACTATTCTGTAGTTGCTCACTAACACTAGTGAGAAGATGTCTCCGCCTACGAACAATCTTATTTTATTGATGGGAAATAGACAGTTCATGTAGGATTCAAGAGGTATTGTGACCAATCGTCGCACCACAAACTATTTGCGTGAAACTGGAATCGGATAGCGTCACTTTTGATTAGCTGATTACTTGTGATAAGGCAAGCCACCACTTCACGGAAATCCTTTCACTTTTTATCGATCCATTGTTCTTTCTTTCATGATTCCGTTTCCTCAAAACTTGGACCTGGATTTACCACAGGCACTGAGGAGTTGACTGCTGACGAGAATTAATTATCTAATGAAGATAAATCCGTCCCTACTTCCTCAAGGATAGGTTACAATATATTGTTATGTTACTAGAATGGTGGTCTCCCACCAACATTCTCTCAAGTACGCAGTCTTTTTTGGAAAAGGTGGTACCGCATTCTATTTGAATCTGCAAAATGAAACCAGAGAAAAACGAAAAAAGTCTACTTCCACTAAGGTTGGTTCAAAGACACTGATGATGATGCTATGTGCATGGATGGGTATGACTTTTTCAGCAGGATCCGGATAGTAAACAAAGAAACTCTGGAGGCGGTGATAGAACTACCATCCGTCACCAATTGCGCACTACCTCTCACGTTATATTTTGGTTCAGCACCTGGAAAACTATTTGTACTACGTTCCCTTGTAGCCTCCCTTTTCCCAGCCATTTCGTACATACTTTTCATGCTTTCCTATCTGACCATCTCTATTGGTCGGTCTTTATGTTAATAGACCTTTTTCTCAATTTGTCCTGCGACAGATTATGTGCTGCTGATAAATTAGTGAAGCAACAAAAGTTTTCCGTCTTCCATTTTCATGACCAGATGCTTGATTCCTCAGCACTAATTTGGCTCCCATGAACCCAGTTCTAGTGCATTTGAATTTGTTCTTTGAATTCTGCCGCAAATTAAAATTTTGTTGAAATCCGGATTTTATGGAAGAATTCGGGTTCAAGTTTTAGCTTTGAACGAATGTGCACCAGAACAACGACGGGAACATTTGTATTGCAATCGAGGAACTGCATTTCAGTAGTGAAAATTTATGAACAAATAATACCCGATCATCGATTTAAAAAAAACAACGTCACAGGTTACCGGGCAAGCAGCAGCCAATGAGGATCTAATTCAGTGTTCTGTTTCACCAATAATTTCGTTCCCACCTAATGCAGGTCGAATTCCAGATGTTACCATTGACACAACCGTCGCCTATAAGCGGAGGATCAATGATACCATTGTTTACTAATTTTGACTGGCACGAAAGTGGTCTATATGTTCGGGATTGGAAAACAAGTGAATTTTGGTGCCCCTACCATCAAGGCAGCTCACGGGCCTTGTTCATTGGTTTGTTACTTTGATTATATTGTTTGTGAACTTCATTGGGTATGGAAGCCAACTGACGCGTTATATGTCAGCTTCGAGCATCATTGGCAATTAACTAGGTTTAACTGAGAACGACCCAGACTTTCTAATTTTGGAAGTTAGGTGGAACTCAGACTCAATTATTAATAAAAATGGAAGATTTGCCCACGAATCTATTCGAATTCTCACGCCAGTAATCTATGTAGGAGACCAAAGGAAAGAGGCTTCTGTGAAGAGAGTGATCTCGGATTGAGGTCTAAGTTTGAAGAGCCAACAGTAGATACATACCAAACAGACTTGTCAAAGTTGTTCAATAAGTCACGATCAGAACAAACTAGGTGTGATCCTGTGATAAATAATGATAACATTACCTCATGTTATTTTATTGCATATGCAAGTAAATGTGCACACAAGTGCACTTTCAGCCGGTGTTCTTAAACCTCATTCACGCACAGCTTGATAGGGAGCCTTACTGGATCCATTGCGAATGGTTCAAGTACTAGATAGTATTCACAAATTATTACAGGTCCCTTACGTTATTGTATCCGGCCGATATTCCAATTGCTTGTGTATGTGAGACTTCTGAACAAAGGTTCCACAGGAGCAAGTGAATGATTACACAGAGAGTGAGGCTGCAGAATAGGGTATTTAGTCTTTCGACCGCAAAGCCACCGCTGGTCTGGATTGGAACAACATTCTCAGATTTGTCTCCTAAAGTGTTTTGCTCATGATACCTGACGATCTTCTCTCTGTAATCCCAGCTAACGCGTCGCCTTTCAGTGTCGAAGTCATGTTTACCGACTTCCTTTCCACCATGGAAATTTTCGCTCTGTCTGCATCATACTATGAAATGGGCGGTCCGGGTAGCTAGTCTGGATGACAATCCTTCTCACAGTTCGAAGTTCTTCAACTTAAGCGACATGAAACTGTGGAAATAAATGTATTGTTCCAGCAAAATGCCGCATCCTGGCCACAGCTCAGGCTGTCGGGATCCGCCTACACAAGAGCCCCCCTATAGGCCAAGAAACAATTTGTGTGTGCTCTTGAGCTACCCTGGCCCCCCCCAGCCTACAACAGGCCACAGACCAGATGAATACTGACATAATTCTTGAGAAAAAATCCACATCCGGTCTTGATTAAAGCCTGGATCACAAGTGTTTTCTTTCCTTTTTCATTTCACCCTTAATCTCTATCACTCCCTATTTGTCTAATTGGTTCAAATTCCTTAACTTGCCGTAGCATATTCTGATGTGATGGGAAGAGAACGAGTCACTGAAAAATGAGCTTGGTCACCAACCTGTGTTTCCACAGTACGTGAGATGTAATGATAACTAACATTCATCGATGTTCCCGCCCTTTGCTTTAAAATATCTTTATCGGTCGTTTGGTAAGAGAATGCCTAATCTCCCCAGGAGAAAAGGTCAAATGTTACAATGCGGTCTGTTGGAAAAATGGTCCGCATAGCAAACCAATTAGGCATTTCTATTAAGATATTACAACCACGATTAACTTTTCCGGTTTAATGAGAAATTAAATGATATAAAGCAGTACTCTCAATACACATCCTTCATCTGTACAATAGTAGATGCACGACAGCAAATTTATTTAATGTCATAGGCTTTGAAGGGTAGAACGATAGAACCGAGGAGGACTTACCTAATAAAAACGTGGGTTAATGGAGAACAACAACAAAAATCGTAGCATCTGATACAGCTGTAGACCAGAGTAAAGCTCGATTACCTGCGGATGATTTATGAAGCTGTCGTATAATATGCCAGTTGGCTCCCGTGTCCAACCCTATTTACAACCAATACAGTCAAGAAACGCAAATGAATGCTCAAACACTTTGAGCTACCCTGACTTTATGTGCACCCAAACCCATCTGTCTGTCCATGTGGAAAATGTAATCCACTTTTTCGGCCGTCAGAATTAGTGAAAAATGTGACTGATCCACTGAGTTTTCTCACCAGTCCTTGAATTTCGGTAACGGACAGTTATTTCAGTAATGACATCTGGAAGTCGACCTGCATTAAGTAGGACCGCAGTTACTGGAGAGATAGAAAATTTGACGTCTAATGAAGGATGTTATAATTAAGGGACAGTGGACAGTGAATTGATCAAAAATGTACGTGTGCTACCCAACACTCCGCTCATCGCATCTACTGAGATCAACTGTCTTATTCGTTTAGTTGATGGCTGCTAAATTACCGAATCCTGCAGACACATCGACAAGAAAGAATAAAGCACATCGTCCGACAGTTCACACGTCTGCCCTACTGGAAGATTGCGGAGTATAATTAATATTTTCCATCAGTATGGACCCTTGATGTAAACATTTACGTCACTGACTTGATGTCTTCTGATTTTTTCACGAAAAAGGCTTTATTGATTTATTGATCAGTTGCTGTGTAAACTTCTTCGATTCCCTTGTAGATGATACCATTCTTTTACAGAGTGACGTTGACTAACATGGTAAAGACCTCATGTGCATGCATTTCTAAGCGGAAAAAATTACGTCTTTCGGTAACAGACACTCTTCTCAATAAGTTAGCTCTGTCGCTTTTCAGGGTGCTATTCAACCCCTGACATCAGTAAGCCCCCAACTTTCTCTTAATTCACTGGCGTGATGTACGCTTATGATACTTCTGGAGAGCTCTGTAACAAGACTTTATTCCTGAATGATAATTAAGACAGCTTGCCCGAACTGTGTACCAGGTTCTGTTCCCATTCCGTTTCACCCAATGTTCTCAATGGGGCATATGAGCAGTACTAGGTTGCTGCATCATGAAACGTATAGGTTCAGCAAACCTTTAAGAACCAGCTTGGAAAAATTGTTGGTTAGGTGTTTGACTCACCATCGTTAGCCTCCGGTTTGAGTCCCAGTAAGGTCTTCACGGTGGCTCACCACTGATTACTTCCAAGGAGCAGATGAATCAACTCTATACTGCGCCTTCCCTGGTTTTCAATACCGAGTGGAGAGTTGGAGTTGCTTGATGAACCACGTTATACAATTCTCAAACGTGTTGGGGTGCTCCTAAACCTTCAGTTTCTTTAACAACACCAATCTATTTTCTGTCACACTAAATCTGTCTGTTGATTAACAACACGCTCATAGAAAACCTTCGCTTTGGCATCGTGAATCTATTACGAAACAACTTTTCTTGAACAGACCACCGTGGTTCGAAATTGTCCTTCCCTTCATCTCGACCCATCTTTAGTGCAAAGTTACCCTACAGTTCTATAGCTCAGTTCGCAATCCATTGTGTTTGGACCAGCTAGAGGTACCATTTTCCCCTAGTCTACTCTAATATCAAGGAAGAAGATTCTGTAACCGAATTATCTTCCCCGTCGGAGAAAAAACACATATGCGTTTACTTCTTTCCTGCTAATCACGCAATCTGATGCATATGAAAAATCTCACATTTAGCTCTTTTCCAACAGTATTCTCTGTCTTCATCTGGCGTTCATCAAGTCGTTTCTCTCTCTCCTGAACTTCTTTGGATTGCGAAAGCTCCCTCCCTTGTAATTATCAGTATCTATTTTTCATCTACTTCTCTAATTAGGTGCACTGTCCCCACTTAACTTTTTTCCTCAGCTGCTAACCGTCTAAGTGCTGAAGGCTTATCTTTTATCTGGTGCCTAGAAGAGATCATTAGTTTGATGTGATTAGAACCTGTGATTACACTCTTGTCTGCTACATTCATGTAATCACGTCTTCTGTGCACATGAGTATGCACACCTAATCGGAGATCCACAGATATCCAGAGTTACTGCACGGATACTAAGCAATTGCTTTTTTTTATTGCTACACACCTGTTCATGAATGCTGGTTAGTGGATGGAAATTCCACTTCCATTTATTTCCTATCTAACAAGAGTACCCCAGTGAATACAACCAGGAGAACTGGAATATTTACCGCGCATCTTCAGGTATTTACTTGCTTTGTTTGAGTCAAACTGCTCGTCTCTTGATTGCGTAGCTGGTAGGGCAACCACCTGATCAGAGGAAGTTCACTGACTCGATTCCGGCCAGGATTTTTTGACTAGGAACTTATAAAAATTCATCGAAGTTGGCTACGAATATTCCCTGATTTCATAACCATCTAACACGCAACTTGAACCCGGTTTTGCACTCACGAAGTACGTTCTGGTTCGCAGGCAGGATTTAAACCTTTCCTATTCTATGTCTTAGGGAATAGACAACAAAGTGACCACGTAAACAACACTTTGAGTGAGCGTATTGACCAGTGTGATTATAGTATGCAATCGCAGCGGCAATGTTTTGGTTCATTTAATCAAACCATCGAGGAATTTGAATAACCCAGTTTTATTATTTATAGAAGACGTTAAAGTATGACGGCGACTGAATACATTCAACGGAGTATCCATTGCCGAATAATATCAGAGTGTATTACAGTCATTTCCAGTCAAAACAATCCTCTTCGAAATGCATCGAAATGCATGCTTGGTGGTAAAACGCTACTTATGCAGTAATCAGTTTTGTTGAGGTACGGATAAAGAAGGTTATAAACTTCACATAGTGACGAGAAGGTAGAGTGTGTTTGTGTATGTATAGTGAGGGAGAGGCACTGTTAATGTAACAAGGACGACAATGCACGGCAGGATACTTGTATTCCCACGATCACACAAGTCAAGTCATGGCACACATACAGTCGCTTATATAGGCTTTTTTCCAGACTGCGCGGCACCAAGATTGCTATTGCCGCTGCTTGAGCGCTTCGGCTGCATTCTGTCCATTTTCCTGTGGCCGATGGCTTGATTCTCTTGCCCGTCATTTCCCTTCGGTTGGCCCGACTGTCTCAGTTGACGGCTCGATCGGCAGCCCTTCACCTGAGCTATCTTTCTGGTTGCCGGAGATCCCGCTGCTTCCTCTCTGGTCGTCTGTGTGCTTCTTTTTGCCTGCTTCGGGACGCCTCCGACATATTCGCCACCTGTTCTTTTGTCTGTGGCCCTCGTTTGGTTCGTTCGTTCGCCTTGTTGTTCACGCTGTTCCCTCGCCCCAGCATTCCCTGTTACATTAAGTCAGTTTATTGGGACAGTTCCAAGTCACGCAACACGTATATGACTGTCTAAACAGTTCACCTTGACGCTCGACCTTCAGCCTGAGGGCTATTTTGGTATTTTCGCCATATTTTGGTCATCAGCTTGGACTCCCTAAAGACCGGAAATATTCGCGAAGTCCATCTGGTGTTTCCTATATAAATTGTTCACTAACTTACATAGTACTCTTTATTAGGGGTTTAGTTTTAATCTCTGGCCAAGCTGAAATACAGTTCTCATTGTTGACATAATACTGGTTGCTATCTGTTGATCTTGATGATCATCACGGAATTCAAAAAAACGGAAGGAGTAGTCTCATTTTCTTTTTGGTTGTTTTCCCTTCACAGTTTTGCCGAGAAAGAATGATTCACATTTTGTCCTGAGTACACCTATCCCTTGACGATTAGATATGCAGCAAGCAAAAGCCTTGGTCATTGGAGGGACCGTTAGATAACCTCAGAATTCTGATCAATGTACGCTGAGTCTATCCTGATCACAGAACAATACAATCTCTCAAAGTGTCCAATGTCATTCCAATCAGTATGATATATCGTGCATATCGGTCGTTCAATATTTATCCGAATGATTTTCCCATCAATGCCGGGTATGAACTATTCTCTTAAGGTTATAGTTGTGTTCTCTCCGTAATCCTGGTCCGTCTTTGTTCCTTCTTCCGGACGTTTCCCGTAATTAGTTCCATGGTCTACGCGATCGGTGCATGAATCATATAACCTCCAATCAAATGCCTCCCAAATCAAAACTCGGGTCTCGAAACGTGTCTCTCTCCTCTCGCTACCTGCTTTCAGTATCAGAAATATTCCCTAGTCACGAATTTGTAATTACCTATTGTACTCAATAGTTTAGAGACAACGCCTCCGGTCTCCCAGGTTAGTTCTACGCATGGTGAACTTCTTTTTCATATACCATCTGCTTATGTAGACAAAAGAGACAGTGTGATCATACTAATGCAGTTATAGCACTAGATGATAATCATTTTCAATTGCATATAGAACCCAACTGTTTTGTCGCTTCAAGTAATCACGTATACATTGAGACAGTCTCACACGCACCGTTTTTAACTGTCTATTGATCGATGCATGTTAGCTACCACGTTTAGCCACACATGAGTGTACACACGTTCGCACACCAGTATGACTTCACCCATCCCACGAACGACTTGCTCCAGCCAATCGAACTTTGGCACTGAGCCATACGCGCTTGCTGATTCGTTATTGCTGAGCGGCCCTGCTTGAGCACACTTGGTGGCATGTACTGCTCGAGGTTTCCAATAGACGATTCAGTTGCCTGCTTGTCGGTTTGCATACGTGTTTGTTGATGCACTGACCAACGGATCTGTTGCGTACTGTGTTGTCTGTTAAGTCCGAACACAACACTGATAGGTTATTTTTTGGTGATAAACGGTTGATTTCGTACCACACGGATACTATCGACTGAACACACTAGGATTAGAAGCTCGTTAATCTTTTATCAACGCAATTAAGTCAAATGATGAAGATAAAGATGACCAATATTTTTTGCGGTAATTTCGGACATCCTTTCAGAGTCACTTCCCTCCAAACACGAAGTTTTGACATCCATCCATTCATTCACTCATTCATTTTCAAACTGAAAAGTTAACTAGAAAAATGAACTCATTGCGTGTATTCGGCGCGAGTCGATAAATTACTTGACGCTATCTTCATAAATTAGCAGTATATTCTTCCCCTCATGTGTTTTGGATATGGGGGGTTGTGGCTACGTTTTAAGTAGGGTAGGGGTTCGTGAAACTGTCATTGCATCGATAATCCTTTCTCTACTGTTGAGAAAATATTGACGATCCAACCGCTGAGCTTAGTTTATTGAAACCACTTGCTCATCTGAGGATTCCGTACGTGAACTCGGACACATCACAATGATAAACAAAATGTGGATGCGTTTGCGATAAAATGACCAACCTTATTCTCGCTAGGCAATTTTATGTCAACGGATAAGTATAACAATTTCAGAGTTTACAGATCACAAAATGAGCCGGGATAATGTAGATAATGGAGAAATCCACTTGCAGTTTTCACCTCCAAAAGTCCAACAGCCCAACCCGGAAATCAGCCAGCTACCTTCCGGTTACTCGGGAGTTCTTTACCTACTTTGGCTCTTCCAGTATAGTCAGACGGACGTGAATAACACAAGTGAATGTGCAAAGATGCGCAACCGCACAGTGCAATACCAATTCCGGTTGGAATCAGTGGAACGTAGCCTCATCGCTCAGAGCCCAGTGAGAACAGCCGCACAAGGCTGACCGACAGAATGCAGGGTTGTGGGGTGAATTGGCACAATCTGTGTGGCGGAGTGTATGCCCTACTTAGTAAGTAGTTGATTGCTGAAGTGCCACTATGGACAGTTATGGATTACCAACGCCGCTATGTCCAAGAAACCAAACGGAATAGGGTGAATGACAGCACGCGAACCAAAGAACTGCTCTTTCGTCTAAAAGGTGACTGTCTTCAAGTAGATGGGACAATTATTTTGCGAAAAAGCTTGTTTGTAACATTTGGTTAGTTTTGTTGACCTCCAAACGAGCCAAGTCCGGTGACGGCTCGTTGCCCCGGCGCGTATTGTGTTCTATGATATAAGCAGCCGGGGTGATTTAACCAGAATCAGGCACTTTGAAAACGTAAGTGAACGGAGCTTATTATCATCACTGCTGCACTATCGTTGCAAATGTTTTTTCTTCTAAGAAATGAAATCTGTGATTAAATTGACTTTTTTCGGTTGGCTCTATTCCTTTCTTTCTTTGCTTGTCCAGACTGAAGAAATCAGAGGCTTTGCACGAAAAACTCAACTTGAATACGTTATTGATCTCCAGTCTTCATCCGTCGTGTAATAAGAGGCAGGTTAAGGAGGCTCAGGGTCTGCTACAAGACAATCAAACTCTGATTTATTGGCACGTGCTAACACTAGGAGATGCTTCCTTACATATATATTGGTCTTGGCCACAGCTAGGTTCATCCCAAGATATTGGAGAGCATCCACATCAGGATTAGTGATCCTGACTTGATCTGGTATTCTATTGAAGAGTACAACTGAACAACGACTGATGGGTCGCATTTTAAGTGGATTCGAATTATGTTCGAACAGTCCTAAGACAGTTCCCCGTCTTTGGACGGAAGTTCTCGCCTGACTTCCAGAAACTGAACACTGAAGAGCGAGGCTACTGACACAGAATGTTTACTTCTTTCCTTCACACTCATCTTCGAGGTAATATTTGCACGTGTGCGCTTGATTGATTGGAATGTGAGCAACTGATGAACCCAACGGGGTATAAACCCATGCATGGACGCCATCCAAGCCTTAGCACCGCGTGTCCAGCTGATTAGCGAAGCCGCACCAAAGAGTTTTGTTTTACCCGCCAGAACTACACTAGCAAGTGGCTCCGGACACAGCAAACTCTTCCATAACAGGACCGCCTACAGAGAAACTACTCCGGGAATCAACCACTGTTCACCTGCTAAAATACGCGCATGTTTGGTAACGACAGGCAGTTTGGCAGAATAGAAAATAAAGTCGAGTTAATCAAAATATGACAAGTCGTTGACCCGGGTCGAATTGGATTGCGTGAGTTCGAAACTCATCGGACTCGTTGAATTTTTGAATTTGGGTCAAATAAACGTATATCAGATGTGATAAACGGCACTTCTTCGACTATGGTGTGGGCCCAAAGAGACTTGGTACCATGATTGGTGATCCGGACTGTGAAGCACTTCGCTGCTGCTTTTGCTTTCGAAGTCATATTGTGGAAAGTATTTCGGAAATGGTAAGTTGTTCGGAAGTGTTCTGTTCGTAAATAAAATCTTCTAGTGTCCTGAGAATTTCCTCACTCGTTCATATCAATGTAAAACGCCTACACACACAATGTGCCTACCCGTTGTGATTGGCAATGACTGTCTCTCCCAGCTGAGCAGATTTTCGATGCTGTCGGATCTTTCATGTAACACGGAATACTCTGAGGTCGGAGTAGTCGGTCTGTTGGAAATCTGGCTCCACGGTGAGATTGACGATGAAATAGTTGCACTTGGTATTTGCGTACGAAGTCTTGTGGATTGCCATATTTTACTCTGCAGGAGGTGAGAATCAGTCACTATGTATATTAGTGAATACTGGTGTAAACAAATAGGAATCGGTTTAAGCTGCTCCACAACTTCCGTTAGCTAATCCATCAAAAGGTGTTAACCAAAGTTTTCAATCAATTTAAGCTTTCTTCTGATAGTTAGCCTATGTCCAACGGCATTCTACCAAGACTACCTCGACTCAGTTTCGAAATTTTGGTGCACTATACTGATATTTCGTTTTGCACTGTGGCTGGATATTTTATTCTTTTTCGTGTTAGCTATTTGCATCCCTTCAGCCTGATGAACAGTTTTATTTCCAACTAGACTGGACGCGTTTTTTGGAATCTTTAGCTAATAGCCATTCTCTTTTTAGACTTGATGTCGCTCTGCTCTAGGTCCCTCTGATAACACAATAATCAAAACCTCTATAAATCTACAGACAACAACCATACACTGAGCACACGAGGCTATGTTTGCAAAGTTCGAGAGAGACAAAATAGTCAAGAAAATATTTGGAAGCTTCGTGAAATGGTTGCTCAGAGGCGCATATTTTTTCTGTCACTTGGGACCTTCGCGATGTGTGATGGCTTTTGAGCGATCTAACTGGTGGTTTATCTGCCCGCATATCTGTTGCTATCCAGAAAGACGAGCTGAATAAATCATTCAACAACGCAACAGGATCTTCTGTTTCTGTGATTCTCCGAGAAAGTTCGTCTTGGGAACCTCCAGTTTTCATGCCCCCATGTGGACGTCTACAAGGAACTGTCCCGGATTGGATGACTTCAATACCAAAGTGTTCGTGGAGTGTGAGGTTACCCTCAGTCCTATTCATTCTGATCTTCTCAACCAATATTAGAAGGATTCAACGACTTCAGACTGTTTGCGAACAACAATTACAACTCCTATTGCAAAAAAGGTCCTCTATAATCGGTTCCATTTCCTGCACCTTCGTCTCAAAGATTTTGAAAGAATAATTCTCAAATAATCTACTGGTAGTTTTGATGTTACAGACTCTGATTAGTTGGCTCATCGGAAATCACGTTTCACTCTCGGCGCTCTAGCTGGCTTGAGAGATTACGTTCAGTCCGTACTCGATGAGCGGAGTGAAGCTGTGAGAATGAGCTTCTTAGGCGACAGCAATAGATTATGTCGCATCGAATGGAATTAACAGCCTCAGAAAAACATGAACTCTTGTCATTGTATCTGGATGACAGGACAAAGTGTCCCCGGAAACACACGACCGGTTTCGCAGTTATGGCCGCTCATCAGGTATGTATACCCGGTACTCTTCCGCCAAATCATTCCTCCTACTTGAGCACTACACGGTTGGTTCACAGCTGCAATCTCAAGTATAAGGATGACTGGGCGGAAGAATGCGGGGTACGCATACCTGATGAGCGAAAATGGTAAAGTTTTTCCAGAGAACTTTTGTCTTGTCATCCACATACAACGCCACACTACTCATATCGAAAATCCATACTTGGGATCATGTGTCTTCGTTCTGGAGGCTACCCGTGTTAACCGAAGAATTAGCTTTGGAAGAATCACCTTGTTATTCAAAAAGTGGACTCCCCGTCCATACACGCTCCATTCAATTCAAAGGAGATTAGAGCTATGAACTCTTGTCATTTCTGTCCCCATCCACAATCCGGAATGATGACTCTGTGCACACTGTATGCGCAGAGGCATCCAGGATTCCGGTTGGTTTCCGCTCTCTTCTAGCATGAAGTACCCAAGTCTTTATCCCCGGTCTACAGGTTTTTCTTTGAAAGGTGTCGAAAGTTAAAGAGTGGTAAAAGGATTCAAGTATTTGACAGGAAATACTTTGGTTCGAATCTGGCCACCCCAAGTGGTGTAGTGTCAAGGCGTCTGATAAAAATCCCGAAAGGTTGCAGGAAGTTGACGCATCAGTGGTACATCAGTCGTGGTGTAGTGCAGAAATTTGTTGTTGCTACAATCTCAACTGCCTCATTTTTTGACACTCAACCAGCTCATTCTTCCGTCCACAATGCACGAATGATATGGACCTGACCGCATCAGACTATCCACTTGTAAACTGCCAGTCAGTCGTACATACCCAAGCAATCATTTAGAATTTTGCTCTATTGTGGTCCGCTCAAGCAATCGTACGAGCAATCGGTCCGTTCCACACCAAGTGTTTCTGGCCTCACAAAAACAGAGCAGATCTCCCTCTCCCTTAATAGAACACCCTGTAAGAAGTCACAATTGGAGCTGTTCCACTGTAATATTTTTCCCACACTCGAGATCGATAGGAGTACACGGGAAGCTTGAATCTGGTGCCACACCTTCCCTTCCTGTTCGAATGTGTTGAAAATAAATGAACGGAGACACTTTTTACACTGTGCTTTCTCTCTATAGGACGATATCAGTTGATTCTGACTACCTTGCTCAGTGCCCAAACTAACTGCCGTCATCGAAAATTCCTTTTTCATTGGTTCGTTATTTATCGTTACCCTGATCGAAAAATTACATCAGATGAACGGACGATCTACCGTTGGATAGGCACTTTTGTGACTTATCAGCTGATCTCTTGGTCAGCATTATGCAGCAGATTACTTAGAGACTGTACAATACAGGAACCATCTAATAGATAATTATTTTAGTCGCAGTCTACTCCTTACTTTCTCCGTTCGATTCTTATGGATCAGTTACGATCGTTGTGGGACGAACAGTTTGAGACAGTGTGTGTGTGTGTGTGTGTGTGTGTGTGTGTGTGTGTCTTTTGTTGGCTAACGAACGTGGTTTGAATCATAAACTTCATTGGTTTTGGCCTCAAAGAAAAAGAAGGCTGGCCAATCGATCAGTCATGGTTTTTAACTTCGAGTGTGGTCGAATCAATAGCTATATCGATAACGAATAATTCAGTATTTCAGGCCCGAACGAGGTTCGGAGTGCATCGAAAAAACGATGCGCCATATGGTGTCTACAGAGAAAATATGATGTGAATAACACAGCGCTGTCCGACGAAAATTATGAACCGAAATTTCGGTTACTGTGGGTGACCTTCCTCAAGACAGTTATACAATCATATGACTCTGAGGAATCAGTTGCAAGTCAACGAAGTGTGTGTGTGTGTGTGTGTGTGTGTGTGTGTTAGATCGCTTTTCGATTGGACTAATTGGATCTTAGTCAATGCGGCTCCCATTATCCAAGCCCGTGCTGACCAGGACAAGTGTCGGTGTGATCTTTGGGTTTCACGTGTGTTAGTGAATCTATCATTTCGGTTGACGCATACAGGGTGGGTGCTAATTGCCAGAGCTTTGGTATACAAGCGCTCAATGCATGTTTTCAATTCGCGCTGGGGAATTTTTGTGTTTCCGTAGTCTATACTGTGCTCCTCAGCTATGGCTTGAAGAGAGAGCGTTGAATCACACTCTAGTTTCGCTAAGGCTGTCGTATTGGAGGGCTCCTATTTCTCTTTTCTTTTGTGTTCTATTATTCTGATCTTAAGTTGTCTGGATGTTTGTCCAGTATATTCGGCTGGACATTCCTTGCAATTGATTTTGTAAATGCCATTGTTTTGGTCCTGCAAGTTGATTGAATCCTTGGCTTTGGTGAGGTGGCGAGACAGAGTATTGTCAATCCGAAAGAATGTGCTGGTATTATTTTCGGTGAAAACTTTTTGGATAACCTCAGAAGTGCCTGATCTGTATGGAATGTCGATGAAAGTCAGATGGTCTTCGTCTCCAGAAGCTTGTGTTGTTGGTTTATTTTTTCTCCCCAATTGATTTCTTATTGGATGTGTCGGGTAGTGACTGTCGTGAAGGTCTTGGCTTAAGCGGCTCATTTCCTCTCCACCAGTGATATCCTCATTAGGAAGTTTTTCAGTTCAATGATTCCTGTTGAATTTTTTCGCTGAGGAGCTAGTAAACCTCCACTTTCAGTGGTTTGGAAGTGAGCGATAATACAGAAAACAGCCGTCCGTCATCGGGAAGATAAATGATGCGAACAATAATTTTCAAGCATTCCCTTCTAGGTCTTTATGTTAATATCGATTAAAATAGAAATCGAGAACTTCAGTTCCACAACGAAATGATGAAGCGGAAGTGTTCATCAGTGAAGGATTATTAACGGTATGATCGCACGGTTCTAACTTCCATGAAGGAACAGAAACGCGCGAAATTCAGATAATGTCCAGAAATATTTCGGTAAAGATTGTCATGCAAACAGGATAGGACATTGGTGAAGTTAACGGCCTCAAAATACTCAGAACCACATTCAGAAGGAGACGAGTGTAGTCTGTATGCAACCCACTAGAGCAAAACTGATCTTACGGACAGCCAGTTGGATCACCGCAAAACCCGCTGCAGACTGCAAAATAATCCGTATGCACACCTAGATATCAGAACGTCAATCACCAGCGTCGAATTGAAACAACACACGACGCGTGCGCGCAGGCATGTGACGAAAGGGGAGCTGAAAAGCGTCAGTTGCAGGACTATGTCAAACTAGGCTGCAGGTATGAAAACGGACTATTCGAAAAGAGTTATGACCTTATGAATTGTCTGATTCAGCTAATACGACAAAGTCTTCCACGTTTTGTCTTCTACTGACATCCAGAGTTTACCAGTAAGCCAGATCCGTGAAAATATTGCGCAAAATTTCTTCATAAAGTCAATGATTTTGAGTTCCTTTTTACATGAAGCATACAAATCAATTATTAGTCATAACAAGTCAGTCGATTTTCTCTGTGACTGAAACCAGTAAAGCATGTGAATCAGCAGACATTATTCAGGAGCTTTGCCAAACAACTGCGGTTTGTTATACACTAAATTTCCATGGTATAGAAAAGCTCTTCAATTGCACTACGACGTGTGATGTCTAAGTAATTTGTGCAGTCCGGATACTCAAATGATCCAGGCTTTTGCAAAGATATTAGATGAATACATACGATGGAAACAACGTTATTCTGTCAGATGCGTCTCTGAGTGTGCGTACTATAGTCAGGGTCAGTATTTGCATAGTCAGGAAAGTAACTATTCATAACTAATCAAGAATGTTAAAGGGGCTGGCAAACCACGAAGGAAGTGTTTATGACTGGAAGAGGGCGGAGAGCTACATGTTTGATTACCAAGGTAAAGCTAAACGGATACATCGTTCACGCAGAGTACACAATTGGGATAGATAAATGAGAACGGCTAGAACATGTGTGCACTCGAACCTTAAGTGGGTTGGTCAGATTGGTACTACCAGGTGTTGGGTTGTTGATGACTCTATGGCCGTATCGTGAACTGACTATCCATCGCTTTCTGTAGTTTATCCGGTAGGTATTCAGTTAATCGGTAACACAACTGTCTCTCCGTTTTTCCTACGAAAACAGCTAAGCATCCGTAAATAAGATAATGGACACGGTTTGATGTGGCACACACAGGAGGCTGCCCTTTTATCGATCATGCTGATGCCGGTGCGGTTGGGAAGAAAACGGCTACATCGGCTAGTAAGTAAGTGCTTTCGATGTCCGAATTTCAGCATTCAATTACTGGCCGTCAGAGGTCAGCCGTTTATTCAGTGAGAATATCCGAGTCTAGTCGAGTTCCCTTCAGTATTACGAATTGCCATTCTTTTCAATCTGGCCCCAGTTTCGCAGAAACGTCATACAACTGTTCCCTTCCTGTTAGGAATCATCAGCACGGCACATTCACTCAGGTCCACTGGGTCTCGAAACCAGGGGTGAACAATTGTGACTGACCGTATAAATAAATACCCTGACTTCATCATGCACGTTTACAAATGTTGTTAAATGGCCCAAGATACATTCAACATAACTGAATCTGACCCCTCTGTGAAGATGCCCAAATTTAATGGACGACCGTTTTTAATTTTATCTATCAGCCGCATAAAACTGTTCATTTTGCTTCGAAAATTTAGTTTACAGGAGTGACCTTAGAGTTTCTGTCGTAAGAGCATGAGAGGGAAACACTATTTTACTTTCTTGCTCACACACGCACACACATCCATCCGCACACGCCCGCACGCACACAACACCACACAACTAAACGCCCGTTGATAAGAGGAGGTCCCTAGGAGTTATTGAATTGCACCGGGAAAGGTTATCCGCGGTAACAGAAACGTAGACGAAATACAACATCTGCCAACAACGTTGTCTTATTAGCAGCATACCTTTCATCGTAGTTACTGACTTTTGAACTACAGTGATATGTTGTAAATTGTGATTAATTTACCTTAATTGCACTTTTCTCTGCGTCAATACAATAGTTGTACTCAGGTCCCAGCAGATAAATCGTCCAGTATAAGAGTCGTTCGCTGTACGGGAAATGCTCTGCTAGCGTTCCGTGTCCGAAGAGTGCTAAACCGTGTGGTGTATAAGTTCAATAAACCTTTGGGAGCAGTCTCTGATAACCTTGTGGTAAAGATGTTCAGTTCAGAATCTTCCACCCTGGGCTCGAGTCCCAGTTGGGGCTCGGTGTATATGTGCTGCTTACGCAATGTGAACGTTCAAACCACTGAAAACCACGAAAGCGCTGTACAGTTGCTTCACTCTTGTTCGGAATCATCAGCAGTGCACATCCAAAGAGCCCACACTGGAACTTGGACCTAAGGTCAACGAGTTTATGAGTCGAACACCTTGACCACTAGGCTATCTGGACTGTCTCTCAACCGTTTATTGAACTAAAACACCACATGGTATAGCGCCCTTCCGACACTTGGTTCGGAGGTTAGTAGGGCATTTCCCACACAGCGAGTTACTCCTATACTCGATGGCTTCTCTGTAGGGGCCCAAGTAAAACGTAGGCATTCTGGTAAACAATAATCGTTCACCTGGGTTCGAATCCCAGTTGAGAGTCTCGTGGGATGTGCACTGCTGATGATTCCTAACGAGTGCAAGACTTCTATGGATTTGAATAGTTTGTACTTTCGCACTGAATGATAAATCTCATATTATGTCAAGTATAAATATTATTGCTCGTAATAATTACTTCTTTTTCTTTCATTCCACACAGGTTGTACAACATTTTGGGATGAGTATCACGTCAGTTTAGAAGCTTCCTAGAGAACGAGTGATCACTGATTGCTGGATTTGAACCACGGAAGTTGCTCACGACACAGTCGCCGAGCTACGTTTATGAATAATTATATCGGCTGGTTTTCGTTGGCTGATCACTTTTTTTCTACTTCTAAGCACTGCATTAAAGCTCCCTTTAACCAAGCCCTTTGGGTTGTTCCAATTCTAGATTCTACGGAGAGAAATGTCTGTTTGGTAACGTTTCGGTAGGTCCCAAATTCGTGTTCATTTCGGTAGGTCACGTTCGTCGCGAAACTACTGCACCACGAACAGATCACGGAGTCAACGGAATGTTTTGACATGAAAGTGACCAGTCAGTCAACATCCTTAATAGTTCCAGTTTTCTCGCCGGCAACCGCCAAAAAGACAACATCAGGAATTCCGGACACTTCTCTCCCGCGTTCAATTCCTCGTGGCGCCTTCTGCCACTTTGCCCACTACTCAGCATCCGACTGGTCGTAATCCCCTTTCTGAAAAGTTCTAAATTATTGCTGAATAAAAGCATACTATAGTGAACAAGCTCGTTTCCGGTAACTTCATCCTTTGGTTAATGCTCTTGCATATGCGTGATAGGGACGCATATTTTTGGAGGAAAAAAGTGTTTACAATATTAAATTAGGATTGGTTGATCAATACTGTAGGTGTTGTGCTGTTTGGAACAGTACGGGAGGTTGAATATTTACGGTTGGGAAAATTCGAAGCAGAAAGTACTTCTGGGACGGGTTGACTACTTACTGTCACTACTAAAGGGTCACCGTCAAGGTCAGTTTGATTTCGTCTCCAATTTTCCGATCGCTGTCAAGGTAGTTGAAATGATTTGACAAGTCGCTTGTGTGAACAACACGATGGATTTAGCAGTCTAATGGCTACTACCTCCGCAGCTCCCAAATGGATTTGACGAACGGTCTTCGAAGAATTCACAGGTAATTTGTAAACTCTCTTGGAGGCTTCGTTGTCTATCCGATGCTCTGTATGGGCAAGGTGCGTTACGATTGCACTAGTCATGACTGTTCTCGTTCCCAACCTCGGTCAAGCCAGTTTGTGTTCCTTGATTTTTTGAGACCGTCACAGTGTCTTTTTGCCCACATAGCCTGATGAACACGAGTAAAAAAATGAGTAAGTTAACGTGGAGGAGGAAAGGACAGGCTTTTTGTCTTAAGAATTCATAGAAATCATTGACCAGATAGTGAAGTGGACTTGTACAGTGGGGGCGGAAAAGTATGGGTGGTTCCATCTGTTAAGTGCCGAACTAGCAGTTCACTCTTAACATCTCCTTTGAAGGGAAGTTGCATGTCCAATTATTTCTTCTTGATGGTTATTATCCTGGCCACTTAGGTACTTCCAAAATGTTCTTTCCAATGAAACTTTCCGGATACTCGTTGTTTAGTAGCGTTTGTCAGAAGTAGTATATTTCTTCATTCGGGCTCTCCTCAGAATAGATCTTTGGTGTGCTCGAAGCTAGGGACCGGACTAGACACGGTTTGTGTTTTAGAGACAAGAAACAGGCAAAATGTGTGTATTGTCCTGTCCACAGTGGCTCGCGATCTATCCTGTGGATGGTCTAATTCTGTGGGTTCGAGAAACAGAAGGAAGCTCAGAGATGGCAAAGCAGGCAGTGCAAGATCGGCTGTCTAGATATTTGAAGACCAGATCGGTCCTCTTACCAGAGATAGCGGGCGACTACAGACCACCATATCTATCCAAGTTATGTATTTTCAACTATAATATGTAAACGGCTAGAGAACGGGCTACAGAAAAACCACTGGAATTTCAAACAAGTTCTTTCCTTAATATTCCCTTAGAGTCATATCAGTGTGAAGAAAAACCGATAGGTTATCGGACGAAGCACTACTTCTATCTGTCAACGTCATCGCTACTTGTTCAAGCTCTTCATTGTCACGTTGAAGAGGAAACTACCAAAACTTCAGAATGGTGTACGTATATTGAAATATCATGAGTGGTTGAGTTCAGCCCTTCTTACCTGAGTTAGAAAAGCACAAAAAGTATGAAAAAACCGAAGCTGTTCAACACTTATCGACAAATAAGAAATTTATGGAGTAAGTCCATCTGTTTTCCAGTGATTTCCATTAGGTCCGTGCCAGGTAAAGGTTGGTTGAACAGCATGACGCGTCTTGACCGCATCTCGTGCTACGTAAGGAATTCAGTGAACACGAAATGGAAAGTGAATAAATTAGGTCTTAATCTTACAGACCCATAGTCTCGGAACCCCATTTCTTCGAGTGTACGCACCAATCTAACCAACTCCCGGAAGACTAAGCGAGCCAGTAGCCAAGGAATATAACGAAGGAAAAACCAAAAAAACAAATAAATACAAGTAAACACGGACAGAAAACAGAAATGTGGTAAATCATGAAAAAATTATATTTAATTATCAGCAGAAAGACCAGCTTAGATTTTAAGAGGTTAAGTTGCCGAAAACGGGAGTTACTTGAAAAGGTCACACGTCAGGGTACTAAGTTTGGAAGTTTGCGCCCAGAGGCCAAAAGATCAAGTTTCTGTAATGAGTAACTTGGTTGGGTCACGGCCATCCGAAAAGTCAAGGTCAAATCTGAGAAAAAGCTCCAAATATACACAAATGAATAAGGGAATCGCCATCTGCGCAGTGGAGATGTCATCTCGACTGGTGATGAAAAGCTTCGGATCTAAAGGCCAAGCCTTTGAACGACACCAATCTAAGCTACAGCCAACAGCAATTGTCAGAGGTAGCGGGAGCATTATGAACACGTTGATGTTGATGAGAGAATGTGTTTTTTCACCTGAGATACGATGCGATAAAAAAGTAAACGGCTGTTTATAGAACTCACTGGGAAATATTTCATTTTGCAAAACCTACCTGAATATGGACTTCTCATCAGATTAGCAAGCGTGGGACACTGGTGACAAACGAAGAACTTGATGCACCAACTATTTTCGGACAAGATTTGAGTCCACCAGGGCAACCAGTGAATGTTCTCGAACTCGAAGTACAACCAGCTTGATAGAATGAGTCACAGTTTTCTCGACGATGGCTGATGCCACTACTTCAAGTCCCCTGTTCGTATGATCTGGGAAATAACGGAATGACTGAATCAGTTATCACGTATTTGTCAGTGTTGAAATTTCAGAATTTGTGTCTAATTTATCCAGTTAACAAGAACAGAAAGAAGACATATACTGTAACGTGCAAACACTTCGCTCAATCTTGTCGATCGTGTACGTGAAACATCGGTTTACATGTGGTACTGTACATGAAGTGCACACAACTAAAATGCGGACTATGTTTCTTACAAATAAGACAGCAATCCTTGTGGGGATGTGTGACTAATGCCAAGGAGAGCAAGTAGATCTCAAAGATTATTTCAGTGCAAAACAAGGGGGTTTGCTGTCTAGATCAACACAGCTTCAGCAAAAGACACCTATTTTGTATTGCGGATGCATAATCAAACTTTGAAAGACCGGGTCAGATCAACTCGATGACCTTGTGGTGTGCTGGTTGCAGTGTTAATTCGCCGAGGTTGCACGAGTACGATGTGTAAACATACAGAAAGAAAACTCGGTGAGCCGGAGCTCAGCAAGTACATAAGCAAGCATCAACAATGGCAATCTATACCCGTGCGCGTTACAATATGTTGAAAGTAGATACCTCGTGGTAGCTGATGCTGAATTTCTTATCCGAATTTGTTTTATGCAGTCCACCTGAGTCAGTGAGTGCAAAAGCCATTTCGGAATGTCTTCGGTCACTATTTGAGCGAAATATAGCTCTGTTCTGCCGATGTGCATGTCACCGCAACTACAAGTGGGCTGGTAGAAGACAAGAGAGACATTAATATTGGAGCAACTCTCAGAGCGGTCTTTGGATCCTCATCCTGTAGTGGACTGCACTATGCGTAATCGGGCTACCATATATCTTCGGCTTAGAGCTAAGCTTACGTTTTGGAACAAATGATTGAAAATGACTTGCTTTTGTTCAGCTGTTGAAACGAGTTCCTTTTTGCCTTGTTGTTCACTGTAGTGCTCAATGACCTTTTCCAGATAACCAGTGGCCAAAAAGATTTCCGTGATGAAATCTTCTCTCTTTTGAACTTGATCATGAGTGCACATGTTCCGGGCCCTGTGGAAAAGTGTTCCTAGAAAATCGTGTTTGTACGCGACCGGGGTGAAACATAACTTGAAGACACGAATTTAGAGTGTTACATTCCCAGGGAAATATAAAAGCTGGAGTTTTAGCAAATGTCCGGATAGTCAGGGCTATTGAACTCCACCGAAAACAGAACAGAATGTTCTGTAGATTTTCTTGGCTATTTCTAGCTCACTCTAGCTCAGGTATTTTTGCTCGTAGAGAAATCGCGGAAGGACTAAAAGTTTGTGTACTTCCAAAGAGAAACCAAAGCATGATTAGGCTCTTTGATTACACTGACGGAGAAACCGCCGCCATGTAATCGCCAAAAATGCTTGCTGAACATTTAGCAAGTACCCATGAATACACTTTATTCCTTGTCAAAACCGAATTATGTATATAATGTTCAGACTCGATGTTCTCCATTGCTGGCTTGACTGAACGACGGGACACATGTCGGAATGGGCTCCTGATCGCTGGGCTTAACGATCCTTGAAACGCACACTCCTCGCTTTTGTGCTCATGGATTTTTTAATTTTTGCTGTTTCAGATCGAACTCAAACAACTCCCCGTGGAGTAACATCGATCCTTGCATACTACATATGGTTGTCGTTTGTGGAGCGTCCAGTTTATTTTCCTGATGGTAGAGAAATGCATACTCGGGAGTGGAATATTTCACTATTTTTATGGAGATAAACTGAGCTTACCACGGTTGAAAGTGCTTATCTGACAGATGTTGTTCAGAATATTTATGTCAACGATAAAACGTCTTGCTCACTATTCATAATACATTCACTCACTCATGCTTGGTGATCAAAATACAAGCAACATGAACCAGAAAAATGTTAATTTTTGAGGTGGATAGAGGAAATAACACATGAAAGAACGAAAAAATATTCTCAGTTAGATTTTGCAATGAATTTCTACACGTCATTGCAAAGTGCGATTTAGAGAAGTAAGCTTCCTCGTCGTTTCGTTCATCTTGACCCATCATCATACTGCCAACATACAGTGACCTCCTGGTACCTTTCCGAAGAAATTCAGACTCAATCGTTTTTTGATAGGGCTATCAGTTAACATCCCGGGCTATATCGTGAGGTTTAGAGTCACTTAAAAATGTGACCCCTGAAGAGGAATTCTCGAAGCAGCTGGCTGAAATGAACTCAAGGTTTTAAAACTATTTACTGCAGTTGATACCTGCTACGTAGAATCATGATCAACCGTGTGTGACGTACTATCGATGATATTATCAACAATAAAGGATTTACGTGGCTTTAAATTAGATACTAACGGCCTCAGACTAGTTATTCTTAGAAGACTACTCTGCAGAACATCAGTCGTGAAATTGGTCCTGTGCAGATCGCACTCAGCTCGCACCGGAATGTGCTTCGCCTCAATCGGGAAATGAAAACAATTCGGACCGGTACTCCATTGTAGTTCGTGAATGTGTCACGTGCTCCGACTATGTGGTACAAAAGTACACGAAACAGGAGTGAAACCTGGGGTGATCCGGGGGGAATCACGTGATCGGAATTCGAAGGTACGCATTGCCTCATAGTCCTCGCAAAACCCAGCCAGGTGGCATTTTCAAATTGGTTCGAGGGTAGTGCATCAGTTCTGGTCCGTGATAAGGAGAATAGGGAACGAAACAATGGAACAAGCTTGTGTTCCTCAATCGAACGAGTGCAGTTAGGTCGGATATGAGCCTACCACAACTATGCCTCATGCTATACCACTCACGAGAGTGTTTATCTTGTTGACGTGGACACATTTGTTATAAAATTCTACAACTGGAAAACCATGGTCACCTCTAAGGTTCAGTTAGGATAATGACCCCATAACAGCCCTTGTTTGATTATAACGAAGAATTTATTTTCCATGTCGGAGAAATAAGTTAGTAAACGTTTTTCCACCTTTAAGTACGAGGAGACGAAAATAAAGCAATAAATAAACAGTGCCGTTTAGTGGTATCGTAGCTCATGCACAAAGTGGTGAAATAATTGCTGAGGATAGGGACAAATCAACGTATGATTTGCGGGACAATTCTATGCTCATCACAAGCTGTGGTAGAAGTTTGCACGTAACTTATTGCCCCTTGTTTTCCATTTGTGGTTAACATTCTCTTGTGTTTTGGATCAAAGAAATTGTAAATTAGCTGAATTTATTGCGCTGTTTATTTTCCGGGGTGGTAACACTACCTGGAAAGTCTTTTGTTTTTATTAGCCACGAAGTAATATGCACAAGTGCGAAAAAATGTTAGTATCATCAAGCAACCATCTATGTCTGAGATTGGTCGATTTTGAAGGTTATGATTTCATTCGAATTTCGATAACACCTGTGACTGGTCAAGTACTTTTGTTTAAGCTTGGCGGGTGCGTTAGGCATTCCTCTGCACGATAGTGCGTTATGCGCACGAACACAGTTTTTATAAATCACTGAAGCTATTTTCCACTAATTTTCACCACAGCAAAAAAAGAACTTAACTCCTGATACCGAATGCCTATTCTGAGATATGTATCGCTAACGCGTTGGCTTTTTCATCAATAATCAGTCGCATTCACCATGTTGCATCGTCCGCTGATCGTGATGCCAGGCGGGTAGGATTTGCTTTGTTTACGGCGAAGAACTTAGTTGACGGAACAAATTCACTCTATGTACTTTCTGACTTCGGCATCCGTACACACGACATGGATTTTGCCTAATGAATTTCCAGTTTACAACCATTTACACGATATTGCGGCCGAACTTCTTCCAAGATTCCCCCCAAGCAATACCTTTCCCCCAGGGTGTCTTTCTATCACCGTTTGCCGAGTACATAATCTCTATTCTCAGTTATGAGACACGCACATGGAGCAATTTTCGAAATACCCTACTCCAGCAGTTATATATCTATTCGTCCACAGCTAAGAGTTACGGAGTCCGTCTTCTGGTCTTCCGTTCATAATCCAAAGACGAGTCACTCAAAGTGTTGCAACACTCAGTCGTGACCCCAAAATGGCAATCACCAGATTGAAGCACTACTGTTGCGACAAACACTACTTGCTCCTTTACTCCGGCCAATGGCTAACGTTTTCCAATGTTACTTCACCCATATGAATTGTAAGAGCACGTATAGGATTCATTGAAAACAATTGTTCGCTCTCCAGCGTCTTGTTCTTAATGTGACCATGACTGTGGGACTATTCAGACTAGTCATTTATTTCACCTGGGGACACTTAGTCCACCAAAGAAAGAGCCCAAAAGTTGTTTAGATTTCATGAATGTAGTTTTTGTGCTTTTAGGAATCAACTGCCTACAGCTCTTTCGCTCTTTCTATGACTTTTCTTCCTTTTTGTTCCTCTATCTCTTCCTCTGTTTCTCTCTCTCTACCTCTCCGCCCTTCTGAGGCCAGGTCTCAACTAGAGCTTCGTTTTTGTGTCTGTTCTGGGATTGGAAATACCCAGTTGAAGTCATCTTGTTCGAATAGGAAAGAGCCGGCCTTGATCAAAACAAATTAGTTCATCCAACGCATGAAAATTCGAAGTGGCTACTATACACAGTTCTACAGAGTCCTGTACCTGAAGAGCTTTCTGCTCTCAGAATGATATGACTGATGATTCCTCCAACCCCCACCCCCCTTCCTTAGTATTTGTGCTGCAAGGTCCAGATGCGTTTGATCACAGTCTGTCCCTTGGCGATGGATAATTGTTTCATTCCATTCCTTGTGATTTTGTTTCGCTTGATTTGAACATTTTGGTTGCCCCTTAATCATTTCGTTGTTTGTTGGTTGCTAAAGAATTCCGTGCTCCCGGCTGGGTGAAGAGTTTTACAAACCCTAGGCTATTGAATTTGGATTTCTTCATGAAGCGATATCTTCTCCTTCCAGGTACATTTTATTCACGACACACAGGATGTGAAATTCACCAAGTAGTGTGAACTTTCAGCTCACTGAAAATCATGGAGGCACTGTTCAACTGTTTTATTCTCACTACAAACCATCAGCAATGCACGTTCACTGAGCCCCAACTGGGACTCAAACCCCAGGTGAATGATTTGGAGTCAAACACCTGAATCCCGCAACTATCCGGGTTGTCTGTTAATGGTTCATTGAACTTATGTCTTACATGGTATAACACCCTTCCGGGTTCGAGTCCCAGTTGGGGGGGCTCGTTTTGTGTGCACTGCTGATGATTCCCAATGTAACGAAGACGACAGGACGGATTGGAATACTTGTGTTTCGAAGGCCAACCAAGTCGAGCTCACGAAACACATAAAATTGGTCATATAGCCTTTTTTCAAGACTGTACGGCACCAACATTACTCTTGCCGCTGCCTGAGTGTTTCTCCTGCGTTCTGATCCGCTGCTGGTTGCTGATGGCTAGCTTCTCTTGGGCACCACTTCTGTTCGGATTGTCCGATTGTCCCGGTTGACGGCTTGATCGGTGGCCCCTCATCCGAGGTATCTTGCTGGTTGCTGAAGATCACGCTGCTTCCCGTCTGCTAGTCCGCACGCCTCTTTTTGTCTGCCTTTGGATGCCCCTACATATTCACCGTCTCTTCTTCTGTCTGTAGCTTTCAGTTGGTTGACCCGATCCATTTGATATCTCTGTCGTCTTATTCCCCCGACATTCCCCGGTACACTAACGGAGACAGAACAGCTGTACTGTGACTCCATGATTACCAGTGGTTTGAACGTTCACACTGCACGGAGTAAAAATCTAATCTGCTACTATTCACATTCAAATCAGTCCCTCGAGTCATTCTAAGATCCGGGTGGATAATAAAAGGGTTGCCAATGAGAGACACAACAAATTCATTGGTACGCTGGTATTGTCGCTTTGCTGAATCAGTTCAAGAAGACGATAGGCGGATCACCATCTTTAGTAGGGAAAAATAAACCCTGTGTATTTTTTCACCAGAATATTGGTAACAAGTATGTATATACCGTTTGTCACGTGGTTGTGGGGGTGAGCGGCAAGAAGGAACCTTTTTCGTCCAGCTACACGCATTCGGAGGGTACACGCATGAGAAAGAATGGACGGAGCAGTACCGGATACATAAACTTGATTAGCAGCAACAGCCGCGAAACCGGTCGTGTGCTTCCGATGCAATGTATCCACACAGCTGAATACTACTTACTACCAAGGCAACATGTTTGCCTGTGCCTACTACTGGATCAGGGAAGAACATCAATGACAGTGTATTATCTCCCGCTGATCAGTAATTAGTACTGCTCTCGGTTCTAGACATCGCATGACAAAACGTTAGCCCGATGCTTTTTCATCCTTTTCTGTTGGCATATGGTTATTGATAGAGTTTGCATTCTACGTATTTGCTACAATTACAATTTAGTTCTTCCTCATGCATGCACACATACAAACACACACACACACACACACTCATGTACACACAGAAGCAGTACACAGAGTAATAAAAGTATCGGTTTACTGGAATGACGACGAACAAGGCACGCCAGACTATCTTACGTTTCAGTGTTCCAGATGAGGATTCTGATAACGATGATGATGAACGCGATCGACCAATAAAGAAGTTAGTTTGCCAGCAAAACTTACAATAAATGAAATTACGTCTATGTGCATTCAGAGATAACAAATACTGACAACAGAAAGCGGCGTATTCGATAAGAATGTCTGGCTTTACATGAAAGAGCTGACAACACCAGACTTCGTCGGTAACAGACTGTAATCAGCGCACGACCCAACTGTATTCAAATTCACGTGAGTGGCATTTGTCTGCCACTATTCATCGTTGAATCCTGACTTCAGGCCGAGGTTTTTTAACTCAATGAATCCCAGTTACCGATTAGCAGCCCAAAAGATTTAATAACGTAAACAGTCGATTTATGTAGGAATACGGCCAAGGCTGCTTTAGTGCGACTAGCGTGAGCGACCTCTCCTTGGGACTCAAACAAAGCTGACAAGATTCACCACTCATCAATGGATTCACTTCACCGGTCGGCTGTCCTGTCATTCGAGATTCTGTTGTCTAAGACCTTGGGTTTGGTGCCTCACCCTTGATGACTGTCAACGTGATATGGCTGTCCACAAGGGCTGAGTTAACAAGTTCCCTCACATCCCTCCTCCTCTGGTAAGGACGACCGTCTGTGGTACTTATTTCATTTACTTCGCATCCAAACACGTACCAGAGCTTCTTTTCTATCTATGGATTAATTGTCTTCCTCTACCATCAGTTGCTAAATGTCTGCTGCGAGGCTTTTTTGGGCCTCTCCAGTTTGAGATGAAAAGGCGTCAAACATTATATGAAAGGCATTATTTGTGATAAAATTAGGCCACTTCTTCGTCAAAAAGTACCATCACCTGTGCGAAAACTATGATTCGTTTTTATCTCACGGAAGATGCTTTTTGTGAAGATACCCAGATGCAACCGTTACTGTTCTTAGTCAACTGCTCAAGTGGCTCTGAAATGGTGGCGAAGTCCTTCAGCGAGCACAAAATGTGTGACCGCAATACCAAGCAGTATTTGGTTTCTGTCGACTTTTTCAGACACAATGCTTCAGTAACTGTTTGTGATCATTTTATGCTTGGCTTCCTGTTTTAACTAGCGTTGACGCGGCCGAAATAATTATGAAACTGACGGACAATTAGCATTCTACTAAGAGCTGTGTGAGATTTATATCGTCGAGTTTGTTGAAGGACGGCAAAGAGCTCCCTATATATATATATATATATATATATATATATATATATATATATATATATATATGCGGTTGGTCAAGGAGAACGACTTATAATTGTATGTAACGGAGATTAGAATGCAATGTATTAGAAGTTGAGACCCGATGGTAAGTGCAATTATGTATCGTAATAGTATTCCGTATAATAATACAGGGAGAGTCAGAGTGAGAGAGGTAGGAAGAAGAGAGGATTCACCAGCTTTAGAAATAATATTAGATCAGAGTTGACGACCGGTTACACAAATCGAGACCTTATAGGAGGAACGAGGCATATGGGCTGATATACCGTCCACAAGCATACAACACCGCGACTTGACTCTGGTGGATTCATATTCCGCAGCTCTAACAAATCTGTAGAAGAAAAATATACGGGGAGTTTATGAAAACCATCAGTAATCATTGCATGATCTCATCACAGAATTTGACTGGGTTTTTCTGGAAGGCAAAACTTAAAAACTGTCTAAATGAGAAAGATGAGGCCGAGGAAAGATTTGTGTTGCTCACGAAATTATTCACAGGTTTGTTGTGCGAAGTCCGCAATTCGCTTCATCCGTGAGTTGAATTTTCGTGTATGCCAACTTTTTCTGCGTATCCACGAGGCAGTTTCTGATTCGTCTTTTGGTGATGTCCGCGTATGACCCTTAGTCGATGCCGTTCCAGTGTGCACCCCGCAGCATAAACATCCGGTAAAATACCACAACAAATAAGATTATTTACCCAAAAATATCCTCAGATTTTGGAGGAAGGATTTCAGTGTTTTATTTATTTATTCGTAACAAATGGTTCGCGGGACGTGTGTGTGTTTATTACAGATGTGGTATGCTGTGGGGCACACATTTTGCACAAATTCTTTGAATGATAATACTGTCACCTTTTCATTCACTATATGGAAATCATTTGGTGCAATATTTTTGGAAGTACTATCAGGCTGGTCGCAGTTGGATCGGTGGTAATCGTAGTGTGGTGGCTCGTAAAAGAAACAGAAAATAATCGGTTAACAAGTTTATTCAACAAGCAGGGCGCACAAATCAGGGATACCAAAGAAGTCGGTCAGAGTTGCATGCGGAAGCGTAAGCGAAGCATACATTCGACTAAGGCCGATCGATACGAAAGGCGATTTCATTTCCCAACACAGTCGGGGCTGAAATCTTACTATCTTAACACAGCGTGAATGTGCGTCCCGTGACGTGTACTTGTGTGTGTGTGTCCGTGTGTGTGTGATTCATTAATTCGGATACAACAGGTCACAATAACTGGTAATGACGGAGAACTGTCTTTCACATCTTATATGTCTGATTCTACCACCTTACAATAGGTTTGGGAAAAGGGTTTGGCTCCTAGTCGGTTATTCAATGGTGATTTTTACTGGCCTCAGTGAGACCTGCATTGAGGACCCTCAGCAGTTTAGTTTTCCACGAGGAACGTTCCGACCAAAGATCATCAAAACTCAATAAAGAAATAATTAATATCTTTTGTTTCTCATTTATCATTCAGCAGACTGTGCGCTCATTGCATCAGTGGAAGGCTCTTTGCAGCGGCTAACGTAGACTTGATGATGCGCGATGCACAACAGAGTCGATCATTTTCAACTGGTTTTTCACTGGCACTTGAGATGCACTTAGAAGTCTCTATCAGTCGGAATTCGACATCCCCATTCCATAGTTCTCAGGGGGTCGCCAAAGCCTCTTTGACAGAGGAACACTAATCTATCGTAAGCGTTTCACACTGAGTTACTCAGCCGATCCGCTTCCACACTCTGGTCGGCACAAGATGGGGCACATAGCCGCGGAATTTAGTGAAAAAGGACTCAGTCATGTTAGCCAGTGGTTTGACTCACAAACTGCACCGGAAAGAGTGAAATCTGACGGATCGCAGTTTGGTATGCTTCTGAATATTTACAGTTAGGCTCTAGTAACATGTCGCGTTCATTTGTTGTGCTGGGAAATGAATCGTTTTGATCTTTGCACTAAGCGATTATAGCAACAGGAAATGCCGAACGTAATGAGTTTATAGGCAAAAGCTGTCCATGGGAAATCATAAATAGATTGCGAAAATTACACTTATCGAGCTGTAGCAGTACTGCGGAGAAAAATGTCACTGTTGTGTGGTCCTACTGTTGGTTATACTACTGACTGCGTCATCACAGTGCCTGCAGACTTATTGATAGAACATTCGATACCGACAATCGTAACACACGCAGGCACGCACATACTCAGATGGCTGTGATTCCACCCGCACCATAAAAGGCTTGCTCAAAATGTGAACCTAACCCTCACGGAGTGTAGCAAAGTACCGTCTAAAAATCCCCACTAGATGAAAGTAGAAGTGGATTAACTTGGACTTCTGTCGATGGAGAGAGAAATCTTCGAAATTTACTGTACAGCTACAGCCCTCTAAAGCTAGGCAGCTCCCAGCACGAAGGAAGCTGCCGCTTCCACGTCCTACCAGCTCCTTTAGGTGCATGGAACTAAGATCTGAGTCCGAAAAAACGGATCGATGACACGACACCAATGTAAACAAAACAAGATATGTACAATAATCAAGTCTCATGTAACAGACCGGAAGTTCCTTCACGGGTGATTCGGTCACTTTCTCGTGTTGGGTTAATTCCTCACTGCCTGGTGGGTCTGACTGTTGAGTGAAAGGTTCCTGTCAGGGTTACCAAATAAGTATTCCTGCCGTGTGAGTATCCATGTCGCGAGATTCACACAGAAAACCTCAGCATTCTCCCTACAAAACGTCTTCCTTATCACTGCTCCTATAACTTAAGATCGGCGCAAAATGCTGTGAATTGCTGAGGATCAGGAGGCACATCTGACGGTAATCATAGTTCAAACGCAGATAATGAGTGAAACACGTCTGAATCCCAAATGTTTATTTAATTTGGCTGTCTTCAAAATTTGTACCCGATATCAGATGGGGCAACTGGGCATTCTCGCTAGAACTCAAGGAGCTTTCAAAATAGCTCCATGTTTTGGCTCTGAACGCGACTGGACGACCACTTCTATGAACAATCTTTGCACTCCATTTTTAATCCCAGTATCTTGCTTCTCTCTTCGTGAGTCGGATGATCCGTTATTTCTTACCAGTGTGCAGGCTGACGTAAGGCGTGCTTTGAGCGTGAGTGCTGAGCGTGCGATTCTGGACTTGATCCCAGCTGTTTGTGTGCAGTTTGTTTGGACGGTCCCACATGTGTCAACAGCAAAAAACTGAAGCTTCGATGCTTCTTCATCGTGTCCGTGTATACGCTCACTGACTGCCGTTTCCCTGAGACGAAAAATGAATTCTATCGAGATTTGTCTGGACCATTTTGAGGAGTGCCTCTAACGGGCGTTCAACACTCAAGTTAACTTTTTGGAGGATATCAAAAGGTACATAGGAAGCCCATTAACTATCCGTGGAGATTAACTTGATAACAGTGATCGAAACATCCAGTTAAGTTCTGGCAGTAGACTTCTTGCAATTAGAAGCTTTTGCCAAAATGAGCTGCAGAAACTCGCCTCTTGTCCCCCTATTTTTTCACAGCATTAGAATCATGCTAACCATATTGTTGCTGGTCAGCTCTGGCGTGGATCAACCGAATGTTATCATTCATTCTGGTTCTACTTTCTGAACTCAGATCGCGTCTTGGTGCTTACTCGCTTCTTTTACTCATCGTCTGTGGCTGCTCGAACGTGAAATCTAACAGCCTTGCGCATTCGCTTCTATATGATTACGGACAACCTGCTTCCCGAACACGGCTTTCTATGCGGTTATCGATGCAACCAGATGCCCAGGAGACAAGTGAACACTTCCCTCAGGTCAAGGAAATCTTGCGCTTTGCTTCCAGTGTCACGCACGAATTCAGTTCATATGGGAGCACCAGGCACATCAGTTGCTTTATTGGGAGTTCATAGATCTGTCATTCCGGGTTTCACATTCAATAAGATGACCAAGTTTCTTAGACTTAAACTATATAAGTGGTTTTAGGATGGCCGCGATCAGTGGTAGAGGGCAAAATGTAGAGAAAGGAAGGAGGCTGTGACCGTTGAATAGTGTTACTTATTTAGTGTCCTTCGGTTTCTATACTGCGATTTTCGTGGATAGCCTGAGCACTAGACCTCAGCTCGCAACTCCTATTGCACCAGCGAGCAAGCATAAGTCAAAATGATGACAGCAAAGCGTGTCAAACGACACTTTTATGTACATAAATAATCGTCGTGCTAATTGGGGCGAAAATAGATTACTGCCGAACTCAGGCACCCAGCCAGACATTTGCCTTTTTGGACAGATTAGTTCTCCAAAACACCGCCTAGTCCGATTGGTCTATCCTCTAATTAAGCTGGATATCCCACACATGTTCATTCCGCTGAGAACTTAAGCCCATGTTAAGTGAGGGCTTATTGGGCTTTGCAGTGCCCAAAATTAATAATAACTTCGAATCACGGAGGCTTTTGTAACTTCCTGTCCGTAACCCCAATCGTTGGCTTCGAAATACCGGATCACGGAAACCAGATAAAACTGAGGTAAACAAAACATCCGAGGACATACTGATTCACTTTGAGGAAAGTTTTCTGAACCACCAAGCGAAATACTTCAAGAGCCTTTTCAGTTGGTTCGTTTTTATAAAGCACCTCTTGATAATGTTTGCAAAGGAAATGGTGCAGAGGTATGTCACCCTTCCGTGAGAAATGATAGTTATCTAGAAGGCATGTTACATGAAAAGGTACAATGACGGAGGCGAAACTGTGGTATCGAACCTAACAAAACTCCTCTGGAATAAGGAACAGGTCCCGAAATAATGCTGCTAATCGGGGATTAAGCTGATTTACAAAAAAGGTGACAAGTCTTCTACAGAAGAGTTAGCTTCGTAAATACTGTATTGTAACTGCTGGCTGGTTTGCTTCTTCTCCGACTAACCAGTGCTTGTGGATGATGTGCAAGCCAGACTCAAGCCGGTCTCAGACCTGGTATCGATCGGGCTTTTGAGCGCGGACACACTTTCTATCGGCCTACGATTTCTCTCTTCCTTCGTCTGAAAGCGGGGTCAGAGGTAATCAGCTTTCCAGTTTTCTGCCCCCGCCTCTCATTGAATGTTTTCTATCTTTCCCAATCAATCATTGTGAACAGCCGAAGCTAGGTTCGTGCTTGCGGTGGTCTACCATCCCAGTTTTTCACGAAAGTTGTTGTTCTTCTGGGTTGCTGTCTATCACTTTCCTTTACAACCTTTTAATTGAAATGGTTCTTGGAATAGCTCTATCCTCGAATGGGGAAAAGGACACTGATCTTTGTTTAAAATTAAATTGGCTAACTTAAAACTTTTAGACAATAGTGTGCCTCAGACAGGAGCTTCAGGCAAATTCTCTAACTTTTCAGATAGTATAAACCATAGAGCAGCAATGTTTGGGATGTGTTTTACACATTTGAAACGTAAAAATGCCACTGCATGATGGGGTTGGCTATGCACCAGATCGTATTCTGGCTGGGGTTGCCTATCTGAGTTAAAAAAATTATAGGTATGCAGTGGAATCTCACCAGGTGGTTGTAAGTCGGACGAAATGCATCGCACGTACAGAATGCTTGTTGGAAATCTTCCAGTTTGAACAAACTGTTGCGTCGAATTGATACCCGATTGTCTCTCACACTTCTGGCTTATACTGTTGTAGTTGTATTTGTTCTCTTATACGACTGAGAATCACGTCCGTTATGGCTACATGAGACTCGATTATTGTCGGTATTTGAGCGTCAGTATATTCGCAATATTACTCAATGATGATTAGAACACCTAATCAGTAATGCCGAGGTTATTCGTCACAGTTTATGACATTACAAAATGATAGTCCTAATCAGTGAGCGTAGTCAACTAGGACTTGTTAGTCTCCCGGTTTGGGGTTCATGACATGTGCCCCTGGGGTGGCTTGATACGTTATGTGACGTGGTTAGATGTCGCAAGTGGTGGTCTAGTTGCATCTGAACCTCTTCATCGTCTTCGAGAATATCTCTTCGGACATTTCTGTTCGATTAGTCTTCACACTTTTACTTGGTTTACTCCTGATTGGACGACGCTGAGAATCAGCAGTCAAAACCCAGAGCGCAAAGGTGTGAGGTTAACGATGAAAAGAAATGAGCTGAACTAAACTGAACTGAACCGACTACGCACTGATCACCGGTTGTTTCATATTGACATTCCCCCACTGAGTATTGCCCCGGACTCTGTGAACCGTTATTTTGGCTCTACATACAGTCGTACGTTCAATCACACAATAAGTGATACTAGAATAATCCCAGTTTTGGACAGCTGGTTATGAACCAGAAAAAAATTGAATCGATTCGAACCTGCTGCCGAATTCAAGAACAACTCTGATATGATTGATAGACGATATATTTTAAGAAAAGCTTTATTCTGTTCCTTTAGTTATCCGTTGTGAATAATGAAACCTTTTGTATAAAATCGTGAGACCAAAAGAAAAATACGTGATTATCACCACGGAAAATTCCAAAATATGTTTGATCAAACGACACTTGACTGGTTCAGCTTGGGCTCAGTTTATTATTGTTCGGTTCTTCAAAATTGTGCCTCCACTGGTTGACCAGGAGATATTTTGATCAAACACATCCATTCGCTAGCTTGTTTGATTTATTCGTCTTTGTTTTGGCACTATCACCTTTGTTTTTGAGTTACCCACTCGATCAATCAACGACTGGTTAGCCCATCTCTTCCAGTTCAGAGGACGTTATTCTTGCCCTGGTTTCCGGACGGACAACACAACTCTATCACAGATGCGCCAGTGAGCATAGGCACTGTTCCAGTCAAAACTGACACACATTTTTCTTTCGATTTGGTGCACATCCTTCTTGATCATTTTAAGTAGATTTTCTTAAAATAGTAATAAAAAGTGCATTTTTGTGGCATAAATGATAAAAAGGCTGTGTGAAACGTGAAATAATTTTTTTAACCAGTTCTAAATTCCAGCTACTGCATTTATTACAGGATTGCACGTGAGCTCCGTAGAAGGGACACACGACATAACTTCAACGGCCAACTACACCATACCGTATAGCCAGCTCCCAGAGCGTGGGACTTCCAGAGGAGAATGAAATAAGACCGGAAGTGGTATTGGATCAGTCATCATCATTATCGTACAGCGTTAAACAGTAGGGCAATTCCCACTCACCACTGCCTTACTCACCATCTAACACACGGAATTAGAAAGCATAAATATACAAGATGGACAGGGACTGGACCTACATGGGTGGGAAATGGAAAGAATGCCCTAATAGCCAACACACGGAACGCACAGTCTAACTGTACAAACGCACATCGATCAGTCATTCTGATTCAATAGAAAGTGACAACACGATCGCCATTGTTTGCGGTTCGCTGCCATATCCTTCAGTGTCTCCAGCCGACTGTTTGAGGGAACTTTTGGACTCCAACCACGAAGACCTGAAGCACCTACTTTTCCTAAGCCTGCTGTACATTTTATCATTCCTCGCTGCCACGTCATCTGTTGACCTCCACGTGGTCTCCTCCACTCCCGAGGAGGAATGGAGAATAGGACAGGGTAGGGTAGACGTGTGTTTGCCATACGTAACACGTGCCCCAACCAACGAAGTCTACTAATTTGGATACGCTGTGACAGAACGTTCTCCGAATGAGTACCCAATACTCGATTTCTGACCTCAGCATTGCTCAATCTGTCATTCCACCCAATCCTAGCGATACTACGTAAACATCGGTGGTCGAAAACCTCAAGACGACAAATATCTTCAGCACGCAGACTCCAAGTTTCGCAACCGTACAACAAAACTGAAGGCACTGCGGCACAGTACACACGACCTTTCAACTTCAGTGAAATATCAGGTCGGCACCACAAGTGCTTCAGTCCAGCGTGCGCCGCTCGAGCCCTGGATATTCGCGTGCTCACTTCTACTACTGTGCTCCCATCCGTCGTTACGCTGCTGCCGAGGAAGGTGAAGTGGTCGACAACTGACAGCATCTTCCCATCGAGCATCAAGCTCGGAATTGTTGACGTCCAGTCTTGCAACATCACTTTACACGTTGAAGGTGTAAAGCGAATGCCAAGTAGAGCTACAGCACTTGCGAGTCTATCTAGTGCACGTCGAGCATGTTCCGTTGATTCGACCAAGCAGAAAACGTCGTCCGCGTAATCTAGGTCACATAGCTTTCCACTACTTCCTAATTCGACGGCCACATCCCGAAGATTTCGCAAGGCCTTCTCCGTTATCTCATCCATGACGAAACTGAATAGGAAAGGATACATAAGACATCTCTGTCGAACGCCGCTGTTCGTTTTGAACCGACCGGATAGTTCACCGTAAACTCTAACGCGGCCAGAAGTATGAGAATACAATGGTCTCAGTAGGTTCACGAACTTCTGAGGCATACCTTTTCGATGAAGAACACTGAAAAGCGCTGTCCGATCAACTGAATTGAAGGCGCCTTTCAAGTCTAAGAAGACGATTACTGTCGGTCGGCGGTGCGTGTGGCGCGTTTCAAGTAGTCGCCGAAGAATAAAAAATCTGGTCGATGTATCCTCGACCTGGGCGGAATCCAGCTTGCTGTTCGCGGGCATTCCTCTCGCGAGTGGGCGTAAGACAGTGCAGTAGAATGGACTGAAGATGGTAGCAATCAGTGACTCGATCCGTATTACCGGAACACGCTCCTCGTTCCAAATGTCATGGAGCAAGAAGCCAAGTGGTTTTATCAACGTCCCACTACCCAGTTTGAAAATAATTGGGGGAAGTTCGTCGGGACCTGGCGCTTTCCCTCCTTTTAGTAATCGAATGATGGGGGCTCAAATGATATCACCCAAGGAGTCGCAGTTGTTGACACAGGAGTAACTACACTAGCGTGCGGCCAGCTAAACTGTTCCTTGAAGTATTCGGCCCAACGGTCAAGCCTTTGCTGTTTGCTATGGATGGGTTCTCCATTCCTATCGTAAATCGTTCCACTGACCTGGATGCGCCGTCCACCGGTGTCACGAATAAGCTTGAATAGTCTTTGTCTGTAACCTGAAGCAGCTGCTATTTCCATTTCTTCGGCTACCTTGACCCACCAATTTTCGCGATCATTCCTAAGGTTCTTCGTAACGCCTTTGCAGCTCCCTCCGCATCTTAGTCATCTCCGTACAGTTCGAGAGGCGACGCTTTTGCTCCATTGTACTCAGAGACTCTTGCGAGATCCATTGTTTTTGATGGACAACGGATCTAGGACCACAGGCGAAACCTGCTGCAAAGTGCATTGCCTGTTTGATATGAGCCCAATGCTCATCTACATTACTGTTCGTTGTGAATCCTAGCTCACGTGCTAACTTCTGTTCATAACGGATGCGTACTTCTGGAGCAGACAATCATTGCACAGCTAGCCGCGTTTGTGGTTTGCGACGGTGCCCATGGAACTGGAGAGATAATCGCATTTAAACTAATGTATGGTCCGACTCTACGTACGTGGACCTGTAAGGTAGACAGTTCTGAACAGAACTGTGCCACCAGTAGCTTACGGCGATATGATCAATCTGGTTTAGAGTACCTGTGGAGTTAGAGCACTATGTCGCTGTGCGATGCGAGCTGTGTCGGAAATTGGTGCTAGACAATAACAATCAGTTGTCTGCACAAAACTGGAGAAGCCTATCCCCGTTATCTGTGCGCCGAGCGGGTAAAGCACAACGTCCACTTAAACAGGCTTCTGACACACTAAGTTTGCCAACTTGTGCATTGAAGTCATCAGCTAGCACTACAATGTCAGAACCTTTACTAATGCGAACGATGGTGGCGAGTTCATCGTAGAACTCATCATTCTGCGTGTCATAGCTGCAGTTTGTTGGGGCGTACACCGAGATCACAAACAAATTGCGCTTAACACAACTATCCTTTCGAACGCCGATTGACTCCTGGAGTGTTGAAGCACATAAACGGCCGTTAACATGGATCCAGTCTAAGAGGGCAGCCTCAGCCTTGTCAGTCAAGACTATTCCTACACCACGTTGACCCGCAGCTCGAGCATTTTTGTCTTCTGAAGTGCGCAGAAAATACCTTGATGAGATACCAGGAGCAGTTAGTTGAATCACACTACTCGAATCGTGGAAATGCGTTTCACTTACGCAGCATACATCAACCCTGCGAGAGTTCATTTTGAGGGCTAGTCACGCATGCTGACCGGCCTGCATGTGTGTACGCACGTTGAAGGAGCCGAGATTCAGAGGCTCACGAGGCTTGAGAAAATGTGAGTTACCAGACAGAGGATTATCCCGACACTATTTGACAGTGAATCGTTGCCAGTATCGACCGTGTTATTAGTGGGAGCATTATGGGTGGATAGATGGGGCAAAGAGAGGTGGTTGAGGACAGAAGACAAAGGTTGAATAAAAGAGAGGGAAATCTGAGCAGCAGCCCACTTATCACTACCCACTCAGCTCGATGCAACGGGCAGCGCGGTCCTGATTATCCTGCGCGACGACAGATGCAGTATTGAATTCTTTGTATTCGTGCAGTTCATGGGAGATGTTTGACAGGTACTGCTAGGGTGTTCAGCCACAAAGCAGGAGAATGATTAAGGTCCGCATCCAAAGCCTTTAGTTCTAACAAGAACCTATCCGCAAGGCAGCGGGATGGCTTAGTAGGAGCCCATTTGCTTGGATCAATTATTTTTCCACTGATTTTGCCGATCGAGTTGTCAGCTCAAATCGACCCCCAACCTGGAGGACCAGGAGACTGAACTTTGTCTGACCTCTACCCATTGACCTGTCAGGTATGATTGCATCTCCGGCTTAAAGAATCCATCCTGTATAGCTCTTTGGGTCATGGAGGCGCGCAAGCCACCACACCACGTCAAGGTGCAGTCTCATTGTGTTGGTATTGAATCAGTCGACAGTGGACAACTGTCTACAATCAAAGTACCCGGTGATGTCGGGGACTCGAACCTCTGACCTCCGAGGTGGTAAATGGCCGTTATAAACCACTCAACCACCACCGGTCAGACCATAGGCAATTTTTCATAAACCTCGTTAGAACTTCATGACTGTGATCTCATGTAAATCGTACTGAGCTTGCATGAAACAGGAGGCAATAAACACCAAATTAGTCGAGTTCTCCCGGAGGAATTCTGTCCCATCATCCAGACACAATACTTAAATCCTCCTTCGGGAATTCACTCAAAATAGCTAAAGATTTTTGTAAAACTTTATTGTGTAATTACACAGCCTAGTCGAAATCGTTGGTAGGTTGACGGCTTTTCGGTCACTACAGGTAAGGTTTTTCAAGATTGATTTTACAACCAAATGAAACTGGACTGCTAGCTTAGAGCAACTGGGCTTTAGTAGCAGTGTGTTGATGTGTTGGTCTGTGTGTTTGTGTTGTTGTTCAATGCAAGAGTGGCGGTTGAACCTCCGTCCGTACTATGTATCCCTGATAGTGGGGTCATTTGTTTATTGTTTTATATTATCAATAGTTACTACGACGTGGAGTGACACGGTTAACTCAATATAATATGGGAACTAATTTTAAATTGTGAAGAGCGATTTGTCATTGATAACGCCGAATTATTCAGTTGGGATACACACACGTAAAAATGACTGACTTCAGCAATACATTCCGGAATAGTTATCCTGACGATTCATAGATAATGGGTGGGAAATGGATAAACCCCAATGATCATTGCTCCAGTGATTAGAGTAAGCAATTTTGGGATGAAGAACCGGGATCACCTGTAGTTCAAGTGAATAAAACCAGTGGAAAAACCCACTTTCACACTGATACAGTTAATTAGTATTGTGTATGGATTACAGGACAGAATCTCCCCAGAAGAACACGACCACTTACACGGTTATTATCGCTTTTCCGGCGCAATAACTTTCGGAGAATCACCCTGTGACGCTTAAAATCGAGTCCTCGTCCACACACATCCCTAATGGTTCCAATGAGGCTACGGTACGAAATCGCACTATGAAGTGTACAAGTAAAGGGAAAGCTGAGCAGGAGAGTACTGGAGCAATATCAAGTAACAAGTCGCGAGCTTCTGGAGGGGAATTTGACCTGTCATCCATATACAAGCTGGGGGTAACAGAAGAACGGCAAACTTCCGTATCCATCTATGGCCAGTGCTCACATGTGGTTCCATCAAACTAAAAGATAAGTATGAGAACCATAAGGGACAGAAAGAGGGCAGAGATTTCTGAGCGCTCCAAAGTTCTGCATTTCCGAAAAGATTGGTGATTTTTTGGCATCATTTAGCAGTTCTCTAGAGCTACTGTATGTACTTGTCTCCTTACTTATGAATGGGATCTACAAGAATGAGCCATTCTTGAAGGGTTTATTGTAGTTAATTCAGGAGACCCAACTGCATTGGATGAACAGATAGAAGAAAGGTAACCACTAGACGAAAGAGGAGAGTACAGCACAGAAAGCAAGTTTTACCTATTGCCCTGTTCCAACTTCGTAGAAGGTGCAATGACCGGATGAGGTGAAATGAAGTCATGAAGCACTCGAACTAGCATTAGAATGTCTTCGTCCTTTAGTACATAAAAGAGGCACTTTATAAGCATGAAATATGTCGAGAAAAACAAGCCAAAGCTACTGATTCATGAATAGTTTGATTGATAGACTAAAATCTGATAATCCGTGTCTCGTGTATCCGGTTGACAAGATGGAAAAGAAGACATTTACCGTAAAATGCAAGCTTTTGTTTTACCCTTGTCGATCACTTGTGAAACATGTCAATTTGAGCATGATACTGACCTCGTCAGGTCAACTCGAGTGTATGTTGAAAGTAGATGCCTCGTGGTAGCCGATGCTGAATTTCTTATCCGAATTTGTTTTATGCAGTCCATCTGAGTCATTGAGTGAAAAGGCCATTTCGGAATGTCTTCGGTCACTATTTGAGCGAAATATCGCTCTGTTCTGCCGATGTGCATGTCACTGCAACTACAAGTGGGCTGGTAGAAAACAAGTGAGACATTAAGACCAAAGCTACTACCAAAAGGACTTATTGTGCTGCTCAAAAAGCTTCCCTAGATAACTACTGGGCAAAAGAATTTCATTGAATAAATCATCCGTTTGCAATTGATCTTGAGTGTAAATGTTTCGGTCCTGGTGGGAAAATGTTCCGACCAAATCGCGTTTGTATGCGACCGGGGCGGTGACACGTACATTCGCCAAAAAGAACAGTGCTCGGCTCGAAGAGTGAATGAACACATTCCGAAATGGCCTTTTCACTCAATGAATCAGCGTGAAATGCACAAAACGAATTCCGATAAGAAATCCAGCACCTTCCATCTCGAGGCGTCTACTGTCTACAGATCATTGAGCTGACCTAACCTGGTCATTCAGAGTACAATAAAGCTACCGGCATGCAAAATTTCTGGCTTTTAGTGAGCCTTCGTTTTTGTAGTTTTATTCGTATGACAGACTTTTGGAAGCAACATGCCTTCTTTTCAGTCAGAATGCTCCGCTAAAACTGGGGTAGAAATAAGAAAAATATATATGCAAAAAATGGGTGCCAAATGTATACGAGAGTGATAAAGGAAAAATATATCAACGAAAGTATTAAGGAATCTCCGTTTTACTCCTTTCCGCTTTAGTCAGTACCCGAGCCAGGTAGAGCATATGATAATTTTTCATACCTTTATTCTGGGAGAACGGTTACGAAATTCAGATATGCTGAATGACAGAAATAAATTGGACTTTATTGGATGTGCTGGATCCTGTTGTATCTTGTGGGCTCGAGCTACCCAAGATTCGAAGTGTTGTTTGACTGGTTCATTTACAAGAAAATCAAAGGAAAGGGATGGAACACGACTAATGATTACCAATCCGCGGCGGGACGTTTTGAAATCTTATTTCAGAAAGCCGTGGAAAATTCCGAGCGACCGGAAGTCCGGAAGAACATTCTGAGAAACCAATTTGAATGCAATTATCGGCTGTATACGAAACCGCATGAGTTTTTTTATTCGAAAAAATAGGCTTCCCAGTTTACCGACACTAACACCCAGATACTTAATGGAACTAACTCTGGGTAGGGATTTAATTTTCATGTAACAGGATCAGTAGTTAAATGTGAGCAAGGGAGACTGAAAACACATTCAAGGCCTTTAGATAGACTCAACTCTTGGCCTAAACTTTTTAAAGAAACTTTCTATTCGGAATTGGTTTCATAGGGTTTTCTGTAATATGGGTAATTAGAAATAGCTTGACAGAAGATAACGTCATCAGCAGACTTCAATATTTCGGATAGAGAAGTGATTGGAAGATCGCTAATATGTGTCGAAATAGAAAGAGGGATAGCGGTGCTCTCTGAAGAAAACCGGAATTGCTAACAAGGGGTTTTGAGATGTTTTAGCTGACCCTAATTTGCTGAACTGGATCATGAACATAGTTCGACAGCCAGGAATGAAGTTATGCATGACAATCGAAAGCTTCAGGATCCTGAAGAAGACGAGATCGGGATACTGAATCAAAGGCTGAGGTATGATCGAGGAATACACCATGGACAAATCGCTCAGAATTATTCATTGATTTAAAGATCGAAGAGACCACGCGGGCTATAACTTCAAGGGCTGACCTTTTGGGTCTACAAGTAGGTTGAGAAGGGTCAGAAAGCACATTAAAATGCCTTTGAAGACGGGTGAAACAGCCTTTACAGTGACTCTGAGGGTGGCAGATGTGAGGGCAATCGGGCGAAACCGTTTATTTTCACCAGGGGTGTTGGAGCCTTTAGGAATTGAAACGAAGGTAACTGAAGGCCACAGATTAGGTATGGGACATCTGGATACAGACTCGTTTATCAAAGTAGTGATCGATGTGGCACGTTGGGCAGCACCATACTTGAGAATCGCTGGAGGAAGGCCAATAGGGCCAGCAGTTGACAAAATTTTCGATTTGCGAGAAGTTGTAATAATATCTGGAGTAGAGAAATGATTAAGATTGGCAGAAAACCAAGGGGAATGTAGGCGAGGGCTGTCACTGAAGAGGAGTATGGATGTAGCATTAGGATGGTTCTCAAAACTGTATCTTTCGAGTGTTTGGTGTTCTGGTCAAAAAAGTCTCGTGCCTTGCAAAATAATCTTGAGATTCTTCGTCTGGTGAAACTCTGGCATAAGCAGCATCCAAATGCATTATATCTTTCTTGGTCACCATTGAAATTATCCTGACTTCTGAACTTGACGGAGACTTGTTTGCGATTACCTTTTGTCTTCTGAGTACTCTGAGTGTTGATCAGATAATCCTCCACCAGAGGTGAACAGTGTTTCAAACGGAGCAAAACAAGTCGAAGATGGCACATAGCTTTTCAATAAACAGTTCTGCAACCTAGAAGATTGAGGGCATAGAAGAAAACTATGAAAATTCGACACCAAGGGTTGTATTCAGAAGGGACAAGTTATGAGGAGAAAGATTGCGAAGGCAAAATCTTGGACGATTTGATGACGTAAATAATCCATGGGCTATGTGAGTAGATTTTCAGTCTGAGAAGGAGCAAGCAATGGTCTCTTTTGCAGACGGATGCTTTCAATTTCGAAAAATATGAAGAAAGGTGATGGTAATGACTTTGCCCATAACAACGTTTCTTTTTGTGGGAAAGGTAGTGATATCAGTTAATTCTAACGATAAAAGCAGATAACTATTAGCATGAATAAACTCATCAAGGACTACATAAAATGGTATAAAAGCGAGGAATGGGATATTGCAAGAGGATATATTGAGTTGTACAAAAAGGGGTTATGTACACGTTGGTGATAATAGTGCTTCTGAAATGAGCAAACCTAGGGAAACACTGTGTAGAAAGACATGCAATACCGTTTACAAATAGTTTTAAAACAGCAACGGACTTGCCACTCCGTGCAAAACTGAAGTAGATCACCACTCCATCTCCGTATTTTCTATTCTTCGGCATATGATCCTGACGATAACTTTGAAATCCGTCTGTGCGAATCAGAGAGTTGTCAAAATTCTCATCTAGTCAAGATTCTTGTACACATATTGTGCATGTATGACCATGACAGAAAGTCCTCCTCTGTGCGCACAGTAACATTCACTGTGAAAGATCTGGCTACCCTGAAATTAGTCACGCAACCCCCCCCCCCACAAAAAAAAAGTGTTGATTTAGTTGTAGGAAACATTTTCTTCATTTTTCTTGTGTATATCTCATTTACCGTATCATATATAAATTGACGCTTTTTACGTAGCAATCGACAACAGTGAGAGAAATGCTTTCACCTTGCAATATGACCTTTCTCTCAGTTCTTGTTAGACACAAACTTGTCGTGCACTGTCATATGATTTGGGAATTGATCATACAAGCAAGACGGCAGCACAGCTGCAATCAATACCCAAGATTGCACTAAGATGAGTCATACGCGAACGATGCATTTGGCTGTGTTGAAATGCGTGGATGATCATTGGAGTGAACACTGGACAAATGAACAGTGATTGGTCAAAATGGACTTCATCGTAGTGCATGCGAGAACGACACAAAATCACCACGGAATGATGATGTTCATATCCATATTGCACGAATGGCATTACTAAGCCTTGGAAACACTAGAAAAGTGATGTATTTGACTTTTCAGGTATTTAAATCAGTGGATCAGCAATTTAGCGGTGCATGAAAAAGTAAACGTTTCTACCGATCGTTCTGATAGGTAACAAAACGCATATTTACTTTATTATAGAAAAGGTAGGTAAACATTGAGGTGAAGAGGCCGGGTTAATTGCTTCTGCAATGCACATGGTAGGGCTGAGGGAGTCCACTGAGTTTGCGTCTGTATTAGTATTACTTCATGTTATTTATGTATGATGTATCCCATCATGCAGTCCTAAGGCTCACAGAACTATGAAAACTCATGGGAGCAGCGTATAGCTACTCCGTATAACTTGTTAAGAATCATCAGAACTGCACATCCCCGAATTCCTCAACGGAACTCGAACTACGGGTGAAAAATTATGGGCAGAAAATCTTAACCCCCTTGCTCTTTAGGCTGGCTCTCAAGGATTAGCATTTTTGTATCGGTGCGCAAACCTCCGGGTTATCCCCGGCCAGTGATTTCTCGATCGTCCAATTTCAACTGAAAAGTAACCACGGACAGATGCGGAAACTGTATTCAAGAGAAACTAAAAATCGCCACTATATATAGCATGAGGTAGGGATTATATGAACACATGACGTTTCTGTTGATTTTCCAGCGTGAATTGCGAGTGTGATTGGTTAGGTCGGATCATAGTGAATCATACGCTTGATTGGTTGTCATGTTGGTGTAAAGGGTAGGCTGTGGGTTCTCTCTCAGTGGACGTTGTGAACGCGTGATGGACTAATTGGGCACATGAGTGATGACTACACTGCTGTGTGGGATATGCGGGCTTTGTCATTATTTAGTGTTAGAAATACACCGGGTCACTGAATTGGAAGAATGAGAAAAGCAGCCTCACCGATGACGTGTTTTCAGGTAGATTTTCGACTCCCCGAAGAGAGTAACGTGGTACACGGTACACTGCTCTACGGTCATTAGTTTTCGACTCACCAGAATTCTCCCTCCCCCCGGGCTTGGAGTCCCATTTGGGGTTTGTTAGATGCAAACACCTGATGATTCCTAAAATATATAGAGTGAAACGTTACAGAGATCTTCCGTGGTTTTCGATATGGACTGATACATTGTTAAGGTGTGGTGGATAGTACAATAGAAATTCCGCGTCAAATGCTTCTGTATGCAAAGCTCTGATCGAGCAGTAATACCTTCGATATTTGGCAACTAAACGTTTTATTGATGTCTGGCAGATTTTGATAATGTTTTGAGGTGATCCAAATGTGAAAAGTCTTTGGCCCGGCGGGATTCAAACCGACGCATGGCCATCACCCTCGCTTTAGTACCGCGAGTGCTCTACCAGCTAAACATTCCCCTGAAACACTAGATCAAGTCAGCTTTGCGATCTGATATAATCCAGTATTTTTGCAGTCTAAGAAGCCAAAAATTTCGAGTCACCGTGGGTGGCAGTAGCTCAATTGCGATGCTCACTGTGACAACAAACCACTCACGCCAGACGTTACAATGTTGACAGGTCGCCGCCGTACCTTGCAGTAAGGAAGTCAGTTCAAAATCGTAACAGATAGCTCAACAGTGCTACAAGTAAGAGTTTGGACCAAATTTGAAACAGCTGCGCACTGCTTGTTCAGGATGTTCGCATTGGAGTATCGGCTGTTGGTCGAGTAAAGGAAATCAGGGTAGATTCTCATCCTGGACTCCCATTGTTCACTCGACTTTCGTTATATTCCACCGAGCATGTGGAATGGAAAATCTTGCCTCATTTTCTCGCTTAGAAAATCTGGTCAAAAACTGGCGCTGTCAATCTGGATTTCCTCAAGTGTTACCACGTGACAGTGAATTTCTTACTGTACAACTTACTGAAGACTGGCGAACGGGAAACCTAACAAGCATAGAAACATGTATTCCCCTGTTCGTTTTTCTCGGTGCGTTCTATCTGGCCACTCGACATATATCACGCAAGCTCTCCTAGAATCGCGTATTACAAGTGGAAAGAGCTGAGCTTACTAGGGTCGGCACAAACCCTTTTACTTTCACCAATGAACGAAAATTTACATTTTCCGAACCGAGGATGGGGTAGCACGCCACAGCTCATCCGGTCACACGTTATTATTGTCAGTGCTTCAACTCTGGGAAAAACGCACCGGGAATCTCCTGAGAGCAAATAACAGCTTCTGCATTTTTGTCGTAATTTACCAACACAACATTTGCTTCGCTCAGATCAAGATGACAATGAATTTTTCGCTAGCCAAGGAGATTCGCAGGTTAGAGATGATGAATTCATGACTGAGAATTAAAGCAGTATTAATTAAAAATAGTGTTTTTTGGTGTGTAACTGCATTTTTCGCAGACAGATTTTAAATTAGTGCAATATATGCAATACCATTCTCATTTCATTTCGCAAAGTGGACCAGAAAAGCTCTTTGCTCCGAAAAATGTTTGTTCTCATTGTTATTATGATCTCTCAGCTCGTTAAAATCAGATTTTTTCCGGTTTTAATCCAGGGCAACTGTTTATTTTCATAATTATTTTCCCTAGCTTTCTATACTTTTAGTCGACTATTCAATGAAACAAAGTTGATAGCCAAGAGAATGACAGTTTAGAGGAATAGTTGTCGATTTCACCAACATGAGCATGTTCGTTTGGGGAACTTGAACTCGTTACACTTGTGATCACAACCATTGTTCACTGAATGATTGATCCATTAATTTTGCATTGTTCACTAACTATCCATCCGGTGAGATGTGCGCGGGCAAGCATTTTCTTCAGAAGGAGGCGTTTGGTGTGATGGTTCACAGTTAACTTAACTAGTGAGTATCTCAAAATTCTCAGAATGATTTTAAGGAAACGCGCGCAGATGATAGTCTGTGTTTGTAGGGGATCTATTTGTTTAAATCAAAAATTTGTGTTTCTACTGGCATAAATATGAGTTCAGTCACTCCACCCGGTCAGAGACCAATGCAGTGATGGCGTCACAATCGTGTCCCATTTACGGATTATGTCTAAACTGTTGCCTAAGGACATCCGAGAAAGACTATTTTTTGTACTAATGCGCATTACCCTAGAACTACACAGAAGAAAACCAAAATAATAACAGAAATGGAACTTTTACACAAGTTAATAATGGTTGGGTTTACATTTACACTGCATCCTTTTTCACCGTCTCTTCAATATATAGTTTACCTTATTGGTTATAAAAGCTTTTTCATCTCAAGCTCCACCACATGTTCCACTATTGGCTCAAATGGTGAATACGAAGGCAGTCCATTGATTTCCATCTTCAGAATAGAGAAAATATTTTTGATTATAAATACATATATATATATATATATATATATATATATATATATATATATATATACATCGACTTCTGAGGGCGGTTGTGTGAAATGGATCTTGAAGTTGGGCCTACTTTCACAAATTATACGGTGAATAATCAACAGACAAATCGTTTTTCACAAATATATTTACACAAATCTCGCAAATCACACTAAGGGACATCACCCTAAAAAGGATTACCTAACCAGGCAAAACCTTTTTGTTACAATTTGACTATGTTCTCTTTTGCCTAAATACCGAGATCATTCAGTTTGGCTAGCTTTTCTGCCTCATTATCACGATAACCGTACAGGGGGGGGGGGGGGTCAAGAGTCGCACACATATCACCTTGACGTCATCGTCCAAGCTCATACAAATCAAAATGACCTTTACTTGACAAACTATGAAGCCGTGAATAGGAAACATTATTTAGTATCATATCACACACGGTTCACCATGTATGATAAATTAACTTGAACTTCTCATGCAGACACAACCGTGCAAGATATTTCACTGAAAATATGGCTTCTACTAAGCTGTTAAGAGAGCAAACCTATCTAAACATAACCGAGGATAACTTCTGTTGTCCTATTCATCAGTTTAATTGTATTTTCGTATTTTGATAGTTATTAGCTTGCTTTATTTAGAACATTTTACCTTTTCTACCAAGGTCACGATCAAGTAGCCCCAGGACTATATAGAACCAAGGTAAATGAGAACACCTAAGTAAATTCATGCTATTTTTCCGTTGTTATGATAAACCTTGATTACGTTACGCTGCAAAGTTGAATACTAGATAACTTTTGTTATAAATACCAATCTACGTTACCTGTGTGTTTAATACCGAAACAATTGGTGGCTAAGTGATGAGGTCATCGCTGGGAGTGGTCTTGTTGTTTTCTTCATAGAAATTAAACCTTCCTAATAATAAAGTGGCACTTTCTCGGGCGATATGTGGGCATAAAATATGGACTTTTCTTGAATATCGTGTGATACAGTGTGTTCACAAATCCATGTGCTACAGTTTTCCATGATGGTTTTGCGTACAACATGCGGTTAGGCTGGTTGGTCTCACAAGACAGTTATTTTATTCTGTACAAATTAGTTCAGCATTCCGAATGGTCACGGGGTTTAGTCACAATGTCTTGGTATATCGGTCTTATTTAGTAATGGCCTACCACGCCTAAAGCTATCAGGATAATTCTAATTTCTCCTGTTGGTAAAATAACAGTAGTCTCACAAATGACGATGTTACGAAATTTCAAATAACTTGTGAGTCTGTAAAATTGGAAGCTCAGTCTGTGCAGATGTAGGTTATTCAGTCAACACTTCGTGACTTTGCTGTGTGAAAGTTGATAACTCGCACATCATGCAAACAAACACCGGCCGCGAAAGCTCCAACATCGCTAACTCACATATTTGCCTGGGATATGTATGCCTCGGTGACCGGATTTTCTGTTCGTTTGACATACCGGTCACCGGCATGCTGAATAAAAAGAAACAATTTCAGGCGCACACTGTGTACCATCCGGAGCTAGTAATCAACATTGCTGGTCTTTTCTCCTGTCTAATCTACATCGCTGCTCCGTGTTACCATCCGTAAATTTGTTTTCGGATCAATCAACCTGTCGAATAATGCTAGTTTTGTTTTTTATCTGACTGATTCACGGTCGGCTGTGTTAGACTAAATCGCGGGAGGTGACAACAGTAAACACTCCAACGGCATTTTTTTCATTTCAAGTTATCCGGGAAAAATATCAGTAGGAAAGTTCCGTTTTATATTCTCACAAGTAAAAAAAGATGAGTAGACAAAGACTCGGGGGAGCACACCACTGATTTCGTGGTTATTATTGCCCATTCGATTTGCATGCTTGGCGATCCTCGTTCTACTCATCTTTTACATGTACTTTACGTAATGGATGGAACAAAAAAATCTAATTTTCACATCAGAATTGTGAGTGAATGCTTCTTTTAGAAAAGTTCACTGAGGAATTGACACTGCTATGGCTAACCCTGTATAAACTATAAAAAATTCGCCGCTGTGCTTTCTCAGTGCACTCTTCTAAGAGGATCCTCTACAGGCACTCCGCATACACAAATCAAACTGATGTGAACAAATACCTACGAGCTGTATATGTCTCAGAAGTAATGGATGAACCAAGCAATACCGGTTACGCGCACATCACGAGCGACAAAACTGCGAAATCGTTTTTGTTCTTCCGAGAAACAGTTTCTGGCCATCTGCAGATACTACTTAAATAAGGCAATCCAACTCGCGACCACTGTGTCGTTGTTCTAGACGTTAACTGCGGCTAGCCTACATTAAATTAGTTGTAGTTCCTTGGTAAACGTTTCTGAAGACAGCATCCACTCAAACACTTCTCAAGCCCAAATTAGAATATCAAGAAAGAAAATGAAATAAAATTTCAGCGTGGAATCCACTACGTCGGGAGAAAATTATTTTTTAATGAGTTATTGGTTTGGGAAGTAATTTCATGAGGATTCACAAAATTTTGAGGAACCTTCAGAGATAACGCCTGGAATCGATAAAAAATTCGTTGCCGGTAAACAAAAGATATACTTTGAGGTATAATGTGTTTAAGCAAATTTCCTATCTCTGACACTTGTGAAACTATGTGTGAGTCCAGACAAATCATTCACTACCGGTTTTCTATCTTTGTTTTTATTGCGTTGCTTCACCGACAAATTTCAATCACCCGTTTGTAAACTGGTTGAACGTATCAACTCATCGTCCGTTTTCTGTGATTGCAATTGTCATATCCACAATTGGATATTCCGTAGAATATTGATCACTTTCGAGCGGGAACATAAACAGTCAGAAGTGATAACCAGGCTTATTAATTCTAATACAACCGCTGGATGGCCCCGTATATTGGAAATTGTATTGTGTACACAAAAAGAGGACACCCATGTCAAATGTGATTAGATTTACCGAACCAAAATTGTGCCAAATAAAGCAAAAAATGGTATTCACAATTTGATACATGTAGCCTTCAGCAAGGCAAACGTGTCGATCGCGTTATTCATGTTGCTCTGAGCTGTAGATGAAAACCCTTGCTGAATAACATTTCCGGAATTCGGGAAGATGGTCAGTTTGTCATGGTAAGCAACACCGAGCTGTCGGTTGAGAAACAGGAACCACGATTTAAATCACGTGAAATGACCAGTTGTGCTCAAAAGTGGTATTTTTTCTGATAAATATACAAAATATTTCTGGAAGAAAGGAAGAACCTCAGATTCGCTGCAACGCAATCAGAGTTAGCGCAGATGAAACAAGATTAACATTTGACTTGAAATCAAGCAAGGATAACTGTTCAGAGCAGCCGTGCTCAGAAGTACCAAGAATCACAACAGAGACACAAAAAAGTGGACCAAACAAATTTTCGTCAGAGTCAATGTTCCCCGGATTTCAGTATAGTGAAGGAAACAGCACAAAATACTCTAACAACTCAAAAGAAGTGTGAGGGTCGGGAAGGAAATTCGAACTTTGTTTGTACGATTTTCAATCTAATCAACCTATCAATCACAGCCATACTAATTTCTATGCAATAAAATAACCGCGGTCATAGTGTCTGACTGTTAGGCTCCATCTATATGGCTGCAGGGTACACGCATTCAATTGAACTCTTGTGTGAAGATGAAATAAATAGTATTTAACCATTGATTCGTTTCACAGAGGACTGTTTTATTACCCAATTATTTTAGGCCAACTTTCATGCTTGATCATCATAAGAGATGAATGCCAGTCCCAGCTAACTTGTATGGACCAATATCGACTGCGAGCAAATAATTGAAAATACGGGATCAGCTGAAAAATCGACGCAATTTCTAATATAACTTTCTCGCTGAGCTAGCAATGTTACGCGGGACAATCGAAACGAATACAATAATAGACATCAGATGTATAAGGAATAAAATCATGCCATACTTTACTATCGAGGCAGACATGAACTCCGAGCAAAAGTCTAAAATTCGGCGGCTTTCAATCACGGAGCCACACGAAAGGATCAGGACGGTCGTTAACGGATTTTACACGTTCAGTTTGCACAGCACTAAATGTGGATGAGGCGATTTGTGAATAAAATAGTTCATAAGCTCAGTAGAGGAAGGCAGTGGCATGATTTTGTCAGTTTTGAAATCAGATAAAAAATATGTGATATCTGATTGAGAAACTTTGGAGGATGAGATGAAGCTTTGGAGTGCAGAGACAATCACAGTACAAAACAGCCCATTCAACACCCGTCCAGTGCATTTCCCAACTTATATTTGAGGACGACGAACTTTTTCCGCTCCGAATCACTGCCGTAGCCACATTTGCCATCGGCTCACGCTTCTATACGCGATTTCGTTGACTGGGCACCAAAAAGAGAAGGGCGAATGCGGAACTAGGGGGACAGTCTATTACAAAGAGTTGAGACAAGACAACTCTCCCCTTTCCGCTACGACAACATTACCAATTTTGGTAGATTACACTAATTTAATTATCTCTTGATAATTGGTATCACTATGGTCTCATTTTTATTGGCAAGTCACTGAAGTAATTTTTTGATGGGGTCCATTGCAACTGGCTCATCAACGGCGTGCTGTCGAATAGTTTATTCACTGTTTTGGATTTCACGTCAGCAGAGGTCGACCGGTGAATGTTCTACAATCCTTCCTGAACTGGCGGATATTCGTGTGCACGACTTACTGATCAAGCATGCCGCACCAAGGTAATCAATATTTGCAGTGCCCATAACCAAACTGCTCAATTCCACAGATTTGTGAGTAAAGTATATACCTGTATATACACAGATACATATTATTTACTTTGTTTTTCAGTACAGAGGTGGACTTTATTAGACGGCCAAGACCAACTGGTCACGACCGAGAATAAATTGCATTTTTGCTATTGGTTTGAAACGGAATTTTATTGGTCTTGCTTAGTTTCCAAATGGGTCGTAAACTCTCCTTCCACGAAAGCGGTAAGCCAAAACAAAGCGGCACAAAACCTGAAAAAATCACACCAACCAATATTTCTAATACATTGGTTTTCCATTTTACTTCAGGATACTTAGAGTTTGACAATTTTTCAAACCATTTGCGAGAAGAAATAATAAACTCGATTTGGGCCTGTTTCACAAAAGTAAATTTGCTCTCGCTGGAAAACTGTTTTATATCTCTCGATGTTTTGTAGTCTTATTGAAACGGTGGTTGCCATAATTACTTCCAAATCACTATGCAGCACAAAAATAACCCCCTAAAAGGTATAGACTTCCTCTATTTGTAATGAAGAACTGCTTTTTCGTGTTCTGAACTGTTTCAATGAAAATTCAAAGTGACGGAGCTGATTCCCGTGTCCCACATAGGCAGCAAAAATATTCATACACGTTTTCAGTATTCAAACGCGTCAGACCAAACTTTCGCTTCACTTCCAACTGTCCACTGGGAATGTCGTTATTTTTGGAAGACAAACGATTGTTTCAAATAGTGAATGAGTCTTCTTTTACTTTTTCCGCGAATATACTACGTTATGACTGTGCAACTATCACCGCTTGGATAAAATAAGAATTTAATCACGAAAACTTCCGTGTTGATTAAGCCGATATTGGCAACACGTAGGAAGACCGTTTATTTGTACGTACGTAGGACAGCTACTGAACAAGAGAATCATCAGCGTCAAGCGTAAACAGTACTTGGTTCGTGCGCGGCCAAGGAGGACTGAGCAGCAGGCACCAAATCAACAAAGATGAGTCCCTTGCACAAGTTTCATTGGTTTGAACAAACCTCTCATCGTATGGACGAGTTCAGATAGATAGATAGATAGATAGATAGATAGATGGGGAGGCAGAAAGGCAGATAGACAGATAGACAGACAGACAGACAGACAGACAGACAGACAGACAGACAGACAGATAAATAGACAGACAGGCGGGTACTTTTATTACTCAATCATTTGGTCGGCGGACCAACGTTCTCGGTGACATGAATCGACCTGTCACTAGAAAGTACGTCAATTTGGGGGACGCAGTGGTGCGAAGATACTTTTCACGTTAAACTCCAAATCTAATATGATCTACGAATATCAATTTGGGTTTGGAGTAGTCAAACAGGGCGAAATTAAAGCAACGAATGGGTTGAACATATTCCACTTTGGTTCCTTCATTTTGTGACGTTGTCAGGGTTCGGTCAACTCCGTGATCGCGAAGTTGAAAACCAATGGAATGCACGGTAGGCTGAGACAGCAAAACACTCACTATTGTTGATTTTTGAGAGGTTGCTTTAGGAAATCTCACTTGAAGCAGAGAGAGTACCTTTCAAGTGTGGAATGAGGAAATGAAGTACAGGTTGGTAATTATGAAATACATACATTATTTTGAATAATGCTTTCGTCTATGTAAAATAAAACCTGCCGTAATTGCAAAGATTCCTTGTGTTATCACTTTATGTCGGAATAATATAAATATTTGTCAATGAAGCTTATTCATATTTCGCTTTATCCACAACGAGGTGATCATATCCCATGTAAAATAGGGGTGAAATCACCGCTATACCGAAACGCTGACTGGAGGAAATAGGGAACAAAAGCAAATGTAACGTTGCACTCAACAACACATATAATCGACTTTTAACGGTCGGCTAATGGAGCTGCATCAACACTTAAAAAAAGCAACACACGTGCTATTCGTGCTTTGAACAAAGCTCCCACCTTAGAGCTGTAATTATTACGTAAGACACAAATAAATCGTACCCGTTTCGACGACTTGGGATAGACCGAGTTGGACTCAGATTTATTAGCGCATGCAGTTCAAGTGAGGCGCACGAGCAAGCCCATTAGTAAACGTGGATCAGGGAACTAGCGAGTACACGCTTGATTCATAGTCTTAAAGTCTTGCCGCTCAGACTGTCTGCACTCATCTTAACCCTGTTTGAGAGGAGCAGTTTTCTGGTGGCGGTGAAATACCTGAAATCAATATTCTATTTTGTTTTTGAATTTCCTGTTCGACCAAATCAACTACAAAATTCCGGACAAAAATTCCTTTCCAGAAAAAGTCTTCGAAACGGGTATGATCTATTTGTGTCTTACGTAATAATTACAGCTCTTAGGTGTGAGCTTTGTCCAAAGCACGACTAGCTCGTGGGTTGCCTTTTCAAGTGTTGATGCAGCTCCATTAGCCGACCGTTAAAAGTCGATTATATGTGTTGTTGAGTGCAACGTTACATTTGCTTTTGTTCCCTATTTCCTCCAGTCAGCGTTTCGGTATAGCGGTGATTTCACCCCTATTTTACATGGGATATGATCACCTCGTTGTGGATAAAGCGAAATATGAATAAGCTTCATTGACAAATATTTATATTATTCCGACATAAAGTGATAACACAAGGAATCTTTGCAATTACGGCAGGTTTTATTTTACATAGACGAAAGCATTATTCAAAATAATGTATGTATTTCATAATTACCAACCTGTACTTCATTTCCTCATTCCACACTTGAAAGGTACTCTCTCTGCTTCAAGTGAGATTTCTTAAAGCAACCTCTCAAAAATCAACAATAGTGAGTGTTTTGCTGTCTCAGCCTACCGTGCATTCCATTGGTTTTCAACTTCGCGATCACGGAGTTGACCGAACCCTGACAACGTCACAAAATGAAGGAACCAAAGTGGAATATGTTCAACCCATTCGTTGCTTTAATTTCGCCCTGTTTGACTACTCCAAACCCAAATTGATATTCGTAGATCATATTAGATTTGGAGTTTAACGTGAAAAGTATCTTCGCACCACTGCGTCCCCCAAATTGACGTACTTTCTAGTGACAGGTCGATTCATGTCACCGAGAACGTTGGTCCGCCGACCAAATGATTGAGTAATAAAAGTACCCGCCTGTCTGTCTATTTATCTGTCTGTCTGTCTGTCTGTCTGTCTGTCTGTCTGTCTGTCTGTCTATCTATCTGTCTATCTGCCTTTCTGCCTCCCCATCTATCTATCTATCTATCTATCTATCCGTGATCTATCTATCTATCTATCTATCTATCTATCTATCTATCTATCTATCTATCTATCTATCTATCTATCTATCTATCTATCTATCTATCTATCTATCTATCTATCTATCTATCTATCTCTCTATCTATCTATCTATCTATCTATCTATCTATCTATCTATCTATCTATCTATCTATCTATCTATCTATCTATCTATCTATCTATCTATCTATCTATCTATCTATCTATCTATCTATCTGCCTAATCTCTCGATGGCGAAGTGTTTCCGAACAATACACACTTGTCTATAACATATCAAGTGCTGCATCTGGTTTACGATACACTCCGAAGTGATCTTTGTTCCGACACAATGATACTCTTTTTCACACACACACACACACACACACACACACACACACGCACATACACACACACACACACACACAAGCCACTTCGCCCTTGAGACGAGTAGCGAAGGTAACCCAGTCACTTTACTGGAATGTCCCTCAGGTCAATTCGACTTCAGGGTGAAGGATACACACGCACCTGCAAATCACTTTCCTCGGTTGCATCAAGTGTCTGTGGTGTTGGTGAGATTTGATAATCTGCGTAGACGAAGCTAAAGCCAAACATAATTGACCCTCCAGCTCCGTTACTAGACACCTAAGTACGTTCATAATCTGATACTTGTCGGAGGATACCCTCTGAGACAACACCGTTTAACGCTGGTCTCGTCCCTTCCGGCTACTTTCGATTTTATCAGATATGATGTTTCTCGGATCTTCTTTATGACGTTGAGAACGCAGTTCCGAGAGAGGAGCGGACCGTTTGCATGTTTACCAGCAAAATGTCGAACTGCTTTTGTGATATTTTGCACTGTTTCCTAGAACAATTTCAAAACTTCAAAACTGTCGTCTTCGCAACCGAGGTAGACATGGTTTCACCGAGGCCATAGGAATCTTAAACAGTCTCTGTCTAATAGTGAAATCAGAGGCATAGTATGTTCGAGCAACCGCTATTCCAACTCGTCTTTCAATTGGAAAACAGCTTGACTAGTAACTCGGCGCAGTCGTTTGTCTAATGCCTTTAGGCTTGTTTTCGTTAAATAAATGCATTGGGATAAGTATTTTCAGTCATGGCCTATTTCATCATACTTAATCCGATAGAACTATCACCCAGAAGTAAAATGAATGTAAATGTTCGCGTCGTTAGAAACGTAAGGCTTTAAACTGTATGTTAGACCAACTCATCGTGTAGAACCACCTTTTTTATAGCCAAATGCATCTGTAATTTTGCATTGGAAATCATGTTTAACATACTATGTTGGATACAGGAATATAATGAAAAGCTGCCAGCAGGAGCAGCTGATCCAAAAAAGCCGGGAAAGCTCTTGCAACCGAACAAGTTTTTCTTCCAAAATATTGAAAACCTCTCATTTTTTTCATCACGTCCCCGTTTACCTGTTAATAAAGTATTGTTTTGCTGTCTGTGCACTGGAAAGAAATCGATAAAAAGATTCGTCCCGATGTTATCAGGGGTTAGGTTGATGCAATCAAATGGTTAGACTTCAATTCACGTCTGTGCAGTTAGTTATTCAGATAAAAGTTGTGTCATATGAGATTATTATAAGTATCATGGGAATTGATTCGTGAATGAAACGACTCGTCTTGCTGTTTCAAAGCTCAAACCACCACTGAAAGCCATGGAAGTACTGCACAACTGCTACATCTTCAGTGCGAATCATCAACTTCGATGTAACGAACTCCTAGCAGTTGTTGAGATACACGTAACACAATCCAAAAAACTCCGAGAGTCTAATTGTGGGTTTCATTGTGGTTCTTTATAAATAAAAAAAATCATAAATATGACACAGAAGCTGTACAAACCTCGACGGCGACCGTTCCGTGAATCAGAGTCGGCAAAATGCAAGCAATTTTAGGATCTCTTGAGGTTCTAGCGGTCAACAAAATGTCTATGGAAAATTTAGGTCATCGATCATGGAACAGGTTCAATGCACGCACCAGTCAGCTATCGTTTAAGGTTAATGTCCGATGTGTGGTTCAGCGAATGACCAGTTGTGGTGCAGAACGTTAATGGAAAACATAAGTTTGAAATGAGGGTAAAGAAGTCAGATCGATCCAGAGTAAGAGCCTCGCGTTTGGCAGTTTTTTCGATTACAGTCGGTATAGGTACAAACGGTACATGTGTCACTTCAGAGATATATTTCGTTTGTTTTCACCTGAAGGTAGTTTCACTCAGTAGACCCCGCATAGTATCTAGAAGTTCAGAACTACAATAACTCTACTAGTTAAAGCGGCGCAGTACAGGAAGAATCAATAAGGTGTGGGTTCTGACAGTATTAGAAGTATCTATCAGGTACACCCAAAAGTAAAACCTCGAAATTCATACATGATAACCAACATGAGCGACAAATGAGTCCAGAAGAGTGCATCATTGTTCGTAGATAAATCTGTAGTCTACGGTTCCAGTGGCCCTTGGAATGCTGCTTTCCAGTATGACCAGACGCCTCAATACAATCAGCAAAGGCTATTGAATATGGTGATTGAGGCACTGGACTGGGAGTGGGCTAGTATCATACAAGGAAATGAAATCAGAAACTGCTAATATATGCAGAAGCAATCGAAGATAAACCTACGATAACTATTTAGATCCGATAAACCAGACAGTGTGACTGTCCGTTTGGTTATGCTTTCGTACTCACCAAGCAGCCTCATGTCAAAATATGCACCCACGTCGGTCCCTACCGCCGGATGTGTCAAGCAGTCATCATCCAGAACTTTGAACCATGTAGTTAACCGTTAAATCTTGCCAACGCAACCTGTCGCTGGTTAGGCCTCCTCGTAAAAATATTGTTAGTTTTTCAAATATTATCTGAAAGATGTAAAACATTATTCTCGATAATAGGGAATCCACTCACCCTCCCCCTCGTCAAAAAGTCCATGCCGCAGGCACAATCGAACCGGCGACATTCCACCTACCGGGCAAGTGCCTTACCAGCTGCGATATCGTGTTTCGACCAGTCGAAAGTGATGGGCACTAATGAATGTCCAAAGAAGCACGACCACTAGCCCAGTGGTACGCAGCCTCTGTTTTGGTTCTATTCTCTGAACTAACCTTGTAGGTCACTTCCCGATATGATGTGAACATTTGGCTCCAAGAGCACTCAGTATATTCTACATAAAATTCAAAGGGTCGTTTAGATCATGGTCATCCGTGCACCATTCTACCCAAAATACAAAAGCTCTTGGTATCCACCGAGAACAAACCTGTGATTTAACTGCCTGCTCCATGACTTCCCTACGTACCGAGGACTTTAAATATTTGAATCACTTCAAAATTTCTCAAGTCTGCCGAACAACATTTCAGTATCAAAAGTGCGAACAGAACACGCAAACATGTTCATTTCAAGCCGATATAGATGTGCATCGAACACGTTCAGTTATTAGTATATTAATCTATCTGGATGACAGCAGAAACTTTCTCCGGGAACACACGACTAGTTTCGCGCTGGTTGCCGCTCATCAGGTTTGCATCCATACACAGTAACATAATGCTTACGTCGAAATCAAAACTTAGAATGACTCTTCCTCGTTATGAAGGTTGATCTCGACTAGCCGGCGCTCTAACTTTCAAAGAATCGCCCTGTGATTCTAAAAATCGACTGTCCGCCCATGCTGGTTTCTCAAGATCCAAATGAGATTAAGATACTTCCGATACGTTTAGAGCGTTGGACTGCTCTACTGTTGGGCTGAACCGTTCTCAGTTTGAAACTCTGTGTGATCTGACTGATAAAACAAGAACTAAGAAACAACCTTCCCCCGTTACAAATTTGAAAACAGAAGTCAAAAACATAGATTGCACGATGTATCCTGGATCATTTCGCTGCATCTTTACAAAGTGCATACTGCAATTGAAGTGATTATTTGTATAGCAAAAGACACCTGGTCGGGGCAATATCTCCACTTCAGCAGCTTCGTCCCGATAACGTACAAGATAAACACAGTGCAAACACTGTTCTGCAGAGCACAGAAGATTTGCACGGCGGACACTTTGGATGAAGAAATAAATCACATCACTAAAATTCTGACGGAAAATGGATACCCGACATCATTCTTGACAAAGTATCGTCACCTGAAGCCAAGAAAGGATATTTCAACCACAGTGTCTAAGATGAAAGTATATCTAAAACTCCCCTACAAAGGTGACAACGTGAGTGAGTTGATCAAAAAACGCTTGAAATCAGCTGTCAGCCGCACCTACTATGCAGCCGATTCGGTGATTATATTCACAACTAATCGGTTAACTAGACCATCGGTGAAAGAACCCCTGCCTATCCACGCCAAATCAAACTGCATATACCAATTCAAATGTGAGTGCTCAGCCACCTACATAGGCAGAACAGAAAGGCAGTTACGTCATCGAATGGCTGAACACATTCCAGTGTGGCTTCAGAAGACAATGAGCAGCGATTTGCCACAATTTCATCATCAATCGAGCAAAGGTCAATCAGATCATCAATTGCTCGGCATATTTAAGAGACTAAACATTGCATCAACGCAAGTCAAGCTTTCAAAGTGATCTACTCGACCACCAGTACCAAACTATTAAGATACATGGAGGCCCTGTCGATCCGTGCACACAAACCTGAACTTTGCAAACAACGCGAAATTGTAATCAATTTATCATTGCCGTGGTAATGAGGTGTGATAATTGTTGTGTGATCATCCGCTAGACATGTGTGAATGTGTGCGTCATGTGATTTTGCCTTTGTTTATAAACATTTCGTTCATTTATTTTGCTATAAAAAGAATCACTTCGACTGCAGTATGCACTTTGTAAAGATGCAGCGAAATGATCCAGGATCCATCGTGCAATCTGTTTTTGACTTCTGTTTTCAAAACAAGAACTGTTAAGAATTAGGTTCGTCATACCATGAAGGTAATTTTATTATGCTCTGATGTCGAATTGGTCAGTGCCGTACTCCTGCTAAGCCTCAGGAGGACCTCATTTGGCACGGAAAATTTCACGTGTCTCAATTTACCACACGTGAGCTCAATCCTTTGCACCGACTCGACATAACACATTAGGTTGCGCCTAACACATAGTACTGTTGCGCTCACTTCCGTCAGCGAAGCAGTAGGGATTTTTTTGCGACCAAAGTTCTCGTTGTATCCAAACCGGTGACACCGGACAGGGGATAAGTCTGGTCCACGACGAGGATGCACAGTGATAACCAACAGATACTCTGATCAGTCTTTTCCCCACGGTGTATGATTAGGACACTCGAATAATTTTCCCACGGCTCCGGCTAGATTTACACTGGTGCGACAGATACCTTCGCATAAAAACATAACCGTATAGACAAGCTGACAAACCCCAAATTTTGTGCTTACCGAATGGTAAATTGAGTCAACTTGCAATTACGCTCCAGAGTAAATGACTGGGTGTCGTTTAAAAGTTTCGCCCTATTTTAAAGCATTATACGTCAATTTATTTATCTACAGGGGAGTTGAAATCACAAAGAAGCATCTAAAATTGGGGGGTTATATTGTGAGGTTGCCAACTGACAAAATAATTTAGCTGATGCTTGCTCTTTAGTCATGTCCTAGTCCTCAATATTCCTTTTTATGAGTCTGCAGCTAACTCCGAAATGTGAGCGCACCTAATGAAAACTGGGTAGACACAGTTCCATATGCATACAAGAAGAAGTACGTGTGCAGTCGTCCATGCCTTTTTGGAATGTTTTGAAACAACAACTTAATTGAGGCTAGTCGAGCAGGCACCCAACTGGTTATTTGGCATAATAAAGCCGCACGTATATTGCGGCATTAAATAATTCAGTACTCAAAGTCCCGATGGTACGATGTCTGGTTCACTAATCAGTTTCCCAAAGAACATTTGTAGTTCAGTAAACATTTACCTACGTACGAACTCACTCTTGCCCACACACTCATAATCCATTAAGTGACATTCTCAGCTTCGATTAAAATATGGATTTTGTGCGTCACTGTACTGTTCCTATTCACTGCTTTCATTTCTGTCCGAGAGACATACTTTTCACTTGAACTCAGACGCTATTCTAATGACTCTCAGAACCAGAACAATGCAGAATTTGAAAACACCCCACCACCCATTATCGCGAATTATCATAACTTTTCTTTCTCGGAAAGCAGAATCACACTCCCACCTTTTTCATCATGATTCTATTTTTACTCTCGCAATAAAAATGAAAGACAGCGAATATTGTATACAGCACCTTTGAAGATCACGAAAAACCGGACTTATATTATGTTAGCAAACACCACCCACGGTTTTACTTTTTCAAATTCGTGAAACAAAGTGTAACAGAATTTCGGATCACGTGTAACAGGACGACAAAAGAGCTCAGTCATACGTGATGATCAGCAGACAATCAAAGACTTCGTAGCTTTACGAGCGACGCTTCGTTCGCTACGAAAATCTGAGGGAAATGAGTTCTACATCGATTTGCTTTACTGTAAAGCAAGCTGTGGATCGCTAATCCGGATAAACTAATGTCTAATTTGTATTCCGTTTGGGTTCGAGACCGTGTTGAAACTCGATGGAAAAGCACTGCTGATATTGCGTAAGATTCTACTCGAACCAATGAACTTGTTTTCGGGTTAAGCAATCACGTGTGTAACTAGATAGCTCGAGCCCACACGTACACTGTGGCCAATTGGTGCATATTCCCCACAAGTATTGGTGAATGCGCAAAGGCGCGCCTACAGCGTTGAGGCTAGTCATGCTCCATTCTGGACTGCGTCAGCCAGTAGTAATGACAGATAATGCCACGTGCCCCATGGCATTACCTGGCTGGTTCGACTGCACTTTCACTGATATGTGATTCTGACTGACGTGCCTACTCACTTGTTTGCATGTGTTATAGCTCGTGCGGAATACCCATTCGTCCGTGCATACATGCTCACGTTCTGCCTACCAAATTTGGGATGCAACACAACGGTAACGAGCGTATTCATGGTTTCGGAACGGAGAATTTACTGATAAGCATTCTCATCAAAGTGTCCCATGTATCAGACTCTAACACACTTCCAAATGCCCGCTTAAATTGTGACCGTTTCAAAAAAGTTTCTCATTTACGACCACTTCTCCTCAACCCGTGAAACTGATCGGACGGTCAGTGAGAAATTTTCAATTAAGCTCACTTTATAGTCAAGAGAAAAGAAACTGCTTTTTGTTAACTAACAGACGTTTTCACCTCTGGGCCATGATTTGTCCCTAATACTTGGACCCTACTCCCAATTCGACTTTCTACAGGAGTGCAGAATTGTGAGTCGCACACACACACACACACACTTACATACACACATACATACACACGAGCGCGCAAGTTACCTCCAACCCATCCGGTCTGGCCCTCATTAGCTTACTTTGTGACAACAGACCTGTATTTTGCCGGTCACAGTCCGTCCCCTTATTACAACTTATACGATGAAATGAGTAATGCTGCCTGGGAAGATTTTGAGACTGAACGGGGTAGAAAAGAATTTAATTGAACCGGGAAAAAATGACTAGCAAGAAGGATCAAATGGTATCAGAAATTCACTCCAGACACATCCTCCTCTGCTCTCATGGCTAAATAATAATCATGCATAATTCAAAAAGTGAATAAACGGGAATATTTCTGACAGTTTCAAAGGCTGAGTAAAAGGAATATGAGTACTGGTTCAAATTACACTGAGAAACCAAATTTTCACCACGACTCTCACATCCTTCAGTTAGTCGCTCAGCTCTGGAGCCATCTATCCCAGCTTCGTAAGCCTTGATGAGTCGACTGCATCATGAATAATGAGGGAACTTGCTGATTGTTGTGTCCAGAACTCAATAGATTAGTAAGAGAGAGGCAGTGTATTATAGAGCGTGAAGTATGAAATAGATTTCACCCTTAGGTCCAGAAATCAAGTGGCTGATGCACTCTCAAGACTGCAGTTGACCACGTTAGACGAAAATGAAGATATCGGACAGACCAAAATTAAATCCGCATAGAAAACCGTCGATGTGCTGGAGTAACCAGAAGCTTACTGAAGCAACATTCGAAAACAGACTCAACGCTAGCTCAAATAATCCCATTCTTAGAGTCATCATCGCCAGAGGGATGATCATTTTCTCCAGACGTTCTTACTTATTTCACCCTGCGCAATGAACTGTCTGCCGTTGACAACTGTATGCTACTCGGAGGCCGATACGTTATTCCCCGCAGTTTGATCTCAACCGTCATTCGGTGCGCCCATGAGGGGCTCCCGGGAATCGTCCTTACCAAAGTGCGCGTCCGAGAACGTTTTTGGTTGTCTGGACTAAACACCTCGGTTGAAGCTGCCGTTAGAGATTGCTTGGCATGTCAGCATTCTGATAAGGCCGCCAAACTGATTTCTGCACCAATACAGCCGGTTATATATCCCATGCTTCCATGGACCAAGGTGGCTATTGACATCATGGGTCCCATTCCAGAAAGCTCCATTGGGTAAACAAAATATCCTCGTTGTCACTTGTTTCTACAATAAGTGGCCCGAGGCTCTACAACGTGAGGAAGGGACCTCTGCCGTCGTCATTATATGGCTTAGATGCCTGTTTGCAGGGTTCGGTCTGACAAATAACGATCCTCAGTTTAGAAGCAGGGAGTCTCACGAATTTCTTCGCATGAATAACATCGAGCACTGAAAGACAGTTTCATATAATCCAGCAATGGGTGGCGTGGTAGAGCGGTTGAACCGAAAGCTGAAGGAGACTATACAAACTGTGCTACAGGAGGATACCTCGTGGGACGACGCCCTTCTCATTGCCTTGAGCACCTACCGAACTGTTCCCCATTCAGCAGTGCAAAAAGCTCCAGCGGTGCTGACTCTGGGTAGACAGATCCACACAAAGCTGAATGCCGTGATTCCACCTGCGAATACAAACAAATCGGATGAGATCCAAAGAAGATCCAGTTTTCAGGCTTCACAGTGCTGAGCAGTGAAACCACTTAAGGTTGGTCAGTATGTAAGAGTTTTCCAACCGCTCAGAGAGAAGGGTCAGCTCCGACCAACAGAAACCACGAAGATTGAATAAACCAGGAACTTGCAAATTGTCAGATGGATCAGTGGTAAATACGAGACGACCCCATACACCCCTAACGAAAGATCGACCTCCAAAACCTTTCCCGTCCCTGCATAGAGAGGCCAACGCCGAAGAGGACTTTTGGGGACGCGCAGTTAGAAGATCAGGAAGAGTACGGTTTCCAGCAGATTGGTACCAGCCTAGTGCTGAGAATTACAGGAAATAATTTACATCCTACACACACTACTTTTTTTTTACAGACCCCACATTCATAACTTGACCCGAATTGTATGACCTATCGATTGTTTTTACTTGTTCCACCTTTTTTAGAAATAGGGGCTTAGTTTCTCACTATGCAATCACTCATACCGTATCTACAATTGTTTGTCATTCATATCCAAGTCCATGTTTGCACTTTTTCTTGTTTCACATATTGCGTACACATTCTGAATGTTTTTCTATAAAAAGGGGGACTATGCTGTGATGCTAATTCATGTGGCATTCACTTTCTTTCGTGATTCATTCCAAACACATTCGCCTTGCACTCGCACATGTGATGCCTGTCTCCATCACGCCCTACTTCGGTCTTCTCTACCAATCACAGGCAGCTAGCTCCATGTGTGATACTACGTTTACCAAGTTTGCACCATCAATCCGTGTACCTAGTGCTCCCGCATCTAGAAGGGAGAGGTGATGTTGTATGGCTTCACCTGCCTATGGATCGATAAGACATTGGCCCTTATCTGACGGCCTATTGACTGATTCAAAAAAGTCCTACTCCTGGTAGTTCGTGGACGGTTGATTGCTTCATGCTCTATCATGCGATGCTTCTCTCTTACTAATCTATTGAGTTCTTAACACAACACGGACGAACCGAAAACAGAATGAGAACACGGACCTCATGAACCAACTGATTTCACCCACGGAATTTTGACCTGGAAGCACTCCCATCCATCACTGCGTCTTTCTCGTATTGATTTACTTTACTAGGCGAAGAATAACTGAATATGGAGTTTTTTTTGAAGACACCTTTTACAATCCCATAACATTTAGTATAGCGGAGTTCTCAGTCAGAAGCTAATTGCAGTTGCAGTTTTGACTTTAGAACTCGTTCAACATTTGGTTAGACATTTCGATTAATTTTACTGGCTTAGGGTTGTCAATAACAAAATTGTTTGGAAGTGGCAGGATCCCAGTTACGACAAGAAAGATTTCATGTAATTATTTTCAAAAATATCATGCTTTTCAGAAATAAAACCCAATAATAAAGACGATAATTGGTAGTTTGTGATTTGAAGCACTGAGTACCTGTCAGTACAGACAGTAGACAAATCCTATGATAGTTCATGATAGCATTTACTCTTTTCAGTTGCCAAAAGGAGACCTTCTGAGCATTGCACAAAACAGACTTGACAATTACTTACACGGACACTTAGTATTCACCTAAGATAATGAAGAAATTCGGTTATATCCTTGGTAAATGAATGAAAAGTGCCGGTAGTTTCTGTGATCAAAGAATACGGTTGCGTAAATTGATTATCACCGTTCCCTAGTTTGTCTACATCTTCGAAAAAGATTACGTAATATTGGTTCGAAAGACAAAATCGCGATAAAATTTTGTTAATAGATGACCCTGGGTTTCGTTCCGGAAGGCCATTGTGCATTTTGTTTCATCGATTTGATCAGTCACTTGGAAGTATGTTCTGAAATCGGGTGTGATCGACATGGGCTTGTACTATCGAAGTGAGTGTTATCGATGCTGCAGGGATATTGGATCACGATTCAGTGGTTGACTAGAGCCGCCGTGCTATTCAGACAGATACCACAAGCAATTGATACTGTGCGCTGTTGTATAGCTGGGGACGTGCGATTTACCACTGAACTGAGTCTTTGAACGCATCACTGAATACGCGGTCGCCCCGGGGGACCGTCGAAAGTAGGAAACACTTTTCTGTGTTTTGTGGATTAGACCACCCATTGTTCTTTACCCGTCTGTGCACATCTACCACTGGAGTAACGAACTGGTGTATGTGTGTGTGTGTGTGTGTAGCGCGATGGAAGCTTTCCCGTTCTCAGAGGACATGGGCTGGAAAAATAATTCTGACACAATGACCGCCACCTCGTTTGCATACCACTGAGAGCTGGTCTTGCGAAACGCCCGTATTGGCCTTCCCATGCAGCTCTCCTGCGGATAACAAGCTGGTTTGCTCTGTTTGGTCGCCCCGTAATTTCGACGTTCACAGGTGTCGTTTAAATTCAGATGAAATTGTGATTAACAAAACTAATTTGTCCACAGCATATGAGTCGATTAGCCCACAGCGATAAGATAAACCACATTTGAGGCTGACCTGGTGCATCACCGGGCTGCACAACATCCTTCCGGGAAGAACGTTTAACGGGACAGACTAAAAACAAAGTTTTGATGCCAATGAATTATGCATTTTTTTCATAGTTTCGTAGATAATACCCCCCCCCCCCCACAGAAACGTCAATCATGACCCAGTGCGTACCATAGCAACCAGCGTACAGGGTTTTGTGACCTCAAAGCCACTAGGATGATTTTCCCTGTGTATTTACCATCATGGATTTGGTTCTTGTGAAACCCCTAATCCCCAAAGAAAGCACTGAACGCAAACTGAAGCCAAATCAAGTGTCGACGAATTTGAAGTTTTTCCCCATGGAAAAAGATTGCCACTTTTATTGGGCTACAAGGCGGATTTTGGATAGGTCGAAAGGTCAAACCGCTCAATTTAACACTTCATTCTTTGTAGTAGCACAAAGGAATTCGCAGAGAAATATCTCGGTACAAACTTGGTGATCTTTAGGCGGTATTTTCTTTATCAGAAAGCAGAAAACATCAGTATCCAAGCCGAACTTGTGGGATTAGTACCACCTGTGTTTTGCTTTTGACATAATGATTTACGTGAATAGTGTGAAACGGTCTGCTCATTGATTGAAAGGTTCAGAGCAATATCGATCACAGAATCATACGCAATGTACTTCTTCATAACTTTGTTACTCACCTACTTACCGCACTAGTGAAATGTTCCACTTCTATATGTACTTTTCTCCGTCATCGCTTAATCAAAATGAACGTTCGATCTGAAGTTTACAAGGATCAGAGAATTTCTACGGGGTTTGCAACCATCCAATTTTCGAAACATAACAAGGAAAACTGCATGAACAAAAGCCCAGTAAGTGAACTGCGGGGTCCTTCCCAAATAATAATCTGACACCATTTTGGATGCCCACAACCTGCTCATCACAAATGAAAGATATTCAGACGATCTTTATGTCGAGGTCATGCTGTTCAGATATTGTAGTGACCAAGCTGCTAGCAGTCATACTTGTGTTCGATTGATTGAGGGTGGTATGCTGCTGATGCACTTACTGAGCCTTCGTGGTCGTGGGGTTTTCTGCTCTTTGTATTTTGGAGATCGAACACTAGCCATCTCAACAGAAGACACTGATCCTTGCATACTAGCGCAAAGAAACAGTTTTTTTCTTCGTGAAATTGTCAATAAGACAGATGTTGCAGTTTTTCAAAATTTGTTTGCACCATGTTTCTTTCTTTCTTCCAAGGACTTTTATAATCGATACCTCAGCAAAATGAACTGCTTTCGGTAGAATCGAAATGCACGGATCAGTAACCGAAACGTCATGTGGTTTAGATCTTCAGCGTTATATGTAGTTCACATTTCACTGCTTATCAAATCCGGTCTTTCAGTCTTCAGACAGACTCATCACGGTAACCTGGGCCACTCAGTTTCAACTTCGGAGAGAACTTCTCTGAGTTTACGTAAACTAAACTAGGTTAAACAGAACTTAATGTTCCGGAGTTACTCTCCACAAGGCGTGCATAATAGATTTGGCTATCCTCAGTAGGATTAACCGAAAGTTACGAACAAGCTCTTTCTGAAAAAAGCTATTTTTTCCGCCTAACGGACGTCGTTATCTAGATCGAAAATAAAATCGGGTGCTGAACGTGACGCAGTTTACCTCGCGGAGCCTAATCTCCTGGACCTAGCGGCGTTCGTTCCTAATGCACACATTGACATAATTGCGTTTTGAGCAGACAACTATTTACTTATTCAGTAAGTAGTATGTACACTCCACCATACCAGCCCGCGTATGGCATAATATAAAAAATAGGAACAGAACACCCATAGTGAGGAAAATATTTTTTCGTTCTTTTTCCAGTACCATCTGTGAAAAACGGTAACAGTTGTTTACCGCTTCTTCGCGGGAAGGGGACAGGATAGCGTGGAAAGAATAAAACAGGTTACAGAGCTTCGGTAGCATGCGCAGGATTAGCGGAAACAAACCCTCCAACTACATTCCGTATATATATATATATATATATATATATATATATATATATATATTCGAAAAGAGTTACCGGGATTATCAACTTCTCGCAGTACTTACAGTTCTATCTTTATTTTTCAGTATGAGTTTTGATACAAAATCCCATCTAATTAATCCCTGTGGTACCATAGATTAGTTCCTTTGTCCAATCCGACAATGTACTTGTTGTTTGTAAAAAAATATAGGATAAGCCGGGTAGAGCACAATAACTATTTCTTGTGAGTGGTGGCAGATTGGTATTGCAGTAGTACTTCTCAACTCGAGTTGTGTACAACAGGCTGACATCTTGAGAAACCGTATAGCCCGAGGAATAGGAGTTAAATTCACGGTCGTTTGCTCTGGGTTCGAGACCCAGTGGGTATTAGGTAGATTTGCATTGTTAATGATTGTTAACAACGATTATTTTTGAAATAGATAGTCAAACCACGTGCAGCATGCGCGTGGCGATCGCGGTGCAAAGGAGTCGTCTCTTATTCAGCGAAACAATTTGATAATTATCAGCTTAACTAGGCTAGTTACCGGCAAATCAGGTCACTTTCCGAAGGAACAAAATCATTCAAATGTGAAATACATCCCATTGTATGATTTGAAGCTAATTAAGAACACCCATCATAAAAAAGCAAGCTAGTCAGCTACGGTCATGTTTGCAACAACAAAATGAACATTTTGAATGCGAAAATATTGTTTTCCAATCATACTTAGATGCGAGAACTCCATGGAGCTGCTTTACAGTCTGGTTTTGAATGACCTACAGCTTGAAATTTCAAAATCCTAGAATAAGTAGACGAATGCTTCTGCTTTCACCCAGCAATAGCTCCTTTGCCCTGCCTAACAAATCAAACTTACCTAAACTAACGCGAATGTTCAAACGTTGATAACAGGGCTGTCGATATCGTTTGCGACTAATCTGTGCCAGTGTTACACAGAGAACCTCTGTTTTGAACTTGTCTACAGACACGTCATTCTAGCATAGAAAACTTTAGTCACTGGATATCCAATGGTATGCAACTTCCTTCTAATTCTCTCAAGAACTGATATAGAAATCAGTTTGATCCTATCCGTCTTTCGGTAACTTTAATGGAATTCTTTTTTTGACTCAAGTAAGTTAACGTGAAAGTTGACTGATAATTTTTCCCATGTTTTTGATAAAACTATCTGATACAATCTTCGCAAAATGCTACAACTCAAAACAAACTTGTAAGAATCAAACACAGACTGATTGTCGAATTAAAGCTCTTCCACGAGTGTATATTGTTATTCGACTGAAAAATTAACTCTTTTTCAATTTATCCTCTTTTCATAAACTTACTATCATATTCTCCACCATTTTTATTCTTTATGATCAAAAGGTATCTAGAATGACATTTATTGCAATCTGAGTTGATTCCTTTGCGTGAGCAAAAAATATAAAGATGTTGGTTTCACAATTGAATCCGGTGTCTTAGTTACAAAGGTTGGAAGCGCATGCGGTGGAATTACTGGAGCAACTTCACCCCATTCTAAGTAGATTATTCTTGGTAGCTTGGCGTTTTTACATTTCACCTAATGATCATCTATTGGTTGAAGTGTGGTCGCATATTCAGAAGGTGCGTTTCGCTTTTGTCGCTCGGAAACACCTGCAACAATGCCTTCACATACTTTAGTCAATTAAGGGTCGGTTATACACCAATCAGATCCATCCTTTTATGAAGAATGGAGATAATTTGAAAGATACATAACGACTGTACATTTCTGAGTATCCTTCTGTTCACTTTATTGTTGGAATTCGGTGTGAGCACTGTATCCGTAATGTTGAAGTTAGCCGCGAGAGGTTTGTGAATCAGCGGTCCATCTCTAGTGCAGGCCCTAAATCCGAATACAGTCTAAGAAGTTTGGGGCTTGTGGGACTGACGCCAACGAATGGACTACCCCAGAGTACAAATATAGTCGAAATTCGAATGGAACTGTGGCTTTCGGGAACGATCCATTCTCTGCATAAAACATTCCCTCCGGAAAATTGGCTACCTCCTAAAAATAAAAGATACCCTAGATTATCTCTGTTCCTCGTTAAGAACTTAAAACGCACTATGTTCAGTACAGTGGACATTTGATATTCAAAAACATGTGAGAATGTCAATTTCAGTTAGACACCTTACAGTTATTTACTTGCATACGTACTTCCCCCGTATTATTTGAGGTGTGTAATTTTTCATTAAATAAAACAATGATTGTTCGCCTCCCTGAGCGACTTAATCAAGCACCTTAGACCTAGGATCCACCGGCATAGTTATGATACCACTGATTATTCTGTGCTCTATTGTGTAGATCACTTTGGAAACCAGCGTTCAAAGGGGTGGGAGGAAAGTCCATCACCATATTTCTCCAACATGGTGAACAAATTCTTCATCCTAAACAAAACAGGGTTGTTTAGGTGGCAGTTGTGTCAACCTCTGATGGGTTTATGATTTTGCACAGCACATAATAGTTCTATCCATGGCTGTAAGATGAACATCCTCATGTGAGGCACTGTCTGAAGCGCCATGCTGTTGCAAGACGGTCTTCACACGGAGCAGATGAGATCTTACAGAGTGGATATATGATGTTCTGATCGCTGAGCTTGGCGATTAGATCGCATACTTTTCACCACCTGTCGAGGGGACATCGACAGCGCACTTGCACATGCACTGACGATGTCACTTTAATTAGTGTTGAAACTTTTGGGATCTAAACGCTAAGCTCAACGATCAGAACATCATGACAACCAACAGCTTGAGCTACAACCAAAAAAAAATATTTAAAACCACTGGCAGTAGCCACATTCAGTTTATTGACTTCAATAGATTATTATTCAGTGTCATGGAAAACATACCCCCCCCACGCCCTCCCTCGAGAGGATCGAACGTGATTAAATACAACACACATCAACGAATGGTACACTGTCTACAAACGAAAAGTCCTTGAAATGGGGTTTCTTAAGAATCTTTTGATATCATAGTCGGACAACTTTAGTCCGCTAGACTTTATCTTTGAATAGAAAAATTAAACTGGTGACCAAAACTATCAAAGAAATACGAGGATTTTCCTCAATCGCTACTAGTGACCACTTTCTTTGGGCGTATAATGTTTGCTTCAAACAAGCCAAAAGATGAGGTGGCATACTTCACCTCAGCCTTCTTCGCAGCGCCGAGTAGAAAATGGTTGGAAACTGTTCCTTTGGGATATGTTTGTTCACCGAGTTGCATTGCACTAGTCGGCTGTTTTGTTTTTTACCCGCTGCTTCTTGTTTTTACATCGCGTTTCGCATGCGTTATGTGAAAACAAATTAATTCATACGAATAACGTTTCTTAGCAACGTCTATCACAGAAATATTTGCCCGCTGTCCCAATGTGACTTTATTTCTGTCTCTATCATTTGAACAGCAATAGGGATTTTTTCCCCGGTTTCGAGAGCACTCTTGTCCATCGGAGAGGAAACGATACAGATGTTCAGCAAAGGATGTTTACTCGATCTCCATATCCAGGTCGTGCATTTTAAGTAAAATGACACTGTTTTTCCCTGAACCAGTCAATAACCACGAACTTTCTACTGAACTACGAGGTAATATCGTATTCTCCAAGCATGCATTTTATTACTGTTTCTTTCTCTATTAAGTTAGTATATGATCGACACATCAGGAAGAAGAACTGTCTCCGGAAGGATAAGCAATTCGTCTTCAGTGAGCAAAACCACCTGCGGTGAGTATAACTTCCGGAAGTTGAAAAACTGCTAGCACTCGACTGTTTACCAAATTTCGGTCTTTCAAGCCTCAAACAAATTTGTCATGGTAACAGAGGTAATATAATTTCAAATGCTCAAACAATTTCACAGAAGCAAACGGAACAATATTCAGTACCACGGAATGTTTTACTCCTAACTTGCATTACAGCGAAAGAATAGTTTTTTATCGGAGTTTCAGAAAAATACTGTAATAGAGTGTGTGTATGTGAGTGCCAGTGAGCTTGCGTGTGATTCGGTGGGGGTGCTGCATTGCTGACTACAGTTTAGCGTGAATGTTAGACATTTTCGGGTATACAATCTAGAGCCGAGATAACTGATTGTTAATGCTTCTGGTGTTTTCAGGCGTAGAATAGCCAAGAACCCACAGCTTTACTTCACCTACTGTGTAAAATCTTTTGACGTTCTCTGTAGAAGTACAATGGTTTCAGTCGATCATGCGCAATATCCACCCCACCCCCCTACTCAGCCAACAAGCTCCCGCTACGCAGTTATGCTCACACAGACACAGACACACACACACACACGCACATTCTTACCACATGTCACAATTCCAAATAATCAGCTCAATTTTCTCCCTGTAGTATGACACTTTCACGACCAGTGAAATTATGCAAAGGTATTTACTTAGTCAGCAACTGTCTCCTGTAACAAATACTCTTGTTATTTCCCTTCTATTAATTATACAACAAAATTCAACAATTCAGGAAGGGGGCCGCCATCAATGAAAAACTTCCAACTAGGAAAGTGACCGGGGGGTGGTGGGACTCGAATTACTCCGGGCGGTTGTTGTCCAAAGTCCGCGATGATAACCGCTTGACCACGGCAGGTCGCACTCTTTGAGGTTAATTTGTATTATACTTCGCCCAGTCGATTACAAGATGTAAAATATGTTTCGTAACTTTCTTTTTTTTAAATACTTGTTCATTCATGGACATTTTTTCTGAAAAGGTTTTCGTCCATTTTGATGTGACAGAATTTATCGTCAATCATGGGTTGCAACAGGGAAACAGAATGAGTACCCAGACGTGATACAGCATTTTCAGGCTCCGTTTTTCTCAAAACTGTTTGGTAAACGGGCAAATTTCTGCTTCATGTCATAAAAGGAGCAGTGAATCCAGCAGGATTATTTGATTGGTTCGGTTAGTTACGCATTTTGATTCGTCCAAACAATGTCTATTTTAGAACCAGCTGTGTTCGGCCTATCTATCGGGCGCGCATCTACGGACACAATATGAGCTCAGAGATGGTCATCCGTGTGGGTCAGTTCAATCCAGACTACATATCCAACGATGTGAAAAGAAAAACGTATTTCGTGGTGAACCTGATAATTACTGTTCTATGCGGACTAAGCACCGTAATGTCGTTTATCAGTATACTTGCTAAAGAAGCATGGATTTCCGAAGATTTCCAAACATCCGTACAAATCCAGGGTACGTTTTCGGGACAAATGTACGTGTCGATCGTATTGATAAATGGGTCGTAATATTTTTTTATTCAGGTTGTTTGGATAACTATTTTTTCACGAAACTGGTCATCCGTTTTGCGATTGCATCAGCTTTGGAGTGAATTAGATGGGCGCGTAATGCGCGACGGTTAGCGCCACAAAAAAGCCCTTAATTTAATCCGATCGATTACCAACACTGTTACTAATATTGATTTTAATAACATTGCATCATGTTGAGTGCATTTCGCGGTGACATTTAACCGTAGATATAAAAAACTTGTAACTCCTTGAGGAAATTGATTAAACGGTTATGTATGGTTTGTTTGAAATTCAGTCATCAGTTGAACTTAGATACTGAACTGGGTTGTAACGATCTACATTTTCACTCTTTGTTTATTCTTTTGCTCGCCTGCACACTTCTTTGCATATAACAATAATAATAGCAAAATATTTCAGAAAAGGTTTAGCAGAAAATTAGTGGGGGACCGACTAGAGAAAGTGATTTACCTCTTCTGTATTCAAGACCGGGACATGACGACCGCTTGACCACTGCTGGTCTTTTTAGGTTGGTTCACTACGTGAGCTTTGTGGATTTTAACACAGTACCTTTGTTTGCCCTAGAGATTCATTCTGAGGGAATGTACATCATAAAAGTTTATCACTTTGTGGTTGACGAGCGGTTGTCCTTCAAAGTCGGGGAAGGATATAAACGAAGTCATTCACGTACGCTTGACTCTCGGTCTTCTCTAAAAGTCTGACTGATGTCTCATTCGGGACTAGATGAAAGTGCACCGCAGGCGATAACGTCTCTTTGACGATGACTGTTTCATGCACAAAATTTATGAGTTTACTACGACCGGGATGGATTTTCAATGCCCATTCTATCTATGGTCATTTTTTCCTTCGGGACTTTTGTGAGTCCATGTGTGCCCCGGTCTAATAACACACGGCCGCACAAGCATCGTGATTTCAGTAGAAAAGTAGTACACCTTTTAACAAAGTTGGACCGTTAATTAGGCAGTACTATAAGGAAACAGCAATTTCCGGCTGAACTACCAGGGCTAAAAGGACTGTAGAATCAGTTCTGTCAATAAACAAGCAACTTGTTCTCACAACATTTTGTTCCGTCCATTTTGCCACAAAAGGAATAATAGATTCATCTTAACCGATCTACTTGTTGATTTGAAAGTCGTGTCTCTTTGATTCCCATAGGCTAGCTTGTCTCCAAATTCTGAGATTTGCACAATTTGGGCTGCGAAAAATTCGCCAAGACGATTCTTGCAAACACAACCCATCCTCCGTGACATGACTTATCTACATACCGTTCGCATCCCTCCACACGTTTCACTTCTAGATTCATCCTGTCATGCATAAGTGTCTATAACAATTATACAGTGTCTTACTTAGCAATTGTTCTGGTTGACAAGATGAGTCACAGAGGAGCTTCGCATGAATCTCGGTGGCTGAACCAGTTTTTGTTCAGTAGTATTTTGCTTCATTCCTACTTCAAACTGACAATGATCGGTTTCCCTCCATTTGGCTGAAACGTGAGTTTATTACCTTTCCGAAGTCTTCAATAGAATGGAAACAACACAAAAAACAACACAATACAATACCGGAAAGGATCAGCGACCCAAAAATAGCATGTTTCGGCGGAGTTTGTGATACGCTACGGCAGTCTCACTCCGGTTAATCAACTTTGAAAAAGCTGCTTGGTACCACAAGTTTTTCTCAATATCCGAAGACTATCTAGTTATTTAAACGTAGATGTACGTCTAAAACGTCCGATTTGCGGGGACAGTTTTATCCCAGTGAAGCTTTCTTATACCGCTTACGTATTTCGCGGTAACGATTAGACAACAACAAAAAACCAAATACCGACTGGAGGGGGGGAGGGAAGGAGGTTCCAAAACAGATAGCCATCCTCAAGTGATTTGTTTATCCACCTCACTCCCTCTAGGTGACAGAATGATGGATTTATTTGACCTAGAGCAATTTTGGGTCACGGCTTTTAAACTGCTCGAACCAAACACCTTTGGGCACAAAGGTCGGGGTTCAGCTCCTTTATTCCAGTTCCCTGGGCTATCACTAGGGTGTGCGACTGAACACCCTTGCACGTCATAGGAGAGCACAGTTAACAAATCCAAAAGCTGTGTCCAGAGTCCCCTTAAGCACGATGTCAACCAGGTACTCTCGGATAGTGCATTTTACCGATCGGTCTGCCCTTGGCTTATTTAGCGTGGTTGACGTTCTTGGATCCGAGTGGATAGCTGTCACGCCGTTTGACCGAAATAAGGGGCGTGATCAACATATAATTTAAAAGTACTCACCTGATATTACGTCACATTTATTTTGAAGGAATTTATTATCCACAAAGTTATCATGATGAGTGAATTTCCTATTGTCCAGCGAGGAAAAATTTCGCAGTTGCTGGTTCTCCATTTGCAAAGCGTTACAGTGTTAGAGCATCTCAAAACAAGTCGGATATTTACTGAAAAGTTTTATTTGTTTCAATTTTATGCACAACAGGAATCATTTTCTTCTCCCGGTAAACATTTGTGAGATAAACAAAGTAGTTCGTCGATAACCCAATTAGACTGGATAATAAAAGTTCTGGCTCCAGTCGTATTCTATTGATTAGTCTATACTCTCGATCAGTCAGCTCGGGTAATATGAGACGGAAAGTGAGTCTAATCGAAATACATTTCGCTCTTTCGATTCTGTTTTTACATTCTTATCGTCTGGAGAGGAAGAAACAGGTACAATGGCCTCCACTCATCTGACTATATGACCTTTTTCCAAACATCATTTTGGATTTACTGTCTCTATCACCTTTTCTGACTCTTGGATTCGACTGCACGGTTTTTTTCGGTTGCTTACGTTTAACTGAACTGACCTTCGCCAGCTGTCCGTCGACCTCGCCTTTGACACACTTTCGGTTTTCGCCGACTGCGCGCACGCGATCCGTTTTTCACATCGCCATTGCCTCCGTTTGGCTTCTGTGCATTCCCCGTATCGATACTATGTAGGTGCCTCGATACATAGAATGCACAATCACATCTGCCTACGGACACGAGTCTTCCCTATTCATTCGTCTGAGGGGATTTCGTTCTTAGTTCGCTTCGAGACCCTATAGGAGACACGTTTTTAAACCACCAGTCAAAAGTCTTCGATATGCGGGCAAGGAGTTCACACACAAGTTGTTGTGATAATAGGAAGGTTCCATCTCGCATCTGACACGAGAAAATCAAAGAAACAGATATCTGTGAACATTTTTGTTCTTTTCAAATACTGACTCTCGCGGTGTATTTCAGCCGACTGTGCACATTCTTGAAGGAGTTAATTAATAGCCAAATATAATGGACTTGCTTATTTTTTGTCGGTTATTCGGATAATTGGCATAGTTTTTATGATACTGATTCAAAATGGACGTTTTATTTCAGAACCCTAACCAGTTAACACCCAGACGAGATATCATTTTTATAAATTTTGCAACTCAAAATCAATAATATAATTAGGAAATTATAATAATTACCAGTAGTAGTAGTAGTAGTAGTAGTAGCAGTAGTAGTAGTAGTAGTAGTAGTAGTAGTAATAGTATTTGTTTTTCTTGTTGTTGTTGCTGTTGTAACTGATTTTTCATACATAGATGGAGTAGCAATGGGGTGTACTTGAACCGATACTTGGTGATGTACTCACTTCAACGCTGAAGAATAGACCACACGTTGATGAGTCCCTGGTAATTAGAAGAAGCAAAACAGATGTCTGTGTGGTGCTCGGAATGACTGACGAACACGCTGATGGACAATGGTTAACTACTATCACTTGTCCAAAAGTACGTTTTCTCTCTAAATCCCAAACCAAGACAACGGTTACTAACGCAGAAAGTCCTACTCGTTTATCCACCTTGCAAGCGCGATACTGAGTTGACTAGAATAAGCCGCCGAATCACCCCTCTGAAGGTAATTTGAAAGTAATAAATGAAACTGTCTGTTGTCTCTGTCATGAAAACTCTTATAGGCTGGAAATCCAACGTACATGTAGTTAGTATAAGACATGTCAAAAGGGCAAAAAGCGGTCTTTCTATCTGAATGTGTGAGCTTATCCCGAGCAACTTGAGCCTTTGTGGCGGGAAATGGACATCTAATGGGCTGACATTTCAATTTTGGGATTCAGGTCGCCTAGTTGACCAGGCTAGTGCATTTCCGGATCATCATAAGAAGGAGAATTCAGAACTTTCTCAAGTTCGAGGAGGCAATAATCATTCACCGGATGAAGAGAGAACCCTGCCTCCAGAAGGTTTTCGCTAAGCAACTCGTTTTGTCAGGATAATGACATCTGACCTTCTCTTAAATTGTCTCCTGCCCCCCCCCCGTTTTTCTGTCCTTACTTAGGTTTTATGCTCTGCCATCAATGACTTTTGTTTTTATATTTTTATCCGGTTACCGATTAGTTGTAACAGTATATAATGTGCTTTAGCAGCGCATTGGGAGCATGCAAGATTGATGACCAGTGTCAATTTTGGCCAAATTGTTTTTGCTTTAGTGATTGTTATGACCTGTTTTGACTTCTAGACTTAATAGCATGAGGTAGTAGCCTAATCATCACTTCGACGTGAAATCTGAACATTACGCAATTTCCTCATGGTCAGTCTGTTACCACACGTAATCTGCAGTGATTCTCCATTCTGAACTTCTCATGCATGGTAGTGTTATCTAACAGGAGGCTCGGAAATTAAAAATCATTATTCCGTTACATCAGTCGGTCTGCCGGCACAGTTGAACGTGTACTCACGTTTTCAGCTAACACATTTAAAACATCTCAGTCGTGTCTTACGACTAACTGCAGAAGCCGTTGCAGGAGTACATCTGACTTCTAGAAAGTCAACGTTCATTCACTCATTCAAGCATAAAGTCGTATTCATTCATTCTAGTGTTCAAAAATGGTTCATATCAAACATTGATGAGCACTGGCTTTCAACTCCAAGTTCCAATGCTATCAGTCTTTCTTCCCCTTCAAAGATCCATAAAAGATCATTCGCCAATTTCTGCATAAAACGAGGAGCAGTTTTTCTCTTCTCCTGTTGTTGAAGCAATTCCACTGAGTCGTATATTGCTTTAAGTCCACTTTTCTTCACACTTTCGGCAAAATCATTGGGATTTCCCACCTTCATTAGAAGATCTTTGCCAGTTTGTATTTAGTATTGTCACTACAAATGCTTTGTTTCACTCAGTATCACCGTTAGTTGAATAGATCACTATCCCCTGATTTGACGTGTCGCCGACTAATGCATTGTCATGCCATTGATCGAATCGGATAGTAATTATTGTGCACGCCTTCTGTAGTGCGGGCAATCTCTTCTCTCCCCCGAAGAAAGTGGACAAGATGAATATGACCACACAAACGAGTGCTAGTTGGAGATAGGATTTTGTCTGATCCAGCTAACCTCGAAAAAGAAATTGCAGTAAACTTAATGGATTGTTCACGTTAGCTGAAAGAACATCGATTCGTGTTCTCCTCGCTGAAATGAAGTTTTGAAGATGGCAGTGTAAAAATACACTTAGTGACATCAGCGACTTTAATAGGAGGATGTGAGTATTGCTTCGTGTTTTTCTGTTTAGACGACGCTAGGCGATTGGAATAGAAGTCCGGAGATTATCTGTCAGTGACTTTGTCCACCTTACTGTTAGCCAAAACGGAAAGCACACTTTCTAAGGAGACTATATTGAGACAAAAATAATGTTGTATTGTTGAAGGATGACAAAACAAGATTTCCGCGGAAGTACACGATCTGTTTTGCCGCTATTGGCACCCGTCAGGTAGGCGTGCCCGGTACTCTCCATGTTGCATAACTTTGCCGTGTGAGCTGTTTGTCGTGGTTTTCTCTCTACTTAACATCAGAAGGCGAATGACATATTGCTCTTTTCGTGATAGAAAAAAAAAACCACTACAAAGTTTGATGTCCTTCTTGGGAACCACTGAATCATTTTATTCTCGAACAGTGTATTCGTTGGTGTGCACAATGTCCAGCAGGGTATTCTTAATCACTTTTCCCATAATTGGTCCCATAATTTCTCATCCTAACTGTAACTTCCATTCGAGCACCTCCTGTTATGATGCTTGTGGGGTACAAAAGAGTCTATAACTCTGTAGGAAATGGGTGAATTTGAGAAGAGGTGTTCAGAACATTGAAAGGCTGTGATCAATTCAAGCCTAATTATCCGAACTTTGATAGAAAAGACAGTAAACTGCTTCGGCATGTATCTTATTACTTGGGTTATCCATATTCACTTACACCGCGACTATACTACTTTTCAGATTTATTCCCTTAGTCTTAGTCAGTTGCACTAGCGTTTTAATATATTTCATATCCATTCAGTCGTGTACAGCTCAGACGACAAACTATTATCCATCTGAAAGAAGAGTTTCAATAATGAAGACGTTCATTTTTGTATAATGGAATTCCCCGGGTGATTGTTTGCTATTCTTTTTGACTTGAAATTGTATGGGGTGGAGATATTTTGCGTGAATCCATTCCTGACGAAGTCAGTCGTGAACTGGATTCACTGAAACAGTGCCAAATGACTGCACAGAGAATGAGAGAGGTTTTATGACTAAGGATTGTGTTAGATCTACGATGGGGGGAGGGCCGATAAGCTCAGCAACTGTTGTGTAATGGTAACTCATCATTCCACAGCCAGGAGATCTCTAATTATATTCCAAACCAAGTTAGGGTAGGTATATCATCCATGAAATTTACCTAGAAGCTGCATGAAGTTTTTTAGAATGGTAGTTGCTGCGGTCAAACTTAGTTCAATTTTGAAGATCAAGTACGAATCTGAATCGGGCCACTAGTTGAGGGCATTGCAAGGTGTGTGCTATTCCAATACATGATTAGGTGACACTGAGCAAAATAACTAGACTCCTGGTTCAATGCACTAGGAGAGTGGCCGAGGGGGGGCGGCGGTAAGAAGGTGTGATGTAACTCACTGTGATGACGGTATGTTAGCAGAACGACCAGAATACAAGTTGGCAGATCGTTTGAAGTTGTTGTGATATTAGGGAAAAGTGACGATTAGGATATGTCGGTACTGCTTATGGTGAATTTGTCTGATATCGTCTAATTTTTATTTGCGAACACAATTCACGCTGAAACGATGATAAACAATAATAAGAAAGTATTTGAGGTATTAGTGCTGTATTTCAAAAGGGGTGTCTAGCAAGTAGGTCTTCTAACAAGTGACACTCGTTCAAAGGTCACCAAAATCAACCAGATGTAACAACAATGCTTAGTTGCATAACACCTGTTCACTTCATTTGAAGACAGTTCTAATCTGATCGGAGGATGCAGTCGTTTGGTTTAAATGTCATTGTTTACTTCATTGCTTTTGAGCGGCCTGTGGTAGTCACGTTCGTTGTTAATTCTTAATTGTTCACAACTGTGTTTTGAGCAGTCAGCTACCAACCTAGTTACTAAGTCATATTCAAACTTTACCGCATTAGTAGAATCTAGAACGGAAACAACTGTCCGTCGGTGAAATTCATACTACAGAATCAAGTTCGTAAAGTATTTACTTATAAAGCGATCTGCCTGGAACTGGTTCCGATGTGCAGAAAAATGTGATTAGTGACAGCACCATACAGGAAGATAATTGCGCATCTTTATCGGTGATCTCTCTCTCACACACACACACATCCCGTCGTTGTCTTGTGCCCATATGGCATTTCAGCGTCGAGGTCGCTATCTGGTATGCGTTTCCAGTAATGATAATCTGAACAAAGCAGCCATCAGAGGAAGCAAAAATGGGGAAGCTTGAAATCTTCAACCACCGTCAGTGTGAATTTCTGTCTTATCTATTCTACATAATACCATTTTCTTCTTTCAACACTCTCTGAAGCCGCCTCATTCTCATACACTAGTGCGCAATTCAAGAGGCTTTATTCACGCACGTTTACGTATAGAAAAAGCCTCATTCCTTACCTTTTTACCTACTCACATACCGCGACAAATAGTCAGCGACCTCGTTACTCACCAATGTCTTTAACCGGATTGCAAGTTCTGCTTTGTTTCGCTTCCATGCATTTGTCTTTCGATTGGTTTAAAAAATCAGGACTGTTTTGCCTAATACAGGTTAGGATAAGTAAATTACCCATTTTTTATGATCATTCGAATACCGAGCATACTACTGAACGAAGGGTGTTTTGTTGGTGTAGTATTCAGGATTCCGAGCTTCTGAGTGACGGCTGAACTTGTCTTATCTGCGAGGACTTAGAACGAAGGAAAATTCGGTTTGCTGGAGCTCAGCACGCGTGCAAGCACGCGTTAATAATCATATCAACGAAGAGGGGTATGACTATCTGCGCTAGAGTGCTACAACACCAATATCGAAAATTTCACGGGACTTTCAGGAAATGATTATTCGTTTCTGTAAAGCTAATAAGTAATAAATGATGCGTGGAACAGATTTGTTATCATAATCTTTGCAATTATCCGCGGAACACATTACGATAAGTATGCCCAAGTAGCCTAGGTATGGAAAGCAGTGATATCATGGTTCCACTTTTGGACCAATATTATCAACATAGGAGAATTTCACAAGATTACATTTAATTTACTTAAAACCATTGATTATCGAAATAAAATATCCACCAGTCAGCACAAACGGCTGGCGCGTACATGGGTCTTTAATCAGACTGCTCAAGCAGTGGCCCAAATGCTGAAAATATATTGATGTATTGCCTGTGAACGGACTTATTGCATGAGCTATCACATTCGGTTTTATATCGAAGCCAGTTTTCGGTGTTGGAACGTATTTACAAGTTATGAGTCGATCATTTTAGTATTATGCTCACTAATATTATTAACCCTCGGATTACCCAGCAGGACGCGGCCAAGCAGAGACTGCTGATTTGGGCATTTGACCAGTTGGAGCAGGGAATCAGGCCCCCAAAAACTAAAATTGCTCACTTTTTCTATTAAAAAAATGTACGTGTTCAATTCGCCGTCAGACAGTAGTATCTTGACTCTGGTAAACAACATCAAAACATCATTGATTAGTGGTGACGGCCAAAATTATGTTCACTAGGCGAAATGTAACTTGGAATAAAAGAGTTGCTTTATAAGTAGTATGTCGTGATTGGAAAAACAAAAGCAAGCAATATCCTACGGATGAGGAAACGGACTTATTCATAAACAGCAACAGTTGTATGTGACAAGTGTGTTACATTATTCTCGTTTTGTGTGATTTTGGTCTCCCGGAGCATAAATTCACTGTGGTTAGTTTCTTACAAATTCGTACCTCTTCCGTCACTCAGTTATTAAATGGTTACAGCCAAATAGGCTTTCGCAAGCTTACCACTCATTTGTGTCGTGGCACTCCTACGTGATTGTCTCTTTCTCAGTAGAGAGAGGGAAACGTCTGACGACCTTCCGTACACAGCCAAAGGTATCATCAAAAAGTGTCCATGTTCTGTAGCAAATACGAGTAAATTATGGAGAGATTATTGGTCATGTGTTGGGAGCTGGTAGTTTCTCCCTCAGTGAGGCAATATTACTGCACCGTTTCTATCGTTTCGGTCATGCTTTGCGTATGACTGACCATCACCTACCTTGCTCTTGTGCTACTTATATGGTTGAAAGAACCGACGCGGCTGTCAGTCTACGGCTTCGCCTTGAAGTTCAAACAACCCGGCGTCGGCCGTTATCACATTTCCTATATTCGAACTTCCTGGTTTGGGTTCAACTTGAAGGGCTCTCATTGGGTTGAAACTCAAAGCGGTGTAGTTTAGAACCAAAGCCAATAGTCCACGTTCTGTGCAGCGTAAACTCCCAATGCTTTTTATAACAAACATCAAAAAGTATTTGATGAAGGCAAATGAGGAATACTTCGCTTCTCCTAATGATTCCTTTCCTGTCAGTCACAATATGCGAGACCTTTTGTTTCTGTGTGGTATAGTACGCGTCATACTTGATTTCAGGCTGACCTTCTTAGGCAGTACAGTAACTAAGATCAGTAAGCATTAGCCGCAAGACTGAAGATGTCTCGACCCAACCGGCTGGTCACCAAGCCGATTTCACAAGAATCTTGTTTGCAACCCCAACCTCCTTGAGAGGATTGTCCATTTCCGCCCTTGATTTTTTACTGCCGTTCTCCTGATTAGTTGGGCAATTACGTAAAACTGCCAAACAATAACACAGCGTAATCGAAATCGTTTGTAGGTTGTCGACGTTTCTGTCACCACGGGTAACCTATTTCAAGACTGGTTTTACAAGCGAAATGTCGACAACCTACCAACGATTTGGAGTACTCTGTGTTATTGAGCAATAAAGTTCTACCACAACATTTCACATGGCGCATCGATTTTTCGATACACTCCGAACCGATTTCTGTTCCGACACATTAATTAAACTACTGGGGACAAAAATCGAAGCAAACCAGAACGAAACTTTGTCATGATCTTAACTCATATAATGATAAATGAGCCTTCCATAGCCCTGAATCATCGTTCATATAGCCGTCTACGGGAACTCATTAAATTCGTCAAGGTCACTCAAGTTATAAGCACAAATCTTTAATGGCAGTGAAAAAACGTCATTGTGGTTGTCCGTACTGTTCTAAACGCAGCCCAAATTAGCATCACGAGGACATTCTGATCCGATTGGATGAACTTTTTTTGCCCCGTAAACTGACGATCAATTGTAATCTTATGACTAACATGGCGTTTCGCTCTTCTTGATCGTCGACATAACCAGAAATAGCTAAAGAGTTCTTCATAAATTATTTCCTCGCATGTTCCTAGTTCCCGTCTCACCATTGAAAACTACGGTGAGGCGTTATCAATTGCATCTACTTTCTGTCAACAGTTGAGGTCTTTCATAACACTCTTCTACACGTGTACAGTGGGACGATATGCCCCATATACCCAGTGGAACAATAAACAATCTTTTATAGTCAGCAATCAGACACGGAAACTTGAAATGAAGTGCCACTTAAAGTTTCAATGGATAGACGTTTGGCAACGAGCCGGAAGACAGCGAATTGTCATCTAGTACCACAGAGACCAGTAATGGGGATTCGACCTTCTGGCCTTCGTGCTGATCTACACTTCAAACCACCCGACCATCAGTGGTCACTAACACCGAGCAAGTGACATCACTTACGCACTGACGATTTTCTGTTGTGATCTGACTTGGGTACGATAACCTGGTTGCTCATGCTCAGAAACACACCAATTTCACGAGCTGTTCAAAATACCCCCCCCCCCCTATTCAGCTTTGATTGTGTCACTTCGGATGAATTTTAACGAAAGGAAGTCTTTCAAGGTGACATCGTCAGTGTGCAGGTTTCACCTCTACGAGTGATGAAACGTTTGGGACCTAGATGTCAGGCTCAGCGATCAGAGCAGTTGAACAAGACCAACGTCAGTTGCAATCAAAACCAACTTTCACGAGTGTGAAATAGTGTTGTATAGGAAGGAATCAACTCCAACCATTGACACATCATATAATCAAAATTTGGCGGGCATTAAAATAGGTGATCAGGTTTATAATTCTGAACTCACTTCGAGAAATAAGTCCAATCAAGATTTCATCTTGCATTCCCGTATGCATTGCTATGACTAGCGATCATCAAATGACCATCACATGTTGAAGTTTAAACATTCAATTCCCGGGTTTTATCTCTTCTATTCCCTGTCCCCTTCCTGTACAGCAGCCTTGCATTGGCCGCGAAACCATTCCAGAAGTATTTTTCATTCTTTTCTAATAAATAAAGGGATTATCAAGGTTATTACCATTGTTTATACTTGAGTAGATTGTTTGAAACATGTCAGTCATCATTTCTGATAGACAGTAGTCATTCGACTCCATAGCTCTCGTGACATGGCAGGACCTTATATGTTTTTACACTCCAAGTCTCTAAGTCAGGTTGTCAGTTATCCCTAATAAAGCAGTTCGCATTCAAGTCTATGGTGTATACTCTTTCCACTGAACTCAGGTGCTCGCCTTACCTCAGAGGTTCAAGGCACTGAAATGCAGCACCGGCTGTCATGATTCCGGCCCTATTATATCGAGTTCGGTGACGATTCAGGCGAGGATAACATACTGTCAGTCTCCAGTGGTGATATCCACACTATTTCATTGCTTATTGTGAAAAAATATAATTTTTTTTTGAATTGCGTCTCTGACAGTTTGAGCTATCAACTGCAGAAGTGCGCTGTGGCCCCAAGATTCCGGAAGGTCTAAAGATCTCCAAGACTATCATTTGATTACCGAAGGTCATGACGAAAACCTATGCTATATGGGTAGGAGGACGCATTCGAGTAGATAGTCTCAATTATTACGAGACGTGCAGTGCATGTGCTGGGCCATATTAGATTTGAATATGAAAACTCTTGGTCTCTAAATGGAACACTTTGAACAGAAGACAAAACGTGTGAAAGAGATCTTACTCTTGAAAAAGTCTCAAGGAATGAACAGATGATGTAAATGAGAAGATAAAATTAAGTGATGCATAGCCTTCTTGGGCTAGCTGTGATACATAGATCTGTTGAGCTAGCTTCGCAACTTGAGCAAATATCCATGGTCGGTGATATGACGGAGCAGGTACTATACAAATAACTAACGAATTGTTCCATCATAAATGATCGGCAGAGTGCTGATTGAACTACTTGCTTGTTACCCCAAGATTGTAAAGACGCTTCTTCTTCAGAACCTCAAAGAGGCTTTTGCAATTCTGAGCCTAACTTTTTAATAAAATTCCCCATGAGTAGGTTCAAATCTTGACAAAAACAACAGTTTTATGCTTGAAAGAGCCCACACAATAACAATACTAAGAACGACTAAAATGCAAGTGAAAGACTGAATTCTGACCATGAGTAAATTGCAGATACACAGTAACCAACGACGGGACTGAGTCAGTGGGCATTAGAGTAAGGAACAGTCGATAAAATTTGGGGTCGGTGTACATGGAGGGCCATTATAATTGATGTTTTAGATAAAAGATTGTGGCAAGCTCATCTATCGGTTGTGCAAAAGCGAAGTAAGGAAGTCATTAATGATGAGGCCAACGACAACTCTGAAGTCAGTCGGCGGTTGGCCATTTCGTCCTGGTAAACTGCAATCACAAACGTGGATATTCGACAGCAACCTTCACCGGTTTGTGAGGAAAATCTAAGCATTATTGCAACATTCTAAAAAATGACAGTCAGATGGATTACTAGGCAGTGCTTGATTTGGATTCTTGTTTAGACTGTCCAAATTTGACCGTTTTTTGTAATCACTTGTACTTTGATTTTGACAGATTTAAAGATCCAGCTTTGGACAAGAAATTCAAAAATGTTTTCACTGTTCCCCTCAATGCGAAAGAAAATTATCACACCCCGGATATCTTTGCATATCGGTCTACTCGAAGTGTTTCTCATTTGATTTGTGAATTTATTGAAGTACCTACACAAATAGAGGGAATACATACTGGTAAATAACGAAACATTTTATGCAGATCTCTTACTATTTACTCTCTTGTTATTCTTGGTATCAGGTCAATCACAAAAACATTGATAGAATCGTGGAAAAATTGACTGTCATATGGACCACCCGGGGCACCACGCAAAACATAGTACTATGCATTATCAGAACCAATACGAAAACAGCACGACGAAACATTTATCATCAGCGCAACTTTTCTGACCTTGATATTCACGTTATGGATAAATGTGCGCGAAAATAGAGTGATGGACCAGCTTCTTTAGAAAAAGTTCCTTGATAGCAGATTTGCTTGCACTCTCTTCCACACGACACAGCAAGATGGAGAAAAACAATGTCAGTCATGGGTGTTGTAGCTGTTGTTGTTGTTGGTGGTGGTGATGGTACGACCACAGCATGAGGATGCAGACAAACTCGTAGCCTGTCTATCATAAAGCTGGGTTTGAAACAACAAGGATGTTTTGTTATCGAAAAACGATTGAAACACCTGGTGCTAGTGACTGAACACAAATTCTACCGTTTTCTATTAGATGCATTGGTGCTTGTTTTAATTTAACTAGGATAAAGTTCAGATGGATCATAAAAAACGAACATACTAGTGTTTTGCGGTATGAAATGTAATGCGATGTTCATTGATCTATGCATCACAAAACACTCAGCTAATCAATAATGTCCGTGAAAACAGTACATGAATATTTCACCTCGTATTTCCAAAGTGAGGCTCGAACCCGTAGTGCATGGCTGTGAGTGAAAAATGTCGCCTCTAGACGTTCATTATTAAATTTGATCCTTGTGTAAAGAAAGTGACAATAGGCGGGGGGGGTCTATCGCGATATTTTACGTTATTAAACGCATCGTGAGCAAATCTAGATAACCTGGTGATAAGACAATTTTTGTTCTCTATCATGTTCTCCGGGTTAGAGTCAGATCTGAGGAACTAGGTTTACAGTGCTGGCATGTTATTTCAGCGCTAAGTTGAGTCTTGATACGGTTTAGTATAGGATTGACCACTTGGTGGGAACTTTGAATATCTTACTACTGAAAGTAAGTAATGTATTCATGACGGTTTTATTGATAATTGTTTTTTTGCTATGGTAGACCTCTGTAGTTCATCTATTTTGCACAGACGTGAATGTTTTCAGTGAACCAAAGTAAACAACATAAAAAAGAATTTGATACAACACTCTCTTTTTAGTACCTCTTTTTTACACGACAGGAATCCTCGTTCAGCCTACCCTCTCTCTGACTACCACTTTGATAACAATCGAAACAAGTCCTTCTGGGGCCACATTTTGCTTACGGCCCCCTTTTTCACCGGTGTTTCCGGAATTTCTCTCAAAAACCGCCGCCTAATAGGCAGACCATTATTGACTGGTAAACCGGAGCTTTGTACGGGTTGTACAGGTTGAATGGATTAAGGCGTGTGTGTGTGTGTGTGTGTGGAGTAAATGGACTGACCCAGGAATACAGTCTGTTCACGAAATAGGTCGGTGATTTGAAGTGTACCCTCATTTTAAACCCCTGGAATATGAACCGTAAACATATCATGGCATCCAAAAAAAAATGGCATCTTAGAATACTTTTGAAATAATAGGCGAGGTTATGTTGGGCTTATTTACATTCAGTAAGTCTTCCGTCACAGAGTTTGTTGTTACTTTGAATTAACTTTTGTTTTGTCCAGAACTAATTTTCAAACACGCGAACCAACAACAGTCAGGTGTTCGTTTTGTCATCATAGCGGTTCGTTCTGAGTAGAATCGAAATAATCTAGATCTGTTGGTTACCACTGATTTTCAGTCAAAAATATCACACTACTGAAGTCTATTTACCTTGATAGTAAAATGACTCGTTGTTCATTATCAATACGCTCCTCCAAGAATTTTCAGCGGTGTGTTGAATGTCTCAAATGCCTGATGAATCATTTTATATATATAAAGTACATGCATTTTTATTTGTATTGTGTGATTCATCATGCAGATTCAAAGCTCATCTCTCCATTGGAAACCAGGGAAGCACTGTACAGCTGTTTCGCCCTTGTTGGGAATCATCAGCAGCGCACATTCCTGACAAGAATGAAACAGCTGCACAGTGTTTCCATGGTTTTCGATGATGAGTTGAGCGTTAAAGCTGCATGATGAATTTAATCTCCTACGGCTCAAGTGCTTATGGTAAACAAAGCTCTGTAGGTTGTTCACAACGGAGTGCCTTCGTTGTACTTAGGCCCCTACAGAGAAGTCATCTCTCATAGGAGTCGATCGCTGTGCGGGAAGCGGGTTATTACCGTTCAAAGACAGTGACGAAAGGGTGCTATATCATGTAGTGTAGATGCTCAAAAAACCGTTATGAGCCAGCCCTGATAGCCTTGTGGTTAGGGTGTTCGATTCACATCCATCCATTGCCGGTTCAAGTGGGGCTCGGTGGATGTGCACTGCTGATGATTCCCAACAAGGATGAAACAGCTGTACAGTGCTTCCATGGTTTTCAGTGGTGGGTTGAGCTTTCAAGCCGCATGATGAATCATATTATACAAATCTAATCTCCTACTACTCACTGGCATTTGTGTTTAACCTGGGAATCTCTATACCAGTTGGAATTCGATAAGTAGCTAGGTGTTCCACATAACCCACTTTCTCCAGTTAATGAACAAGGGCCTTCAACAGGTCTTTCCACGTTAAGATTCGATGATGCTTTGCGCCCTCATTAGCGGTTTTGTTTGATTTTTCTGGTGACAAAACATATCTAGGCCATAGATTATCACACAGTGTGTTGATTTCACTTGACCATCAGATCTGTTCACAACGTTGACAGCTACCACCAACTCCGGTCCAGTTTCCAAGACGACACCATCGGTATGGTTACAAACGTGTCCCCTTTGAAGTACAGCTTATGGGTAGTTTCTTTCATCCACGACCCGATATGGTCAATTCCTTCGTGAAAACATTCCTTGAACAAACCGGCTGTTTCATGCGCTGTGATTTATTTCATAGGTGTGCAACACAATCAATAGGGTAATGGCCAGCAAAATGAAAACATGAAGGCGGTTTACGAGAAACAAGTTCATTTTTCTCACAAATGTTAATCACGGGAGTAAAGTACACCAGTTATCAACAGTACAGTAAGCGGAATAAGTTGGATGGAAGAATTTTACCGTGTGTTTGTCTTATTGTTTGAGATTACCAGATGCAGTTTTCAACAAGTTAGTTACCATCTTTGCAGTCTCCTTTTACAGTAATTAAGTTGAGAGAGATTTCAATGATCAAACCGGTTTCTAAAAACTGGAGGAGTTGACAATACTAAAGTTTCCAAATGCCCCTGGTTCCAAAAAATACCTTCCCTCATGCATTTATTGAATGTATATTGTAAACCTGAGTAGTTAGAGATCAGATTTATGTATATCTTAATGCGTCACACAGTACCAACGCCCAAAGTACCACTGAAAGCCATGAAGGCACTCTACTGGTGCTTTGTCTTAGGTATGGTTCATCAGCCGTGCACATCCGTGGAGCCCCTACTGGGACTCGAATCAAAAGTGAGCTACTGGTAGTCGAACAACTAACAAGAAGTTTAATGGAACTGGTTGTTTCGACGATATACATTTTGACTCGTTATAAGAATGAATAGTTGCTTTGAAGAGTGTACCAACGAAGGCAAGCTTCAAATGATATCCTGCAATCTGTGTGCACGACACCTATAGATAACACGAGTGAACTGAGAAGAACTAGCCAAATCTTGTAAGACGGACAGCTTGGGAGTCGAAATAAACTGCTGACAGACACAATCTGGTTAAAGGAAATCCCGAAGTCCATAGATAGTTCAAGATTTATCCATCTTGTTACTGAATACCTCTAGTCTTTTTGTAATGCTGTCTGAGATCTGTGATCTACGTTTAATACGGGTTCAAATGTATTTCGTCTCATTTATGATCGTCAGACAAAGAACTTTGCTTGAACCACTTTAGTTTGGGTATTATATTTTAATCCTTAAAAAACGTTTCCATTTTATTTGGGAGGATCCATTCAGAATATATCTGTTCGTGTTAACCCAGCTCTGGAATAACCCTCTATAATGAAAGAACTACCAGCATCTACAGGTATTGAAATCATCTGCATATAGACTGGTGTTTTTAGTTCAAGAATCTGGTGCCTTTCAGTTCCAGGCATAAGTGGACAGCTTTGACATTGAAATGAATTTGTTGATTGGTATTCCCCTTCCAACTAGTTACTCGACTTCAAGTACCAAAATGAATGACGAATACTGTCACACTCTGAGTGAGTAGTTTTTGGTAGCTGTCGAACAACGGTTATAGCAATCGCTTTTTGCTTACACGCCACTGTCTCATATCAGTACCATATCAGTGAGGCGAAACGTTTCCATATGGGGTGAGCTTAAACAAGCTTCCTTTTTGTCGTGGATGTTGTTGTTGCTAGGATGAATTCGCAGTTGGTCACTTCAGCCAATCAGGGGAAACAGAGGTGTGAAGACCTACTTTCCGGGAGTTCGGATGTATAAACAAATGATAAAACTGCAGCCCCTGCGGTTTGTCACTTTTATTTTTTCGGCTTGGCTCATGTGGTTGTTCCCATACTCTTTGTCCTATGGCAACCACTCTCAATTCAGCAACTCGACCTACTGATCTCTCACAATTCTTCCTAAATTTGGAAACCTGATCTTTTGGCTTTATAGAATTCCTCCTCAGTAATCCAGCCCCTAGCACATTCACGTGAAAATTTGGGGTTTTTAAATATGGGTCGGTTGATTTCACTGAGTGACTTTGCTCTTCTTGGGTTCATTGAATCTGTTGCACTAAAGTTGACTGTGTTTGTGGCCCTATTCGTTGAATCAATTGATTCAGTTTTTTGGTAAATACCAGGGTTCCGAGTTCCAGTTTTCCATAATTGGTGGCTTGGATCAATCCGGAGTCATCAGAGGTCGCTGAAGGTTATATCAAAGGGTATGATTCGTATAAATACTAAGAAGTACTGAGATCATCATTGGCATACTAAGGATGTCACTTCGGCAGGTGATGAAACTTTCGTGAACTCAACGCCCAGGTTAGCGACCAGGGGCCCACGAAAACTATGAACCCGAGCAGCACTAAACACCCGAATATTCAAAGCCATCGAGATATTCCTTTAGTTTGGAAATTGACCATCGTTCACTTATCCACTACGTTGAAAGAGACGTACCTGCCTACACTTTCTCTTCTGATGTTTCCGAGTTAGAAACTGTTCCCAATCGACACCAGGTTCACGTTGCTATTTAAGGGACAAGCTCCATCAGAACACGGAGCAACGGACAATAATGTAAAAGCATTCAACCCAAAAGTTGGAGACGATAAATTGTTGAAGAGTCTTGGTGCCATCTAGTCAGGTATTTCTCTCGATGGCATTCCTCTCCTTCAATTTGACGGAGAGTTGCATTTACGTTTGATAGAAATGACGATGAAAATAAACGTGCGACAGACAACGGCACTTAATGATTTGGTGGTAGGATTCCACTCGAGTTATAAGTCTTTTCGATAGTCACCGAGTTCTTGATGCTTAATATGTGCAGGTTAGTGAGCTTCAGATGTTTCCTCAAAAACGTTCATCTTGTATGTTGAACTTTGTTGCTGTAGAATATAAACGGTCTTCAAATTAGAGTAACATGGAAGGTACGCTGAGTCGTATCGGAGTAGAGCCAAGAATGTTCCCAATTTTTGGACGATTTTTGTCCAGAAAAAAACCTGCCTAAAAGTAGGCGAGGTTTCCTTATCTTGTGAAAACGGCTTATGCTTGGAAAACAATCGTGAAAAATGCCGAGATGTTCAGAAGTCAATGTAAACAGCTTCTTAGATTACACTTGGACAAAAGCAGTCAGCTCAGTCGAAGGAATGAATTGAAATGTCTGTAGATGATGACACAGTCGAGCGTCAGAAGTCACGGTTGGACACGCACCGGTTTCAACGACCACTCAAATTCTGCGTCTAATGTGTGGTTCAATCAGGTAATAGTGAGAACTTCTTACATATCGTTGGGGACACATCGTGGAAGTTGAGTGAAAAGGTTATCCAATGGACATGAGTTTCACAATCTCAAGATCAGCAGCTGTACTGCCTACTTGGTAAGTATTTTTCCGCTAATAAGTACTCCTTGATTTCTGTTATCAATTTAGCAAACTCTTTTGGTGGTGAATTATGTGCGTGAAAAGCGTCGAACTGTGTGTTATATACCTTGACGTTTCCGGAGGGTTTTGTCTACTCTTCTATGGACTAAATATAAATAAAGGGGCATAGCTAACACAGGGACGTTGCTGGGTATGTGAACAGAGCGAAAATAATTCAGATAACTTACTACATTTCTAGAGTTTATATTGAGAAAGGATTTTGTAGACTGCAAAATTAAAACCAAAATAGAATTCTTTTCACTTTTCATTGAAAAGACTAAACCGACTGATATTCTCATTTACGGCCAGTTGATGAAACGAGACCCTGAGTGCTATGGAGATGGAACACAAGGTTGAACGAGTGTTAACATTGCTAAATTTTTCTTAAAAAACGGAATACTCAGTTTTTAATAGTTGCCTTAACCAGGCCACCAGTTTATTTTGTTGAATTTCGACGAACCGTGTCAAAGAGGGGTTTTCTTCCAACGAGACACACAACATTTCCGATAGTGCTAAGTTACCCAAAAATAAATGCTTGCATATTACATATCACGGCGCGTCGTTTTTTATGCACTTCGCAGCTAACTCAGTTTCCATGTATTAACTTACGAAAGCAGATGAGAGATCAGTAAAACTGAATAACTTGGTTCTCGTCCCGGTGAATTCTGGCTGGAGAGGAAACTTTCGCCACCTAAAAGCAGAGCTCACAGATCACCAACGAATACAAACTATTTAGGTTTCTTTCCACATTGTGCGCAAGGAGCTAAATCGAGTTGTATAATAGAACACTGACTGCAAATAACCTCAAGATGGACTTGGCTAATTCCTTATTGCACGTACTAGAGAAATTTTCAAGGAAAACCTGAAAGCTTTCTCACTTGATCCGTGGTAACAGATGGTAACAGGTTTCTTTCACCTCGGGGCACACAAGTTCGAACCATGCTATCACCAGAGACCAAAATGGTTTCAGGAAGAACTCCATCGTTTCCCGGTTCGCTGCTATATGAGACCTATTGGAACTTCGTTTGGTTGATCACTTCGACTCCCGTTGTTTGTGATAGAATGTGAGTATTTCAAACTTCGGGCTTACGTTCGTACTGCGCTAAAGCATAATCGTAGCACGATAATATATGCTATACCAATCTTATTCAATACTTACCATAAAAGACACTTTCCATCCAGAACATTATTGGCCATTTTATGGCGTTTGGTATCTGTCACGCTCGTAGTCAGTAGTCGAACCTTCAGTATTGGCACTCTTCTTATCTGTACTAGGGTAAACACAACATAACCCATGAACAGGCAGCGGACAAACAGGGAAGTGCGTAAGTAATGTCACTGAGCTGAGTTACTCGCATCCCGGGTGAAGTAAGGTCAATCGATGAGTAGCGGAATCGATCACTCAACAAAAAGAATACAGCGAAGGAAGCAAATTTAGCTGCCATAGCAGTCTTCCATACATGAGAGGGATACTGACAAATTGTTCGCGTAGCGTGCGTGACTTCAAACCAGACACAACAGTATCGATTTCTAATTTCGGCCTTTTTCTGTTTATCGGCATAAAATGAATCATAGCAATAATTATAATAAAAGCCACTCATCATATGAAGAGTATTCCGGGCATAAAATTACGTTAGTGGCGTCACCATGGTTTGTAACGAAAAGATATTTTGCAGTAATTTCGATAATAGCTGCACGTGATCACAGCTGTGTGTAATACTATAATTCAAATGATAATTTTAGCTCCAGTTAAGTTATCTTCATTTCTTGGTATCGAATTTTCAAACTAAAGACTAACTTATTTTTGAGCTTTCAACTTTTCTTACAATTATCTGGATTTCGTGAAACTGTCTCGCACACAGTCGCGTCCAACCGATGTTCGTGCGATACTACAATATAACCTTATATATGAGTGCACAATTCTAACCGATTTTGAAAAGAGAGTGGAATAGTGACAAATTATTGATGTGATTCTTTATCCAGTTTCTCTGTTTAACCGACCGCTGGAAACCTTGGATGCCATTCTGGGCAAAGCGTGTTCATTTGTTTCTCTAAGAATCGTCGGCACCCGATGTGGTGCGTAGTGAATGTGCACCGACTCCCAACAAGGACTAGAACTTGTAGTGCACAAGTGTGAGTCACACCATTTTACCACCGGGCTCCCCAAATTGGCTCCCAACAACTTGCTTCACGGCTTGAAGCACAGGAAAGGGTAAATATCAGCCCATATTGCAGCTTCTTCGACGGTTTCCCGTTCAGCCTATTCTACTATGTAGATATTACCCCCTCTTCATTGTAACTTTGAGGAAATATTTTTATCAAACCCTCTCTTGAAATCCAGTAGTCACACATCACATTTTCTCCACAAAATTTAAATTGAACCGGGCTGACTATTACTTTATACAGTCCAAAGAGCCCGTCCATCATTGTTTGAATTCAATCACTACTCAGAGACTGGCGGGATTATCTTCTGAGATTCGTTGTTGTGTGCTGCGCAATACCGTAATCAAACATCATAGAAAAACAAACAAATGTGAATTACTTGCATTCGTGGTAAAAGCACTATGACCTTTGAAATGAGTGACATTTTTTATTTAACCTATCCAGCCACCTAGTTTTACACACAGCAACTCAGTCACTGCCACCCTGATAGCTAGAAACACAATCAATGTGGATGTGTGAAATTGTCAGAAATGAGACCGAACGTACTCAGCGGGGCTAACGGAATCTCGTCCGAACTCATAAATGACTAGAAAATGGACCAGGATGCATCCAACTCGTCAAGTCCAACATCTCACAGGCGACATCAGTGCGTCATAGCTTGCATTCAGAAATGAGAAAATTGGAATCATGTCCGTCATAATCGGACAATTCGTTTACTCTTGCCAGAAAATTTCCAGAGACCGAAATTCAACCCCCGCACACACACACACGGACAAAACTTCAGATAAATGTAAACCCAGACCTGCTCCGAATTGTCTCGGTGTAAAACGTGACACATCCATCCTGAACAATAGGACCGGGGCATTTAGACAACGTGTAGTTGACTCAACTCAAAATGAGTAATGCACACAAAAACTGTCCACGTGATATCCGCCACAAAATTGTCAACTGCAATAAGAAGTATTCGAAGTAGGGAAATCATCTTTCGCGCCCATTTATGTCGTCAATGGGATTAAATTGTTACATATAAGGCTTTTACCATTGTTTATCATTTTTTGTGGGCGATACAAATCATAACAGATCTCGTCAGACAAAAATATTTTGCGGTACAGAAAATTGACTTTTTCGGGGTTAATGAATAAATGCGGTGCAAGCTGAATCACCTTGATTTGGCTAGTTAGGAATGTGATTCTGTCGGTTACAACTACCCACACCCCACTCCCTAATCGAAACAGTTCAAGAACTCAGGTAATTTTTTCGGCTTTTTCCACCCATGAATTGCTCTAAAATGCCATAAGAAAGTGGAAAACAAAGGTGGTTACACTTTTGTCTCCACTGCAAAGTCTATTATGGCTATCGATCGATGTAGGACTATCTCAGTTGCTCTCCGTTATTCCATTTTTTTAATGCTGAACAGTTTCCCTGGTGAGGAGCATTAATTGCCTGAGACGTAAAATGGGTGTGTATCACCTCATTTTCAAACGATATCATTTTTAGTCATTTTGATTATGAGTTGATTTGCGCGGGAGCTTAATGTCCAATCACGCAGTAGCCACGTCCTATTCATCTGTTAAAATCGGTGTTATCTTCGTTCGACTGTTTGATAGCTGTTTAGAGACATAAACCACTGCCAGACCATATTTGAACTATCTTCGTCCCCGCTGCCATTGCGGAGACGTTCATTATAGAAATGAGTTGATGTTTGTAGATAACAAGTTATGTAAATCCAAACTGCTGACAGGTGGTCGATATATTACATTAGTGTTCACGAGAAGGACATCACACGGAGCCAAACCAGATAGCCAAAAGGACATGATCATGTCGCCGTATGAAACCTGGCACATAGGCACCGTGTCAAGTTGTCCATAGTTCTAACTGATGAGCAAATCGAAATGGAACTTTTTCCAATGAAAGCAAGATTTTCGTGACTAATAATGATGCCCAATGAAGCCCTTGTTTCTCATTGAGTGTCATCGGTGTGACAGGTTCAAACTCGTGAAGAACAAACAAAAAAGGGCGTACATGAAGTTTCCGAAAACAATTTCAAACTAGGATACAACAGAAGACTACAGAATGAGTCATCCTATGCAGTGGGGTCTGCCGTCATTTGCAAACTTATTCATGCAGTCTTGGCAATAAATGTTATTCGAGAACAAGGCGAAAAGTACCTTTATTTCTTTGTAGAAAAACCAGGATTCCAGGCAAATTTTATCACTCAAAAACGCTTAGATAGAGGGCTTGCAACTTCGGACAACCTACCATCCACATGGGATTCTGCTAAGGAAAGCCGGTTTGTTACAAATGCACTGAGGAAATCATCACTTTGTGCTCCTCAAAGATCCCACTGACTGCCCGGCTCAAAAGACTTATGAGGTACAGAACCGCAGGTAGATGAAATGTGGACGGCGAAAGGCTATTTCCGAATGAATGTAAAGAGTGGGGTTCAGGCAGGACTTCTATCTATTTGCTCCATAAGGAAGAATAGCTAATATATACGATTGGACAGAAATGGACATGGTAGCAAGTATTTTCGATCAATGGAATTATATACACTTGACAGCATTTTTATCACATAGCATATGAAAATTTCCATCAAGCTGGAAATGTATTCATGGGCCTACCTGGATTTATCCGTTTCCAAACACTCAACCCGGAGAACATGGAGGTCGCTATTGCCGAAAAATCAATTTATTTCTCCGAGGAAGCATTTGCGAAGAATTCCATTCACTTCAAGCATTCACACTATCAATACCAAGATCATCCTTAGTTATTAGTTAGTTAGAAGGAAATTGTTTTATTTTCCTTATCAAACATCTCTTATGTGAAGCGGACCTCTTCATTCTCTACCAGCTCAAGGGTTTGTACTAACGCGAAATCAAAAGTCGCAACTGAAATGGGACAATCTAATGCAATCCGACATTCCTCGAATTTCTGATAAGAAAAGATCGATGCATATGAATTTTTGAAAGATTCTTTGCCAAACTTTTGCACTGGCAATCTGATATAGCTTTGTTCTCATTCGTCAAACTCCTCTCCAAATTGCATACAAATTAAAACGAGAACAATTTTGATCGTCATTGAAACCGTGAAAGTAAGAGGAAATACACATTTCCCTTGTTCACAATTATTATTTCCACCATTCATTCCATCCGTCCACTTGTCTGACCGTATTTACCAAAGCCTTATCTGTGGTGAATTTGGTCATCACATTTGTCAGCGTGTGACGATTCAAGTTCCTTCTCTAATTCCTTCTCGATGAAAAAAGAAAATCATCACTTTTGAAATACGAAGAAGATTTGAAATGGAGTTGAATAGCATGCAGATGTTTGGGGTATCAAACTGCACTACACTCATAGTACTCTCAAGGATGTCGAGCCAAGTGGCACTGGTTGCGTCATTTTTCGGCAATATAAACGCTGCTTCACATGAATAGTTCTTTCAAATGCCTCTACCCGGTAGGGTCAACCATGGTTTTCTGATTCTACTCAATAGATTCTAGTTACAGCTGATGTCGGCTTTGGACAACATGCAAACAAATCTTCTACAAGTAAAGGCCAAGAAGAATCCCAAAGTCAAAAGTAATTTGACGTATTATCTAAGTCTGTAATTGTCAAAATTTGGCCTACTTAACCACACCCACTGATCAGTTTTACAATGTGCCCCTCTAGATGGCTTTGAACAACTTGCGTCACGTTAGACAATAATCATACCTAAGTGAATATCGCCGAAGTTCACTCAGATTAACAATCCTGATCCAAAACAAAATTAGCAGAGTGCAAATTAGACCTAAAAACTGCCTTCAGAAACCAAAATGGGAATGAATTAAACTTTAACCATCACAAATAAAACAGAACCCCACAGAGCCCCAATTGGTGATGGTATTTCAATTAAATTCAACCTAGACAACAGCTGACCACGGTCACTTTTGTCACATGTAGGATCCGTGGATTATGGGCATTCCTAATCCAGTTTTATTATTCTTGATTCACTCACGACTCGTCTTCCATATAGGTTGGTTGTGAACACTGAAAAATCAAGGCCTTCCCATAGATCAAAGCCTAAAACGGAGATCTTCTAGAGGGTCCATTGGAAAAAAGACATTACAAATGGGCCTTAAAACCCGGGCACAAGATGGATTGAACTAGCGGAAAATCTCAATTGTTATGAATGCATTACCGCTGGAAAGCATATGACGGAAGGGTGCTATATTATATTTTGGTGACGCTACACAAAAGGCAGGAAGCCAGCCCTATTAGCCCGGTATGGACGTATTTGGCTCAGCACTGGTCACTCTGTGTTTGATTCCCAGAAGGGGCTCGGTTTATGTACTCTAATTCCAATGATCACTAACAACGATGAGTTAATAAGGTGTGCAAGGCTTTGATGATATTCAGTGGTAGTTAGGGGGATTATACGGCATGATAAATCCGAATATACATGAATCAAATCTCCTCTCACTTGGATAGCCAGGAACTGCATCAAGCGGTAGCATCAACGATTAGTAGCTCATCGTTCGAGGTCCGCGCATGTACTATAATTGTAGTGAAGTTTTATACCCCAAACATCTGCATGCTATTCAACTCCATTTCAAATCTTCTTCGTATTTCAAAAGTGATGATTTTCTTTTTTCATCGAGAAGGAATTAGAGAAGGAACTTGAATCGTCACACGCTGACAAATGTGATGACCAAATTCACCACAGATAAGGCTTTGGTAAATACGGTCAGACAAGTGGACGGATGGAATGAATGGTGGAAATAATAATTGTAAACAAGGGAAATGTGTATTTCCTCTTACTTTCACGGTTTCAGTGACGATCAAAATTGTTCTCGTTTTAATTTGTATGCAATTTGGAGAGGAGTTTGACGAATGAGAACAAAGCTATATCAGATTGCCAGTGCAAAAGTTTGGCAAAGAATCTTTCAAAAATTCATATGCATCGATCTTTTCTTATCAGAAATTCGAGGAATGTCGGATTGCATTAGATTGTCCCATTTCAGTTATGACTCACCGGATGGTCCAAAATTGATAATATACCTCGCTCCATGATTTCGGCAAGCTCTTCAACCTGAGATAAAATCTCGCATACGGTTAGCTGTTTCTCAATCAGTAGTAATGAATTGCCAGGGCAGCGGAACTGAATATCTGTCTTCTCTTAAGTGCACCTCGTATACATTGCAGCTACTTGACCCGACAGTCTGAACCACCACTTTTCCTGGTCATGTGGACGACTTAACAAACCAAATTTCTTGTGTTTTTCTTTAAACCTAGTCTAATATTCTGTTCTCGACAAACACACCTTCAGACAGTACAATCCAACTCATAAATGACATGAAGCAAGGTGTCTTTGTGGAAAGTCTATATTTGGGTGTGCGGCCGGTACGATAGGATAGATCGGTGAAGGATCATTGGTTTTGTTCAGTTCAGTAACATCATTTTAACATGCAATGAGTGTTGCTTTTCTGGTTGTCATCTCAAAACAGGAGCCCCATCCAAAAATCATTTCGATCGAGTGCTTTATTGAGTAAATATAAAACTGCAAATAATCGTTTCCAATCGACAAATAAAGTGTGTGAATATAAGAGTGCTACAGATCGCGAAACCGAGCCGCAGCCCCGATTTTATCCACCCGCAGATTGGGAGTTCTGTCGGATTCCTTTCAGGAAGTTTAACACGCCCTACATGGCCAATTCCACTGGTTAGGCCTGTCATTACCTTTATTCCACGTCATGGACTGGCCCCCTTTTCTCATCTTCCAAACACCGCTCCTCATAGAATGATGTACGCCGAGCAATTCAAACTTAGGGTACGAGCAAAATGTTTCCCAACCATCCTAATTCTGTGAGACCAAGTGGCTCGTCCAATGATGCTTCCTTGTGAACATGAACTTTACGGGTGTGATGTTCCTAATGACACCGAGCAATGCTACAAACACATCGATTTTCGAAAACCAATAATCTTCGTTAACCCTTCATCCGCATAAGCCAAGTTTACCAAATAATCAACCACGTCGACATTTTAAACGAGTCTCATAATAGATAACCGGATGTAATGCAGACGCCACAGATGAATGAGGTTGACAAAAGACAAAAGCGCCTTTTATATACACGATGACGTTTGATCTGATATCCAACCTCCGGGTGAAAGGCGGTTGCCCAGTGTATCGTAACTTAATAATTTCGTTTATTATTCCCCTTGAAAGGGTTACGCTCGGTGTTGGGAAGATCCAATTCTGCCGCAGTCTTCTGCACATTGAACGTTTGAAACGCACCTCAGACATCACTAGGCCACTTTCGTGCGGTTCAGAAAATCTTGGAACGTACTTGGATCTGAGGGAGATAAGTGAATCTGGATCGGTTTTTTGGTCACAGTAGACGGGTAACGGCTGGAAGGTGACTAAGAGTGGTTAATCCACAACACGGAAGAAAGGTATGAAAAGCCTAACTAGTGGACTTGGTTATGTTCGACGTGCTACACTTCCTCGGTGGTATTCGAGAGATCCTTCCATTCTATGGTTAGATACATTGGAGGATATGGCTCGATATCGTCATCAGTGACGCTATTGTATCCCCAAATATTCTTCGTCGACTTGATACCATTATTTGGTGCTCTCTTCTTACTCTTTTCATCCTCTTATTCGTTTTCGTTATTTATTTTTGAGGTTGCCACTAGATGGCAACCAAAGCCGCTGCACCTAGTGCGTAATTGAAGGTTATCTGAACTGAAGTGAACTGATATGATCCGCCACTATTGTTCAGTCTTCAAACCACCCATTATAGCTGTCTTGTTGGTTTACTGATTTTTGTCTCAACCTTCCACTCACAAATTCCAGGTTATCCAACTAACCCTCTAATCGGTTTTTCGGTTGGTCAGTGAGTGAATGGTGGAGTTCAAAGAGCTGTTAGTCAACAAATTATCCTTAGTCTCACGACTTATTGCAAGTGGCTCTAAGACACATTGATACTTTTTTATTCGGTTCGCCTGCCTCTTACAGCGTACAGTGCACTACTCTGCTCCACCAATCGTACTCCTTCTATTCCGCGTAAAGCTGACATTGATTGACCGCGTACGTTCGCTTTCCACAAGTTTTCTTCAACACATCCGCGTATTGCAAATGCATGTCCATCCGCGATAATACACAACAACAAGATTGGAATAGAGATAAGCTTTATTCTGGATGGAGTAATATACCAAGATCTATTGCGGAAGTCACATCAGCAAATCTATAAGAACAGTATGTTGTCGGACGATTTCAGTGCAAGTGATAAATTATCATTTGTGACCAAGTGAACTTCAAAAATGATAAATCCATCTGCATTTGCCGCTATTCCCCTGTGGGGGAGGAAGTGGGACGGGAATAGTAAGACATCGGTTTGTATTCACTAAGGAGAACCAACAACCTAACTATATTTTTGGAAGATTTATTACCGAGCCATGAGAGCGGTTGAACACAAGCTAACCAACTGGTAGTTTTGAGCTGAACCTTTATTCTTTTCTTTCCCAATACAACGCACGAACAAGCCTGAAGCTAAATATAAAAAGGAAATTCAGCGAAGTCGTTAGTTATCTTCTAGAATCGACTGATGAGTTACTATATAAATGGCTCACTCAAAGTGGCGGTCAAAAGTGAAATCTAATCCCTATCTCAGATTACAATATAAACCACAGTTATTTCTTTCTGAAGACAGAAATATCAACGCAGTGTGATCATCTCATCCACAACATACGTTGCGGCGGTTCTTAGTGCCGGGCGATAGAATCCACCATGCAAACGTTCGAAATCCTTCATTTAAAAAAACACAATTCCTGTCACCGTTTTTTCTGCTAATGAGAAACCAGACTGCTGTCTTTACACTGTATATCATCGTACACCCTCTACGGCTCCCCTGTCCTTTTAGATCATTTTCGTAATGTCACATTGCTGGTCATTTTGGGCACCGTGTGCAGTTTGATTGGATTTGTGATCAGCGTGCTCAGAATTCGATCTCAAGCGGTCAAACAATCACGTCAGTGTAAAACGGCACAGTTTTTCAACCTCGTCATCAGTTGTGAGTTGTCCATCTTTCTTCATTTCCGATTTTTATTCATGCCTACGTGAATTATTTTACCTTGTTAGCTCATAATAATCCTTTTGATCACCAAGACGGAACTTGTATTCCTCAGTTTCCTAAGTTTCCGTAAGCTACATAGAGACGTTGAAGGTCATGTCAAATGTAAAGTGGTGTACTGTGGTTTTCCGGAAAAGGGGCTACATACGCATGCCGGTTTGTGCTTTTAAACAAAATCAAAATTTTCCTTACTTCATGTGAACTGGCACTGCGATGATAGTCCACTTTGTATTTTCTCTGAGGCCAGAAATCTGCCGGCATGCAAATAAATCATTGTCGTTCGAGAATGGGGATCACAGGTGTACATATGGAATTTATTTCTATGCGTACAAACTAGAACTAGGGCTTAAGGTGAGCATATTATACTCTTATTATTAGCTCTCAGTCCGCTAGCATCCCCGCCTTTTGGGGCGAGTCCAACTGCTTACTCAAAAAGTCAGTGGTTTTGCGGTGTTTCGTCGCATGCACCATTTCTGTTGTTTATTGCCTGTGTGGAAAATGAGCATCACTTTCTTTGTTCAACTCAGAGTAGATGCTCAAGCCCATTCAAGTCGGACCTCATCAGGTGCAGTGGTAAACGAGGCATCCTAGAAGTCTCGTAGCACCACTATTCTAAAACTGCGAAAGCAGAGACCTATGTGCCTATAATTATAATGCAAACGATCTTTCGTATTTCTTCCTCGTGTTGTGATAAATTACAAACAATAGGGATAGGGGAATGAATTACGAGGAATTCTATTGGTCCGATGATTTTAGCAACATTTGTGGTAAAATCATTTGTTCATCAAAGACTAATTTTGATAGAACTCCCGTGAATCATTCATTCACTGGTTCTATGCCAAATAATTTCAGTTCAGCGAGAGTGTGAATTGTCTTAGAGATGTGCCAAGCAACATCAACACCCCACTCACTATCACAAATCCTCAGTCATTCCTGAGTTTGCTCTTGAGTTTTTAAACTTGGACTTAGGTTACTGAAACAAGCAGTAGTAAGTAACTCTTAAATATAAGTGGTAGAAGAAAAATATGTCCAGTAATTTCTTTAGCCTTAAAAGTGCAACATTCTACCTCATAGAGAATACATGACGTAACCAACATGTCATAAACAACCCTGTTTGCCCGTCAGCGATGGCTATCATTTCGCTTTTGAGAATGTAACCACCGATAGATGTCTTTCGCTTACATGAGGGCCCAAAGTTTCGGGGATTCCAAATTGATATCTCGGATCCAATTACGCATTTTATTCCATTTCTTTCATCAAGTGACAACTAAGTTCTGCAACTCAGTTCCATGCTATAAACCTGGAAATAAAGACATTTACGTAGTGCTTCCCTTAAGTAACGCTCGAAAAAATGTCACTCATGAGCTGAACCTCACTATCAGTAGCAGATGAACACGTATTCTATGGTTTGTCTCAGTAGCCCACAGTTCCATTTACCTTACCTTGCGTATTTGCAGCCTGTGAGGAGTGTCATTCTGCAGGCTGCGCAATGAATCAGATCAGCTTGACTGTGGTTGAATTCCATTCTATACTACTGGAGCAATTTTCAGTAGCCAAAATTCGGTTAAACACCAAGGGCAGAAGAAAAATCAAATGGATAATGCTCGTAATCGGCGGGTCAAGGACACCGTTATCTATTAATTTTGACTACCATGAATGTGTTCTATATGGACCAAAAATGTGGGCTTCTCGGCACTTTTTTCGTACATTTGTGTGAAATTTTAATTCGATAGGTCACGAACTGCGTTATACACGGGAGCTAACTGAAAGTTGTTTCCTCGGTAAAAACTGGAATTCGACCGGAATGAAGTGGATACGGGATTATTGGGCAGACTGCACAACTTTAAAGTCTGTTCGTACGGGCTATAAGACATTTTGGTGATTATTTGACGGCCGGTAGGACCGATTTAGGTTGTTCTCACGGAGCAATTGACGTTTCAGATGCAGTCCGTAGAGCCGGTTATTTGACAAAAATATACGATCTACGTCCCACTTTCGTATGCAGTTGCGTATTCTTTAGAGGCGTTTGAAAGAAACTCAAGCGCTCCTGAACCACCACCAAGCCATCACTTGAAAAGCGAATGGTGGTCAACCGGTTTATTTTATGAAAGAATTATCAAAGAAAATGGAAGAAAGTGTGCAATAGTAAACCATGACAGCACACTTCTTTTGACTTAGCCCACCACACACGTAAACTATGTACTGCACTTGGGTTTTAGGGAGAGAGTAAATCCATGAATGAAGAATGTCTGAATAATCAACATCATTAGGGTTGTTGGGAAGATAAGCATAGCATGAACTCAGGCAGCCAGAAAGTATGGATAAGGAGCACAAAATCATGTTATCAACATGTATTGAGACCTCCCAAAAGGCTTTTTTTACGTATTCATCATTATGTTAAAATTACTCACCAATCAGAAAACACTCTTCAAGCTAACACGAAAAAACCCAATATTTTCAGCCACTGCATCAAGTTCCCAATATCTATCGTAATTCATAAGGCGTGCCCGTTAAGTAAATCGCCCACCGAAAACTACTCATTCAAACATCAAAAAATCAACCAAATATAACAACAGTGCTTGTTTGCGTAACATCTGTTCAGTCCCCTTGGAGACAGTCGTTATTCAGCGGTAGGATGCAGTCCGGTGATTTATATGCTTTCATTTACCTCATTGCTTTCGATCCTCCTGGCATACTGGCGTTGATTATCAATCCATCATGGCCCAAAATTGTTTCTTGAGCAATCAACTACTTACCTATTCATCTAGTAGTATGCACGCTCCACCAAATTATCAGCAGGAAACTTACATCACCGATAAATAGAGCATCTTCTCAGACACTGCCATATGAATAATGACTATCGCAATCATCCGATAGTAAATCTTGAAAATCAGTGCATGAGCGCATGGCAGAATAAAATGTCCCAAATTATCTATTACTACTGGGATCGAGTGCATCGTGTAACCCAATGGAAAAAACGACATTAAAAAGAGGTACATTCTAATAGTTCGAAGTTAAATTTGTATTTTTCTGTTCACCCGGTTACAGACACGGTGATATCTGAAAAATGAACTAGGTTTGTCTGATATATCGCTGCAAATTTCGGAAATAATTTGGTAATCCCGGTTGGATCTAACACTTTTGCACAACGTCGTACCGTGCGAACGTGAAATGGGAACTTTGATTCCCAACAATTCGCGGAAGATGCGTGTGATTTTGTAATCTCTGAAAATAAATAATGAATACATAAAGGTTAACAAAGAAACGTGATGCATAGCTACAGTGGTCTAATATTATGCGTATCAGAGTCGACAGTACTTATTGTATAATGTACCTTGCCTTATACAAATAACAGATTGCCATCTAGTGCCATTCTGTTTCTTTACGAGAGACTGGCATGCAGCACTTGGACTAGTACAGCACAAACAGTTCTGAATCCGTGTGACTGTCTTTATCAAAACGTTAATGACGAAACACGTATGGGAAAGGGCCGTACTCGCGCCCGTGCGCGTCGCTTGAGTCAGCTGGCTACTGATCGATGCTCATACGAGTTAACAAGCATGGATAGCGTAGCAGAGATGAGACGAAATTGAAATTGACGAACCTTCGGACTGAGGCCGTCCTGCATCGTATGAAAATCATACACGCTCTACAATACTCTCTGCCCGGAGCATCGACCGAAAGGATATGGATTGAAAAAGCTACGGGAGTTGAAGATGAACAGGCCTAACAGTCTTGCGGGCAGAAGGGGTTGCGAGAGGAGGATGAGTGTCAGTCTTTTGACTATTCAGATCAGTAGAAACATGAGGATTGATGTTATAAAAAACAAGAGCTGAATTTTTCGTGGAGGGAACAGGAACCATTCAGTCTGAATCAAGATTTGTATTCTACTTTCAGGCAATCCGTGCTGACGGTATCAGGTTGACTGGCCTTATCAATGACGGACAGTGTGTCGTTTCGGGAAGTGACACTAAACGGGCTTGAGTATGCTGGATGCAACGGAAGTTTACCAGCATCACAACGAAGGACAAACATGAGAGCATATACTTAGGTCCGTGGAAATGCAAGTGGGACGAACGGATGACCGAGTTTGGAGGGCACTTAGTGACGTCATGTACGACTGTAATTGACAAGGAAATTAAAGGAGTCAATAACATCAGAACTGTGTCCGGAGAACTCACCGGGCAATCGTTAGGGTTTGTCCAACGCCAAATCAGTGGGACAAAAAACAAAGGCTTCCTTCTAGGGTAGTGTTGTGTTCGTGGTTATTAGTAGAACACGTAGTGTTGGCACTGCATTTATTTGTACGGATATGAAAACAAAACCCTGCCGTAACCGGCAAGTAAGCAGCAAACAAACAAGTAAATTATCAAAAATAGCTAGTCTACGTGTGCTGTCAAGTGGAAAATAGTAAGGCCAATCAGTACATAGCGAAATCGATAAGTCAAAACTGCTGGCTCTGAAGCATGAATAAAGGTCTAGGCAAAGCTAACCTACACCCATTCATTGGGGGGGATATTGATCGGTGGTCCCCGTAGTGTGCATGACTTTTATCAGACACAACCGTCTATGTTTATAGAGTTAATGGTTGAAGAAGGAGAGTCTTTCCTTTTGATTGGATGGGAGGTGGAGTGAGAGAAGTCTTTAGTTGTCTATGAGAGCTTTCAGTTAGTGCTTTGAACAATGGGCCATATGAGATCGTGCCAATATATCGAAATCCAAGGGGGGAAGTAAACCTCTATCCGTGGTGATCGCAGAGGGAATCCAAAATACAGAAGTCCAAACGTATAAAACATTTTTTGTTGTTTCACTGGGGGTGTCGCCTGTGTGGACAGCCATGGGCCAACGCGTAAAATGATTTACACGTGTAATGAGAAAACGGCATTAGTCGTTTCGTGGTAATGGGCCAACGATATCTAAGTAGACGTCAGGAAAACATTCATTAGCTGTGGGTACTTGTGGGGGGGAGCACATGAAGATGGATTTTGCTCCGTCGATAGGGCATGTATGGTTTTCACTAAATACGATCATCTCTATCCATATTCGAACAGGGATAGGGGTTAGAAATACTTCCGATAGAGGCACGTACTCCGGGATGGGATATGAAATATAAACACTTAACAATCGGGCAAAGAATTTAACAGACAAGGCTTGACAGTGGAGACATCGCGAATAATCATACCATTCCCATCTGAAAAGAGGAGGCGTTTCAGCATCGGGGAGGATGGGGCGAGGTAGTCCCGTAGCTCTTGGTCATTTCTTTGAGTGTATGCTGTTCCGGACCAGCTGAGTGCGGCTGAACTGTTTAGGCAATAGATATCTGTGAGGGAAAGGGCATCAGCCAAAAGATGACTGTACGTCAGTGTATATACTTCGTATCGGTTATATGTCGTGGTATGGGAGCGGTCGGTGCTCAAATCCAATATATAAGCCACTGCGTATAATCAGAGTAATCAATATAACTACCAGCTTCAAAAATGTGTTGAAAGTGCTTTACTGCAATTTTGCTCGCAAGAAGTTCGAGGCCCAGTGTGCTCTACTGAGTCTGTAGTAGTTTCAATTTTGAGGAGAAAAATGACAGCATTCACTTGATAACATGAATTATTCGTAGCAATTTGGTGCCAGCCGATCTTCTAAAGGCGTCTGCTCCCTGTAAGAGAATAGTGCTGTCATCATTGCTTAAGTGTGCAAGCGTGGGATCTTAGGATGATGCTTGTTTGGCTGCATCGAATACTGATTTAAGTTCGGGAGTTATTGAGAACGAGCGCAGTTCTTTCTTCAGATGTTCGGTGAGAAGTTGCAAAGGATTGCCCACCACGGGGCGACAGTAATGAAAACTAAAGTACTGATAAGATACAGCCTCATAAATTCGCCAAGCTTTTCCGCACCCTCTACAGTCCAAAAGGTGCTTCTTCATGTGATATTGATTTGTTCCTTGATGTATGCGGATACCATAGCAACTGACGTCGTCTGACGCTTCTGGTGGCTGGAATCGTCGGCTTATGATGTAAGCTTCAGAAACTGGTCCGAATATCAGTGTGTAGGTGTGATGACTGAGTTGTCCGAAACTGAATCAAAAGGCACCAACTGGCACTGAAGTGTACCGGTACCTTAGCATATAAGGTACGGCATTCATATGAGCATGAAATACGCAACGAAACGCACAAGCGTACAAGTATGATCAATGAGCAATATGATTAGTAAGCCAAAACTTGCCAAAAAATGTCACGTGTGGGTGAAGATCATGCACGCGAGACGTGCGTACTGCAGTGATCAATATCCACCGTTACACTAAGATGGGTCATACGTGCATGGCGTATTTATTTGTGGGCGGAAATGCACGGATGCTAATTGGAGTGCATGTCAAGCAAATGAACACTGATTGGTTCTCGTGGGATTTCTCGAACTGCATATAAGTAGAACAGAATCACCGCAGAAGGGCTTACTAGGACCTCTGATGATTTCCCATAAATTACCCCTAAACGAAGGGGTAAAAAAATCCATATTCCAAACTGTATAACGTCTGGACCAGAATGGATAAATATATGAACATTGTATGACAATTGTGACTGTGCACAAAGATGTTTATTTTCATAAACTAACTTTGGTAAAAGTTTGCTTGCCATTGGGAAACAAACAAAAAACTCTGGGCAATTGGGTGTATCACAGCCATTCATAATTTAATAGAAAAGAAAAATTATGACTTAGCTTCGGAACATTTCTTGTTAGGTTTCTAATTGATAGTGTGAGGTTGTGTGATCCAAAAAATAGATTTTCAAGTAAACATTTACCAAGAACATCAAATAAATACTCCGAATGCATTTGGGTACCCACAAAAACACTTATCATGGTTGACCACAAAAACCATTGAACGCAGAACAGTCCCATATTAACATGAAAATCTGGCTTAGCTGGCACAGTTTATACGTAATCGACTAGAATGTACTTTGTCACTCTGTTTACTACACTTGCTACATTGAGGTTTTCCTCCTGCTTTTTTCGGTAATGTTCTGCCTCACGAAATCCTCATGCGTCGGAATGGAACACCTCCGATCTCGATGGAGGGTGAAACAGCGTGCAATGTGGTCGGTGAAACGTTGTCTGTTGTTCTTATGAGAGACTGTACTGGTTAGATTTTCATATTTAAATACCTCCTTTTCCGTAATGGATGCAAATTCGACAGTGTTGAAATACACCATCAAAGGCCATCTCTTAGTTTTCCGCTTGACAGAAAATTCCCTTACATTTTGGTCCACGGCATTTACTCTACCTTTTGTTTTGTTGTAATAAATCACAAAAAACCCGGTTTCTTAACTTCATTTTCCATTTCTATATTTAAGCAATATGAGCATTGTGCTCCGGAACAACACATTCTTCTATTTCTCGCTCTGGTAACTGAAAATAATCGTTTTAGCCTGAAAAAAACACTGATTCTTTGGGGAGTAGAGCCTTCTTTTGCTGGAACTTCATGAATAGGAATGTCTTGTTCCTTTTCTCTGTCCCAACTAGGGCAAGTTCATTCCCCGCCATTGATTCTTCAAGCTGTAAGTGAGTGAAATAAATGACTGTTGTGATATTGCGGCCACTGCCAAGAAAGTCACTTCTTAGAGAAATCACAATCAATGATGCTGCTTCAACATTTGTCGATGCTGGCGGAGCACTGGTATTTTCTTTGCCGAGATATGGGCAGTCTCAGCGTTCGATAGAAGACGAACCGCAGGCCCAGGAGATTCTCACTGCGTACTTGTCAGGCTTGTTTTAAATGAACTGAATAAATCTGCACCAGCTTCTGACAGCAACCAGTTGCTCATTAACCTTGATGTTCTCTCCAGGAGTATAATAGCTTGCCAAATTACCCATGAATATTTCCCAAATATCTCTTACGGGAGCAAATATTTCACGAGCCCTACAGAGTAAATTATTATCTGGTCGTCAAAAAGAATACGGTTGAGACGGCTGCTGAATCTCTTCTTTGAAAATACTGCCCTCAAAAAAAGATCTCCACCCACGAGACTGAATAAAAATCTAATTTGAATGCTGTTCTGGTGAAAAGTGCCAGTGTGGATTAGGCAGCCATCAGCTGCTTTCATTTCTATCACACCACTCCTTTCCCATTTGTCTCCTCTGACTCTTTCACTCAACTTGTTTGTGCAGGCATTTGGGGTTTGTACCACTCTTCCATTGATTTCACGAAGAAATATTTCAGTTGGTAAAACTAGGTGATCTGTGAAGAGATTTTTCGGCATTTTGAACGTGTTCTTCGTGGGAGTTCGATCCTCTGGCAGTGGGATAAAGTACTCATCCGTTATGTTGTCTTTGTCAAGGACGATTTTCCCCTTGATCCAGATTCCAAATACCGATCTACTTTTTTTTCTCTCCCTCATTACCACTGTCTAAGGTTTTCATACAGTCAATAGTTGCAGTACGTACTGGGTTTACCTCATCATCAGAATTACTTGAATCAAAACTATTGCCTTCTGGAAGTGATGGTTGCCAATCCCCGTCTTCTCCACCCGATATTTCAGGCTGATTCCATGTTTGCCGATTATCGCCATCAACTGGAACATCAAGACCAGCAAAGATGATTCTCTCCAGTTTGCAACTGGAAGTGTACGGGTGTGCGATACCCAGTTGCCGGAGACAGTGTATGAAGAATTTTGCTGGTGAAAGGGTTACCGATGCACCAGAAACACATCGGTATCCGTTGCCTGCGCTGGAGGATATATTCACGAAGTTAAACGGCGAAGACTGTTTCGTCCAATTGTGTTTACCTGATGTATTTCTCCAGCTTGAGCGTTCAAAGGAGCTCCTAACTAATAACACTCAAAGTGGATTATTCCGATACAGTCACCCACCATTTGGGCTGAAGACGGTTCAAGCAGTTTTTCAGCAGATCATGGATACAATGCTATCGAGCACCGATGATGCTGCTACCTATCTCGATGACGTTATCGGTACGGAAGTCCGTTCTTAAACGAATTCAAGCATACGGATTCCGCTTGCGCACGGAAAGGGGAAAGTTCTACATGCCTTCTATGAAATAATTCAGATAAAATAATTATTTTATCAAGAATTATCCGGTTACTTCATCGACAGCTATAACCACCTTCAAGGCCTAAAAAATACTGAAGCTCTCGTGGAAATACCTCCTCCTGAGGATATCAGGCCGCTGAAACCATTCTTGAACCTCTTGAGCAGTTACGGTCCGATTCTGTCGAAAATCTATTGCCTCCGACACTCTATAAACAAGCTACTCTAGAAACAGGTAGAATGGAACTGGCCTGATAAGTGTCAATAGGCTTTTGAGAATGTGAAACACATGTTGAGTTCCGACTTGTTACTTATCCATTTTAAGCCAAGTTTAAAGATTATGGTTGCAACGGATTTGGCGCAGTGATTTCACATATCTTCCCCGATGTCACCGAAAAGGCTGTTTCCCAAGTTGCAAAATCTCTGATGACAACAAAACGTAATCATGAACAGATCAAAGAGAGGCTTTGGTCATCATCTCCACTGTGAATAAGTTTGATAAATGCCTTATGGTCGACATTTTACTATCCTCGTGGAACAAGACCTAGTGCTTTCGATTTTGGGTAAACGAAAGACACTCTCGTATTCTCCGCCAATCGACATCAGCGATAGTTAACCTTACCTCTTGGATATTATTTCGAAATCATCCATCAGTCAACCACTCAAATTGGCCAGGCAGATGCACTAATACGACATATCAACTCCGAATCCATTGGATGTCATAATGATGTACATATCCTTAGCTTGGGAGGTCAATGGTTTGGTTTTGGACGGTATTCACACATGCCTAGCTTTCCCTGAGGAAGTTCGCCGATCGACAAAAAGGGTCCACTGCCAGACCCCGTAGTCTGCAAAACTTTCGAGAGAACTTCAGAAGTTCAGTCAAAGCAAGCAACCCCTCCCAAACAGCCAGCGATTGCATTCTGTTCTGTGAACGCGTAGTTGTCCCACGGGAGCTGCTATACAGAATCCTGGGGCATCTTTAAAAATATCAGTTCAGTTCAGGCGACCACTAACCATGCCCTGGGTGCGGTAGCTTTGATTGCTATGTCCTAGCGGCAACCTCAAAAGGAAATAATGAAGGAGGAAAGAATACGAAAGGAGTAAGTGAAGAAATACAGATAACGGCATCGATTTGATGAAGAACGTTTTTGGTTACAGGAGCGCCACTGATCGCGGCATCCAGCTATCGCCCCCGAGGAATCTAACCATAGAGTGGGAGGGTCACCAGAACCCCACCCAGGAAGTCTAATACGTCCTATACGGCCATATCCACTGGTCAGACTTTTCGACCTTTCTTATATGTCATGAATTGACCACCCTTACTCATCTTCCAACCATTACCCGCCTCAGCAAACAGCATACCCGTGAATCCTGTCAGGGGACATGTCGGACACATGTTCCAACCATTTTAGCGTGGTTAGCTCAAGTATTTCCTTTAATGATTTGATCCGTGAACCTGAGACTCTCCACAGAACCTCGGCATTGATTATGCTGTGTTCCCACCAGGTCCGAACCTCCTATATACACAAAGATACCTAATCCAGTATCCCACTAGTGGGTGAAATGCACCTCCCAAATAACAGAACTTTTCTGTCTAATCTACAGTCTCCCGAGACACTGAAAGGTTTGGCGTTGGACCAACCCAGTCCTTCAACAGCATCTTGCACTTTGAAGGTGCAAAATGCAAACCGGAAATTGCCGCACAGATACTCAAGTTGTCTGGAAAAGCTTGCAACTTACCTGGACCTTCACTTAGAAGAATTATATTGCTCGCATATCCATGCTGTGGCACTTTTCCACTCGAGAAAGGTTCAGTGCTACAATCCTCGCATGATTAAAGCGCAGTCTCTGTTACCATATCAATCACCAAGTTAAAAAGAAGAGGGGGGGGGCAACCCTGACGCACACCACCCCTCGCAGTGAACCCGGGTGAAAGATTACCGTAAGTCCGAACTCGGCTTCGGGACATTATAACAGAGGTAACTTTATCCGGTATACACTTCACCAATGGTCAGCGCCAGAGAGCTGTGCGGTCAACCGAATCGAAGGCCGTTTTAAGATCAAGAAAAAAGGTGTGGGTGGGTGAGAGAACGTGACAAACCAGCGTTGGCGAGCGAACAGGTCACGTTGGCAGTCAGCACAGTGCGGTTTTAAGCCCAAGGCTTGAGATAACAGAATCTCAGGTGACAGGACAGTCGATTGGTGGAGTGGATCGATAAATGAGGGATGAATCTTGTCAAAGTTGTTTAGACCTCAAGGCGTGACCGCCCACACCTGTCGGACCAATGCTTTGTGTGCAAACTGTATCAGTGACAATGACCTATAGAATCTTTGTTTTTCGCTAATAAAGCGAGATGATTCTGACGCAGAACAGGGTTCTCACTGGAGTTAGTGGGACGGAACAAACCAGTGGATCTATGGAAGGTACGCCTATGCTCTAAAATGTGTCGAAGAATGATGTGGTCGACATAACCTCGACCAGGTCTAAACGCAGCTTGATTCTCGCGCGAGTACTGTTCTGGAGCAACTGATACTTAGCCCTGGAGAACACCAACGGTGAGTTAGGACGCGATGCTAACCAGACTTATTCCCCTGTCATTTTCGCAGGCGGACGTGTCGCCCTTCTTATAAATTGGTAGGATCACCGATTCATACCAGCTCTTTGGTATTTAATCCAAACCTGCTGAGGACAAAGGCCAGTTAAACTGCTTCTCGCAATGCTCCACTCAGCGAATTGCACTGCACTCTTGAGTCTGATTCAGTGAACCGTTCGCTTATCTGATCAGTTCGCCAACGTCTGGTTTACTTGGACCGGTTTTTCTAGTTGATCGGAAAAGTTTGCTGCTGTTTTCAATTGCCGCATCTGTTTCCATCTCCCTACACTTCGCAGTTCCCCACTGCTCACAGTCATTTCTCAGTTGGCGCTTATGACATCCCCGTGCCTCATATTATCTGAAGTCCGGAGAATTCGATCTGCGCACATCTAACAGTGCAACTGAGGCTGCGGTTATCCATTGTTTCTGTGTATGTCTGATTGCTGGACCTTGAGCAGAATCAGCAGCCGCAAGTAGGACTTGTTTGATCTTTGCCCATCGGTTTTGTGGGTACTGGGCACTTGACTGCATCCATAACCCGCAGAATTCTGTTTGGAAAGCAGATCTTTGGTTATCGTCCAGTAGCGAGTGCGGAGGAGGGCTGACTTTGGTGTTGTTTCGGTCACTAACGGAACATAGGCTGAAACGCGCGCGGACAAGAGCGTGATCTGTGTCTGCAGACGAGGACCAAAATGACGGACAATTTTGGATTGATCCGAGCCAGCGGTAACCGATAGCAATATAGCCGTTCTGAAACCAACACTGTAAACACTTAGGAGGACGCCAGGTAAGCCAGTGCCGCATTTTAGCGCAAGCTGCGGATCAGTTGAGACAAATTTCGGTAGAATTCGTCTTTAGCCTCAGTAGAGCTACAGTCAGTTGGGACACAGAAACGACAAACACGTATCGACGTTTCAGTCTAGTGCTGCTGACATGCACAGAATCATTCAATCGAACCGCACATAGAAGACTGCTGACTGCGATCCAGTCGAGCAGTGCACACTCAGCTTTCATGCTCACAGCGATGCCAACGCCAGCCTGACCACGTGGACTAGAAACCAGATCACCCGACAAGCGAAAAGTGAAGCAAGTAGCCGAGTTTGTATCTGGGGAACGAAGTTTCAGCACTGAAGTTAGGTGCTGTGTGTTTTGGAGACACAATACATCTATCTTAGAAGTTTCAGGAGTTCTAGCTAAGCCAGCCTGTTTCCCCGTTTAGCTAAGTGTGCGGACGTTGAAAGCAGCTAAGTGAAGGGAATGCTTAAGTCGAAAAATGGATTCACTTTTTCCCCTGTCTCCAAGTTGCTGCCTTTTCCGAGAGCTACAAGTTCTTGGTCACGACTCATAGTGGTTACTCAAACGAATTTAGAATAAGAACGTAAAGGATGAAGAGCAGATAGATAAGAAATGTTTCCGGATGGATTACAGCAGACTCCTGGGCAAATCATACTTCGCGGCTGCCCACACGGCAGAAGGGGTTTTTCTTTGGAAATCCTAACCGGAGCCCTTGACCCAAAAGGCAGTGGGGCGTTAACCCAATACGAGAACGTGACCAAGCAAACCGTGAAGGAATCTCTTCTGGTCTGTCACGTGAGACCTTCTCTTTTGTCTTGTCTTCGCTGGTGCTTTGTTATCGATCCGCTTTTCGAATTCAGTCCTCAGCCCCATGCACCCAATGGAGCAAGCGGAATGTGGACGGGGCAGCATCCTTTCGGCTGGGGACTGCCCAGCTTAGGCGAGCGATAGCTGCACAATGAAGTGCGATGACTTCTCCCACCGTCGAGAGAAACTCCAGGTACTCCATTCCTACATCCATTAAGTGGAGGCTTTTAGACCAGTGAACTGTTTCTGCCCCCGTTCATTCTCTGAAGTGTCCTCTCCAGGGGTGCAGTGGTTGGAACCAGATTTTACCCAGCAACTGGTTTAGAGACTGGACTTCGTCTAGCCTCTACCCACTGACCTGTCAAGCTTAGGAAGCCATCCTGCATAGCTTTTTTGGGTATTGGAGGCACGCAAGCCATCACACCACTTCAAGGTGCAGTTTCGCCGCGCCGATAGACTCGTCGTGATGGTGCACTCTCACCGTAATGGTGATCATCGAGCAGCCAATCGCTCAAGTTTGTACCAAAACCACCCAAGCTTTAAAGGCGCCCGTGGAGACAAACCTCAAGGCATGAATTGCCCCAAGAAATCCTTTCTCAAAACCTCAAATCTTTTATGTAGGGCAGATCAACGGCCAAGGTTTTCTGACTGCGGTCAACGGATAAAGGAAATGACCAGAGGTTTTTCTATGGTATGCTCGACAGTCGGAACTATGATCAACATATTGCGCCGACTACTCAGTCGTTTTGGCTTTCCTAAAGGGCTCGCGAGTAACAATGGAGGACAGTTTACTTTACCATTTCCACCGAATCTTTCAATCCGGTCAGGAATAGGTCATACGGTGTCACCAACACATCACTCAAAATCCAACGGGCAATCCGAGTATATCGTTGACACAGTTAAACGGGACCTGCAGCCGTCAAAAGTGGAGGGAATAACAAAAGAACCCAAACTTTCAAAACGATATCTTTCCCGCTGAGGTCCTGATACAGAGAAGAATTCGTAATTCTATTCGACGTTATTCTCCCGAGGACATCTGAGAATAAGTTCATTTATCCAACGCAGAGGAATGGTTCAATCGACACAATGAAGGGCGTCAACGCTCGTCCTCTCCAGGCTTATAGTGTTAGCAAGAGGCTATCGAAACAATCGATAAAGGTGGACATTCGAACATGTACATCGTCGATTGATTTTTGCTTTCAAATATTCCCGATAAAAAATGATCTAATTGTTCTGTGCTAAATTCCATCTATCAGATTCCTAAAGAACCTCAGTCCTGTTGACCTCGGAGTCTTTTCATTCTATCTATAAACATAAAAAATCAGTTAAGGAAAGAAACCATTGAGGACACTGGTTAACTTCATCCTTTGGCTAATGCAGTTACCTATGTACGAGTTTTATTGGTGTTTATAGCTGACATATGTTCATAATAGTGAGATCACTGGTTTGTGTCAGTAGCATGTACTGAGTTGTTGCGGGATAATAGCACTGGGAACAAGCTTGTTCGCTTTTTCCCCCAGTGCCACAATGGAAAGAGAAGTTGTTCGACTTTCGGGACAGAGTGCATGAAATTTACCTACGGGATTATTGTTGGACAATAGGAGACACGGCTTATTGCCGTTGTTAGTGGTCTGCCTTCACCGGAACACTTTCGTCATTCATTTTTACTTTTCGCAACTGTTTATTGGCTCCTCGAGCTTCGATTTCTTTCTTTTTTGTCTGGGCAACACTCTGGGTTAGCAACTACAACCAGAGGATCGAAGTGTAAGGTTGTTGGTTGGGTGAGGTAAACTGAATTGAACAGACATGTTGCATTCAATAAGTGAATGATGTGACCAGTTTATCACAGGTAAATTTGAAAATAATTCTCAATGAGAAGCGATAACAGGCGTTCTCGTTGTAAATGAGGCTCACCTACTTATCGTGTTGGAAACTTAGAATCACAACAAACGAGATACTTGAACCCATTCACCTTGATGCCATAATCATACATTTCTGTTACGCCTCATCATCCGTATTTAATTTTCCATTATAATAACTTGATAATTGTGGCTTATCATCACGTGATGTTTCTGACGACGATGGCGAATTCGATGTAAACAATGATAGATACTGGTTCCGGGATATACGGACGGTAAAACCACAGTGAATGAGTATCAGAATTCACAAATTAGGGTATTGATCCTGGAACTATTTACCCAGGTATTCGATCATTTCCTCATGGTCTCCCCTTTACACATGTGTGCTGTATATTTCAGTTGTCAGTTTGCTCAGTTCCGTCACTATTTGGGCTGATTTCATTCGACACACTCCGGTCGAAAAGTTGCATCTGTACCAAATCCCTAATCCCGCATCCAGAACAGTGTCGCAGATTCAATTGAATGATACAAACCACGGTTTAAATTGGCCGATTCAGTCTCAGAGTGACAAACTCGCTGTTCGTCGAAACCCGTCTATGACTCGCCTGGCTTCGGGGCTTGTACACCGTCATTCACGTAGTCGTATTACCATGGGTTGGGCCTACTGGGTCTGCGTGACCGCAGTGATCTTGCTGTTCCTAGCCAGTCTAATGTATTTGATGCGCAAAGATTGTGAACCACAAAACGTGGACAGTGCAAATGAATTTCTCGCTTCAAATGTTCACAGTCCAAGCTTTGAACTGTAAATAATTACCTGTTATTTCAGAATATCTTGGTTTTCTTCTGAACGGGAAGGAAGGGGATTTGTTTGTGGAATTGAAATCTATGTTGGTTTTCGCACTTTCGATCAAGTACCCCTGGTTAACAGTATTAGACTATTCGTGAGTGTCGTTATCTTTATCATCACTTTCTATTTTTTTGATAGCAATGAATAAGAGTCTATGGAAAATTATAGAACTTTTATTATGATCGGTGAGTATCGCCTAATAAAAATGTACGGATCTGTAGAAAAACAACTCAAATCCGATCGCCTAAAAGGTATCATTGGATTTCCGAAATCGGATGAGGGTCGTTGCCCCACTAATGAAATCGTTTCATTTCAAGTAATTATTTGTAATCGATGCATAAATGGTCACCAGATCATGGGGAATTGAAATTCGATTTCCGTTAACCAAGAGGATGGGACTGGAAACTATCCTTAGTATCTTGTTCCCCGTGGTTAGAACATGAGACAACGATTGGATCACACTGATGTCTACCAGGACGCTCTTTATCATATCAGTAGTAATTTGATCAACTTAAGGTGCGTACAACGCCCTTTTACACCTATGTCCCTTCTGAGAAGCCTTCCATCCTGAACTTTGGCCACTGCGTGGATGAAGATATGTTAAGGCCCAGAGCTAGTAACAGATGGGTGTCAAATCTTGTAGTGTTGCCGTGTCGCACTTTGTTCATAGTCTGATTTGTTAACCGAACGGCGACCATATGACAATCACAGTCCCACAACCCGGGTTCGAGTCTCATTGTGGAATGGTGATTGTCAAAAAGCAAGATGAGACACTTGTATCGGATTTCCAATAGTGAATTGACTATCATCGACAGTGAACGATGTGTCGGTTAATAATTGCTATGTATAACCATCAACAAACCAACTGTACTAGGGGCTTTCACTCTGTTCGGTCAGAAATTGCGAGCCACACAAGGTCATTAGTACAAAAACACTTCGGTGTCTCGCTTTCACTCTGTTAATCTGTAACAACCAACCTGTGTAAGCTACCCTACGATTCCCCGTATACCTAGGGTGTTTCGGATTTCTATGCTGGCCACTGACAACAATGGCAGTAGTTAGATTTGGAGTTTCTCCTGTCAGCTGGAAATCGTTCGTCAGAATGTCTCTCTGGAATAAAAATCAACGACATCGGTTTTTACGAAGCCTAATTTCGAAAGTGACTGCAGAAGGATGCTGGCGCATTCCAACCGCTGTATTTCAACCAATACTGGCTCGGTTATTGTGACTAAGCTGGGTCACCCGAGTCAATCTGTATCTTCGACTGTAAATCCACTATATCTTCGGTAACTGTTATATCAACTGATCACACGAATAGACAATAGTTTTGTGTGATCCGAATACCAAATATTTATATATAACTAAAGGTTCTCTTTAGTTTTCCGAATGTCATGAATGAAAAGTGATTATCCGCAGATTTTATGGAATTTGTCACTTGAAACCGAAAAGCTCCGGATTATTTGCGGTGGATTATGTAGTGACTGAGATCACTGGCTGCTGCTAGTCACCTTACAATAGCTCCTTTGGACAAATATTCGTCGGCACTACGTATATTCCACCTGATACTCGCTCTGTGAATAAGACAAATTAACGATGAGGACAAATTCAATGGTGTGACAATGTCTGTTTGTAATTCAAGTAGTTTGGCTACTCCGTATAGTTTTCAGCTAAATTTATCATAGCGTATCAATAAGGGATGGGGATGCGAAAATCCAAATAGTTTATTATTTTTACCTAATTTTCGAGGCAATCCGTGAGCAGTTAAAATTGCGTGAACTTAGTTGCCGAGCTACATTCTTCTGAAGACTGAGAATCGAAACTTAGTAAAAATCACCTTATGAGTCATTTTGACATCTACGGAGGTAAACGTCTCCACGGGCAAATCTCATCTTTGATGAGTATTTATCGATCCTCCCCATCGAATTGCTCACCATATGCGCCTAGCAGAGCAAATAAAAACGCTTGGGGAGTATTTATCAGTAGTAGTTTACGGAGATTGATCAACAAATAATTCGTCATCTGTTGACCAATCATAACTCGTCAACGAAAATTACGAGTGTGGTGAATGTGCACTGTTGGTGATTCCTAGAAACGGTGGTACAACTGCACAGTGTGAACATCGGCAGAGGTCAAAGTTCTGTACATGCCTTTGAGAAAACAGAGTAGATAGATCTTGACATCCGGCAAATATGTTCGTCTTCTACATTGTGATCGGTGGGAGTGGATCCACCCCTGGAGGGTCGAATTTCTTTGTATGCTACTGAAAACGACAGGAGTAGTTAGATCTTGACATCCGGCGAAAAAACGCTCTGGACTCTCCACCTGAGATGATGATGACCAATACCGAAATTCGCTAATTAAAATGCCAAAAGTGGTTCATTTTAGCACGGAGCGATCGTGCAGAATTACTGACGAACTCCTACCGTGCTGTTGGTGATATATCAACCAATATGGACGCGCTTATTGCTAGTAAACTGGCCGTGTTGTTCAATTTTGAAGCGCTTGTATGGAAAATCCGAGTAAAATAACAATTTAGGTACTATTCGCCCGACAGGATATCATCCATTGTCACAGTATTTATCGGTAACCTGTTCTTGGTTCAGTCGTGTATATTCACATTGGTCTGGTGAATGTGTGAGTATTTAGCGGATCTAAACGCCAATAAGTGATCATTTCGTAGCATGGAAGAAAAGTGTTAAAAGCCGAACCAGTACATTTGGCCATTCAGAGCGTATCGAGTTTCCACGGTGGGTTACACAACCACGAGATCCACCCAGTGATCGTATGCAGGAAGATATGACCATGCGACATGAGAAGTGACACTTGTAGTTACAAAACTTGACAGTCAAAAGGATACCATTATTCATAGTTTTCCCCCTGGTTTTCAATCCTAATGACCGTTTTGATATTCAATTTAGGCTGTTTCTGAGAAGCAGGAACCACTGAACCATCACAATCGATGAACTGTTACCGGTTGTTACAAGGGAATAAGATCCGCTAAATACTCACACATTCACCAGACCAATGTGAATATACACGATTGAACCAAGAACAGGTTACCGATAAATACTGTGACAATGGATGATATCCTGTCGGGCGAATAGTACCTAAATTGTTATTTTACTCGGATTTTCCATACAAGCGCTTCAAAATTGAACAACACGGCCAGTTTACTAGCAATAAGCGCGTCCATATTGGTTGATATATCACCAACAGCACGGTAGGAGTTCGTCAGTAATTCTGCACGATCGCTCCGTGCTAAAATGAACCACTTTTGGCATTTTAATTAGCGAATTTCGGTATTGGTCATCATCATCTCAGGTGGAGAGTCCAGAGCGTTTTTTCGCCGGATGTCAAGATCTAACTACTCCTGTCGTTTTCAGTAGCATACAAAGAAATTCGACCCTCCAGGGGTGGATCCACTTCCATTGAACTCGATGTACACCATAGATGTTGGTGACCAACACCGAGAGTCATCATCTAAAGCTTCAGAAATGTTTCACTTTACCACAAAGATATCGCATCAAGCTGCCGACCTTTTTCTGCGGCACTGGTAGTGGTGCAACAAACAACATGGACGAGCCCACTGTGAGTAAACTAACCATGTTGTTCGTTTTTGCCATGCTTCCCGGGGAAAACCCGAGTAAAATCATAATTTAAGTAGTATCCGCTCGATGGTTTGTCATCCATCGGCAAAGCATTTGTCGCTGACTAGTTTGCAGTTTACTCTTGCATATTTACATTGTCCTTCCGAATTTCAGAGAATTTGATCGATCTCACTTCATTGTAACAACCATCAACAGTTGATTGATTGCGGCTGTTCACTGATTCCTACTTCACATCAGGAACCTGACTCGGATATCAAAACAACTGTCAGGAAAAAGAATCAGGGAGAGCACTTTATTTAACAGCGTCATTTTGACTGTTGGGTTGTGTAAATTCAAGTTTCACTTTTCATGTCACCTAGTCATATCTTTATGCATAAGATCATAGAGTGGGCGGATCTCGTGGTCGAGCAACCCATTGTGAAAGCCCGATACGCGCTAAATAAACAGGTACATTGGTCCGGTAGTAGCAACGAGTCATCATCATCCACAACTGGGCGAAGAGTGACTGTGCATAATGACGTCAGTAATTATTTCTAGCCGATCCATTGTCTCATAGCAGTTGTTGTATGGCGCATGTTGTATTTGCCGTTAGTCGTATGGGGACGTTCGGGTTATTTTTAAGTTATCTTGACTATACTGTGCATTTGTGAAGATGCGGCGAAATGTTGAGGAACATATCGTGCAGCCTAACGTTGCTGACTTCTGTTTTCAGATATGATAATTATCTTGAAGTAGAGGGGATAATATAAGGAACACATAGTCAGTTAGGCTACATGCAAGAAAATACAAACCAACAAGAGTTCACTGATTGTAGCGCTTCTGATTGCTACCGCTTAGCAGTAACACTGTTAGAAAATCAAAACGATCACCAGTATGATAAAGCGCGGAGCGGTATACAAATAACAGCATCAGTTCTGTGAGTAAGCTGTTTTAATATAAGAACTTCACTTGTTACCATGCGTAATCATATCTACCTGTCCAAAATCATTGGATAGATGAGTCTCGTGGACCCCACGAACGAGCCTGACATGCCCTAAATGGCCAAGTGTACTGGTCCGGCTTTTATTACCTTTTTTCTATGTTACGAACTGATAACTTCATAACATTTATCTTATCAAGTTTAGTGCGGTCCCTGAGAAATGATGTACTATAAATTAGTCAAATCAATATCAATCCGACTATGGGTTAGACCTATATCACTGGCTTTTCCAGAGTGACAACCCACTGACCACACAGTGATCAACTTCCATGACGGATGACTCTATCATGGGAAGCCCAAATGAAAACAAAAGCCTCACGTTTGGAACAACCTACAAACCACAGTTACTTGATCAACTTCAGTGGTTGGTTAATTAATTGGAGAATCTTAAGTTAATTCACAAACTCAAGGGTGAACCTACTGTTGGTGATAGGCTCAGTAGAAAAAAACTATCAATTTGTGCCTTTTCCTTGTTTTCTTTACTTACTCGTTTCCAAACAATGGTGACACAATATCTCGGGAAGGGGGAGAGAGGGGGGGGTTCGCGGTCAATGAGACGCTGCCCATTGGAGGAGTGCGCAGTGGCGGTGCGATGACTCGAACTCGGAACCAATGACCGAGTCCATGTGTGACGTCCACATCCAAGTCATCAGAGTGGGGTCCGTCAAATATCCATTTTATTTTCTCTACGTTGTAGAAAACATCATTAAAATACACAGAAATGTGGGTGGTTTAGTAAATAGAAGGAAAGCATTCTATGAACATATCCGTTCGGGGTTTCCGGGACAGATATTGCTTGGAATCTTTCCATGAATGACAACAAGTACTCCCTCGTCAATCATGTAAAACGATGTGTCACAATAAAATGCGATGTACAGCGAAATTAGCAAAGGTAGGTGCCACGCGTCTTTGTGGTTGGGCTCCAGAAGATCCCTCGACTATTTAGTTAAGGACAATGAGAGATATGGCAGCGAACAGTGAACAGTGGCGATCGTGTTGTCATTTCTATCGAATCAGAATTATTGGTCAATGTGCGTTTGTACAGGATGTTCTTCGAGAACGGGTACATCCTGAAGCTTCGAATTTCTAATATTACTACTAGAAACAGTAGCAGTAGTTAGATTTTGACTTTTTACGAATCCTAGCGAGAATAATTGCGTGGCCTACTCCGCTTGAGAAACGGTGAAAAACGACAGGATTCGCAAATTATACATGTAAAGGTGCTACTTTAACCACAAAGTGATCGTATAAAGCTACCTACGTGAATGGAGTGAGCCGTTAGTGGTATACAAGCCAACATGAACTTGTTCAAAGTGAATAAACGGACCATGTTGGTCAATTTAGTAGCGCCTTGCATAGAAAACAATAGTCGAGTAGCAACTTATGTAGTATCTGATCAGCGGTATGTCATCCATCAGCACAATATTTGTCACTAGCCCGTCTACGGTTTATTCCTTTATGTCCACTTTGGTTTCCTGAATGTGAAAGAATTCAATGAATCTAGTTTAGTTGGAAAAACCATTAACGGTTCACGGACTGCGGCTATTCTGATTGCTGCTTCTCAGCAACGAAGTAAATAAGAAATGAAATTTATCAACAGTATGGCTAATTAGGAGGAGAAGCAAAACTGACGGTATCAATGAGATGATTAGGTCGAGTGAATACAAATGCCTCATTACAAGAAGTCGTATTTTCCTGCCTGTCTATGATCACTGGTTGTATGGATGCTGTGAAGTCCGACGCGAGAAAAATAATCAAATGCAATGGTCCGATTCAATGTATTACACCCATTTCATAGACTGTCCACTTAACGGCGCTTACTCTAACAAGGTTCACGTAGCTTTTGATAAGCGCTAAATGTTTACTTAGTTAGGTCGACATCATCAACTTGACAACGGGTTGAACCTGGTTATTGTATTTTATCCAGCACCCGGCATTCTGTGATGAAGCTGATTCGTGCATATTATTAACAACTGTTAGCTTTCTGGCACTAATTTCTTTAAAGCCGTTAAATAGGTATGATAACCACGTTCGATAGTTCTGTAGGAATGCACTCTACCTGCGATTGTTGTGTGCGTGACCATCGGTGGTTAGCTCAACCTTGGACATAATTCTTGTTGTTCGGTGATTGAGAGAGTTTCCATTAGTTACAGCTAGGTATTAGTTCAAACAACTTGGCGGAATTTCGGATCTGTTTGTAGATTCTACTTGACTTAATTTCACAAAGCCGAAGTTAATTTTAATTAACATTCCCAATGGGCGGCGTCATCGCTGAGTTTAGTATTTATGCTCAAGAACCAGACAGGAGCATCGTTTAATCAGTCAGAACCAAAACTGCCTCAACAGTGGGATGACTCGGAAGCGCAACCGGTTGATCGGGTGAGACAATTGGTCTATAGTATGTTATCGGTTTTGATCTTCAAATGTATTACCATCGTCACCGAAAAAACTAGTCGGTTCATCAGACCCTTCTTATGGACTTGTAGCTAAGCTTAAGCGGTCAACACAGGCTTTATCTATGTCGCAACCGATGGTGAGACTCTTATACAAGTTGAAATACTATTCAACGACGTTCGTAATTGCCAGAAGAGTAAATAATCCGCACTGGCTAAGAAGCTCGATGGGCCCACAAGAGATATGGAGAAAAACGGGAACAAGACACGGGCCAAAAACCTGTTGTCCCGGACACTAACGACAGAACAGAACATCCTCAACAAGAGATTCAACTTGAATCTGAGGAACACAACGAGGAAGGGGTACCTAGCCCAGGCTGAGCACGCGCCGAAATCGTTCAGATTCTCGGATGAGGCAAAATGCGAGTTGAGACAAATGTGTTCTAACTATGTTCCACCAGCGACCATTCAACGCTCTCTCCGATGTGGAAAACGAAGCCCTAAGGACACTCAAAAAGGACAAAAACATCATTCTACCGGCCGACAAAGGGAGGATCACGGTTTTCATGGACAAAACCGACTACATTGAAGAAGCCAAACAACTACTGAACGACATCACCACCTATCGCCTACTTAATACGGACCCAATTGCTAGTATGGAAAACAAAATTAATTGAACCCTGGAGGAGTTACAGGACTTGCAATGAATTACCAAGGAAGAACAATGTATGATGGAAACGTAGGCCTCAAATACCGCACGATTCTACGGAGTGCCGAAGGTTCATGAGGAAGGCATTCAGTTGAGACCGACTGTCTCCTTACCCGGAACCACTACGTAAAATTTAGCCAAGAAATTATGGAGAAGTTTCAAACCATTGATGTGGATCAAACTACTCTATAGTCAACGCCGAGTGGTTCCTGTACAAACTGGAAAATATTCGAACGGAGGACAATGAAGCCATGGTCTCGTTTGATGTCACGGCTCTCTTCACCTCAACTGACTTGGACCTGGCAAAAAACACAATAAAGAAACTTTTTCAGGAACACCATCCAAACCAGCTGTTGGAAATATAAACGGCTTGTGAACTGATTGACCTATGTTTATACACGTGCTGCAAATTGGACAGCGCGGTCTATGAACAAATAAAAGGTACCCTGATGGGATCACCGATATCGGATTTATTGCAGAAGCTGTAATGCAAGCACCAGGGAAAATTACACTACCGAAGATTCAACCAAAACTTTGGAGTAGATATGCGGACGATACTTTCGTAATTATCAAACACTCGAATATTGAAAAAGAACGCCCAACAACCAACAACATCTTCAATGACATCAAGTTCACCATGGAGATGGAGAAGAACGGTGAACTACCATTCCTGGACGTATTGGTCAGAAAAAACGGCAATGGCACACTCCAGACTTCTGTATATCGGAAGCCAACACATACGGACCAAATACTGAGCTTCAATAATAATCATCCAAGTAGCCACGGGAAGTTGTGCATTCGAACTTTGTTCAAAAAAGCCGAAACTCATTGCCGTACAATGAAACTTGGAACACAATAAGGGGAATATTTATTTTAATTTGTTACAACGGAATAGAAATCTAAGAAACCTCATTCCAAGAACCATAGACGGAATCAGAAACCAACCAAGTCAGGAAAGGCAGTCTAACCCAAGGATAGCACTACCATACGTGGAAAATATATCCGAAATGACCGCAAGACTCTTCCAACCACAAGGCATCACGGTTGCTCATAAACTAACCAAGAGCCTGAGAAGAATGAAATCAAGACCGAAGGAGCAACTGGAAACCGAAGAAATAAGAAACGTGATATAAAGGTGTAATGCAAGGACTGTGATAAATGCTACGTTGGCCAAGCCGGGAGGACGATCGCCACATGAGTACACGAATACAAACTTGCTACAAGAAGACACGGTCCATTCTCATTAATATCCGTCCACGAGGACCAAGAAGGACACGCGCTCAATCTGGATGCAGTTCACATTCCGGACCGAACATACACGGGATATGCACGGGAGTTTTTGGAAGCCTAGCGTTCTCCAATAAGTACAATCAATAGACGCATGGAATCGGATCGCAATAACAGCTTCGTAATAAGCAAAAAGTTCAACTAGCTCAAGAAATGGAACGTGAATGAACGAAATCTCAATCCCGCCGACCCACAGCCGTGGAACCCAACTCTTCGTATGAACAGGTCAACCCAACTGAGTCCCAGAAGACTTATCGAACCAAAACGCTCAGCAACAAGTAAAAAAATACAAATTAAAAAACTACAGCACAATACAAAAACCAACGCAAAAACACAAAATTCAAAAACGTTTTATGTAATTAGGCACAAATATAAGGACAGATTTCAAGAAACCAGGTTCCCCGCAATCAAAAGGCACTAAAAAAGGTCAGGCTACTAAATTTAGAAACTTGCCCTCAAAGGTAAAAATGTCAGCCTTCCACTGTTAGTAACTTGATAAGGTCAAGATCATTCGGAGGGTCAAGGTCGAAGCCAAGGGCAAGCCATACATATATATAATGCATATCATATATAAATATATATACTAATATCTATCCATATATATATATATATATATATATATATATATATATATATATATATATATATATAGAGTAAAGAAGATAGCCACCTGCGCACTGACGATGTCAACTCGACTGGTGATGAAACGTTTGGGACCCAAATGCCAAGCTCAGCGATCAGAAGCCGTTGAATAACAACAACCTGAGTCACAATCAACAATTTTCGAAGGTATTGAGTACAGTTCGAGCTTCCTGACTTATTAACGGTGCATCAGGCTATGGGGTAATGATATTAATCAGTTCAAGGTTTCGCCTTATTTAGGCTGGTTCTTTGCTTGATCCAAAAATCTAACCTCTTCCAAACTGAACTTGTCTTTTTTGATCCTCGTGGAGAGATATGAGAGAACGGGACATGTCTCTATGTAGCCAGTTTATGCTTGTGCATTCGGATGCACCAGCAACTACGAGGTACGCAGGGGAGGCTGGATACTCTTCAAACAACTCGATCAATATACATACTGGATTAGATGAGGAGCAGACGGTTCAGCCAACTAAGAAAGTTGGGAGTAGAATCAGCAGACTCAAATATTACAGTTCGTATTATTAGGTTTTAATTTTTCACACGTCTGAACTGAACAACGAGGATACAAATATTGAAAATGGAAACAAAAGCGCAAAGCACAATAAACCAAACGCCTCAAACGGAACGTCAACCGCATAACGTCAAAGGTCAAGGTAGTAGAGACCAAGAAGAAAAACAAACGTCCAGCTTTGGGCACAAGGTCGTCTAAGAGGCTCAAGGTCAGAACTAATGACAAACCTATAAATACAGAAGATCACTGCCAACAGCACACATGCACTGAACATGTCACCTCGATTGGTGATGAAACATTTGCGATCCAAACCCCAAGCTCAGGTATCAGAACATCATGGCAACACGCAATCTGAGCTACAACCAACACAAATATTTAAAACCATCATAGAACATCCTCTATGACAAAGTTGAAGAGCAATGAGGATATATGATAAACCAGTACCCCACTGCAGACGGCAAGGGGTGACTGAAAGCCCAAACCTGACCTGAGGAATGGCGGTACAACTCATTGAAGACGGACACACACTTCTCAGGTACCCCATTTCTCGGATAATAGTTCTACAGTGCAGTCTTGCTGGCAGAATCGAAGGCCGAGCGAATGTCTAGGAACACGACGATCGTTGGTCTCAGAAAAAGTAGGACGGTGCTCTGGCAGCTGTCGGAGGGTGAAGATTTGGTCGATGCATCCGTGGCCGGTACGAAAACCAGCCTGCTCCTTGCAAAGTTGCACTTAACGCGTTTTGGCACGACTTGCGAGTTATGACGGACGCAAGCAGCTTCGACGCTGTTGGGATAAGGTTCATACCCAAATGGTTGGCAGAATCACTGCCCGAGCTTCTTGAAGAAAGGAACATCAATGGATTATCCTCGGGATAAGGGGACCTGTGCTGAATTTCAAATCTCTGAGAACAACATATAAAGTAATCTAGCAAGCTGTACTCCACAAAAATTCAAACAGGGTTGGAGGTTGATCATCAGAACCCGGTTCTTTGTGACGTCCTGGGGTTTGGTTTTCCTTATGGATTTCCGCCTCGGTGGGTGGACCTGTTGAGACAGACGACGGAACGATGATCGACGGAATGGCTACGTGTGAGGCTGTCAAATGAGGCCAACTAAACTGAGTCCGGAATAATTCCACCTAGCTGGTTGTGAAAGCTGATTGCAATGTAACAGCAGTTGTAGCGCGCATCTGGAACGTTCACCGAAGCACCTGGACAGCTTTGTGCAAACAGGTGCGTGATCGGAGTTAACAAACGTGCCTCAGCACGATCGCCAGTCATGTACACAACCACGCCATTTGTGGGTGATTGCGATGTGGTCCACCTGGGTCCATTGCTGACTATCAGAGACAAAAAAATTTGCAAAACGTACGGTGAATATGTTAAAAGTTTGCTTTTACTTGTTGTGATCTTTATGTTGACCCTACGCCCCTCGACTTCGTATTCTTTTCTGTTGATGACGTCTTGGCACTATGCTTGTTCCGAAGCCGGCGTGATATATATATATATATATATATATATATATATATATATATATATATATATATATATATATATATAGTAGAGGGCAGAATCCACGTGGCGTACCGGCGAATGGAGCGCCTGAAGCTTGTACTGCCAAGGAATAAATGACGGTCAAAACGCAGAGCCAAAAGTCATTCCTCTTTCCTCGAACAACAGGAATCCAGCAAAACAGCCCCCAAATGCGCCTCGTTCGATGGCAGTCGACCGACTCGAGTATTCGTATATCCCGCCAAAGTCACGCTATCAGCCCAGCTCATTTTGAGTAAGAAGTCGTGTAGCTTCGGTAGAAATCATCGTTGGTTGCATCTGGGCTACCATTGGTGGGTGCATACGCCGAAACGGCAAGTAAATTATGTCTACCACGACAGCGACTGCTCACTTTGTACGAACCCCAAAGTCTCACTGCGCATAACCGACTGTCTACAGCGATCCAGTCAAACAGCGCGGCTTCAACCCTCTCACTAAGAACAACGTCAACGCCAGCGAAACCGGAAACGAAGTCTGAGGGTCTCCATAAATTATTATTAGCCACCGACGAACGGGGCGGTTCTAACCAGTCCCCAACCCGATCGCTAAACTGTGGGACTATTACCCTCGGTGAGCCCAATCAGTGATAAAAATCGAACGACCGATGATGGTCGAGTGGGTTAGAGGGTCTTCTTACCACCTCGGAGGTCAGAGATTCGAAGACCAGGCATCATCGATTGGTTCGGTAGTAGACAGTAATCCACTACTGTCCATGTTACCACACCTGACTTATTGGGATTTTATGTGGTTCTCTACTCCAATAGGGTCTGGTTACCGGTTACCTTTAATGGAGAAATGGGCATTCGGAACTATAGAGTATACCCCGTCCATTGCACTCATACGCAGTCATGTAATGAAAAAACTAATAAACTCTCTCCAGAAAGCAACAAACATGTATTATTTGTATCACAACAACAAGCAAATCTGAATCCAAATGAACAACCTTATTCGTCAATTCTGATTGTTTCACGAGGCATACTTTTGGATGACGGAGCATGTAAATCCGCGGTTCGAATTTGTGGAAGTGAAAGCCCGTGATAATTGGGTCCAAGCGAAGGAGGATATCACAAGATAATTTCACGATGGGATCTGACCAACTCCGTCACAGGATATGACAACTGAGCCATTAGCACATTCTTCCACGTTAAATTTAACCTGTAAACGGAGCAAGTATACGGTGAAAAAGAGAATCCTATTGGTGCGTTTCCCATGTGCCTCTGACGAGCATTTTTAAAATAAGCGAGTAATGTCCGATACGATAATTTCCGGGTTCCCCAGAGAACAAACCAAAACGGAGTAACTCTGATTAAGTTAGGAATAGGAGTTAAACCACCGACTGCACTAGCTAAAAATGTAAACAGCCTGTAGTATTTCATCTATAAACGAAGCCATTTTGGGATAACTGCAGCAACAACCGATGATGATAATATTTATTCATGAAAAAACGAGTTTAATGAGTTGAATTTTATTAGTGGAAGTTCAAAAAAAGTGGTGCTCACTTATGTCCATCCTCTATATAATACCCACATATATCCACAGACACATATTAACATACCCTCCCGATTTCAAAAACGGATATGCAAAACTTATTTCCACATACCAGCATTACATGCTCATTTTTCTACAACTAAAAGACCACGTTCCTCTATCGGTGGCAATAGAGGCCACTTGATCTAACCAAACCCGTATCAGAACAGTGACAAGTTGACTCCCCAGAAATGAATCTCTATCATAGCCTAGGTCGAAACAATCCTTCTTCGATCAACTCAGTGCATGGTCAAGTACTCTGCCTCGTTTTGATGTCTATGCGAAGATGGTTAGAAAGAAGCTTGAAATCATCACCATCCTTGAACACTGGACAAATTTTCTACGGCCCCCACTCGCTGACTGTTTCTCGCCTGCATTGCGAAACTGTGTATATCTGTTGGCTTGGATCGACTGATACAGTTTCTTCCACTGGGAATTCTGCGGGTCTTGATGCACTCATTCAGCTAGTGACTTGAAGTGTGATGGAGATGGATTCTGCGTCGAGCGCGAAGTCACTCACGTGGCTCGCATGAAGCTATTAGGCCCCGTAACTGGGACCAAAAACTCACGTGACGTGACCTTGTGCGGTATGGGTGTGTCGGAAACGTTTGGCTACTGTATCTTAGGCCGCGGTCGCTATATGGTCGACAGTGGCTGCTAAACGGCTCGAAAACCTGTAGCTGCTAGCTAAAATCGTGCCCTTCCGAAATTCAACGGTCCACATCGGAATCAATCAAAATATCTAACTTGCCCTAAAGAATTGTAAGCATCACTTGTTCGAGACAGGTTCAGCAGCTTCCGGATCTCTATCGAATTAATACCACTGACCGAGTCAAGGAGCACAGCCCGTGCTTTTTTGACGTAACTACTGCAGCTACTTACTCAATAGTCAGCAGTTAAAACATTGACAAAATTTAAAAATATCCATAGTGGAATACAGACCACTGGGTAGTTCAAGCCCTGCATCGATGCTTTATAAATGCAGGTTTTAATAGACCGCAAGGATTTTCAGAATATGAAAGTGATCAAATACTGTGAACCCTAATGACCCCCATCACATGCAGACAGTAAATTTGCAATCAATATTATATTTACTGTCCCGAAAAACGACACAAGGAGATTTACAGTGCAGTAGTCTCTCCCAGATTGTAATAACCTCCGTGCAAAACACTTTTACCGCACACGGAAATTTACTCTATAGAAAACCTCCCATTATGCAGTAAACCGCATAAATAAGCCAGAAACACTTCCGTTGGAAATTAACTCTATCTCCGCTAAGCAAAAAACATTTTGTTCGAGCGAAACTGGTTATAGCATTCTTGGCTAGGGCTATGATATCCGTTAGAATCACTAGATTACTGGATGTAGTGAGCTATAACCATATATAACGAGCTTTATTTGTGTCAGATAGCAATACTGATACAGATATCGTTTGATTGGAGGATACGAATGTATCCTTGACATGCTAAGATCTCGATATTGTAGAGGTGGCCACCCAGCTAGACGTCTATCTACACCAACACTGACAAGGCAATCAGTAATGATGATGCTAACACACCGATTTCGTATCAACTTCAATGAACGTTGAGATCACGCACAGCAACACGCGCTTCACTCACAAATAGTACTCTGTTGGCTTTGGAGTCATCAAGGTCACATTAGTCGGTAACGATCATTCAGTCGGATTTGTGTAGACGCAGTTTGCGCCATGGGTCAACCAAGCAGGAACTTGCTTTTCCTTCGCCAACGGATGAAAAATGATCCAATTGAGTGAATGTAAAGAATGCTCTCGGAAAGAGACATAACCAGTGTTACACATTTTCAGGCATGAAGCGTTCTACAGAAGAGAGACCTAATCGAACAACAATAGCAAAACGGTACGAATTGACGAAATACGAGGTTGCATGCATTCCTGTCTTGAAGAGGAAATATCCCAAAGGTGAGCAGCATCTAATCTGTATGTGGATATGCTGCATCTCAACTCGACGGCTCACAGTCAGAGTAGCGATAATTTTTGAATGTGCAGTACTTACATTTAAGGATGGAAACTCTAGCCTAGAACATCCTTGTGTATTACACAAACTAGTGGCCAGGAGTATGGTCCATATGCTTATTCTGGAAAATCTTACCCGGCACACGAAACACAAGGTGCAGTAGCCATATCTAGTGACTCATCACATCCGCCAAGTCACAACAATATCTACGGATCTGTGGTACATCGATTAGAAGGAGGTCGGCCAAACAAGAAACGTGCCGCTGATTGTCCGCGCTTTCTTACTAAGTAGACTGTAAAACTGTTTTATTTCAGAATAACCAGTGGATTTGTTGCTGATCCCCTATCTGCAACCCGAGGGAAGTGCCCCGTGACATACCCTGATGCTCCGATGGAACATATGTAAACCCATATTTTTTTATGATCGAGTTTTACGCACATCTTGTTATGACGTCTATGGTATCAAATAATGGGGATTGGATTATTAAGTACTGCTGGACGCAAACGTCACCGAGTACGAGACACACGCACGCCAGTCATCCAAAGCTGGACCCCACGGGTAAAAACCGTCCGTGAAAGAAAGTTGATCAAATCGCTCTCGAGCCCCAGAAACAAAAACACAGATGAGACGGTTGGTGCGGTAGAACTGAGCGATACAATAAACACCGGTGATCATGACAAATATGAGAGCGAGGTCAATGCACAAGCGACTGAAACTGCGAATGTGTATTGATTCCAGGTCTAAGTTACACCAAAAATTCAAACCCAACAGTGATGCCTCATTCGCATCAGAGAAAATGAAACAACTATGGGTCAGTAATGTACCGAGGACAGTCTAAGTAGCCACTGTTTGATAGCAGGCGTACTTACAATCTTCTGCTGACTATAGTGTTACTCTTTGTGTTTCATAACCCAAGACTTTTTGAAATCAACATCTGCCGCAAGCAACCTCTAGGTGACCGATATGAGGTCCAAGTGATATGAAGCAAACCATTAGAAGCCAGCTCGAATAGCCCGAAGGTGGTTCCGGTGGGACCCGTGGTCCGGTACGCCGGGTTCCAATCCCAGTTGGAACTCAGCAAAATTGCAGCTGTTGCTGCTGCTGACGAAGACGACTGACAAGCTAACAACGGAAATACAGCTTTACACAGGAGCGTGTTCTTCTTGCCCACAGAAGGACATTTTCAGTATACTTACCTGATTTTATTTTATTTTTATTCGACTAACTCCTGCGTGAACATGAGTCAGTTTCCTGGATTTTCATAGCGCATGCTTGCGTATGAGTGCAATGAGAAGGGTATGTTTCATTGGCAATTCTAAAGCAGATGTAACCAGCTGAGTATTTCAAGCGTCAGTTTTAGGCCCCTCATTTTTCTTTTATCTAAATAAATGATTTAGCAAAAGATGATGAAATTACCATTCTCATTCACAGCAGCAAAAGGCTCTGACATCGTAGTGCTAGCTGGTGATTTCATTGCACATGGTGGAAAACTCAGTGTGTCAGAAGCTTGTTCAGGTAAGCGCTGCGCTTTGCCCGATCAGCACACAGATAACGGTGATGGGCTCCTCCAGTTTTGTGAAGACAACCGGTTATTCCTGTCCAGCACCAGTTTCCGACACAGCTCGCGTCGCACAGCGACATGTCGCTCTAACTCTACAGGTACTTTGAGTTAGATTGATCATACCGCAGTAAGCTACCGGTGGCACAGTTATGTTCAGAACTGTGGATCTTACTGGTCCACGTACAAAAAGTCGGACCATCCATTAGTTTTCATGCGATTATCTCTCCAGCTCCATGGTCATCGTCGCAAACCACAAACGCGGTTAGCCGTGCAACGTTTGTGTGATCCAGAAGTACGCACCCGTTATGAACAGAAGTTAGCACATCAGCTAGGATCTATGACAAACAGTAATGTAGATGAGCATTGGGTCCATATCAAACAAGTGATGCACGTGGCAACAGGTTTCGCCTGTGGTCCCAGATCCGATGTCCATCAAAAACACTGGATTTCCCAAGAGTCGCTCAGTGTAACGGAGTAAATTAAATCAGCTCTTGAAGGGTGAGGCGATGAATAAGATACGAAGAAAGCTACAAAGCCAAGTTACGAAAAGCCTCAAGAAGGATCGCGAAAATTGGTGGGTTAAGGTAGCCGAAGAAATGGAAATAGCAGCTGCTTCAGGTAACAGTCAAAGACTGTTCAAACTTATTCGCGACACCGGTGGGCGACGAATCCCGGTCAGCGAAACGATTTGCGATAGAAATGGAGAGCCCATTCATGGCAAACAGCAAAGGCTCGAACGTTTGGCCGAATACTTCAAGGAGCAGTTTATCTGGCCGCGCACTAGTGTAGTTACTCCTGTGTCAACAACTGCGATTCCTTGGGTGGTACCACTTAGGCCCCAAACGGAAATGGAATTGGAGTCATGTATTCGATTACGAAAGCGTGGGAAAGCGGCCGGTCACAACAAACGTCTTCCGGTTCTTTTCAAAATGGGTGGCGGTGCGTTAGTAAAATCACTCACGACCTTGTTCCCTGACATTTGAAACGAGGAGTGTATTCCGTCATTATGGAGTGATTCATTGATTGTTCCCATTTTCAAGGAAGGAATACACAATGGTTGTAGTAACCATCGTGGGATTAGCTTTCTTGTGATAGCCACCAGTGCATTAGCCTCGATTTTGCTGCGCCGTCTGACACCGGCTTGTGAGAGGAACGCCCGTCAACAACAGGCTGGATTCCGCCCGGGCCAGAGTCTTACTCCACGTCAATTACTAGAAATGCGTCACACTCACTGTCGACCGACAACAATGGTTTTCATCGACTTGAAAGACGCCTTTGATTCGGTTGACCGGACAGTGCTATTCAGTGCACTCCACCAGAGAGGTATGTCACAGAAGTTCGTGAATCTACTGAGATCATTGTACTCTCATATTTCTGGTCGCGTAAGGCTTTGTGGTGAACTGTCTAGTCCATTCGAAACGACCAGCGGTGTTTGACAAGAATGTCCCGTGCCTCCATTCCTGTTCAAATTCATCGTGGACGAAATGATGGAGAAAGCGTTACAAAATCTTCATGATATGAGTGTTGAGCTAGGAAACAGTGAAAAGCTGTGTGATCTAGATTACGCTGAACACCCTGTCTGCTTGTTCGAATCCACGGAACATGCTCAACGTGCACTAGATAGACTCGCGAGAGCTGTAGCTCCATTTGGCATGTGCTTTACACCTTCAAAGTGTAAAGTGATGTTGTAAGACTGGACGTCAACAGTTCCGACCTTGATGCTCGATGGGGAGGTGCTGGTTGGCAGTTGTCGACCACTTCACTTATCTCGGCAGCAGCATAACGACAGATAGGAGCACAGTAGTAGAGGTGACAACGCGCAAAGCCAAGACTGTACGGTTGCGAAAATTGGGACCTGCGTGCGGAAGACATTCGTCGTCTTGAGAGTTTCGACCACAGACGCTTGTGTAGTATCGCTAGGATTGGTTGGAATAACCGAGTGAGCAACGATGAGGTTGGAAATCGAGTATTAGGTATTAATTCGAAGAACGTTCAATCGCAGTGTATCCAGATTAGCAGACCTCCTTGGTTGGGGCACGTGTTACGTATGACAAACACACATCTTTCATACCGTTCCCTGTTTCCCGTTCCTCCTCAGGAGTGCAAGAAACCCCGTGGAGGTCAACAGATGACATCGCAGTGAGAAATCACAAAATGTACAGCAAACTTAGAAAACGTAGATGCTTCGCGTCTTCGTTGTTGGGGTCTAAAAGATCCCTCATCAGTTGGATCGAACCAATGAAGGATATGGCAGCGAACCGTGAACAGTGCCGACCGCGTTGTCACTTTCTGTCCAATCACAATGGCTGATCCATGTGTTTGTACAGTTAGACTGTGCATTCCGTGTGTTGGCTACTAGAGCATTCTTTCCTTTCCCCACCCCTATAGGTCCACTCCCTGTCCATCTTGTATATTCATTCTTTCTATACTCACGTGCTAGATGGTGAGAAAGGCAGCGGTCAGTGGGGCTTGTCCTGCTGTTTAACGCTATACGATGATGAACGGCAATGAGTGCCCTCATGATTTCTAATGGTGAAAAAGAGTATTCGCACTACATGATGACCTATACCATAGTTCAGTTCAGTTCGAACAACCAATTAGCAGCCATTATTCGACCACGACCCCTTCCTGAAATATTTTATTATTGTTATAAACTAAAAAGAAAACATTCAAAAAAATAGAATAACCACGCGTAATTTCTGAGCGGGTTTTGATCAGTACTTACTGGTAACATTTAACTAACCGCAGGTAGAACGGCAAATGAGCTCAAATCATTTTCTGATCCGTCGACTTCAGTTATCTCGTATTCAGATGACTCTCCGTGTATATTTGGTGCCGATTTGAACAGATTTGACGCAACTTTCCTTGTGACACTCGGTTTGACAAATCTATTACTTTTCCCCACCAGGAATAACGCTTGTCTGGATTTTGTTTTCACAAAGTAAGATTATTTGTGGTTCAACAACGTGCTCCACTGAGCAGTTTTGATCAGTATTATGAAGGCTTTTCCAATTACCTATGGCAGGAAAATTCGATACATGTTACCGAAACGAATATGTAGAACTGTCAAAAAAATAAAATACCCTTTCGAAAATCTAGCATATTTACGAACTGTTGTGCACTGTACCGAATTTACCATGTTTTACAATCACAATCCCTCAAAAATTCCTGAGATTCTTATTGATCATCTTAATTTGTGATTTCAAAATTGCTGTTTGTTTGAAACCCCCTACATGCAGACCGACAGATTTCCCTCTCCCTAGGATAACTACGCACGAAGAAAGAACAGCCCAACAAAAGCGGGCAAAAGTCTGAAGTAAAGTGGACTACTTTGCTGCCAAAACTGGAAATCCAACACCCAAATGTGCTTTATGCAGGTACCATCCCAGGGAACTCTAGCTGTCGGGACACGTGGCGTGCTATAAAAAGGATTTGTGGCAACAATTCAAGGATCAAGAACCGTTCCGTTGGCGTCGAAAAACTAAACGAGGGTTTTCGTTTGTTACTTCAAGATATATGTTTGTTTTCGTATAGCAGCACTGATGAGCCTCCTCAAATCGAGCCCACGGCTGTTTGGAAGCAGCTAAGTACATGAAAAACTAATAAAGCCTCAGGCTAGGATGGCTTATCCTCTGCCGTCCTGGAAGTATACGCCGATGTCATGCTACGTCCCTTGGCAGATATTTTCAATTGTTGTCTGAAAAGCCGTAAGATTCCCAATATATAGAGACCTGTAAAGATAATGCTTTTTCCAAAAAAGGAGCCTGGTACATACCGCCCCACTGATTGTACATCTATGATGCCCAATACGCTGGAGGAAACTTCACTACATGCGGAAGCTGAGAATGCTACGGAAGATATCTATCAGCTTGCATACAGATCGCCCGATCCACCCTTCATGCCGCGGCATACTTAGCAAACTCTACTGCGGCCGCTTTAGGTAAGAAATATAAAATGGTTAGGATACTATTCCTGGATTATAAAAACTTTTTCGGCAGTCTCGATAGGTCGGTGTTGCTCAATCTGTTATCCGAATCAGGAGTTGATCAGAATTTATGCAAACTGATTCGGGACTACTTCACTGACCGGACTCAGTTTACGTCCTTTATTGGAATGATATCTTTTCCACTTCCTGTCAGTGATGGTGTCTGACAGGGTGCTATCTTTTCACTCTACTTCGTATCCTTGTATGTAAAACAGTTACCCATTCCATCTTCATTTATTTCATGTGAATACGTAGACGACGTCGTTTTTGGGTGTGACCATTCTAGACCAGAGGTCAGTCCTGTTTTCCAAAGCAACCTTGACGATACTGTAAATTGGTCCTCTTCCCGTCCACTGAATTTGAATGAATCTAAGTGTCACGAAAGATCATTTTATTTACTACCTAGGGGATCAAATAAAAACAGTATTGACAGACTCCCTGTTATCAGTACAAAATGGACATCTTCCCGCATCGTAGACAATCGAATGCCTCGGTGTTTTACCTGCCTACAATCTTTCGTGGTCGATGCACGTCAACGAAGTTTTTGCAGAGTTAGAATGCCGTCGCTTTTCTCTGTTAGACTATATATGCTGTCCGTACCTCATAAATGCATTTCAAGATTTGTAATCACTTGCATTATTCTCCACTGGCTTTACTACTCCCCAGTATTCCGTCTCTATATGAAGTGGTATATTTTGTGTTACATTTGTTGACACTATCATGAAAATATTTATGTGCTTGTGATATCTTTCGTCTAGAATTATCTCTGATTTCCATCACCCACCATACAGCGAACTTTCAAAGGCTTCATCTACACCCCACACTCGCTCAAAGTTCAAACTCCTGTTTGCCCGCACTTTTGCTTACCGTAATTCGGTTTTGCCGTATGTCGTTCGTCTACTTGCTGATCGCAAGAAGGTTCTCTCAGAACTACGAAACAGCCTGAATGTCGAGAATTAATCCGTTTTTTTTTTAACTCTTTTTCTTCGTTGAAATGGTGCATACATGGCATTAGGGTGTGAAAGGCTGAAAATTCACCATTTTGGGTGCATAAAGCAACTACTATCTCGATTCGACTGTGTGCGGTGCCTCTGGTTGCTATCTCTCAGCGGGGATCACAATGGGTATTTTTTAAAGCCACATTACGAAAAGAGTAAGAAGAGAACCAACAATAGAAGTGTAAATTTCGTAAGTAAACTTTATAAATACAACAGTGCTATTGGCCGCGGCACCTAGTCATATCCTCTGATGTATATAGTCACTAAGTACGATGGCACGGTACTCTTGGACCTCACCCACAAAGTCTAGCTTGTCATACATGGCCAAGTTCACTGGTTATGGTTTTCACATTTTCGCCCATGCCATGGACTGGCCACCCCTCTGCGCATCGTCCAACCTCTACGAGACTCAGTGAGCATTGCACATCAAGGAATACCTTTCGACGACATACACAACACCCGTCGCAAACATCTTGAGTGCATTCGCACGACGCTCACTTACCGGGAGCATTTGTTCCATCACAAAGATGGCTGTTCTTGTGTGCAGAGTGAGTGGACTCGTTCGAATTGTGGATTTTCCAGATGCCAAAGCCATCATCATAATTAACTGTCAAACGAAAGGTAGAGAACGTGTAATGAAATGAAAACAATAGTTGGGGAAGATATCATGTGTATTTTATACAATCAATCACAAGAAGGAGAAGAAAATTCGAATGCCTATCCTGACTACATTTTTTTACTTGGACAGACTGTTTTTGTTCCAGTGACAACGGACTATTTCAAATACATCCGGAAAGTGTTTTTGGTACTTGCCGTGCCCATTGTGGGTCCGAAAAATGACAAGGATACCAAGGTACATTTGGACCCCCTAGACAATGACATAGTGAAACACAAAAAAATTCAAACGAAATGTAGAAATACACTATGTTGGATGCCTGAATTCTTATTCGCACACCGTGCAAGCCCTGGGGAATAAAGTACAACATTGGTACGCCGAGCGGCAAGTGAAAAAATTACAATTTTTTACCGCACTCCTTTATGTTAGTTTGTTTGTTTTATGTCTTTACGATGAACGGGAGCACAGTAGACAGACTGCACGGTATTTGCACCACTGATATTTGTTCTGAGCCATGTCCCTCAACGTCTCTAACTGACGACAATCCTTATCCCTTAAACTCCAATCGAGAAGGCCAGAAAAATCAACGGTAACCAGTGGTGCTGGTGCTAGTGCATTCATACCCCCGCGCCAAGTCACAAAATGACCTCATTCACAATTGAATACTCAGGGTCAGTTATCACATTAGGTGTGATCAATAAGATCAAACGGACACGGATGAACACTTTATCTCCTAGTCCTCCTCCTCCTCTACGTAAAACCTGATTGCCTTAATCATTTATTTGACTGATATCAATGTGGGGACTTGTGAATGAATAAGTGAGAAGAAATATTTGCTTCATCTGTCTTTTTAATCTGACTGACAGGGTTTTTTCTTGAAATGTTGAACTGTCTCATAAGGTAAAAGTTGTCACTCCCAGTGGGGGACTCAAACCAATGCGTGTAAACACTGCACATACTGTTTAGAACTGTGTGCTCTAATAACTGAGTGGAGAGAATGATACAGTACAGCTCAGTGCAGGATAATACACCCTGATAAGTCACACGGAACTAACTGACTGACCTGATCTTGCATGTTCTCGTCACAACACGCTCCGACACGAACAAGTGAGGACAACTTGTCTACCGCCTCTTTGACTAACTGGCGATTTGGAGGACCACGTGGGTTGCTAATGGCGGAGACAGCCAGTCGACAATTGTTGGATGTGTGAATAATGAATCTGGTTAGAAAAGGGTAGGCAGAATACATGAGACACGAGGATACAAAGCGGGAGAAGGACGAGGATACGGTGAATATGTCAGCTGGCTGGTGTTCACGGATCAAGAATAAGAGCGAACATATTGTGAAAGCCAAAATCATCGAATTCGTCACAACACACAATGACCTGATTGGTCCGCTGTTCGGGTTAAGAATCCAGTGTATCACTTGACATTGCACTGATCAGGACGACTGAACAGCTAGAAGATGGCATACGAAGACCATTTTTGCAGTAAAGTATTGGTTTGGTAAAACTGTGTGGTAAGCGGTACCACAATTTGCAGTTGGCTTAAAAACAAGAACAACTCGAATACATCTGTAGACAAACAAAGTCACTTTAATAGGTCACCTGGAAAAACTATTCAGGAGTCAAAGAACCCGACTAGGGTCCGTGTAAGTCAACCATATGCGATTTGATGTTTGCGTAAGCATATGCATACAACCTGAAAATACGTGCGATACTAAAATACAGAAAGACAAACAAAAAAGTGGTGAAAAATATTACAAAGGCAAAGATAAGAAAAGCGGATTATTGTCATTCTTTACCGCCCGGTCACTGACATTATACTTTGGTGAATTTCAAGAGCTATCAGTATTCTGAAGCTGTGGGGATTCAGTGTGGTCGGCGATGATCAAGCGATTATCATCGTGGACTTTGGACAACAACCGCCCGGGTGATTCGATTCCCGCCACCGCTGGTCACTTTACCCGTTGAGCAGCATTTCATTGACCGCGGCCCCCTTCTTGAATTGTTCGTCATTGTTGCATGATATAAAAGAAAGTAGAAAAAGCATGCAAATAATCACGTCACACATCACTGATACCACCGATTTCAATTCTGGGCCATTTCTCTGACCAAACACAATCTTCGTCTTTGGACTAAAACAGCGGAATAAAAACGCCCCGGTTGAGACCACACCGACGCTATCTTTTTTATACCCTCGAGAACAAGTTACAGTCAGATTACCATATCTTTGATCCCCGGTAAGGGAGACGATGAACAGCCACATGCAGACTAATTATCACTGCGACAGCGAGCCTATCCACATCCAAAGCACGACGAAAAATATCGCCGCTACTCACACGATGTTGGAACGAAATGCGACCGGTATTTCAGCTGTCAAAAACAGGGAAATCGCCAACCGTACTCGGTTCATTGCAGCATTATACAGTCAGCCCCTTTAAATAAAGTCCAACCTCGTGGCGGTACCACCACCGTCTTTGGTTAATGAAAACCAGACAGACTCTTTCTATTTGTTGTGATCTCCTCATCCACAGTTACGCCCGATGCTATGCAGTTTGCGAAATGCTTACTTATTTCTACTTTTACGCGGCTTCATGGATGTCCCGAATGGCACCTGCTCATGAGCGGCGTGTACAGAGAAACTGTCTGGGAAGAGTTTTGTAAATTAGATACGAACTGGCGTTCCCAGTGTCGATTGGTTTTCTGTTCGAGATAGCAAATCTAGCACGTGCACAAGAAAGTGCTACTATTTGAGCAACAGGAAATCTGTACGTTGGGAGCCGGGAGCCGAACGAGCGGTTCATACGCCGTCTTTTGGATGACGGTCTACCGGTCGAGGGTGCACAACGCGTCCTAGGGGGTCTTACCCCACTCAAGATAGCCGAGTAAGGGGCAAGCGGCGATGGCCCTATTCAGTGGCCAATCATATTCGCCCACGTCACCATGCCATATCTATGGGTTTCTGTCGTTATGCAGGGAGTTCATTGCCAGGTGAAAAATCCGCCATACCCTCTAACAACGCCGTGCCGCTTTTGTTTGGCTACTCGCCCTCAGTCTGTCCGACATGGGTGACTCTGAAGAAGTGCCTTCTGCTCCAATCGGCATAACCCTCGGGGTCATCGCAGCAAAGTATGTGGAGATAACGACTACTTCGAACTGATTATCACACAGGGTAATTAAAGACCCCAGTTACGTATGGCAAACACACATTTTTCATACCGTTCCCAGTTTCCCGTTCCTCCTCAGGAGTGCAAGAAACCCCGTGGAGGTCAACAGATGACATCGCAGTGAGAAATGACAAAACGTACAGCAAACTTAGAAAACGTAGATGCTTCGCGTCTTCGTCCTTGGGGTCTAAAAGATCCCTCATCAGTTGGATCGAACCAATGAAGGATATAGCAGCGAACCGTGAACAGTGCCGACCGCGTTGTCACTTTCTGTCCAATCACAATGGCTGATCCATGTGCGTTTGTACAGTTAGACTGTGCATTCCGTGTGTTGGATACTAGAGTATTCTTTCCTTTCCCCACCCCTATAGGTCCACTCCCTGTCCATCTTGTATATTCATTCTTTCTATATTCACGTGCTAGATGGTGAGGAAGGCAGGGGTCAGTGGGGTTTGTCCTACCGTTTAACGCTGTGCGATGATGATGATGTTCCTATTAGTATTTACACTTGAGTGGAGCAAAAAGCATATCATGTATTTGGGAAAAAACCAAATCACAAAGTGGTCCAGATGATGTTTGTTTTGGGTATCGTCACTCATTAGGCGACCAGTCCTATTCCTTGGACAGAGTTGAACCCAAATTCCACACAAGGTGCTCCTCAGTATATCCTTTGTGACGAAGTAGAATAAAGAACGAGATATAGGGTGATCCTGTCATACTCTAATGGAAACGGCAAATTGTTGCATGCTCTAACCGGATCTGAGGTATCACAACATCAATTTTTTGAGGACCAAAACACTCTTTACAATCCATTTCCAAATATGCGATTCTACACTAGAACCCTATCGAAGGAGTTGGAAGTTGCGCAAATACTTAGTAAGACACTGATGATGAGACTTTGGAAAGTGATCGGTTTTCATTAGTTGTTGCGAAGTAAAAAAAAGCAATGCGTTTCTGTGTGTAGTCAATGAGGTGCCGAATAACAGTTAAAATGAAAAAGGAACACTTCAAAATGCGTCGGTCGAGTTGAAAACTAACAATGACCAGACTCAACAATACAACTTATTGATCGAAAAAACCGTTACCGGATTGGCGAACAAAACAAAGAACTCACAAAAACGTTGCAATATTACCCGAGCATCGCTGGTCATCTTCACGAAACGCCTCCAACTGAATTGGGCAATTCGGAAAAGCGTGTGCGAAACACTTACACGCCTCATCTTTCATTTCTTGAGCGACCTAGAACATAGTGAGGGACAGAGGTAGCAGGGAGTTGCAATGCAGTGACTATCTTGTTCATTATTATAATCAATCAATTTCAGTTCAGACAATCGTTAAACATGCTCTGGGTATGGTGGCTTTGGTTGCTATCTCCCAGCGGCAACCCCAATAGGATATAATGAAACAGAACCAAAACATGAAATGAGTAATAGGAAAATTGCAAGTATTGATATCAAGTCAATATAGTGTGTGGAGACAAGAGTGCCACGGATTCCGATGCCAAACCATATCCTGAAATGTATCTAACCATGGAGTGGGAGGGTCTCGTAGACCCCATTCAGGAAGCCTAACACGCCTACATGATCAATGGGGGGTCCATCATAAACTGACTATCTTTTGGGAGCGTTATTCATTCAATGTTCACATATTCTGTTAAGATGAACATTCATAAAATTCAGAACTACAGGCTGATAAATTTTAAGGTAATATTTGTACCATGCCAGGCCATTTCTGAAATCCGATATTTTAATAACTGTGACAATAGTTTGTCTTAAACTCATGATTTCTCTGTTTGGGCGGGTTTGAACCCAAATTGATCAAAATGCTTCGAATACAAGTTTGCCCTCACTCGGTAAGCTTGTCCTTGTGACCCAACTATCGTCAACACAGAACCACTAACTAGGTTAGGCTTAGTAAAATACGTTTGGGAATCGCCATCAATACACATTCGAGGTGAACATTTCATAAGCTAAACAGTGTAAGAAAAATTGGGTAGGTTGTTCTTTCAAATACGAAAGTTACGAAATTTCGATATCGAACTTATCGTTTTTCGATGCTTTTATTGTTCTCGTCTACGGGTCCCCAGTTATTTTTCCCGGTCTGTTGAAGATTTAAAAACTCTTCGCCAAGGACCATCGATTATCTTCCGGGCCACTAAAAGAACAATTTGCTAAACTGTGTGGACTAAACCTGAAGAAAGGTATAGATAAATTCTGTACCTTTGTTGTATAATGGATGAAGAAAGTAAAATTTATCTACTTATTTACAACTACATAATGTTGACCAATCGCTAACTACCAATAGTTACAATAGATTGAAACCGTGAAGCACTTACCCGAATCGGTACACGACCAGCAACAAACGCGTGACCTGTGATTCGAGTGGCTGATCCAAGCTCCGTGATTTTCAAGCACGTCAAAGGGCATTTCAGTCCGTTAACCTCTGTCTGAACAATACCACCACCTTGTGGGTAGAATCCGCTATGATAGACAAATTAGGGCAAAGTCGAGCAGAAAGTGCGCTTACCGACGAATGATTTTGTTGGTACAGTTCAAACCCATCATTTTAAAATAGTGAAAAGCAACCTGTGAACAAATAGTGATAGACGGATAGGCTGTGGACAAAAACCCAATCAAACGCATACCTCACTGATGTAATCGATCGGTGGTGCCCAAAGTGCATCAGTACCACCTTTCACAGTCAGTGTGCTGGTCCCTTTTGCGTAGGCCAGGATGGGGACGGCTACCTGCAGTAGCAGACAAACGGAACTAGAAACGAAAACAACAACAAAATGAGTCAGAATGCTCAAGTGAGTTTAGCTCATCTCATACCCGGCTGTTTTCGCATCTGCTTCGAACACACCGGAACGAATTAAAGACGGTGAAAGTGTCAGTTCCGTGGAGCCCAATTCACATCGGGACAATCGGCCATTGGATAATTCTGCCGCTAGGTGAATTCCGGCCAAATGTTGATTGCTGTAATTAGAATAAGTGATAGTGATCAAGCAAGGGGGTGGTAGTGGTCGTGGTGGTCACCGGAACCTCACCTTAGACCAGGTTTAGGACGCCCAGCTCGAATATTAATCACGCGGACGGATCGGTTTAAAATGACTGCGCAGGCAACAGATGACCGTAGAATTTGTCCACCCTTGAGGAGTGTGCAATTAAAAATGCTACGAGATCAGATATCTTACTCCTTCCAGAACCGATCCGTCGATTTGAATAGCAGAGTCACCTTGATCCTGCATCACAGTGAATATGAGGTTTATGTAAGGCAGAAAATGACGCGTGTTGGTGGAAACCAATCAACTGCTTGGTACGTCTCCGCAACCGATTTATACAAATCTGGAAGTAGGAAGGTCCCGTTGGAATATGAATAAAGGTTCAAAGAATAAAGTACAAAGGAGCAAATGTGGTTACTGGACTACATAGAAATCATCTTCCTAGATCAATAAGTGCACATTGCGAATCTGAGGGACTTGGTTGGTTGACAGTTACTTCATTTGATTTGACTAGATAGTTTTCATGGAATATCTATTGTGTATTTTAGCAATTATGCTTCAGTGGTACACACTGCTCGATGACGCGCTTTTCGATTGGCTGCGTTACGTTTTTTTGTCGCTCTCCTGGTAAAGGGGATTTATTATTACCCTATCCAGTTATCCTGGTTACATGCCGCTCGTAATTTCGATTGGCATTCTAGGATACTAAAAACAATGTTCTGTGTTTTATCGATGAATATCCTTCGCCTATGGCTAGTATGAAGCAAAACTGGACAAAAAGAAAATCTGCTGTAAAGCTACACTTAGCTCTCTTAGTTCAGTCAAAATGATTGGTGTCGTTTGTGATTAGCGCTGATGTTTGTTTTCTCTTCCCGAAATGGTCGGATTTGACAAGCATTTTACCGACACTGATTCATGTTCATACATGCGCAGTATGTGCTCAAGAATCCTGGCTGACGACTCTCTGATTCGCATAGACGGATTATAGTGTCATCGTCAAGATCGGGTGCCGAAGAACAAAAAATGTGAAGGTGGAGTTGTGCCTTACGTCAACTCAGCATGAAGTGTCAAGTCTACTGTTGTTTTCAAATACTCTGCAGACGATATTGACTGTGTTTCTATTCAATGTTTCCATGATCGATATTGCTACCTCGCCGTGGTGATCAGGTTTGTGTGTTACGATGACCCCAAAAGCTGTACCAATTGCAGCGCACAGCGCAACTTCCGGGTCAGGTCGAGGATGAGTAGCCATACAAGAACAACACAACATTTTTAGAGGGCGTGGTGGGTTTTTCGCCTAGCAGCGAACTCTCTACGTAAAGCCACAGAAGTCCATAGACAGCAAAGCGATGTGGCCCATCACTAAATAAGGCCAATGCCTCTTGCCTCTTACTCAGCTATTCTGAATGAGGTAAGATTCACTAGGCGTTTGAATCGACCGTTCGGTCGCCGGCTCCCAACACACAAACCTCCCGTTGACCTAGTGGTTACAGGGCATGAAAATGACAGATGGGTTATATTCGCCACCCCCTTTAGGCAAATGTAATCATGTCATCATCAAATTTTCCCTGTCTCAAATATGCGCATGCAGCAGGAAAACTACGTAGACGCCTTGGGAGGTTAAACATAGAGAAACACAGAACTAGGACTGCAGAACTAAATTGAGGTAGAAGATGAAGAAACTGGGTTGGAGGATATGTGGCAGAGGATCGAGGAAAACCTTCTAGGGTAACAGGACAGCTTTGCTCTACTTCAAGAATGCAAGCACAATGGCAAGCCAGCTTGATGAACACCGACAATTCGACGAGCAGGCCAAGAGATAAAAGCTGACATCTTCAAATCCGTTGGTAGCAAAAGAGCCTGGTTACGGTACAACGGAGACGGAAACTCAGCCGTAAATATCCAGCGAAATGCAAAGACAGCCTTTGAACTAGCACTGACCAAAGAAGACAAACAAAAACCGAAGAGCAGCTACAGATACGTTCAATCAAAGGCTTCGCTTAGAAATGGAGTGGGATATCTGCTCTTGAGGGATGGGGGGAGAATATGTGATGACTATCAAAGCAAAGTGGATGCCTTGGGTCTATACTTTGAGGGTGCACACACGTAATGGAGGACAAGCAGCAGTGACATAACCGCAACTGTGGGCATCCATTTTTCACACCTAAAAATAAAGGGAGAGAGAAAACTACTGAAAGGACTAAACATACATCAGTCGGTGGGACCTGATGGCATACAACCAGCCATCATCGACCCACTGACTGTCCTGATCAGTGGATGTCTATCGTCTTTACTGCGCCACACTTAATCAGTGGTCAGTGGGTTTTGTCCTACTGTTTAACGCTGTACAATGATGATGATGACACTCAATCAAGGGGTATTACCGTTAAAGTGCAAGTCAGCAACAGTTGGGGTTAACCACAAGTGATGGCCACGGTCAGAAGAGCGAAACTACCGTCCTCACATGCATTCATTGCAAGTGTTTGGAGCAAACCGGTAAAAGAACACATGTAAACACCTGATGAACCACAATTTGCTCTCTAAGACACATCATGGGTTTTCGAAAGGCAAATCTTGTCCCTTGAACCTTATAGGATTCTTAGACGAAGTCACCATCCACCTGGATAGGGGCAAGATGGTCGGAGGATGTTGTCTCAACGTCAGCAGGGCTTTTGACTCGTTCAACCGCCGCCAACTGATGGAGAAACTGGAGATCTTTGGGGAAGAAGAGCATTCACACAGGTGGGTATCATCCTTCCCAACCAACAGAACGTTTCACGTTGGAGTACAAACTGGCAGTTCGAAAGCAGAGGATGTAACCAGCTGAGTATTTGAAGCGTCAGTTTTAGGCCCACCGCTTTTTCTGGACTAAATAAATGATTTAGCAAAAGAAGATGAAATTACCACTCTCATTCACAGCAGCAAAGGCTCTGACATCGTAGTGCTAGCTGATGATTTCATTGCACATGGTGGAAAACTCAGTGTGTCAGAAGCTTGTTTAGGTAAGCGCTGCGCTTTGCCCGCTCAGCACACAGATAACGGTGATGGGCTCCTCCAGTTTTGTGAAGACAACCGGTTATTCCTGTCCAGCACCAGTTTCCGACACAGCTCGCGTCGCACAGCGACATGTCGCTCTAACTCTACAGGTACTTTGAGTTAGATTGATCATATCGCAGTAAGCTACCGGTGGCACAGTTATGTTCAGAACTGTGGATCTTACTGGTCCACGTACAAAAAGTCGGACCATCCATTAGTTTTCATGCGATTATCTCTCCAGCTCCATGGTCATCGTCGCAAACCACAAACGCGGTTAGCCGTGCAACGTTTGTGTGATCCAGAAGTACGCACCCGTTATGAACAGAAGTTAGCACACCAGCTAGGATCTATGACAAACAGTAATGTAGATGAGCATTGGGTCCATATCAAACAAGTGATGCACGTGGCAACAGGTTTCGCCTGCGGTCCCAGATCCGATGTCCATCAAAAACACTGGATTTCCCAAGAGTCGCTCAATGTAACGGAGTAAGATAAATCAGCTCTTGAAGGGTGAGGCGATGAATAAGATACGAAGAAAGCTACAAAGCCAAGTTACGAAAAGCCTCAAGAAGGATCGCGAAAATTGGTGGGTTAAGGTAGCCGAAGAAATGGAAATAGCAGCTGCTTCAGGTAACAGTCAAAGACTGTTCAAACTTATTCGCGAAACCGGTGGGCGCCGAATCCCGGACAGCGAAATGATTTGCGATAGAAATGGAGAGCCCATTCATGGCAAACAGCAAAGGCTCGAACGTTTGGCCGAATACTTCAAAGAGCAGTTTATCTGGCCGCGCACTAGTGTAGTTACTCCTGTGTCAACAACTGCGATTCCTTGGGTGGTATCACTTAGGCCCCCATCAGAAGTGGAATTGGAGTCATGTATTCGATTACGAAAGCGTGGGAAAGCGGCCGGTCACAACAAACGTCTTCCGGTTCTTTTCAACATGGGTGGCGGTGCGTTAGTAAAATCACTTACGACCTTGCTCCGTGACATTTGAAACGAGGAGCGTATTCATGTGTCAGAACCAAGATCGGTTCGGAGTGTATCGAAAAATCGATGCGCCATGTGAAATGTTATGGTAGAATTTTATTGCTCAATAACAGTGCTATTCAGTGCATCCCACTGGAAATGCATGCCACAAAAGTTCGTGAATCTACTGAGATCATTGTACTCTCATTTCTGGCCGCGTAAGGCTTTGTAGGGAACTATCTAGTCCATTCGAAACGACCAGCGATGTTTGGCAAGAATGTCCCGTTTCTCCATTCCTGTTCAACTTCGTCATGGATGAAATAATGGAGAATACGCTGCAAAAATCGTCAGGATGTAGGCGTCAAACTAGGAAATAGTGGAAAGCTATGTGACCTAGATCACGCAGACGACGTTGTCTGCTTGTTCGAATGCACGGAACATGCTGAACGTGCACTTGATAGACTCGCAAGTGCTGTAGCTCTACTTGGCATGCGCTTTACACCTTCAAAGTGTAAAGTAATGTTGCAAGACTGGACGTCAATGATTCCGACCTTGATGCTCGATGGGGAGGTGCTGGTTGGCAATTGTCGACCACTTCACTTATGTCGGCAGCAGCGTAACGATGGATGGGAGCACAGTAGTAGAGGTGAGCACGCGGGTATCCAAGGCTCGAGTGGCATACGCCAGACTGAAGCACTTGTGGCGCCGACCTGACATTTCACTGAAGTTGAAAGGTCGTGTATACTGTGCCGCGGTGCGTTCAGTTTTGTTGTATGGTTGCGAGACTCGGGATCTGCGTGTTGAAGATGTTCGTCGTCTTGAGGTTCTCGACCACAGACGCTTGCGTAGTATAGCTAAGATTGATTGGAATAGCCGAGTAAGCAAAGATGAGGTCAGAAAGCGAGTATTACGTATTAATTCGGAGAACGTTCAATCACAGTGCATCCACATTAGTAGACCTCCTTGGTTGGTGAACGTGTTACGTATGGCAAGCACACATCATTCATACCGTTCCCTGTTTCCCGTTCATCCTTAGGAGTGGAAGAAACCCCGTGGAGGTCAACAGATGACATGGCAGTGGGAAATGAGAAAATGTACAGCAGATTTAGGAAAAGCAGATGCTTCACGCCTTCGTGGTTGGTGGCCAAAAGACCTTTCAACCAGTTGGCTGGAACCATTGAAGGACATGGCAGCGAACCGCGAACAGTGGCGACCGTTTTATCACTTTCTGTCGAATCAGAATGATCGATCATTGTGCGTTTGTACAGTTATATTGTTGTTGTCAATATGACAGTGGCAGATTAAAAGTTTCGAATAGCAGAATCAAAGAGTAGTAGTGACTAATAACAGGCGTATAATGACTGAAATGTAAGTAGAGAAACTCAATGATGGGGGACACATGTACAACAGATGCTAATATCATGACATCCACCTCGGCCGTAATAGAAGGTGATTCGTTCGGAGTTTGGACAATAACAGGGATTGTGTTCTTCGTGACAGCGTCTGTGCATAACTACGCTTCTGTCTCGTAGGTTGTAGGGATATGCTTTTTGTTGTTGTGCTAGTAGGCTCGAATGATCGGAAACGAGTGAAACTGGTCCCTCGACAGTGGTATCGCATCCATTCATGAATTCGTTCATTTCGCTAGCGGTCTCTGGGCCCTCCAAAATAGCGCGGTGATCCGTGGAGGGCGGTAGATCTTGTGGTTTCTCCGGTCTCGCTTCCGACGTTGGCTCGATCCTTTTGGGTATTAGCCAGTGAAGAGACATTGTTTCTTCTTTGTCATCTGCATGTACAATGTGGGCGTACTGTGGATTACACATGACCAGCTCCACTTCTACCAGGAGATTGTATTTTGAAGATATATCGTGTCATTTCAGAAAGACAGGGCCCGGGAAAGTCAACCAGGATGGTAGTGACGTTCCGGTTGTTGAACGGCGAGCGTATCGAAACGGTCGTTCGTGTGGGGTGCTGTTGGTCACGGTGCACAGGAGTGATCGCAGCGAATGGAGGGAGTCCAGTAGTACCGATTCCCAATGTGTGGGTGGAAGACCTTTGATTTTTAGGGTGAAGCATATGGTTTTCCACAAGGTGCCGTTGAAGCGTTCAATTTATCCATTAGATTGCGGGTTATAAGGTGTTGTGTGGCTTACCGCTACTCCTCTGTTGTGTAAAAAATTCGTGAATTCTCTGGACATAATTTTGTGCCGTGATCGGAATGGATGAATGCAGGAGTACCAAAAGTGGAAAACAATCGAAAGGGACATTTTATAACAGAAGATATAGACATATTTGAGCATGGAATTGCAAAAGGAAAACGGAAATATTCGTCCACAATTGTTAGCAGATACCGACTGTGGGGGTGTGAATGTAAGGGGCCCTTGAAATCGATACTCACTCTCGCAAACGGTTGTGTGGCTTTTATTAGTCGTCCTACGGGAGTGTTACAAGATTTTGGTTTAAGCTCAGAACACACCTGACAGGAAGAGGAAATGCTTCGGACATCCTCGACTGGAAATGGTAGATTTTTCGATCAAACGAAATGGACCATCCTCGCGATACCTGGGTGACAAAACGAACTATGAAGTTCTCGCAGCTTCCCAGTATTCGCGATTGCTGCACAAACGTTGCGGGAAAGGGTGTCAGCCACAGTGTTATTTTTACGACTCGGTAGATTACATCGTAGCTGAATTCAGACAGGTCAGTTCTCGATCGCTGGGTTTTTTCGTCCTTGATTTTACCTTTTTTTGTCCCGTCGTACACAAAGGCGGCTGACCTTTGGTCTGTTATTAATCTAAACTGTCGACCGAAAAGATAGTGCCGCCATTTTCGTACCGCTTCCACGAAAGCATATGCCTCCTCTTCGACTGCCGAATGATGCCTCTCGCTAGGCGTCAATGTGCGGGAGAAGAAAGCAAGTGGACATTTGTTTTCGCTCAGTGATGCGGCAATAGTAATGTTAGAGGCATCGGTTTCAACTAGTAGTGGTGTGTCATAGTCCACCATGACAACTGTAGCATTCTGTACGTCCTTCTTAAGGGTTTCGAAAGCGATCCGAACACGTCATGTGATTGGAAATGTACTGCTTTTCAGCACTGAATTATTCTTGTTGGAAAAGTATGGAATCTATTGTGAATAGTAGGCAAACATTTCTACCACTCGTTGTTTTGCTTTTGCATCCCGTGGAGGTGGGCCATTTTCTTTCATGGTACGGTTTAATCACTCTTTTAAGGACTTGGAAACCTAGAAGACGGATCCCTGTGGATGAGGTAGTGGTTTTGGCTTCGTTAAGCGTAATTCTATACCGTTTGATCCTTTGGAGAAAAGAACTAAGATTATGGTCGTGTTCCTCGTGAGTTTGTCCGCAGATGGTAACGCTATCGATGTGTGAAAAAGTGTCACGGATACCTTCGTTTTTGATTATTTGGTCGATTGTACGTTGGAAACAGGCGACGCCGTTCATCACACCGAATGGGATGCGTCGGAATTAAAACAGATTTCCCCAAGCTTCGAACGCTGTGTATGGTTTCTCTTCCTCGGCTATTGGGATTTGGTGGTAGATGCACTTGAGGTCCAGGGTGCTGTATAGTTCGTATCGTGAGACATTCTCGACCACTTTATCCAGTCGTGGTAAGGGGTACGCATCCGCGTTCTTTGTTATGAGAATTTGAGCTCTCCATGGAGAAATCGAGGGTTCGATGATACCGTCTCTCAGTAGGCAATCGACTTCGAGGTGTACAAGCAGTTTGTCTTCTGGGGTGTGGCGCTGTGATTTGGTTGAGATTGGTCTGCAATCCGAGGATAAGTTGGGGAATAAAAGTGGTGATTTTGTTTTAGAGGCAGGTAATCCACAAAGAGAGAAGGTGCCTTGCTGGCCACCGAAAGATATCTCGACTTTATCGTAGAGACTAAGGAAATTACACCCAAGTAGTGCATTGCCGCACACATTTGGTAATACCAGGAGTTTAAAGTGTTTGTACATATGTTTATATTGGACAGACACATAGTACTAACCCGTGGTAGCGCAGGACAGCAAGTTCTTTGTATCTGTAAGCTGAAGTTCCCAATTGTGAGTGTGTACAACTGTAGGGGAAATGTAGCTTCCAGAACTACCAGTATCCATCAATGCTCGGAGAGGTGTCTCATTAACAAGAATGCCGGTGACTGTGCGTGATTACCAGTTTGGGGCTGCGGCAACAAACATACTGGATAGCAAGGGGTCGAGGGCAGAATTCACGTGGTTTCGTGGATTTGGATTTACAAACACGCTGGAAATGGCCCAGTTTGCCACACGTTTTACAGGTTGCTTCCCGGGATGGACATTTAGAACGGAGGTGTCTGTTGTATCCACAAAAGTAGTATGTTTGGCTAGCGGCTTCCAGGACAGATGTACTGAAAGGAGTGGGGGCTGTGACAAGTATGCATGAACTGAAGAGGGTCAAACAACAAGAGACTGACTGATTATTTGTGTATGATTGTGACTGTTTATGAGCCAGTTCGACGAATCTGGCAAGTTCGTACGCCTCGTCAAAGCCTGATTCGTGTTGTGCTAGAAACTTTTCTCGGGCTGTCGAGGACTGTATAGGACTGTATATTGCAATGGGGTTACTGCTTTCAAATCACAATCCTTTGGTAAGGATTTAGGATTCGGCAAGAACTGATCAACGTTCTGTCCGTTTTCTTGCTTACAGGTTGCCGGAAGATATCGAGCGTATACCAAGTTTTTAGGTCGGAGGTAGATTTTCTTGAGTATCTCGATGGCGGACTCGTACTCAGTACATTTTGATATGTAATGGTAAACAGATGAATCCACAAAGTGTATGAGAGTGACCACTTATCAGGATTGGCGGCTTCTATGTCTTTGAGATAAATGTTCAGAGTACGGAACCAGTGATTCCATCGAGGTAGGTGCATTTGGCGCGTTCGGATCGACATCAAAGCACTTGGGTCGGATAATAGAAGGATTCATGTTAGTAGTCGGGTAAATTGTTGTGAATATGGCAGCGGAAGATTAGGAGTTTCGAATAGCAGAATCAAAGGGTAGTAATGAGCGCTTTACTTGACTGATAACAGGCGTATAGTGGCTGAAATGTAAATAGAGGGACTTAATCATGGGTTACACAAATACAACAGATGATAATATCATGACAATTATGTATTCCGTGTGTGGACTATTGGGGTGTTTTTCTTCCTTTTCCCTCCCGTGTAGGTGCACTCCCCGTCCATCTTGTATATTCATTTTCTATTTCTACGTGCACCATGGTGAAAGGCAGCGGTCATTGGGGCTTGTCCTGCTGCTTAACGCTGTACGATGACTATTAATAGGATCCAATTTCACATTTTTGACAAGTTTCTTCTCATACTCGTAATTCGCTTCTCGTTGCAGGGCTTGGGCCTTTGTTCTGGTTGCCTTGTAAGCGGCCCACGAGCAGTGCCTACTATGAGGTTTGTAATGAGCCCACAGATCTCTACAAACAGTCAAGCGTTGAGATAGCCCATAGCGATTTCAAAAAGCGTGGGGACCCGTATGGACAAACTGCGGGGAATCTGTGGGCAATCACTACGATGTTTGGGCAGCGCTACCGAGGCTCATGGGGGCCATAATGGGCACGCCTATACTGCGGGGAGAAGATCTGGCAAACTGGTACCCCCTCTACGGCTTTTAACTGAAACTTTTTGTTACTCTATTAAATAAACCAATGCAAATTGCCCTTTTCCGTCGTTCAAAACCACTACTTTGCCTATTTTGTTTGAAGAGAATACAGTTAGAGAAAAATGAACGTAAATCATGCAAATTTACGAACTACACACTGTGGGTTATCTCAACGTCTCTCCACAACAACTTGGGCTATCCCCACGTTGTCTTGTCAATAGTAGCTGTGGGCAATGTATTGCTTGGGTAATGACCGTACCCGAGGACACGTGGTGATGCTACGAAGGATGCATTCCACCGGTTTGCCAGTCATCTTCCGAATATCGAGGAGTGACCAATCTCTGGAACGCTCTACCGGCAGACGTGGTGGACGAGTAAAACGAAAAAATATTCAAGAGGAAATTAGACAGCGCCCTGAAGGATTATAGGCAGAGCACTGACATCTAGCAGAATCAATATCGTACTATGAGATGAGGCTCATACGGGATTACCTAGATCAGCTACCTTTGATTTGGCATGGGACGTACAACGTCAATATCTGGGTGACATGCTACCATCCAGTGACGGCACGATAACCAAGAGTTTATCATGAAAGCAAGGACTGCATATATATATATATATATATATATATATATATATATACATACATACATATATATATATATATATATATATATATATATATCACACACTCGCATGATTTCAGACTGTGTGCCAAACAAAATATGGTACAATCGGGGAGGAAGGGATGGACAGTCCGAGTCCATGATTTGCTTGTGGGCGCAATACTTACAGGTTGCCAAAGCCAAAACAGGTGGTTTTCTTAGGGGTCTACAACCGGAGTCTTTAGCTATCCAAAGCTTAACCCACAAGGCAACGGAACGAAACGTGGGGTCCGCAACCCACTGGAATCCGGTGACTGGGTACGCAATTCATACGCCCTTCGGATGAGGCCAAACATCCTGGGTGCCCAGTGCACCTCTCCGCCACAGATGCCGGTGAGCAAACCGTTGTACGCCTCGTGCGACACCAATGGTTGTTTTGGAATTGGGGTTTAGCCATCTCCCCGAGACTGAGTATCAGTCAGCCAACCCGGTGGAAAGCGCCGGGCATTCGCTTTCGTCCTCTCACCACGCCACGAAAAGGCAGTGAGTAAGACTTCCTCAGCAAAGGCTGTATTAGACACACGGTCACTTGGGAGCATTTCAAGAGGCGTTCAGGACAAGCAGTCATCTAGGAGCCTGAGAAACCCACCCCCGACCATACTGAGGCATTTGGAGGCCCGTAAGGTAACATTTGTCGGTGACAACGATTATTTGTAGCAGGCGTCCACCTTACCTGTCCTCCGAGGATGGAGATCAGGATAAGGAGGAAGAGAAACAGAAAGGTTAAGTAAAGATCACATAATATAATTCATGCTCTAGATGTATCAAGCACGTTTTCGTCTGTGGTACAAAACATGAGCGACCAACCAGTTGGTCAGGTAACCACGGATTCCGTTACCACCGGTAGCTACTTACTTCAGCGATGTACATTACCTACAACACAGAATGCAGCGCAGATCTGTTTTCATCCACGCTTAATATACCAAGTCCGAAAACAGATGCAGTACGTAAATACAATGGCATCATTTTAGATTAAATTATTTAACAACCCTTTCCAGCCTCCTGGACTTCTAACAGATGCTTTGTGGATCATTACCTGGAAAAATAGATTAACCTATCCCATCAAACGATTGACTCGCTCAATAGACTGACGCACGCCACCGATTGCAAGAAGCCGATACAGCAGTTTAGTACCCTAAAGAGTTACGTGCCACCACCAACCATCAACACGATTCCAGTGGTTTCACTGGGACCATTGCGGAAGGCGGAAGCACCGCACTGCTACGGACAGTAGCCAACGCGTTGTCAACTTGTATCAACTAGTCTGGGGCGCACATAAAGTAGGCCTTCATAAGAATAAAATACACGACATAATGTTGGATAGGTTAAGCGACATAACCTTACACGCAGGCACAATAAAAAATGTTTTCACAAAGCGATCCTCTGGGTGAGGAAATGAACAGGGCGGTTCGTGGTTCGATACACGACACTGCGAAGAACTAAAGATCGAATGGTATAGTGACTATAATTTTCCCGATCAAATATTGCTCATTAACCTTCTTTTCAGTTCGCTAGAGACGAACAGGAGCCTGTGGTCCACGATCATGAAGCGGCTACGGACACGTGATATCTGTGATGTGCAGTGTATGATAATAAATGTGATAACATACCAGTGGAATTTTATTCTATAATAAGCACTTCTGTATCAACGACATGTGCGTTCAGCAGTAAGCGGGCAGCTAATCAATGGCTAGCAGGCTCAGAATAAGTACGTTAAGACATTAAGAATTGCTCGATATGGAAGGGAGCAACGGTCCTCGTTTTGGTACTTTTACCCCGAATTAGGTGACCCCGTTCCAGTCATCCTTCGCTATAACAGACGTAATGACCCCCATGATTGCGAACGCGGCACTGGTCAATACGATGGGCCTGGACAGACTGATGACACCAGCAACGAATCTTGTTGGTCCAGGGGATAAAAGTTCACTTCATCGTACAGCGTTAAACAGTAGGGAAAGCCCCACTGACCACTGCCTTTCTCACCATCTAGCACATGGAATTAGAAAGTATGAATATACAAGATGGACAGGGAGTGGACCTACATGGGTGGGAAAAGGAAAGAATGCCCTAGTAGCCAACACACGGAATACACGGTCTAACTGTACAAACGCTCATTAATCAATCATTCACAATCAACAGAAAGTAACAACGCGATCGCCACTGAACAAAACTGAACGCACCGCAGCACAGTATACACGACCTTTCAACTTCAGTGAAATGTCAGGTCGGCGCCACAAGTGCTTCAGTCTGGCGTATGCCACTCGAGCCTTGGATATCCGCGTGCTCACCTCTACTACTGTGCTCCCATCCATCGTTACGCTGCTGCCGACATAAGTGAAGTGGTCGACAATTGCCAACCAGCACCTCCCCATCGAGCATCAAGGTCGGAATCATTGACGTCCAGTCTTGCAACATCACTTTACACTTTGAAGGTGTGAAGCGCATGCCAAGTAGAGCTACAGCACTTGCGAGTCTATCTAGTGCACGTTCAGCATGTTCCGTGCATTCGAACAAGCAGACAACGTCGTCTGCTTGATCTAGGTAACATAGCTTTCCACTATTTCCTAGTTTGACGCCTACATCCTGACGATTTTTGCAGCGTATTCTCCATTATTTCATCCATGACGAAGTTGAACAGGAATGGAGAAACGGGACATTCTTGCCAAACATCGCTGGTCGTTTCGAATGGACTAGATAGTTCCCTACAAAGCCTTACGCGGCCAGAAATGAGAGTACAATGATCTCAGTAGATTCACGAACTTTTGTGGCATGCATTTCCAGTGGAGTGCAAAGAATAGCACTGTCCGGTCAACCGAATGAAAAGCGCCTTTCAAGTCGAGGAAAACCATTGTTGTCGGTCGGCAGTGAGTGTGACGCATTTAAAGTAACTGACGAGGAGTAAAACCCTGATCGATGCATCCTCGACCTTGGCGGAATCCAGCCTGTTGTTGACGGGCGTTCCTCTCGCAAGCCGGTGTCAGACGGCGCAGCAAAATCGAGGCTAATGCACTGGTGACTATCACAAGGAAGCTAATCCCACGATGGTTACTACAGCCATTGTGTATTCCTTCCTTGAAAATGGGAACAATCAATGAATCACTCCATAGTGACGGAATACACTCCTCGTTTCAAATGGGCCTTTGTTCTGGTTGCCTTGTAAGCGGCCCACGAGCAGTGCCTACTATGAGGTTTGTAATGAGCTCACAGATCTCTACAAACAGTCAAGCGTTGAGATAGCCCATAGCGATTTCAAAAAGCGTGGGGACCCGTATGGACAAACTGCGGGGAATCTGTGGGCAATCACTACGATGTTTGGGCAGCGCTACCGAGGCTCATGGGGGCCATAATGGGCACGCCTATACTGCGGGGAGAAGATCTGGCAAACTGGTACCCCCTCTACGGCTTTTAACTGAAACTTTTTGTTACTCTATTAAATAAACCAATGCAAATTGCCCTTTTCCGTCGTTCAAAACCACTACTTTGCCTATTTTGTTTGAAGAGAATACAGTTAGAGAAAAATGAACGTAAATCATGCAAATTTACGAACTACACACTGTGGGTTATCTCAACGTCTCTCCACAACAACTTGGGCTATCCCCACGTTGTCTTGTCAATAGTAGCTGTGGGCAATGTATTGCTTGGGTAATGACCGTACCCGAGGACACGTGGTGATGCTACGAAGGATGCATTCCACCGGTTTGCCAGTCATCTTCCGAATATCGAGGAGTGACCAATCTCTGGAACGCTCTACCGGCAGACGTGGTGGACGAGTAAAACGAAAAAATATTCAAGAGGAAATTAGACAGCGCCCTGAAGGATTATAGGCAGAGCACTGACATCTAGCAGAATCAATATCGTACTATGAGATGAGGCTCATACGGGATTACCTAGATCAGCTACCTTTGATTTGGCATGGGACGTACAACGTCAATATCTGGGTGACATGCTACCATCCAGTGACGGCACGATAACCAAGAGTTTATCATGAAAGCAAGGACTGCATATATATATATATATATATATATATATATATATATATATATATATATATATATATCACACACTCGCATGATTTCAGACTGTGTGCCAAACAAAATATGGTACAATCGGGGAGGAAGGGATGGACAGTCCGAGTCCATGATTTGCTTGTGGGCGCAATACTTACAGGTTGCCAAAGCCAAAACAGGTGGTTTTCTTAGGGGTCTACAACCGGAGTCTTTAGCTATCCAAAGCTTAACCCACAAGGCAACGGAACGAAACGTGGGGTCCGCAACCCACTGGAATCCGGTGACTGGGTACGCAATTCATACGCCCTTCGGATGAGGCCAAACATCCTGGGTGCCCAGTGCACCTCTCCGCCACAGATGCCGGTGAGCAAACCGTTGTACGCCTCGTGCGACACCAATGGTTGTTTTGGAATTGGGGTTTAGCCATCTCCCCGAGACTGAGTATCAGTCAGCCAACCCGGTGGAAAGCGCCGGGCATTCGCTTTCGTCCTCTCACCACGCCACGAAAAGGCAGTGAGTAAGACTTCCTCAGCAAAGGCTGTATTAGACACACGGTCACTTGGGAGCATTTCAAGAGGCGTTCAGGACAAGCAGTCATCTAGGAGCCTGAGACACCCACCCCCGACCATACTGAGGCATTTGGAGGCCCGTAAGGTAACATTTGTCGGTGACAACGATTATTTGTAGCAGGTCGTAAGTGATTTTACTAACGCACCGCCACCCATGTTGAAAAGAACCGGAAGACGTTTGTTGTGACCGGCCGCTTTCCCACGCTTTCGTAATCGAATACATGACTCCAATTCCACTTCTGATGGGGGCCTAAGTGATACCACCCAAGGAATCGCAGTTGTTGACACAGGAGTAACTACACTAGTGCGCGGCCAGATAAACTGCTCTTTGAAGTATTCGGCCAAACGTTCGAGCCTTTGCTGTTTGCCATGAATGGGCTCTCCATTTCTATCGCAAATCATTTCGCTGTCCGGGATTCGGCGCCCACCGGTTTCGCGAATAAGTTTGAACAGTCTTTGACTGTTACCTGAAGCAGCTGCTATTTCCATTTCTTCGGCTACCTTAACCCACCAATTTTCGCGATCCTTCTTGAGGCTTTTCGTAACTTGGCTTTGTAGCTTTCTTCGTATCTTATTCATCGCCTCACCCTTCAAGAGCTGATTTATCTTACTCCGTTACATTGAGCGACTCTTGGGAAATCCAGTGTTTTTGATGGACATCGGATCTGGGACCGCAGGCGAAACCTGTTGCCACGTGCATCACTTGTTTGATATGGACCCAATGCTCATCTACATTACTGTTTGTCATAGATCCTAGCTGGTGTGCTAACTTCTGTTCATAACGGGTGCGTACTTCTGGATCACACAAACGTTGCACGGCTAACCGCGTTTGTGGTTTGCGACGATGACCATGGAGCTGGAGAGATAATCGCATGAAAACTAATGGATGGTCCGACTTTTTGTACGTGGACCAGTAAGATCCACAGTTCTGAACATAACTGTGCCACCGGTAGCTTACTGCGATATGATCAATCTAACTCAAAGTACCTGTAGAGTTAGAGCGACATGTCGCTGTGCGACGCGAGCTGTGTCGGAAACTGGTGCTGGACAGGAATAACCGGTTGTCTTCACAAAACTGGAGGAGCCCATCACCGTTATCTGTGTGCTGAGCGGGCAAAGCGCAGCGCTTACCTAAACAAGCTTCTGACACACTGAGTTTTCCACCATGTGCAATGAAATCATCAGCTAGCACTACGATGTCGAAACCTTTACTGCTGAGAACGAGGGTGTTGAGTTCATCATAGGACTCATTCTTCTACGTGTCAGACCTGCAGTCTGTTGGGGCGTATGCTGAGATCACAAACAAACTGCGATTAGCACAACTATCCTTCCAAACGCCGACTGGCCTATGGAGTCTCACAGCACACAAACGACTGTTAGCAGGGTTCCAGTCTAAGGAGGCAGCTTCAGCTTTGTAGTCAAGACTATTCCTACACCACGTTGACCCACAGCTCTAGCTGCTTCGTCTCCTGAGGTGTGCAGGAAATACCTCGACGAGACAGCAGGAGCAGTTAGTTGAATCACACTGCTCGAATCCTGCATACGCGTTCCATTCACGCTGCAAACAACGATCCTCAGAGAGTTCATTGTGAAGACTAGGCACGCTTGCTGACCGACCTGCATGTGTGTACGCACGTTAAAGGAGCCGAAATTCAGAGGCTGACGAGGCTTGGGAAAATGTGAGTTACCAGACAGAGGATTATTCCCGACACTATTTGACAGTGAATCGTTGCGAGCATCGGACTTGTTGTCAATGTGAGCATTATGGGTGGACAGAGGAAGCAAAGAGGAGTGGTTGGGGACAGAAGATAAAGGTTGAATAAAAGAGAGGGAACTCTGAACAGTAGCCCACTTACCACTACCCACCCCACTCGATGCAATGAGCAGCGCGGTCCTCATTATCCTGCGCGACGACCGATGCAGTATGGAATCCTTTTTATTCGTGCAGTTCATGGGAGATGTTGAACGGGTACTGACTGCTAGGGTTTCCAGCGGCAAAGTGGGAGAATGATTAGGGTCCTCAATTAAAACCTTTAGTTCCTTCACTGATTTTACCGACTGAGTTTCCAGCTCAAATCGACCCCCAATCTGAAGAACCAGCTCGGTCCACAGGACCAGTACGGCAACGCACCAGAAATTTCCCAATTCATGCATTGTGAGCTCCTTGAATCCCCCTGTGGTGCGACGACGAAAAGGTCAAGCCTTCTTCGATTAAATGGTATTTCTATCCTTTCTTATTGTTTTCGACTGAGGCTGTCACCAGGAGATAGCTACCAAAGCCACCGCGCTCAGTGCATGGCTAATGGTTATCTGAACTGAACTGGAAAAAACGGAAAACAAAAAATTTCCGGCCACTGTGCCCCAGTCAAAAGAATGAACAAGGTCCTTGTTGCTGGCTGATATCAGCTGGTAGTCAGTCATCAATAGGGCCACGGGTTACAAAGGTCACGAAATCAGACGAAAGGTTATAAGTGAATACATAAAATGGGTGGGGTAGGGTGGGCGATGGCTTAATACAGAGAAGAGACTGAGAGCTACAAAATGGAGAAGGAAAAGTAAGAAAGCAGGCAAGACGGTATAAGATATATGGTGGCCATGCGTTCTCCGCTTTCACCAAACACATCTCGTTTCCTGTCTAGCTTCCTTTGGAAAGCCACCGCCGACGAAACATCAGTGGCGTCGCCGGACAATTTATTCCAATCATCAACCACCCAGACTGTGGAAAAGTTGGTCCTCATTCAGGTTCTTACTCTCTCTTTTAGCAAATTTAGACTATCCGCTGGAATAGCTGAGTTGGGATTATCTCAGAATTGAGTCGGGACCACCACTTACGTTGACAATGCCTTTTATTCCTTATAAAGTTTTAACTAAGTCATCCCTACGTCTCCTACGCTCCAAGGAGAGCAGCTTCACCCGTTCTAGACGCTGATTATGACCGATTCCTCTTAGATATGCGATTCACCTTGTGAAGCGACGCTGTGCTTGCTCTGTGGCCTTAATGTCCCTAAGCATTTACGGCCGTTGTGCCCGAACCCAATACTCTAGGTGGAGGGGGACGAACACTTTGTAGAGTGGTGCGACAATCTCAGGCTTCCTAGTCGTTAAGCCCGTTTAAGCGGCCGGAGAGCTCTAGAGGCTTTCCGTGCAGCAGTACGACACTTTACTTAGTTTGAAGTTGCCGATGACCACGACACCTTGGTCCTTAAACTTATCCACCTGGGGAGTCACAACCCCTTGTCCCGGTGACCCTAACTGCCTCATGGACATCGGCTCTCTAATGCATAGTAAATGCAGACACTTACTCGCATCCAGCGGCAGGTCCTACTGTGTATCCCACCGATGAATCATATCGAGGTCCCGCTGGATGGAGTTGTCTGATACGGACGCAACCAGCTTCGCATCGACCGCAAAGGTGAAGGTGGGTTTTCCTAATCCTACGGCAAGGTCATTTATAGATACAAGAAGTAGAAGAGGCCCCTGTACCGATCCCTGGTTTCAGTTTCAGTTTATTCAACCAATAATCTCACACTTCTGTGCTCTGGTTTCGATTGCCACCTCCCGACATCGTCCAGTAAATGGCGAAAAGAATAGAAGCATACTGATAAAGGTCCAAAAATTCAAAGTACCAATGGGAAATCAAGACGACAAGGGAAGAATCCGAATGCAACTACGCCATTGACCGCGACACCTAGCCATATCACTTAATGTCTCCAACCATTTGGTAGGCGGGTCACGTGGACCCCAACCCGGAAGTCTAACACGTCCTATTCGGTCAAATCCACTGGTCAAGATTTTCATACTCCTCTACCATGTCATGGGCCGACCACCTTGATCTACCTTCCAATCACCACCTGCCTCAGGGAACAGCGTACGCTGAGGAAGTCTATCGGTGGACATGTAAAACACAAGTCCCAACCACCTTAACCTGCTTAGATTCAGTACTTGATCTAGAGACTGACCTCTGGCCTCCAACACCTTACGCCAAACCTCAGCACTGCTTATACGGTGTTCCCACCGTACTCGGGCAATGCTACGGAGACATCGGTGTTCGGACACCGACAGTCTTCACCTATCTTCCACCCTCAAAGGCCATGCTTCGGAACCGTATAAAAGAACGGACCTAACCACCGCAGTGTACACTTTACCCTTAACAGACAATCGGATGTCACGCCGGCGCCACAGATGATGGACGTTGGAAAAAGCCAAACGCGTACTCTGCATACGCGATGACATTTCATCCGATATCTGTCCACCTGGTGAGATGTAACTGCCTAGGTAACTAGATTTATTCACTTTAGCTAGTTTCCCCTGTCAACACGAGGTTTGGTGTTGAGCCAACCCAGTCCTGCAGCAACATTTTACACTTTGAAGGTGCAAAATGCCCTCAAACATCCCTACACTGTTGTTGAGGCTATCCGAAAAACCTTGCAACTTACGTGGATTTTCAATCAGAAAAAGAATATCGTCCGCATATTCCAAATCAGACAGTTTACTGCCTGTGGTACATTATCCCTTGTCTCGTCAGTTGTGCATTTATTATGCCTTTTCTGTCCCATAAATTCACCACATGCCCTTTGTGAATTTCAGCTTTCATGTCGCATGTATTTGTCGAATGAAGCTTTCTCACATCCTTTCGGACGCTCCGGCTCACTTGCGTACTATAACAACTTATTCGATAAATACAATTAATGGATCGTATCGTGCTTCCTGAACGATTCAACGCTGACCCTGGTTCGTTTACCACCTCCAAGCAATAGATTCACTGGTGTAAAACATCCTCTAGCTTTGTGACCCGTCGATAATCTACAGCCCAACAAACTGGATATTCTAATCAACTATATATCTTCTTCGGTTTATGACTACATAGTTGATTGCAATATTTTTTACTCCGCCACCGAGACCCTCAAAGCCACATACGTGAAACGGAAGAATGAAATCTATTCTCGTCACGTCCTTGCTACTTGCAAACAAGAAACAAGTCAAAGCCTGGATGAGCATATGCAGAAGCTGAAGTCTTTGGCCAGCGACTGCAACTTCAAGGCTGTTACTGACGAAACGCACATGGATTACACTATCCGAGATGCCTTTATAGCTGGCTTACAATCACCCAGTATCCATCAACGACTGTTGCAGAACGATTCCCTTACCGTGCAGGCCGCTTTTGATCAGGATCGTTCGCTAGATATGGCGTTCAAAAATTCTCAGTTGTATCAAACAAATTTATCATTAAACGCCTGTGTAAAAGACTCTGAGCAAACAAGTTCAACTCGAAACTCTCCCGAAAAACGAGGACAATATACAGCTTCAGCCTCAAATTTCAAGTGCTACTTTTGTGGGCTAGACTGTCATCCTCGATTCAGGTGTCCAGCACGGGATGCAGTGTGCAAAAACTGTGGATAGAAAGGTAATTTTTCGAAACGTCTGTCACTCCAAAACCTTCTCAAAGGCGTGTTCTGCGGCCACTGAGACTCATCTATCCTCTGTCACCGTAGCGGCAGCAACACAATGTCTAGTTGATGTCACCACTGAGGTAGTCGTCAACGATGTCTCATTGAAAGCTCGCATCGATACCGGAAGCTCAGAGAGTTACATCGCGGCTTCGGTTATCGAGAAGTACAAATGGAAAATGGGACATTCTTGTAACCAAATAGGAATGGTCAACACTAATCTAATTAGTCACATTCTCAGTCACTTTTCTGTCAATCTGAAGTACAAGGACCAGCAGTATCCTCAAATCGAACTACCCGTTCTTTCTCCTCTCTGCTCAGACGTTCTCTTGGGCCACGACTTCCTCCGACTTCACCAGGCTGTTCGAATTCCTTTTCGAGGAGACAAATCTATACTAGTAGTCTGTGGCTTGACTGCTGCTCACATACGCGCTCCTCCCTTATTCACTGACTCCACTGTTAACTTCAGACCGATTGCTACTAAATCTCGACGTCATCCTACCTCAGACGAATCGTTTATTTCAGCGGAAGTTCAAAAGCATCTCAGAGGCAAGATCATCCAGCCTTCCAATTCCCCTTGGCGGACTCAGGTCCTGATTACTATGAATGAACAGCGCAAAAGACGGATGGTCACTGACTACAGCCAAACTATCAATCGATATACCATGCCGAGGATCGACAGCATGATTGAGAAGATCGCGAAGTACTTCTTGTTCAGCACACTGGGTTTGAAAAGCCCTTATCACCAGATCGCGATCAGAGACGAGGGAAAGGTCTATACAGCGGTCGAAGCATGTGGAGGTCTTTACCAATTCTGTCGCATTCCGTTCGGAGTGACTAACGCAGTAGCATGCTTCCAACGAGTAGTCGATGAAATAATTCAAACCGAAAAACTAAAGGCAACTTCCGCATATGTCGACAACTCCACTGTCTGTGGGAATACCAAAGAAGAACACGAAGACAATCTAAATAAACTGTTTCGGGTTGCCAAAAGGTACAACCTTACCTCCAATGAAAACAACAGCATGATCGGTGTCAGCCAAAAACGTCTCTTGGGATATGTAATTTCCAGGGGATCTATCAGACCGCATTTCGACCGTCTTCAACCCCTGCGAAGCCTGACACCGCCCACAAGAAACTTAAAGTCTCAGCGACGCGTGGTAGGACTGTTTTCGTACGATTCAAAATGGATATCTCACTTTTCCGACAAGATATATCCTATGATCAATAACAATAGTTTTCCTCTGCCGGCCGAAGTTTGCATTTTTTGAGGGTCTAAAGAGAAAAGTCGAGGATTCCATGATCGTTACAGTCGATAACACTCCTTCTTTCGTCGTGGAAACGGACGCCTCAGATGTTGCTATTGCCACCACTCTAACCCAGAATGGACAACCGGTTGGGTTCTTCTCCAGGACCCTAACAGACCATGAACGACATCACCCTGCGGTGGAAAAGGAAACCTGTGCCATCGTGGAAGTTATTAGGAAATGGAGACACTATTTAATGGGAACTCGATTTAAGCTCCTTACAGATCAAAAACCTGTTGCATTCATGTTTGATATATCACACCAAAGAGAGATTAAAAACGACGAAATTCAACGTTGGGGAATCGAACTTTCAAGCTTCAGTTTCGACATACAGTATTGTCGAGGAGAACAGAACGTGACAGCGGACGCCTTGTCCAGTCTAAATTGCATTGCGTCACTGGCGGCCTCTAACCTGCACGAAATCCATTGTACAATATGCCATCCCGGCGTCACCAGAATGCTCCACTTCGTTCGCTCAAGAAACTTGTCATTCTCCACATATGAAATCAAAGCAACAACCACCGAATATGCATGAATTAAAATCCCAATTCTTCAAACAGTCACTAGGACGAGTAATCAGTGCCACAAAGCCTTTTGAAAGACTCAGCATGGGTTTCAAAGGCCCACTTTTCTCAGTTTCACACAACAAGTATCTCCTCACAATCAACGATGAGTATTCCCGCTTTCCTTTCGCATTTGCTTGTCCGAACACATCCACATCTGTGGTTATTAACTGTCTCTGCCAACTACGTTCACTGTTCGGTATGTTATCCTACATTTACACCAATCGCGGGTCTTCGTTCATGTCGGAGAAATTAAGCAATTTCCTTCACAACAAAGGCATAGCGACCATTAGAACCACGCCTTATAATCCTTAAGACAATGGACAAGTGGAGAGACAGAAGGGTACTCTATGGAAAACAATCACAGCCCTCAAACCCAAAAATCTAGAAATTTCTCAGTAGGAAAGAGTCCTCGATGCTCTTCATTGTATTCGATCCTTCTTGTGCGCGGCCGCCAATGCTACACCGCATGAGCTTTTCTTCTCGTACTTCTGTAAATCGACGTCCGGCGTGCCATTATCAAACTGGCTATCCACTGCCGGACCGGCATTCATGCGCAGAAATGTCAGAACATCCAAATATGACCCACTGGTTTATGAACTGGAGTTAATCCATTGTAATCCCACGTGAACTCGCGTTTGTCTCGCTGATGGCCGTGAAGAAACAGTTCTCATTCATCAACTAGCTCCAGCACCCACTCCACAAACGTCACCTTCCATTTCACGTAGAAGCCCTACCAACGATACGCCGAATGTAATCACACAGACAAATCCACGAAACGAATCATACCTACCTTTCATTACTCAGGTATTTTCATTTCCCCTAGACACTCGTACGAATTCATTATCTTTATACGAACAGCAACAGCCAATTCGTCCTTGCAATCTTTGTAATAAGGAAGCTTGAATAAATCAGTTATATGCATCGTAACCTTTACTGCACCAATGAAAAACTAGCAGGGAAGAATGTGGTATGTTACTCCTTGTCTGGTCAGTTGTGCATTTGATACGTCTTTTTTGTTCCATAAATTCACCACATGTTCTCTATAAATTTCAGCTCTCAAGCCTCATGTATTTGTCGAATAAATCCTAGTATCTAGACCTCCTACCTTCTCATTTTCTCTCGGACGCTCCGGCTCAATCGCGTACCACAACATTGCATGAGCAAAGATCAACACCGCTATTCTCACACGAGGATAAGGTTATCTCAATAATCAGTTCAATCATTAATTTCAAGAGGAAGGGTGAAAGAGGGCAACCCTAACGAACGCTAATTTCCGTGGTGAACTCGGGGGAAAGATCCCCATAAGCACCAACACGGCTCCGAATGTTAGCATACAAACATTGGAAAATAAAAAATTCTCCGGCACACTTCCCATGTCTCCATTCCTGTTCAACTTCGTCATGGATGAAATAATGGAGAATACGCTGCAAAAATCGTCAGGATGTAGGCGTCAAACTAGGAAATAGTGGAAAGCTATGTGACCTAGATCACGCAGACGACGTTGTCTGCTTGTTCGAATGCACGGAACATGCTGAACGTGCACTAGATAGACTCGCAAGTGCTGTAGCTCTACTTGGCATGCGCTTCACACCTTCAAAGTGTAAAGTGATGTTGCAAGACTGGACGTCAATGATTCCGAGCTTGATGCTCGATGGGGAGGTGCTGGTTGGCAATTGTCGACCACTTCACTTATGTCGGCAGCAGCGTAAAGATGGATGGGAGCACAGTAGTAGAGGTGAGCACGCGGATATCCAAGGCTCGAGTGGCATACGCCAGACTGAAGCACTTGTGGTGCCGACCTGACATTTCACTGAAGTTGAAAGGTCGTGTATACTGTGCCGCGGTGCGTTCAGTTTTATTGTAGGGTTGCGAGACTCGGGATCTGTGTGCTGAAGATATTCGTCGTCTTGAGGTTTTCGACCACCGATGTTTACGTAGTATCGCTAAGATTGGGTGGAATAGCCGAGTAAGCAAAATGAGGTCAGAAAGCGAGTATTAGGTAATAATTCGGAGAACGTTTTGTCACAGCGTATCCAACTTAGTAGACTTCGTTGGTTAGGGCATGTGTTACGTATGTCAAACACACGTCTACCGTACCGTATCCTATTCTCGGTTCCTCCTAGGGAGTGGAAGAGACCACGTGGAGGTCAACAGATGACATAGCAGTGAGAAATGAGAAATTGTACAGCAGACTTAGGAAAAGTAGGTGCTTCATGTCTTCGTGGTTGGGGTCCAAAAGATCCGTCTACCAGTTGGCTGGAGACACTGAAGGATATGGCTGTGAACCGCGAACGGTGGCGATCATGTTGTCACTTTCTATCGAATCAGAATGACTAATTGATGTTTGTTTGTACAGTTAGACTGTATTTCGTGTGTTGGCTACTAGAGCATTCTTTCCTTCTCCCACCCATGTAGGTCCACTCCCTGTCCATCTTGTATATTCATACTTTCTAATTCCATGTGCTAGATGGTGAGAAAGGCAGTGGTCAGTGGGGCTTTCCCTACTGTTTAACGCTGTACGATGATGATGATGATGAGCTGGCACACTCTTCAATGAGGCAGTGCCAGAGAACTGTGCGGCCAGTAAGTCGAATGCCACTTTTAGATCAAGAAAGACTGAGATTGTGGGCCTACAGAAGATGTGTCTGTGCTCTAAGGTTTACCGAATAGTAAAGATATGATCGATATAACCCCGACCGGGCCTGAAACCGGCTCGATCCTCACGCGCATACATTTCGCGGACAGTGGATAATCGGTGGAGAATAACACCAGTGAGCAGTTTAGACGTGATATTCACCAAGCTAATACCTTCCCGGTTTTCACAAGAGGACCTGTCATCTTTCTTGTAAATCGGAACAATCACCGATTAACACCATTCTTCGGGAATCTGCTCACTATACCAAACAATACGGAGTTTTGTTAACTCAGAAACCAAAGCTTCGCTTCTACCCTTGAAAAAAGATGGAGACGACCCATCCGGTCCAGCGGCTTTGTACCTTTTCAAGTAACTCATCTCCCGCATAATCTCCATCTCTGATGGAGGACCGATATCCACCTGCATCGTTCTGCTGGCAAGCATATTTGGAAGGTCCACCGCTGAAGTGGACCAATTAAACTGTTTCCTAAAGTGGTCAGCCCAACGCTCCAGACGACGTCCCCGAGAGTGAATCAGTGAACCGTTGGATTCCTTAATTAACTCACTTACACTGGGCTTTGGTGGACCGGTATCTCTAATAGAGCGGAAAAGGTTGCAAACATTGCCAACGGACGCAGCCTTTTCCATTTCCCTACATTTCGCAATTCACCACTGCTCACAGTCATTTCTCAGGCTCCTAGTCAGTTGGGGTCTCAGGGATTTGTGCACTTCATTAAATGTGGCATCCGGAGGGACGGATTTGCGATCATCCAACAGACCAACTGATGTCGAAGATATCCATCGTTTGTGAAATCGACTGGAATCAGAGTTCTAGGTGACATTCGAAGCGGCATACAAGGCTTCCTTGATCTGTTTCCAACGCTCATTTGGGTCCTGAACATCTGGCTACATCAACAACTGTGTAGACAGCTCCATCTGGAAACTGTGTTGCTGGTTTTCGTCTAAAAGTAACTGCGCGGGACGAGTGGCGTTTACTTTGGTAAGACCACGGATGAGACGTAAACGGAAGCGAGCACGTACAAAGGCGTGATCTGAGTCCACAGGCGTAGACCAAAATGAACGACAGCCTTTAATTGATCCACACCAGTGGTGGCCAATCATCATATGGTCAATCTGATCCTAACGTTGCGAAGACGAAGGAGGACGCCATGTGAGTCTCTGCCGTTTCTTATGGCAGAAGTTCGTACTCACCAGAAACAATCCGTGGTCAGAACACAGATGAATGACACGATCGTCGTTATCGGTACGACCGGCTAAGATAGCAAATAGGCCTCCAATGTGCCTTTCGGAATCTTCCAAACGGCCAACTTGGGCGTTGAAATCCCCAGCAATGACCACCACGTCCCTTGGACGTGCGCTTCGAAGCAGCTGAGACAAATCCTGATAGAATTCGTCCTTGGTATCAAAGGAAATGGTCAGTCGGCGCATACACACACGTTGTTGACACGGAAACAACCGTCCAACCTAACTGCACACAACTGACTGCTGACTGAAATCCAGTCTAGCAGTGCACGCTCAGCTTCCATGCTCAAAGCAATCCCAACGCCAACCTGAACACGAGCTCTAGACACCGAATCACCCGACACGCGAAGAGTGAAGTGAAAGACTAAGGCAGAGAGTTATCACAAGAGTGGGGTCTTGTATGCGTGTTTCGGAGACAGCATACATCTATTTTAAAGGTTTCAAGTGTTTTAGATAGGGCAGCGTAATGCCCTATCTGACACAGTGTGCGGACGTTAAAGGCAGCCAAGTGAGGTGAACATTCAAACTTAAAGAGTGCATCCGATTTATTCCCAACTTCTGAACTACTGCTTTCATCACAGCCGAAATCACCCGTGGCGTTTTGCATCGACCTTAAATTAAAAGAGGGAAAAATGGTAAAGCCCTTTACAGGAAAGACACTGGAGGTTTCTGGGCGAATCATACTTCGCGGCTGCCCACACGGCAGAATGGGTTTTTCTTTGGGAACCCTAACCGGAGCCCTTGACTCAAAAGTCTGACCCACAAGGCAATGGGGCGTTAACTCAGTACGAGAACGTGACTAAAGAACCAGTGGAAGAGCTTCTTCTGGTCTGTCACGTGAGACCTTTTTACTGCATGCATTTTGTCTTGTCTTCGCTGGTGCTTCGTTATCGATCCGCTTTTCGGATTCAGTCCATAGCCCCTTGCACCCAATGAAGCAAGCGGAATGTGGACGGGGCAGCATCCTTTCGGCTCGGGGCTACCCAACTTAAGCGGACGACAGCTGCCCAGTGAAGTGTGTTGACTTCTTCCACCGTCGAGAGAAACCCCAGGGACTCCACTCCTACGTCCATCTAGTGGAGGTTTTTAGACCGGTAAACTGTCTCTCTGTGGTTATTCGCTGCAGGGTCCTCTCCAGGGGCATAGTGGTTAGAACCAGATGTTGCCCACCAACTGGTTCTGAGAATGGACCTCGTCTGGCCTCTACCCATAGACCTGTCAGGCATGACTGCGTCTCCGGCTTAAGGAAGCCATCCCGCATGGCTCTTTGAGTCTTGGAGGCACGCAAGTCATCACACCACGCCAAGGTGCAGTCTCGTTGTGATGGACCGACCCCTGGGGTACGCCTCTGCACAGACAACCCGTGAGACATTCTACAACTCTAACTTATCTCCGAGCAACCACGTCAAGGAAACCCAACAGGCTTTTCAAGCATGAACTACTTTAGCGAGACCGATTTGACTGGTCATCACCAAGGTATTTGCCGCCAGGTGAGCCACTACCCTGTCCCTCAAAATTCTCTCTATAACCTTCAAAACTACCGAAGTCAGGCTGACCGGGAGATATTTGGAGCAATTTTCTCTGTCACCACACTTATAGATTGGACAAACTGGATTTCGGCCAGTTCTCCGGGATGACCTCCCCCATCATAGATGCCCTGAAGAGAGCGGTCAAGGGCCGCCTCTCCATATTACAAAACTGTAGATGTCCCCTCTTGGTAAGTTAACACCTTAAGCCCAAAGGGTGAGTCAGGTTCCCAAAATGGCGTAAGATGCCAGTAAATAACAGGCCAAAGTTAACGTAATTCAAAAGAACAAAAATTAGGGAACTCATGGAACATCAAGTTCAATTAGTATTTCGAAGTACAACCTGAAGAGCGTCCGATTCCTAGTGAGTAGCAGTCAACGAGGGCGGAGGTACTAGAGGGGAAAGCCAAGGAAACCAGCTGAGCTGAAGTAGTTGTAAGACCATTCCGGATCATTGCTAAGCCGACCCAGAGAGAAGAAACGTCCGCTGTATATGTTGAGCTCGACACCGAGTTGACGGGTGGGAACCAAACAACCACGAGATCCAGTGCTTTATTTCATATTCAAGATGCAGCTCTGCAAACACCTACAGATGCATAAAACGAGGCATCACCTAGGAATTGCGTCCCAGGGTACCATAGACGTGAAATTCGCAGTTGAGTCAGTAGCGCCGACCCGGGCACCCTCAATCTGGTACGCAAACGCCTGCAGCCTCTCGAGAAAGCGGGGAGAGCTGACGACTAGGATCACAGAGTTTGACCCATGTAGGTCCAGTCCCTGTCCATCTTGTATATTCATACTTTCTAATTCAGCGTGCAATATGAGAAAGGCAGTGGTCAGTGGAGCATGCCCTACTGTTTAACGCTGTAGGATGATGATGATGATGATGACGATGACAGAGTTTGACGTCGTTGCATTGACGAAAAGGTTCCAAGGATTTGGTGCCTACAGACAACATAGAATAGACGGAAGACAAGCGGGGAGTAGCACTACTAACATGGACCGACACAGGCCACTGGGAGGCCCCGCTCAAACTAGTCCCCGGTGATCTGCAGGCCAAATCCTGCGTTATCTGGATTGAAATGAAGACAGTCCGCATTACCCGCATTTACAGGGCACAGCTAGCGATAGAGGAGGAAGACGTTGAGTTTCTTCAAATGTTAGACAAAGGAATTCGCCTTATGAGGGGTCTTAAACTGCAGAAATCAACTGGTAAAACGAGATCGCACCAAGGGGATTGATGAGCGACAACCTTCTGCAATGGGTCTAATTGCATGCACTTACGCAACACGTGACGCAGGCTCCCAGCCACACAGGTGGGCAACACCCGTCCGTCCTTGGCTTACTAATAACGCGGTACCAACAGGATATTAAGGAAACTAAGTTGGAAGTCACCATCGTACAGCGTTAAACAGTAGGGAAAGCCCCACTGACCACTGCCTTTCTCACCATCTAGCACATGGAATTAGAAAGTATGAATATACAAGATGGACAGGGAGTGGACCTACATGGGTGGGAGAAGGAAAGAATGCTCTAGTAGCCAACACACGAAATACAGTCTAACTGTACAAACAAACATCAATTAGTCATTCTGATTCGATAGAAAGTGACAACATGATCGCCACCGTTCGCGGTTCACAGCCATATCCTTCAGTGTCTCCAGCCAACTGGTAGACGGATCTTTTGGACCCCAACCACGAAGACATGAAGCACCTACTTTTCCTAAGTCTGCTGTACAATTTCTCATTTCTCACTGCTATGTCATCTGTTGACCTCCACGTGGTCTCTTCCACTCCCTAGGAGGAACCGAGAATAGGATACGGTACGGTAGACGTGTGTTTGACATACGTAACACATGCCCTAACCAACGAAGTCTACTAAGTTGGATACGCTGTGACAAAACGTTCTCCGAATTATTACCTAATACTCGCTTTCTGACCTCATTTTGCTTACTCGGCTATTCCACCCAATCTTAGCGATACTACGTAAACATCGGTGGTCGAAAACCTCAAGACGACGAATATCTTCAGCACACAGATCCCGAGTCTCGCAACCCTACAATAAAACTGAACGCACCGCGGCACAGTATACACGACCTTTCAACTTCAGTGAAATGTCAGGTCGGCACCACAAGTGCTTCAGTCTGGCGTATGCCACTCGAGCCTTGGATATCCGCGTGCTCACCTCTACTACTGTGCTCCCATCCATCTTTACGCTGCTGCCGACATAAGTGAAGTGGTCGACAATTGCCAACCAGCACCTCCCCATCGAGCATCAAGCTCGGAATCATTGACGTCCAGTCTTGCAACATCACTTTACACTTTGAAGGTGTGAAGCGCATGCCAAGTAGAGCTACAGCACTTGCGAGTCTATCTAGTGCACGTTCAGCATGTTCCGTGCATTCGAACAAGCAGACAACGTCGTCTGCGTGATCTAGGTCACATAGCTTTCCACTATTTCCTAGTTTGACGCCTACATCCTGACGATTTTTGCAGCGTATTCTCCATTATTTCATCCATGACGAAGTTGAACAGGAATGGATGCATGGGACATCTCTGTGGAACGTCGCTGGTAGTTTCGAACCGACCGGATAGTTCACCGTAAACCCTTAAACAGCCAGAAGTATGAGAATGTAATGATCTCAGTAGGTTCACGAACTTCTGGGGCATACCTTCTCGTTGTAGAGCACTGAAAACCGCTGTTCGAATAACTGAACCGAAGGTGCCTTTCAGGTCTGAGAAAACCATTATTGTCGGTCGACGGTGCGTGTGACGCGTTCCAAGTAGTTGGCGAAGAGTAAAAATCTGGTCGATGCATACATATCAAGTACGCAGCAGAGGTGTGCAGCGCGACGATCTTCTCTAACGAATCTCTGGCTGTTTCCTGATGAGATAGCTGTTATGTCTTCCACAACAATCTCCGAGGGTTACAACCTCCCAGTGAGCCAAACGCACCATAGAAGCCCAAGTGTCACCTGGACACGTAACAGCACAACGACCTTCGTCGGATAGCAAAATTTCAGTTCAGTTCAGTTCAGTTCAGTTCAGTTGTTCAGTTCAGTTCAGTTCAGTCTGCACAGGACAGGTAATGGCCACGGCCAATCGAGCGTCCAGAATTCCTTCGATGGTATGCACACCAGTTATGCACCCACCACTGCCGAGTGTATTTCGTCGAATGCCCGCTAAAAATGAGAGGGAAACGGAAAACCTCATCGCACATCAACTGCGAGAGACATTATGCATCGTGAGCGTTCACTGAGACAGTATGCAATGAGGGAAAAAGTCTGCTAAAACATACTTCAGAAGGACCACAGTGCTTCCCGTCATCCATCTAGTTGATATTCTTAAGGCTCACTACAAGGAAAGATCTCGTACCACTTGCGATCAAGGGCACATTTGAAGGATTGGACTGTCTGCAGATCTACCATTTCACCAGGCAGACCGTTCCAACTGTTCACAACCCTGTTGCTGAAGAAGTGCGACCTTGCCATCAACCTAGATCTGGCTTTTATCAACTTCTTTTCGTGTCCCCTTGTTCTGGAGTCTACGGCCAATTGGAATAGACTATCTGGTCTGAGGCCAGAAAAGCCCTTCATTACCTTGAACGTTTCTATGAGATCTCCTCGACTTCTCCTCCTTTCCAACGAGAAGAGATTCAGGTCACAGAGTCTCTGCTCGTAAGTCTTACCCCTTTGCCCTTCAACCATCCGCGTGGCGAGACGTTGGACTTTCTCTAGGCAGGCGGCGTCCTTTTTGTAGAAGGGTGACCAAGCCTGCACACTGCCTTCTAAGTGAGGTCGTACTATAGCCATGTAAATAGGTACGAATACCTCCGGCTTCCGGCAAGACAAAGCCGATCGCAGTCTAAAGAGCTCCCCACGAGCCTTATGCGCAGCCGCGTTGCACTGCTCCGACCATTTGAAGTCACTTTTCATGATGATCCCCAGGTCTTTAACCCTACTGGCTGCCTCTACGGTGAACAGCCCTTGATCATGAGCGACAGTTAGGCTCTCTGTTGCCCTTGACAACAAATGGCTTTTTTGAGCGTTTAGAGGTAAGTCCCATTTGTATGCCCAGTTTAGGACGGTGCCTATTTCCCTGCCCAAGTCCGCCCTACCCTTAGATCCAACAATCTTCACATCATCCGCAAAAATAAAGCTGGGCGATTGAAGAGTGGAAGTTAGGTCATTAATAAATAACAAGAATAGGACCGGGCCTAGGACGGATCCCTGAGGTACACCACTGGTGACGTTCACCAAACTGGAGCACCTGTCCCCCACTTTGACATAAAGCGTCCTGTGGGAGAGGAAGTCCTCCAGCCACCTATATACTGGCCCACCTATCCCGAAAGTCTCCATCTTGCATAGCAAAAGACGATGATTAACGGAGTCGAACGCCTTGCTAAAGTCGAGGTAACATACCTCAACATGCTTACCTTCGTCCAGTCGTCGAGTTACTTCATCTAAGAAGCACAGGAGATTGGTCAGGCAAGATCTATTTTTCAGGAATCCATGCTGCGCCGGGCTTAGCATGGAGTGCTGCAGTAAGTGCTGGCAGATATGGGCACGGATGATCTTCTCGAGAACTTTACAGAGAATGCTAGTTAGGCTTACCGGCCTGTAGTTCTGCACATCCGACTTAGGCCCACTCTTATGTATTGCCACGACTGCCGCGACTTTCCAGTCCTGAGGCAGCTTTCCCTGGTCCAACGTGGATCTATACAATCTGCATACCGATGGAGCTATGATATCCGCCAACGGCTTGATGATAGCTGGATGAATGCCATCTGGGCCCGCTGACTTGTGGCTGTTTAACTCCTGTAGGTACTTACGCACGCATTCCTCTGAAAGATCTAGCTCGTTTAACTGAGGAGGATGTATCAGCGCCAGATCTACTAGTACCCCACTATCTATCCTATGTACACTACGAAAGTATTCCCCCAGGGCGTCTGCTTTGCCCTGGTCGTCAGTGACAATACCATATTCTCTAGTGGATAGCGGACCTACGGCATTTCTTGTTGAGCCTTTAGATTGTACATAGCTGTAGAACTTCTTCGGCTGTTGTCTTACAGACTGGGCCAATTTCAGCTCAAATTCCCGTTTAGAAGTTCTCAAAAGGCTTACAGTCTCGTTTCTCAGCTTCGTATAGCGATTCCAGGCTAGCTGGCTGCCGGAAGCTTTGTACTGGTTCCAATAGCGGTTTCTACGTCTGATGGCCTTGGCTATTGCAGCCTTCCACCACATGGGCTTGCCCTCCCCACTCCTTCGTTTTAGGGGTGCGAACTCTTCCTGTAGGGCAGTCAGGGATCCTTTTATGGCCTGCCAGCGCTCCTCCACAGTAGCCTCCTCTGGTGCGTCCCAGGTCAAACCCATCGCCCTATTACGAAGCCTATCTATGTCCATACTACCGAAATTCCTAATCAGCCTTGAGGGTACCTTCGGTTGCCGCATGCATAGAACTATTTTGACACACACGTGGTCACTCTTTCCCAGCGGTGCATAATAATGCAGTCCAGCCACATCGTTGGGGAAGTTCGTTATAGCTAGATCCAGCAGGGATGGAACGCATCCAGTCCTATATCTGGTATTCTCCCTAATATGCTGATGCAACGCATTGTCATGCAGCCATTCTAAGTAGCTTTGCTCCTCCGATCCCGGCACGCAGACCTCAGCCACCCAGTCGATGTGCGGAAGATTGAAGTCACCCACTATGAGGGTCTTTTGTGCGTCCTTAACTAGTTCAGTCAAAGTCCGCAGCAAGCAAACGTCCTCTTCGTGGTTTGTGCTTGGTGCCCTGTAGACACAGACGACGTTAACCCTTCTGCCTGGAAGGATGATCGTAACGGCGCATAGCTGGATATTGCGAGTGCACATCTTGGTCTGGGACTCAAGGTGGTTTGCACCTGACCTAACGAGGATGGCTACTCCACCACCAAGGCAATCTTGTTCCCGATCCTGCCTGTAGGCTGCAAAACTGTTACTTATTAGGCCTGGCACATGGTCTTCTTCAGAAAGCCACGTTTCCGTGACGGCAACTATTGATGCTTTCTGTTCGTCAGCGGTTTTGGCAAGTTCCGCCCATTTGTTTCTAATACTACACGCGTTAGTATATAACACCACCGCGTTTGCTCCGTCGCCTAGGTGTCTATTTTCATTCATTCCTGACTGTTTCTCAGGCGCAACGCCTGAGATGATGGCACGTTTTTTGCTTCCGATGTCCCCACTGGGGTGCATGAAGCCGGCTGATGGTCCAGAATTTCTGACGACTCCCAATCCATCTCTATAGGAGTGGCCACAACATCCAGCCTGGCAGGGATCAGGCTGTCATCTATCTTCGGGCAGCACTGCCAATTTTCGTCTTCCAGCGCATCTTCGATTACAACTATTAGCGACCCCGCACGTGGCTTCTTTACTATTGCCGGGGTCGGGGCCTGAGAGCCGAGTACGGCATTCCGCTGAACTTTTGGGTTTCTCACCAGCGCCCTGGCTGGTCGAGCAAGGATACCTCTTGGGGCTAGACCACCAGGCCTTACCCTATGTTCGTCCGGCACTATCTGGTATCTGCCCTTTGTAATCTGAGCTACCACCGCTGCCCTCGCCAGCAGTCTATCCCGGGTAGCCTCATCAGCGAACTCCACCAGTATTGGTCTCGCACGAAGTTCGCCTTTGTTCCCCAGTGGTGACTTCCATGTCCCCACTCTGTGCACCCTTCTTAGAGTAGGAGGGTACGGAACACCTGCGATTCGCAGTATGTCGCAGACCCTCCTCCTGTCAATGTCCCTCCTGGCCTTCGATTCCCTTATAAAGGGTTCTTCCTGGTTTAGGATCAGAAGCCTGTGGCTTGAGACCCTGCCCATCGACAAGACCTGCCTCTGCAGGTCCTTCACCTTGTTTTCTAATACCAGAAGAGCAGGGTCATCCACCCTAGCCAACCCATCTTTCGCTCTATTACAGTCTCCCTTCTTTTTGACCTGCCTCTCCCTTCTCGGCTTCTGCTCCGTCCACTGGCCCTCGTCGGTCTGCTTCAAAGGAGTGGAGGCAACGACCGCCTGGCAAGCCTTCGGAACTGGTTCATTCGCTCGGATGATCGTCCTCTCGGGTGTTGATACTACTTCCGCAAACGACTTACTACAACCTGCTTGCGGTGGTTTGGGGCTTACAATCGAGGTACTACTTGATGGACGTTGGTCCTGCAGTTTAAAGGCCAGACTGGCCGCCTCCTTGCAGGGGGCACAGACCCATTCAGCCCATGGGTTCTGTTTATAAAGGACATAAATGTCCTTTGCTATCCCTGAACACCTTGGGTGGGCCCATCTCTTGCATATCTCGCATTCTATACCGTTAACCACTCGTTTTCCGCACTTGGGTGCTAGACACGGGTCGGAAACGCGTGTCATACCGAAAACCGCAAAAACGAGGGAAAATACAACTCAAGTGCTCTTTACCCAAACACAAAATACGCACTCTGACAATAGCAGGTAAATCCCGCTACCACAAAAAGCAAAAACAAAAAGAAAGACTAGAAGCGAGAAAAGATCGCCTCAAAAAAAACACCGAACACTACTCGGCAGTGCTACAAGGAGAATAAAAATATTCTCCGGATAAAGCGCACCTTAAATGCAATTATGATACGCTCAGTATTGTGAATTAAACTGGGTTAATTCACAAAACTATTCAAAAACTCAACTCAAAGACGAGAGCACTATGAATTCAAACCGCGCGGCACTTACACGACAGTTCAGTCTTGAAGTCTTGAAGTACTACACGGGTTCGAGGCTTTGAGCCCAATTTTCCCGGTTCTTTAGGAAATCTTTGATCTTCTGTCGGATTCATCGAGCTGAAACGACAGCAAAAAGAAGGGGGGGGGGCGGAGGTGGCAGCGAAAACAAAATACATATACTCTTATTCAGTGTCACACTGTGGACAGTGCCTTAAGCTGAGTGGGGGTGCGGCATTCACGAACATATATGCGATAAAAGACAACTATTTTGTTTGTTTTTTTTGACAAAGGGAATTATTGGGAGAGACCCAGGTAGAGGTCTAGCTTTTTCTTGAAGATAGTTTTGTTCTGCGAGAGAACAATATCTTCCGGAAGTGCATTCCACATAGTAATAACCCTATAGCTAAAAAAGTTATTCCTTAGTGAAGTGCGTGGCCTCTGTTTGAAAACTTTTCTGCTGTGACCACGGAGAGAGGAGGCTGGACATACGGAGAAGAAGCAATCGCTTTGACCTGTTTCAAAAAGTTGAAACATCAAAAACAGATCACCTCTTACGCGTCTTACGTCAAGGGGATAGAGGTTGAGGAGTGAGAGGCGGACGGGATAAGGTAGATGGGATAGACCACTTACTGCCTTGGTGGAGGCCCGCTGAACCCTTTCTAGGATCTCACGGTCTCGGACAAGACCAGAGTGCACTATCTGACTACCGTACTCCAGCAGAGGTCGGATATAAGTGCCGAAAATTATGAGGAAATCATCCTTAAATATGCGCGGGAAGGACCTTCGAATCATGTTTAGGACTCGAAAGGCAGACTTGTTCACAAGTTCGTGATGATGAGAGAAGGATAAGTTACAATCTAACCAGAAACCGAGCACCTTGTGTCGGTCAACCCTTGGCAGAGTGGCTGCTCCATTAATGGAAAACGTGTGACCAGTCTCTCTGCCGAAAGACATGCTCACGCATTTGTCATCATTAACTGGGAGGTTCCAATCCTCGGACCAGCGTTTTGTTTCATAAACTGCAATTTGCAGGTCTTCAACGCTTGAACTCCAGAGGGTTACATCATCTGCGTACATGGCAATGTTCGCAGGAAGGGCTGTCGGTAGATCGTTTATGTAGATCAGGAAAAGAAGAGGACCTAAGACCGACCCTTGGGGGACCCCAGTTGTTACTGGGGAGGGTTGAGACAAAACATTCCCGACTTTAACCACAAAGGTGCGGTCGGCAAGGAAGCTACGTAGGATGGCCAACATGGAGCCTGTGATCCCGTACGTCTGCAGCTTATAAAGAAGAGGGGCATGTGGGACCTTATCGAAGGCCTTAGCAAAATCGATGAATACAGCGTGTGAGAGCTGGCCATCATCATAGGCTTTCGTTAGACTATCCATGACAGTAAGCATACTGGTGATGCATGACCTGCCAGGAAGAAACCCATGTTGGGACGGGGAGAGGATCTTATTTCTATGAAGATGGGAAAGAATCTCACTCTTAAGAATTCCCTCAAAGATTTTGCTAGGGATGCTTGTGAGGCTTATGGGTCTGTAACTAGAAGCAAGGTGTCTACTACCCTTCCTATAGATGGGTGCGATCACTGCTTTTTTCCAGTTACGGGGGAAAACTCCATCGTCAACACATTGCTGAAAAAGCGAGGCATAAGGAGCAGCTAATGTATCCGCGGCTTCCTTGAGAATACGGGGGTGGATTAGGTCAGGACCCATAGAGCAATATTGGTTGAGCCGTCGGAAACCTTGAGCGACTGCACCAATGGTAATAGTTACGCGGTTAAGGGTAGTTGCCAGAGATAACCGGTGCATAGTAGGGTGGGATGATATGGGAAAGGAGCTAAAAATTGTACGGAAGTAGGAGCTGAATGCCTCGGCTACTTGGCTAGGGGAAGTGATTGGAGATCCTGCACTATCTTTGAGAGCTAATGGCGTCGGAGCTGTGCCCCTTAGACGGCGCATGTACTGAAAGAAAAGTGCCTTATTGGTCCGTGCTCGATCAAGTACAGATCGCTGGACTGCATTCTGATAGGACCTAATCTTGTCTTTGCATATGTTCCTTATGATCCTGAATTTTTCTGCATCACGGGCAAGGCCTGTGGCTTTATATCTAGAATGCGCCTAATGGGGCGAGGGAGGGGTCGCTTAGCGGTCTGTGGGCGACGAATTCTGGGGACAAAATGCCTATCAGCTAAGGAGATTAACTCTCTGAGATGCTCTGCCATTTCATCCGCAGAGTTACCTGGGTTAGTTAAATTTAGCTGGGAGCGAAAAAAATGCACAGACTTGGTCAAAGTTGGTCCTTTTGAAGGATCTCAAAATTTTAGTTTCTGACGGAAGAGGAGGCCATTTCACGATATAATCGAATCCAATGAGAATGTGACCACTTTTGCCGAGGGGCGGCAAGTAATGCACCACATCTACTAGGAACCGATCATTGGTGATGACCAGGTCTAGTAGGGACGGGGCGTGGCCTGTGCGATATCTAGTCGGATCTCTTACGTTCTGCACCCATGAGTTTTTCAGTACGAGATCAAGGAGGGGTTTACCGAAAGTGATATCCGGGGCATCAGCTCTTTGCCAGATTGTACTGGGAGAGTTGAAGTCACCAGTGACTAACCGATGGGTGAAGTCTGTGTAGCTTTTCAGGGAGCCTAATAAGTCTATGAGACCTAGGCTATCAGTTGAATTGCATGCGGGAGGACGATAGACAACACCAAGCAATAGGGTGTCTGTCCTAAAGAGGGTAAATACAGCCCACAAACAATAATAATAATAATAATAATAATAATAATAATAATAATAATAATAATAATAATTGTATATTTCGGATGCGCCCGAAGCATGCTAGAATGCATGATCTGATGATTATAGTGATGCCGGAATGACAATTCACAAAGTGCATGCAGAGTATCAGAGAGAGTGTTACAGTGAACTAAAACTGAAGTAATGCCCGGCAAATTTGAGGGTCAAGGTCGAATGATGTCAGTTGGTCTGGAGTACATGCATAAGTGGTATATGAAATAATTACCACTAGTGGAAATTCGAACATATTGAAAGGAAATGTTTTTGGTGCGCTACAGAATATGAGAGGCATATGGATAGAAATCTCGTCGAAGCGTTCGGTGAATTATTCACTTTACTACAGGCATGTCAAGAAGTATTAACATGGAAATATTTCAGTCTGCAAAGATGGTAGTATATAAAGTGGTGGCTGTATACTGGAGGAATCATATATGTTGCAAACAATTGCGTATCTCTTGGGAGGGATACTACCAGAGTGATGGTGGCAGGGAACGGCCGGAGTAAAACAGGTGAGCGTGCGGCAAGTTGTTAACTTTATGTAGGGTTGGTATGAAATGTCAAAGCGGAAGTGGAAGACTAATCCATATTGACCGTGTGGTTACATCCATTATACAGGTGTTCAGTTCTGCGAGAGGAAAGGTAAAGTAATCCACAGATAAGTGCACGTCAATAGATGAATGCTGTGTGGTATGTACCATGCAAAAATGACAGATCAATAAAACTGCCCAGGTATATCGCGGGAAGCGGCCGTGGATCAACGAATATAGAAACAAAATGTATCGGCCGGTGCAGATAGTGGTGTGATTTAGAGGCTGCATACGGGGTCAGTTTCGGTAATATAACACGAATGCAACATCTGGAAAATCAAAGGTCTCGATAACGGTGAGTGTCACATTTCTAATGACCAATTTGACAGGTGTAACAAATGATGGGAACGGAGCGGCGATGCAGCATGGGAAGTGTATCGAAGATGTTCAATCGTGGAGGGAACGCAGTGATCTCCAGAGCCCGAACACTCGATGCAACAGCATTGCGGATGCGATCGGATGGACCGATGAAGAGTGCAGGTAGTTACTAATTACTTCGCTGCCCACTGGAGGACTACTGAAAGATATGTCAGCGCCGGACGTTTTTTTTTGGTGACCGATGAAGCAATGAACAGTGACAATAAAGGTGCCAGTGTTTGAACAGTATTAGCGGGTTCTAACACGGAACGGGCATAATGACATATGGGATTAAAATGAGTTGTATGAATGCAGTGAGATCGAGTAGTCCAGGTTCAAGAAGTCCGATGGCGGGAATCTTGGGGAAAGCGATCGTGAGACGGGCGAAAATGAAGTTGTGTGTAAATCTCGTTTGTCCTGTCCAGCAAGAGAGGGTCCAAGTTATTCCTGGGAAGTGGACGGCGACAATCGTCCTTAGGGTGCAGGTTCTGAAAACAAAACGGAGAGGGCTGCAGTCTGGCAATTCTACCAGCTGTGGGTTAGGGGAGAAAGACAGAACACCAATATCATGCCAGTAACAGAAATGGGTGGTCGCGACGTTGAGGTCTTGTTTTTTGGATTAAACAACATCCGGAAAGCGGAGAAGACCGGTACTAGCGACTAATTCTTGTGAGGCTTAGTGAGAGTTACCAAAAAAGCAAGGAAGCGAGAATAGGCGACACTGGGGGCAAATACTTATGTGTAGTTCGACGAATGGTTTATGGAAGACCACATCGATTGTGGCGATTCGTTCATCAGACCGAGGCCTGGAATCTTGTGTTGAAATAGGGTCTCAATGAGTAAGTAGTTGAAGCGTGGATGAGACTGGTACCTTGAGGACCATATTATATACATGAAAAGGTTGGTGTTGTCAGTAAGGTGGGAGGAGGGATCGAATTATCGTAGTATATGATGACCCCGCCAGCACGACCTCTACTGGAGTCCCGCCTTACTGTGAAGTATCCCGGAATGGATATTTAGGCATCAAGTATGTCAGGGGTGAGCCAGGTTTCTGTGAGGGCTATGATCTGAGGCTCCTTATCCACTGCAAGCTGCCGAAGCTCCGGGATCTTATTCAACACACTCAGGCAATTGCTGTAAAAACACTTGAGCACATGCTCAGGAGTTGTTGCAGAATCGCCAGAGGCAGCTGGTTTTGGGTTTGAGGAGGGGGAAAGAGGGGGATTTGAGGATGGAAAGGAGGTCCTGGGAGAGTCGGGGGCTGAAGATATTGGGGGGCTAGAGGGTAAGCAGACTGCTGGGGGGACCGGTAGGTTTTGATGTCTAGTAACCTGGGGGGTATCAATCCAGGTGGACGGCCTACATCCTTCGGTCTCCGAAAAGGGTGGGCCGCCTTTTGTGGTTTGCCCTTCTGCACACTGCTTGGTGCCCTATTCTAAGTTCTCTTGTTGGTGAGCTTATTTTTCATGACAGCACCAGATATATTATCTGGTACTTTAACCTCCTCACTGCTTCTTTCAGTAGAAACAGGTTGCAGGTTCATGTCTGGGCTCAAGGATGAGTGAGTCTCGTCCGTTGAAACAGTCTTGTTGGCTATGATGGGGCCTGGGATGCTTTTCGCAGGCGACCGATGTTTAGTGGCATTAGGCCTACTACTGGGAGTACTTTCGGCGACGGGCAATGGTGTCAGTAGGGAAGCGAGGGATGGTGGGCATGCAGCTCGGTCCTCAAGGCGAGTTACCTGGACAACTGGCAGCACTCTGAGCTTAGGATCGGCTTTTTGTGGAATTTTTGGCTTAGCCTTCTCACTGCGGAGCCTCAGATGAAGTGGCTTATCAATGGATGCGCCCTTGAGCCCTTTAATTTCCTCCTTGAGCTTTGCGACCAAGGAAGCAATTCGTTTGGCTGCATCTGCGGAACCCATTACAACGAGAATACCGTGAACCCGGTTGGTGCGTTTGGTTACCAACCAAGTGGACCGACCTTTAAGTGGGAAAGGGAGCTTAAGGCGGTTAAACACCTGGGCGTAGATGTCCTGAGGGTGATCTGAACTGAGGAAGCGGCCCCAAAGGATGACTCGCTTGGAGCAATTCTCGGTATCTTGTAAAATCTTTGCGGCGTCAAGAATTTGCTGCTCAGAAACTCTACAAACCTGATCGGCTGCCTGGGACACCGGGAGGGATTTTATTACCAAACTCCTCAGGCTGGACAGCTCATCCTTAAGGGTGCGGACGGTGGCCCTTAGCTCGGACTGCACATTTTAGTGCATCCGTTTCCAGCGCATTAAGAAGGACCGTTTCGTCCGGATTGAGGAGCGAGGCATTGGCCACGGAGGGGGAATCGCACTGCCTCATGGGGAAAGTAGCCTCATCTGAGCAAGCGGTTATATCAATGGTGGGGGGCATTGACATTATTCAGGATCCAGTCAGCACAGATAAAGATAAACTTAAATGGAGAGGGACGAGCTGTGTGTTCTAAAAATTTCAAAAACAGCTACACTCACCGAGGGAGACGACCGCACCGCTGGTGTACCGCAGTTCAGTTCATTTCAGTTCAGTTCAGTTCAGTTCAGATTGCACAGGACAGGTAATGGCCACGGCCAATCGAGCGTCCAGAATTCCTTCGATGGTATGCACATCAGTTATGTACCAACCACTGCCGAGTGTATTTCGTCGAATACCCGCTAAGAATGAAAGGGAAACGGAAAACCTCATCGCACATCAACTGCGAGAGACATTGTGCATCGTGAGCGTTCACTGAGACAGTATGCAATGAGGGAAAAAGTCTATCAAAACATACTCCAGAAGGACCGCAGTGCCACCCGTCATCCATCCAGTTGATATACTCAAGGCTCACTACAAGGAAAGATCTCGCACCACTTGCTATCTAGGGCAACTTTGAAGGATTGGACTGTCTGCAGATCTACCATTCCACCAGGCAGGCCGTTCCAACTGTTCACAACCCTGTTGCTGAAGAAGTGTGATCCGGCCATCAACCTAGATCGGGCTTTCATCAGCTTCTTTTCATGTCCCCTTGTTCTGGAGTTTACGGCCACTTGGAATAGACTATCTGGTCTAAGGCCAAAAAAGCCCTTGAGCGTTTCTATGAGATCTCCTCGTCTTCTCCTCCTTACCAACGAGAAAATATTCAGGTCACGGAGTCTCTGCTTGTAAGTCTTATCCCTCTGCCCCTCAACCATTCGCGTGGCGAGACGTTGGACTTTCTCGAGACAGGCGGCGTCCTTTTTGTAGAAGGGTGACCAAGCCTGCATGCTACCTTCTAAGTGAGGTCTTACTATAGGCATGTAAGTAGGTACGAAAACCTCCGGCTTCCGGCAAGACAAAGCTGATCGCAGCCTAAAGAGCTTCCCACGAGCCTTATGCGCAGCAGCGTTGCACTGCTCCGACCATTTGAAGTCACTGTTCATGATGATCCCAAGGTCTTTAACCCTACTGGCTGCCTCTACGGTGAACAGCCCTTGATCATGAGCGACAGTTAGGCTCTCTGTTGCCCTTGACAACAAATGGCTTCTTTGAGCGTTCAGAGGTAAGTTCCATTTGTATGCCCAGTTCAGGACGGTACCTATTTCCCTGCTCAAGTCCGCCCTACCCTTAGATCCAACAATCCTCACATCATCCGCAAAAATAAAGCTGGGCGATTGTAGAGTGGATGCTAGTTCATTAATAAATAACAAGAATAGGACCGGGCCTAGGACGGATCCCTGAGGTACACCACTGGTGACGTTCACCAAACTGGAGCACCTGTCCCCCACTTTGGCGTAAAAAGTCCTGTGGGAGAGGAAGTCCTCCAGCCACCTAAATACTGGCCCACCTATACCGAGAGTCTCCATCTTGCATAGCAAAAGACGATGATTAACGGAGTCGAACGCCTTGCTAAAGTCGAGGTAGCATACCTCAGCTTGCTTACCTTCGTCCAGTCGTCGAGTTACTTCATCTAAGAAGCACAAGGGACTGGTCAGACAAGATCCATCTTTCAGGAATCCATGCTGCGCCGGGCTCAGCATGGAGTGCTGCAGTAAGTGCTGGCAAATATGGGCACAGATGATCTTCTCCAGGACTTCACATAGAATGCTAGTTAGGCTTACCGGCCTGTAGTTCTGCACATCCGACTTAGGCCCACTCTTACGTATTGCCACGACTGCCGCGACTTTCCAGTCCTGAGGCAGCCTACCCTGGCCCAACGTGGATCTGTACAGTCTGCATACCGATGGAGCTATGATATCCGCCAACGGCTTGATGATAGCTGGATGAATGCCATCTGGGCCGCTGGCTTGTGGCTGTTTAACTCATGTAGGTACTTACGCACGCTTTTCTCTGAGAGATCTGGCTCGTTTAACTGAGGAGAAGGATGTACCAGGGTCGGATCTACTCGTACCCCACTATCCATTCTATGTACACTACGAAAGTATTCCCCCATGGCGTCTGCTTTGCCCTGGTCATCAGTGACAATACCATAGTCTCTATTGGATAGAGGACCTGCGGCATTTCTTGTTAAGCCTTTGGACTGTACATAGCTGTAGAATTTTTTCGGCTGTTGTCCTACACTCTGGGCCGATTTGAGCTCAAATTCCCGCCTGGAAGTTCTCAAAGGGCTTACAGTTTCGTTTCTCAGCTTTGTATAGCGGTTCCAGGCTAGCTGACTGCCGGAAGATTTGTACTGGTTCTAAGAGCGGTTTCTACGTCTGATGGCCTTGGCTATTGCAGCCTTCCACCACATGGTTTTGCCCTCCCCACTCCTTCGTTTTAAGGGTGCGAACTCTTTCTGTAGGGCAGTCAGAAATCCCTTTATGGTCTGCCAGCGCTCCTCGACAGTAGCCTCCTCTATCGTGTCCCAGGTCAAACCCATCGCCCTATTACGAAGCCTATCTATGTCCATACTACCGAAATTCCTAGCCAGCCTTGAGGGTACCTTCGGTTGCCGCATGCATAGGACTATTTTGACACACACGTGGTCACTCTTGCCCAGCGGTGCACAATAATACAGTCCAGCCACATCGTTGGGGAAGTTCGTTATAGCTAGATCCAGCAAGGATGGAACGCATCCAGTCCTATATCTGGTATTCTCCCTAATATGCTGATGCAACGCATTATAATGCAACCATTCTAAGTAGGTTTGCTCCTCCGATCCCGGCACGCAGACCTCAGCCACCCATTCGATGTGCGGGAGATTGAGGTCACCCACTAAGAGGGTCTTTTGTACGTCCTTAACTAGTTCAGTCGAAGTCCGCAGCAAACAAACCTCCTCTTCGTGGTTAGTGCTTGGTGCCCTGTAGATTCAAGCGACGTTAACCCTCCTGCCTGGTAGGATGATCGTAACGGTGCATAACTGGATATTGCGAGTGCAAATCTTGATCTGAGACTCAAGGCGGTTTGCACCTGACCTAACTAGGATGGCTACTCCAGCACCAAGGCGATCCTGTTCTCGATCCTGCCTATAGACTGCAAAACCGTTACTTATTAGGCCTTATACATGGTCTTCTTCAGAAAGCCACGTTTCCGTGACGGCAACTATTGACGCTTTCTGCTCGTCAGCGGTTTTGGCGGGTTCCGCCCGTGTGTTTCTAATACTACACACCTTAGCATATAACACCACAGCGTTTTCTCCGTCGCCTAGGTGTCTGTTGTTATTCACTCCTGTCTGTTTCTCAGGCGCAACGCCTGAGATGGTGACACGATTTTTGCTCCGGATGTCCCCACTGGGGTGCATGAAGCCGGCTGACGATCCAGAATTTCGGACGACTCCCAATCCATCTCTATAGGAGTTGCCACAACATCCAGACTGGCAGGGGTCGCACTGTCACCTATCTTCGGACAGTACTGACAATTCTCGTCTTCCAGCGCGTCTCCAATTACAACTATTTGCGACCCCGCACGTGGCTTCTTTACTGCTGTCGGGGTCGGGGCCTGAGAGCCGAGTACGGCATTCCGCTGAACTATTTGGTTTCTCACCAGAGCCCTGGCCGGTCGAGCAAGGTTACCTCCCGGGGCTAGACCGCTAGGCCTTACTCTATGCTCGTCTAGCACAATTTGGTATCTACCATTGGTAATGTGGGCCACTATTGCTGCCCTCGCCAGCAGTTTATCCCGGGTAGCCTCATCAGCGAACTCCACTAAGATTGGTCTCGCACGAAGTTTGCCTTTGTTCCCTTGTGGTGACTTCCATGTCCCCAATCTGTGCACCCTTCTTATAGTAGGAGAGTACGGAACACCTGCGATTCGCAGCATGTCGCAGACCTTCCTCCTGTCTATGTCCCTCCTGGCTTTCGATTCCCTCATTAAGGGTCCTTCCTGGTTTAGGATCAGGAGCCTGTGGATTGAGACCCTGCCCATCGACAAGATCTGCCTCTGCAGATCCTTCACCTTATTTTCCAATACCAGAAGAGCAGGGTCATCCACCCTAGCTAACCCATCCTTTGCTCTGTTACAGTCGCCCTTCTTTTTGACCTGCCCTGCCCTTCTCGGCTCCTGCTCAGTCCACTGGCCCTCGTCGGTCTGCTTCAAAGTAATTGAGGCAATGACCGCCTGGCAAGCTCTCGGAACTGGTCCATTCGCTGTGATGACTGTCTTCTCGGGTGTGGATACTACTTCCGCAAACGACTTCCTGCAACCTGCCTGCGGTGGTTTGGGGCTTATGACTGAGGTACTACTTGGTGGGCGTTGGTCCTGCCCTTGGGCCTGCAGCTTAAAGGCTAGACTGGCCGCCTCCTCGCAAGAGACACAGACCCATTCAGCCCATGGGTTTTGTTTATAAAGGACAAAGATGTCCTTTGCTATTCCCGAACACCTTGGGTGAGCCCATTTCTTGCGTACCTTACGCTCTATACTATTTGCCACACGTTTTCTGCACTTGGGTGCGAGACGCGTGTCGGAAAAGTGTGTCATATCGAAAACCCCAAAAACGAGGGTGAGAACAACTCAAGTGCTCTTTACCCAAACACAAAATACGCACTCTGACACTAGCAGGTAAATCCCACTAACACAAAAACAAAAACAAAAAGAAAGACTAGAAGCGAGAAAAGATCGCATAAAAAACACCGGACACTACTCGGCAATACTACAAAGAGAATAAAAATATTCTCCGGATAAAGTGCACCTTAAATGCAATTATGATACGCTCAGTGTTGTAAATTAAACTAGGTTAACTCACAAAACTATTCAAAAACTCAATTTAAGGATGAGAGCACTATGAATTCAAACCGCGCGGCACTCACCGTAAGAGTGCGTAAGAGTGCAATAGCCGAAGTAAGTTCAGTTCAGTTCAGTTCAGTTTCCACGGGAAAGAAATGGCGGAGACCAATCCTGCTTCCAGATGGTTGTGTTGCAGGCGAGCATCTTTGACTCAAAACACTGCGGGCAGAATTTTTTTGAAAGTCAGAAATTGCGAAGCATACACAGACAAGTTGATTGACAAAATGCAAGGGGCTCAATACCTCACCCCTCTCGCTGTGGGAACTATGCATTCCAGCATTAACCTAGGGCCTCCTTGAAGTTTGGTACTTAGCTGCATCAAACTGCACCCTATTACAGTCTCTTTTACATAGGTAAAACGCTACTTGTAAAAAAAATTAGCTCGTGTGTCCAGCCTTGAGTATGCGCTTTGTGGCTCAAGACTGTATCCTCTGGTGCTGCACCCAGGGGCAGAAACGAAAAAATCACCCATGTCAATACCCGACTGACCTTTTATCATCCTGAACATTTCTATTAGATCACCTCCCCCTCTACCCCGCTATAAAGAGAGGAGACTAAGGCCATCTAGAAGATGACCGGTGATCATTTTGTTTGCAACTCGCTGTACCCCCTCCTGGCACGCCTTATCTTTGCAATAATGAGGAGCCCATGCATGCACACAGTACTTCAGAAGAGGTCGCACCAAAACCTTGTAAAAAGGGATGAACACACCTGGACCTGCACGTGATAGTATTGCGTACCCTGAATAACACCCCCCTGGCCACATTGGCAGCTTTCTTGCACTTCCCTGAAGGTCTGAATTTCCGTGTGACTATCACACCTAGGTATTTTACATCCGAAACTCTTCTAAAAGGAATGACGCTCGTTTCGTCCATGTTAGTGGTCAGGACTTGATATTTGGCGAGATAAAGAGGTAAGTCCCATCGTTATGTCCATCTGAGCACCGCATTTATATCATGTGCTAAATAGCTCCCTGCTACCTTCACATCATCACAAGGATGAAACACGGGTTACTCAACTCTTCCGCCGAACAGCAAAGGCACCAGTACTGAACCCTGTTGCACACCGCTGGTAACCTTATCAGGCCTCGATAGATAATCGCTTATCTTGACACAGAAGCTACGATTCCTTAGAGAATGTGCTACCCAATCTCTTGAATTCCCGCTCATCTCAGAGTTCTGCTATTTACAGTCCAGCAGGCGATGACTCACAGAGCCGAAAGCCTTAATTAAGTCCAAATAACAAACCTCCGCTGTTGTCCCCCCATCTGTGCGTCTTGTGGTCCCATCTAAGAACATCGGTAGGTTAGTCAAATATGAACATTTTAACAAATCCATTTTGTGCCGGTGTCAGTAGGTCGTCATTGCCCGGATGCAGGCACAATTGCTTTCTGATTATACGTTCCAAGCTCTTACACAACACTGATCTTGGGCCGACCGGTCCATATATCCTCGCCTTCTGGCTGGATCCTGTTTCATGAATCGCTACGACAGTGGCCTTGCGCCAATCCTCTTGCGCCTCACCCTCCCTTAGAGACGTGTCGTACAGCCGGTTAATAGCCCCTTTTAAGATAACGGAAAGAAGTTTAACAATCGCCGGATGGATTGTATTCGGTCCGGCTGCTTTGTGCTTGTACAAAGATCTCAGTTCGTGGCGCACGTCTTCCTCACTTACAGTAACCTCCCGAAGCACCAGAGTACTCCCGCCGCACTAAGCATACGGTCCTGACGATACACGCTCCTAAAGAACGCAAGTAAGGTTTCAGCTTTGTCTTCTTCATAGAGGGCAAAGCTTCCGCCGGACACCCCCAAAGTACCTACGCTCTCACGCGTCGTTTTCTTGGACGGCACGTAACCGAAGAACTTCTTTGAGTCCGCCCCCGCATTATTGGCCAGCTTATTCCCATACTCCAGCTTGCTTCTGGTTGCAGAGCTTGTGCCCCGTTTCTAGCTGTATTGTAACCCGTCCGTGCATAGTGCGCGCGATGAAGTTTGTGGTGAGCCCACCGCCTCCCACGAACAGTTAATGCTCTTGCAATCCTGGGCTTCCACCAAGTCGACCGGCTCATATGTCTTTGTTGTGACAAGGGAGGAAACTCGTCTGTCAAGCTTATTAGCCCGGTTCTTAATGCCATCCATTTATCCTCAACAGATGGCTCGGGAATTCCGGTACCAACATAGGCAATGTGCCCTTTACACTCAGTTGATCGTCATTCACTATGGCTTCGATCCGTACCAGCATAGGTCACGGTTTGCTGTGCCTCAAAGTTGACAAAACGCGAAGAAATTCATGATCGACTTTCATGCCCACTTGCTTGAACGAGAAAGCAGGACACTGTGTCCGCTGACGGAAGTGTATTGCCTCATTGGGAATACAAATCGTGTGGTTTGGAGCGCACGGAACCCGGCTGCTTATATAGGTCCTGCTGGGATGGGGCATATTGACCTTGAAAATTCACGTTCAAATTCGGATTCAGGTTGCACAGGACAGACAGTGGCATGGGCCAACCGAGCGTCCAGAATTCGTTCATTGGTATGAAAGGAGATCGGCCTCCACCACTGTGACTTTGATAGTTCCTTTCAGTTTTGTTGCACGAATGGATATTTTCCTTTAGTTGGCTGAAAAAAGAAGTGGATGCACTCGTCTTGAGGCCCTGAAATATCTCGCGGTTAAAAGGCTCGGGCCGAAATATTCCTGGCTCATGTATTCATCATCTTTTCGTTGGGGTACAGAACTGAAAGAAACTGGACAACATGGGAAGGCAAACAAGCGCAAGAACGAGAAGCCAGAGTGCGAGCCTGTTTCTTTCTCTTCTCCTTAGCCACCGAAGACACCGAAATTTATTGGATACCTGGAGGTCCCAGCCCGGCTGTAATGACCGGTCGTGGAGAATCCCCCCAAACCCTTGAGATTCAGTGTTTTTCATCACATCACTCACTTGCCTACACTATTGACGTGTCTTTACGAACTGTTTGTTTTTATGGACCAATTGTTGTTTGTTAGCTCCCAGAGCGCTACTTTGTCACATCCTTGTTCTGGACCTGCGTGACGCACGTGCTCCTTGCTCATACGCTGCAATTAGGTTTCTCGTTTGTTGAGTCATTGGGATCGCATTATTGAGGTCGGTATCATTTTGGTATCATTTTTCATGCAATAATCCAGTAACGTAGAATATCACGGATAATCGCCATTTGATTTCGGAATCCGCCTTGAATTTGGTTACGCATTGCTCGAACGTTCGTTACGATACTCAATAGATCAACTCAGAACGAGGAAAAACACGCAAAATGCCAAGAAAAGGATCGAGAACATTGGACTGTGGACAGGAAGTAACACGGCAAGTCACTGGGGAGGTTTTGTGTACATCTGATTCTTCAGTTAATGTTGGGTCGCCTAGTTCCGTCAGTGCTGGTTCATGTGTTACTGAAGGCAATATGAATTGTAAGTAAGTTGATCTATATAGACTGAGAATATTAGACCTTGAACTACAGTTGTTATCGGCTAGATAGCAGGTCCAGGAAGCAGAAAAGAAGTGTATACAAAAAGGGCGTGAGCATGAGACCAGCGACTACGACTCTTCAGATAGATCAGGTTGCAATAAAAATGGGAGCCCCACACCGGTCGCCGACTGCAAAACACCATCGATCGACTTGCCGGGAGTAGAACTAACTGTTTTTGACGGGCGATCAGAACATTACTGCAAGTTTGTCAGGCAGTTCGAAACGTTCGTCGAAAATAAGGTAACCGACTCTGGGGAAAGGCTTCTCTGCCTTACTCACTACTGTCGAGGCCGAGCAAGGGAAGCTATCGACGCTTGTACCATGCCCGACCCGGATTGCGGGATCAAACCATGGCCTACGGCATACGATGGTATTTCAACACCCCAGAGGCCAGCCACCGCCGAGGCGTATGGGAAAGCATGATCCGGTCCGCCAGGCGGATGTTTCTGTCAATCATGGAGCAGCAGCCGCCTGATGATGAAACGTTGAGCATCGTTATGACCAAGGTCGAAAGAATCCCGAACAACCGCCCCCTGATTCCAATAATAAACGGCGACCCCACAAACCTGAAGCTCACCCTGAACGACTTATTGAAGTTAAGGTCGAACGCGGGTTTCCAAGGGCCGGTGGACCTTCGTGGGAGCTACCTCCACGGATGGAAGCAGGCGAACTATCTTGCCAAGGTCTTCTGGAGGCGATGGCTTCGGGAGTACCTACCGGCTCTGCAGACTCGACAGAAGTGGCTGGTCAAAACAAGACCGTTCAAGGTTGGGGATGTGGTGATGATCGCAGACGAACACGCACATTTCAGCACCTTGTCCTTGGGAGTAGTTATGGAAGCCATCGAAAGCACTGACGGAGTGATAAGAACGGTGAAGGTGAAGACAGCTAACGGAGTGCTCATTCGTGACACACGCAGTATTAACCCACACGAGAGCGAAGGCGGAGAAGCTGATAATGCTGAGGACCAGTGGACTGTTTTGCACAAGTCATCGAGATGGGTAAAGAAACACCATATATGGAAGCATTCCCGACACACTGACGTATCGAACCATTATACACTCCGACGCACACTCACCTAGTTCAGTTCAGTTGAGTTTGCACAGGACAGGTAATGGCCACGGCCAATCTAGCGTCCAGAATTCCTTCGATGGAATGCACATCAGTTATGTACCAACCACTGCCGAGTGTATTTCGTCGAATACCCGCTAAGAATGAAAGGGAAACGGAAAATCTCATCGCACATCAACTGCGAGAGACATTGTGCATCGTGAGCGTTCACTGAGACAGTATGCAATGAGGGAAAAAGTCTATCAAAACATACTCCAGAAGGACCGCAGTGCCACCCGTCATCCATCCAGTTGATATACTCAAGGCTCACTACAAGGAAAGATCTCGCACCACTTGCTATCTAGGGCAACTTTGAAGGATTGGACTGTCTGCAGATCTACCATTCCACCAGGCAGGCCGTTCCAACTGTTCACAACCCTGTTGCTGAAGAAGTGTGATCCGGCCATCAACCTAGATCGGGCTTTCATCAGCTTCTTTTCATGTCCCCTTGTTCTGGAGTTTACGGCCACTTGGAATAGACTATCTGGTCTAAGGCCAAAAAAGCCCTTGAGCGTTTCTATGAGATCTCCTCGTCTTCTCCTCCTTACCAACGAGAAAATATTCAGGTCACGGAGTCTCTGCTTGTAAGTCTTATCCCTCTGCCCCTCAACCATTCGCGTGGCGAGACGTTGGACTTTCTCGAGACAGGCGGCGTCCTTTTTGTAGAAGGGTGACCAAGCCTGCATGCTACCTTCTAAGTGAGGTCTTACTATAGGCATGTAAGTAGGTACGAAAACCTCCGGCTTCCGGCAAGACAAAGCTGATCGCAGCCTAAAGAGCTTCCCACGAGCCTTATGCGCAGCAGCTGCAAAGAACGAATACTGAAAATCCTTCTAAATGTTCAACATGCTTTGTGAATTTGACTATATTCAACATTATCTTGGATAGCTTGCTCATACACCACACATTTTCACGTTGGTTTATCCACGTAAGACATTTGAATTTGGCCTTGAACCGTTTCTGACTGTCGTGCTTGAGCCACGGGGCTTTGGACCTTTGGGTTTTACTGTGAAGCCTATTTGACCGCATACTTGAGGTTCGTATATATTTGTATCCTTTGTGCATTTCAATTTAGTAGCGTAGAAGCTACGAATCAATCTTGTTCTGGTTTTGGGATTCGTTTGAATTGGCTACGCGTTGCTCGATTTGCGAGATTTGACTTACAGCAGCGTTGCACTGCTCCGACCATTTGAAGTCACTGTTCATGATGATCCCAAGGTCTTTAACCCTACTGGCTGCCTCTACGGTGAACAGCCCTTGATCATGAGCGACAGTTAGGCTCTCTGTTGCCCTTGACAACAAATGGCTTCTTTGAGCGTTCAGAGGTAAGTTCCATTTGTATGCCCAGTTCAGGACGGTACCTATTTCCCTGCTCAAGTCCGCCCTACCCTTAGATCCAACAATCCTCACATCATCCGCAAAAATAAAGCTGGGCGATTGTAGAGTGGATGCTAGTTCATTAATAAATAACAAGAATAGGACCGGGCCTAGGACGGATCCCTGAGGTACACCACTGGTGACGTTCACCAAACTGGAGCACCTGTCCCCCACTTTGGCGTAAAAAGTCCTGTGGGAGAGGAAGTCCTCCAGCCACCTAAATACTGGCCCACCTATACCGAGAGTCTCCATCTTGCATAGCAAAAGACGATGATTAACGGAGTCGAACGCCTTGCTAAAGTCGAGGTAGCATACCTCAGCTTGCTTACCTTCGTCCAGTCGTCGAGTTACTTCATCTGAGAAGCACATGAGATTGGTCAGACAAGATCTATCTTTCAGAAATCCATGCTGCGCCGGGCTTAGCATGGAGTGCTGCACTAAGTACTCGTTATACCACGTGGTCCCCGTCAAAACTTTACAGTTCTCACAGTCTTTCGTTGACATAACTGGAGGTTTTTCCGATCTGTGGTGATAAATGCGATTCCATTGTACATCCAGACGCATACACACATACCCGACGCACTCTACACCTCACAACCCCCAATAAACATGTGAAAGTTTTCGTCGTTTGGTTTTTGTTGACGTAACCAAATGCCTTTAGCGTTTATGTTAATAATAATAATATTGGTTTATTTAGGAAACGCCCGAAGCATGCCATGTGCATGATCTTGTTGATACAGGTGATGGAATGGACAGATATAATCCATGAAAATATGGAAACTCTCATGAAAATATTGGATAAAATGGTTCAGAAGGGGGAATAAAATAGGATGAAAATAAGGTAAACGTATGCAAACCATAGAGATTGTGTGGAGTTTAAATGAGCTCAAGAGCGGATTTGAATGGACGCCCGGTGAGTTTGAAAGTCAAGGTCAGATGGACTGAATGGCTGGGTAGCGTTCTGTGGTCCAACAGCGCGTTATTTGAAAATTTGGCGTCGATTTGATTGGGTGCGCGATAACTCAGTTGCTTTTTTGGTCAAGGTACAGCAATTTGGGCTAAGATACAGCTCACGGTAACCGATACCCAAATGTGGGAATTGTACAGTAAAACGGGGAATTATACAGCTAAATTGATCATAAGAAGGAATAAGCTCCAATTGTATTTGTATTTCTAAATAACGTAGATTGGTCTGGTGTATTCCCCAAATAAGTATGTATACAAATGTATATATATATATGTGTATGTGCACACGTAAACGCATATTTGTATATATATATATACTTATATATATATATATATATATATATATATATATATGTTTATAAGCAAATATGCACACGTAAGAACATATTTGTGTATTTATTTATTTATTTGTATATATATTTATTTAGGAATATATATATATGTGTATACGGATCTATGCACACGTAAGTACATGTATAGATCCGTATACACATATATATTTCTAAATAAATATATATACAAGTAAATAGATAAATACACAAATATGTTCTTACGTGTGCATATATGCTTATAAACATATATATATATACAAATGTGTTCACGTGTGCACATATACATGTATATATACCTATAAAATAAAAATAAAATAAAAATACAAATATATGTAACCAAAATGAAAGTCCGATACGTATGGGGATTACTTTTCTGGATCTAGTCTGAACGATTTTGCTTCCGTGACCGCTACTAAGCCAACCTCCAATTACGCGAGCTGAAGCACGACGCCCATTAGGCGCGCCTACCTACACATAAACCACCCACATCGTAATACGTTGCACGTAACTGACAGACCCATTCCGTAACGAATGCAAAATGGAGGACAGAATGAAGAATAGGATTTGTATTAAAAGATGGTTGTTCAATGGTACAAAATGATCCTTTCATGCACTCTTCCGTGCCGAAGTTCTACGGTCATAACGGTGGATCGAACAGCGTCCAGCACCCTCGACGTTGTAATGTTTTGCCGTGTTCTGTCTGTAAAGTAGAAATGGAAACAATTATTATCTGTTTTTACTTTGTACAAGGAGAAATGAGAATCGTAATTGTAACTCACTTTTTTTCATCAGCCAGACAGTGGACGCAAACGTAGTGGCTGTCCTATTTCGGCGTCGATTGTGCACGCAGCAAAATTTAACCCCATAGTATGGGAAAGTTTTCGGCAGTGCAGCCGGATGCGTACGAAGCCAGTTCTCAGCACTTACACTCTCATACACGTAAAACGAGGCGAAAGTCTGCTGCTGAAATAACCGAAAGTCTTCCTTGAATCTTGAGAACAATTTATAGGCATCTTTTACATGTCTGGAGAAACTCTCAGTCATCAACGAAAGCACGTGCAACGGCCATGACAGTCAACAGGTCTGGGCGGTAACAGCCTTGCGCAACCCTTATATACTACAAAGTGGCTAACTTAAACAAAAGTCGCCGCAAAAGTAGGAACACCATTCTTATTTTCCCTAAAAATGACTTCATCAGTTCGGACCATTTTCTTCAGTATCCCCGAATAACGCCAATTTGGCCATCATTAAGGTTGGACCACAAGACACTATCGAATGGCTGGTCCGGGCAGTTACATAAAGAGGCCGACTGGTAAACTTGAGAAAGGCTGGAAATCGGTATAAGGAACTGCAGTAGCGAGGAACGATGGAGAAAAAAGTGAGGTGCACTGCAGTGGATTAGATATCAATGAAGCGTTGGTACTTTGCAGTGGATTGTCGGCGGACAGGACACAAAACTCACCGTAAAACAGGCAGCGAGCAATGCAAGACGTAGAGTGATGATCAGATGAAAAAACGATTTCGAAGGATTGGATACGGCAGATGTGAGGCAAAGATGTAGAGTTGATGGATGCCTATGATGACGGTCGTTGGGATGATAGCAAGAGAAATGGCCGGTGAGGAACTGCAAGATGCAGTGCGCGTGCACATAGATATATATGCGTAAGTTTATATATATATGTAGTTATATTATATATATATATATATATATATATATATATATTTATAGGTATAAGAGAAGCAGGAGCAATAACAATGGGGTCCTAGAAAGAAATTATCAGTCATTAGGAGGAGCAGGTAATGTTAGATCAAATGGTTGTAGAATTAACTTTGGAATGTCGTAGTGGATTAACTTCATGACAAGTGCGCATGGCAGCCCAACGGAGGGGAAAATAGAACGCGGAAGCACAGAAGTGATGAAGACTGTGAGGAGCAGTTAATGGAAGAGTGAAGATGAAATACAGGATCAAGGAAAACAGGTAAGAATGGGTCTAATTATTTGATCGATGCAGGTGCGAGATGTAGTGACGGACCGGAGGAATCGGGTAGTAACAGGTCAAACAATATGGAACTGTAAAAGAACACCGTGACGTAGCGTTGTCATTACAATGGTGGAACATGGAAAAGCGGACCACACTGGAAGGTACAGAAAAATGCCTGTAGCGAGCAATAAGCGGATCAAGGGATGAAAGCAATGACCGGGGAGACACAGGTAAGAAATCACCAAACAGATCATTTTACTGCAGATGAAACACGAAAGAGGCGGACAAGGCAGCGGGATGCCCCGAGGTAAGCGAACCAGTAATAGAACAAAAAGGGCCACAAAATAGTGAATGCGCAACGGAGTCGGGGCAATGAAGCTGGAGAGCTGTGTGCCGGCAGACAATTGAACAGGTGGATGCTAATCAGGACACTGGAAAGAACCGCGGAGGAATCGCGGAGCCAAGTGAAGGAGATATGGTGGTGGTGATCAGATAATAAATACGACTGTGAAAGATGCGAAGTTTGGAGCGGCAAGTTCTAATATGCGGATTGGTCGTGGATGCAGGTGCGATTGGTGCATCATGGCATTGGGCACGAGGAGGGATTTAACAGGACGACAGGTTTAAGGAAGCTATCAATGAGCGTTCTGAACAGAGAGTAACACCAAGCGCATAGAGGATAGAAGCCAGCAATGACGGCAGGTGGGAAAAGAGTTATTGGCGAGCGTCGACACAGAAGAGTGGTTAGGACGATAGTGACTCAATGCAGTGAAAGTTGATGTAGAGAGAGGCGATAGGAGGCGGGACAAAACGGGTAGGTGTGCAAACCGTGGAAGGGCGACAAAAATGGGAAATGGAAACAGATGATAAGAGCTATAGGTGAACAAGCTGTGGCGGAAAAAGGATGGGAAGCGTGCAATTTTCAACCGACAGCATTGGATTCGGTAGTCCGAGAAAGGTTAGTGCGTGCCATCCGCAACCGGTGCTAGTGGGTGGGACTGGCCGTGCGCTGAGGGCACAACCTGAAAAACACTTCGTGAAGTGAACACAGGAGGTGTGATCCACCAGTCTAGTCGCTCTTGCACATCGTTGCAGAGGGCCTGCACGCCCGATGTGCGCCGGCCATAGCGGTGGATCTGACCGCGCTCCGCACTGTTGGGAGTGGCACGAGTGCTCATGGATAATTGCACAGGGGACAAAACGACCGCGATGGGGCTGCGTGAACCAGGAACAATTGACCCCGACGTGAGACCATGGACAGGAGAGCCAATGGAAACAGCGAGTGGTAGACGACCGTGTAGCAATATTTTCCAGGTGCACCTGCCAGGGAGATGGTAAGTACAGTGCCCGAAGTGGTTGGCCGTCACTGAGGATCACTGGAAAGGGAAAAGGGGTAGAGAAGCGCAGTCTGGGTGTGCCCCAGCTGAGAATCAACGGATACTGAGGAGAAAAAATAAGTGAATATGACGGATAAGAGATGAACATAGGTGGGCAATAGGGTTATCTTATGATGGCAGGAGGTGGGTTCGCTATGGACCAGTGAAGGCAATGGCCTTAGTTCGCGGCACTAGGGAGTGAGGAGGTATCGGGCATGGGGTGTACCTGGTGGCCTGTGGCGCAGAGGTAGTGGAGTTACAGTGTGAGGCCTCTTTCAAGGGCCAGGTCGGCGGAGACGAGCCCATTGGTGAGCAACATAGCATTGGGGACTGTTAAGTATGACAAAAGTGCGCGCCTAAAACGCACATTTGAGGAGGCAATGCGTACGCTAAGGGGAAGCTTATTCCAGATTTTGGGATAGGCTGACGGAAAGATTCGGGACGCCAAGGTCGGTGACCATGGGGTGTATGGGGATGGGCAGGCCTTCAGACAAATTTGGCCGGGTGGTACCGTGCAATTGTATGGTAGGAGGAAGCTTTTCTCCGCAGAGAATTTCATAAACCACGAGAAGCACCAAGTTTGGAGAACGAGCAAATCACGCGATATGTTGTACAGAGTCACGGATAGGTCACTAGGGAGGAAAGAGTAAACTATTTTTATATCGTCGGCAAAGAGGAAAGGAGTGCCGTGTCGAATAAAAGCGAAAATGTCATTGACATAAATAAGGAATAGTAATGGGCCTAGGACACTGCCTTGGATGACGCCGCTAGTAATTGGTTTGGCGGAAGATAGGTGGCCGTCGACGAGCACGGCTTGTGATCTGTGAGAGGGGTAGGAGGATAGCCAGGAGAGGAGAGGTTCAGTAATACCGAGAGATCGGATTTTGGCCAACAGATGAATATGGGGAACACGGTCAAAAGCCTTAGTCATGTTGAGGTACAGGACAATTACAGAGTTGCCGGCGTCGGCAGCAGACGATAGGACACTGAGAAAGTCAAGCTGGCACGAAAAGCAGGAACGGGAGTTCAAGAAACCATGCTGACAAGGGTTCAGCAGGTTGTTAGATAAGAGGTACTGGACAATGTGCTTTTTGATAATTCTTTCCATAATTTTGCAGACTGCTGGGGTGTGATTAATGGGCCGATAGTTATCTGGGTCGTGTAATGCCCCCTTTTTGAAGCGCAGAACTATAACAGAGGATTTCCATTGAGGTGGGACGAAACTGTGAAGCATGGAGGTGGTATACATATTAAGTAACAATAAAGGGAGGTCAGGACCACCGAAATGGAGGACGGCCGGTTGGAGATCATCTGGTCCAGGTTTCGAGGAAGGTTTGATAGAGGAAACTGATTTTTCAATTTCTAGGTGGGTGAAGGGAATCGATGAAAGGGAGGCAGAGGTGCAGGGGTGGATTGTAGGAGGAAGAATACCAGGAGAGCTTATAAGGGAGGAAGAAAAATGCTCATTGAGGGCCTCAGAAATAAATGCTGCAGTATTAGCGGTAGATGAGTCACAGATGAGGAACTTGGGCGAAGTATGATTGGATTGATTGGACCTTTTACCAAGCAGGTTGGACAGGTAGCAAGTTTGTTTGGGTGTACTAGGGCGATGGCCTCTTGCCTTCTCAAATGCGAATCGACCATGCAACGCAGCCTCAGTTGTAGCTGGTTTATGCGCAGGAGAATTGTGAGGTCGTGTGATCTAGCGAAGGTAAGTTGCAGCTTAGACAGCTTACGCTCTAAAAGTGACAGGTGTGAGGTGCTGGAATTGGGGCGTGGATCGGCACATGGGTTGGCGGTATTTAGGCAGTGTAGGAGGTTGGAGTAGAGAGAGTTCACGACAGTGAGGGGATCGGATGAAAGAAAAAATGTGTCCCAGTTAAGGGATCGGATTATCGTTGGCACTAGGGGCCAGTTACAGGAACGGTAGGAAGTCAGAACAGGGGGAGAGGATTGCATCGGATGAGAACAGCTGAACTTGCACCTGACAATACGATGGTCACTACCCGGGAAGTGATCAGTAGTCTGGGTGATCATATCAGGGACATCAATGGAGAATACTAGGTCCAAGATGTTGTTCCCCCCAGTAGGGCAGGAGACATGTTGGGTCCATCCACCAAGACGGATACAAGAAAGGAAGATGGAGAGGGCGGGAGGGCTAGTATAGGAGGACCGGCAGGGTAGTCAAGCGTAGCATTAAAGACATCCACGGCAGAGTCAATTTTTGCAGGCTGCAGACCCGGAGGGACGTAGACGCAGCCAGGGAGGAGGTTCTGGCCGGAGGCGTGAATGGATAGCCATAACGAATCCTCAACAAGTAGAAGAGGGGGGTGGTCGATAACACTAGCGTCGATAGTGCATTTGACAAAGGCTAAACAGCCCCCTCCACGCCTGGACTGGCGGGTGTTCGAGAAGCATTGATACCCGGCTACGTGAACAAGGTCAAGCGAAGCATCATCTGACAGCCAGGATTCAGTTGCTACTGTAATGTCGGCGTTTGACGTAAATGCCAGAGATCGCAGGTGCGATAGTTTTGCAATTATTGAGCGAGCGTTAATAAGAACTAGTAGGAATGAGTTCATTGTCGGTGTGCGCAAAGCATGGATGCCAGGTGCAAGACTATTGGGATCGCTGAGGCGATAGGAGTTGGGTCTCAGTGGGGATAGAGCGTCAGTAGAAGGGGGAGGGCAGGCAGTGTTGGGTGGGGGACGGAAAGTAGGAGAAGCGTTAGCATTAGGCGCAGCCGATCGCTGTGGGTGATCAATACGGTGGGTGTGCAGCACACCGCTGATGTGGGCCGGAGGGGTGTCACACGGTGCAGAGGGGGGGCACCATATGGCAAGATGAGAGGTTAAGGATATCTGTCGAAGCGGGGTGGACAGGGGGGAGTGCGTGGTGTAAGGTGCTAGGTGACATGGCACCGAGTGGGGAGCGATCGGTGATGTGGGTCTGTGGAAGTTTATCGATATGGTCCATAGGGCGACTAGCAATATGGCCACGGGTGCGAAGGCACCGGTCAGAAAAAAACGAGATCTTGACTGCAGTTAACCTACCTGTTGGGCAGGGTCAGTATAAGGCCGGTAGGCCGGTATGGGGGTAAAGGCATGTGGGAGAGTAACTGGGACGTAGTGTGGGATGGGGGGCGGGAAGGGAGTGGCGAAATTTGGAAAGGTTTGGAGGCTTATGAGGGGCAGGGGAGCCGGTAAGTGGGGAAGTGGGGCGAGGAGGCGGGATACAGGTACGAACCTAGGGTATCTGCTAGGGCATGTACGTGGTACTTCAGGGTTAGATGAGGGTTGGTGGAGGTGAGCAGGGGGGAGCAGCGGAGGCAGGCTGGGGTTTTAGTATGGAGGGTTGGTGTCTGGGGGGCAGGGAGGGATTTAGGGAAGAAAAGAAGATGGAGGATTGGTGTGACCCATTCGATAATAATGATAATAATAATATTAATGGTTTATTTCGGAAGCGCCCGAAGCATGCCATGTGCATGATCAGAGAGAGGGAAAGACAGTGGAAGGGGGTGCGAGGCAATGGAAGGGTGAGTGGCACTGGCAAGGCTCTGAAGGTCACTCCTACTCAAAGGGACGATGGCGTTAGACGGATCCGGATGGTGGCCCAGTTGGTTATCACTTGGAGGATCCGAGAGTACGCTATAAGCAGAAGCCGATTGAGAGTGGAAGGTAGTGGGTGGGGTGACTAGTTTGGCAAGTGCAGACCTGTTAGGAGTACCAGGTAGGCTTCTGGGGGGATTGGAGCGGCACTTATGAGGATAGAAACGAAGTGTCGCGGCTGAGCCAGCAGCTGGTGGGTAGTTGGTAGAGTCGTTAGAGCGGGAGCGGCGGGTGACAACACTTGTCAACGGCTCGGAAGACGGATTGGAGGTGGTACGGCGGGGCTGATGGTTGTACCAGGGTCTTGTCTTGGCTCTGAGACTATGATGGGGGAGCGCGGCTTTAATACTGAAGTGGAGTGCCGCTTGGGGCCTGTGGTCGGGCAGCGAGGGCTACTGCTAGTAGAGGCTACTGGGGGAGATGGTACAAAACGGCTTTTGTGTGGAAGCGGAACCGGGGGTTGGGAGTTGGACATATCTAAGTCGACAGTTTTCAGGCAGGCAGGGTGAGGCGCTGGGCTCGCCTTTGACTTCTTGACAGAGGGGCATTGGGTAACCTTCGTGTCGGTTACAGTGGGGTCAGCCTGCATGGGCAAGGCGGAGTTAGGTCTCAGCCAGCGAAGTATTTCCCGTTAGAGGGGGGTTTTATCAGAGAATATCTTGATGTCCTTATACGGCGAAAGGGCAGCAGTTGTCGACTTGTTGCTAATGAACTCTGTAGCTGTTAGGTCGTCCACGAATTGGAATAGCAGGGGCAACTATATTGCTGGGACTTTTGACGTAGCCTCCTGCAATGGCATCTATAGTGAGCCATATTGCACGAATTTAGTATGTTGTGTTTCGCCAAGGAAAGTGGTAAGCGGTCTGGAACATTAAAAACCACTGCGTTCTTAGGGTTGGCTGTGCGGTGGTATATTTCAGTCGAGGAGGTGTCCCACCGAAACCAAGTTCCTGGGCGATGTAGCGGCTACAGGATTAAGGAAATTAGCCAGGGGTGAAACCTTTGAAAGGATTTGATCAATCAGCTCGACCTTGTTACTAAGTTCGACGAAACTCTGCTTAAGGCCATTAGGACCATTAGGCGTTTCCCTTTTAGTCTCACGTTTCATGGCCTCAATGTGCCTTTGGGATCCGCCGCACCGATGAGCCCGTTCTTCTTTCCGTTAACCGTTGATCCTCAGCTGCGTCACTCTACCTCACTTTCCTCGCCATAGTCTTTTGCGTCCGACCGCTTTCGCATGACCCGTCCGATGATCGCACCCACCTATACATCAATATATATATATATATATATATATATATATATATGCTCCACTCACTTGTCCCCTTTCCTAACTAGATTGTGCCATTTTACAACACAATTTGCATATATATAAATAAAACCGCTCCGTCCTTTGGCGATGGGTGCTCGCTCTCACTTAATTCCTGGCTCAGGCCAGAACTCAGCCGTCCCATCCTGCTTTTTTGCGCCTTTCTCGTACACTGAAGCCTTGCCACACGGACTACCATCCCTTAGTAACTAGGCTTCACTTCTCTGCGCATATGCTCATGGTAAGTTGAGACCCCATTCCAACCGGAATCCGTATGCCCCTGCCAAATACCAGCACGCTTGCCCTCACATGAAAAATCCTCATTTTTACACTCAGTGTTTTCCTCCTTTTTTACTGTTTGCCGTCCTTTACCACAGCTGGTGAACTGACCAGACTGTTAATAATATTGGTATATTTCTCGGCCATGGTCGAGACGCATGCGTTAAAGCATGATCATGGTGTACACGTTACTCAATAAGATGAAATGTTCACATATTCTATTATGAAAGTCGAGGGTATTAGAGATGAAAAAACAATGACAGGAAAAGTTTCAATGGACTATTCTGATAATGGTTTGCGCGGCAGTTTCAAACCGGTTTCGAATCCGGATCAGGCGGTGGTGCGCGGTGGAGATATCGATAAAATCGTTAGCGCAGTGCCAAGGAGGCATTATTAACAAGAATGATGCAAACCCAGGAAACCAGAGGCCAACTGAGGTTCTGCAGATGGAATAAATTTTGAACAAGAAAGAAGGGGTGGAAAATCGACGCATGCGAAGAGGATAGCGATCCATGAAGACAATGCAGACCCTGAATGACGGATTTACCGGAGTTCTGTAAACGGAATGAGATTTGAAGCAGGGGGACATGAGGCCAGTTTCGTGAAAGTGAACACCGGTGGATGTGGGAGAAACAGCAGTCCATAAAAAGGTGAGTTTAGATTCAGGGCCAGTAACATGTACTATTCAGAAATAAGAAGGCGCAACTGGAGGGTCTTCGAGAAATGGAGAGTCAAATTCCAGCCGGCTACGGTTCGGAGAAAAGATAACCTGTGTTAACGGATAATAAAGTGGGAAAATCTTCGCATGGACTTCAGCGTTATGCTGCTTCAATATATATGTATGTGATGACGCATTTGCCTTCAGTGTTATTCTGGTAACGTACTACATCGAATGCGTAAGTTTCATCTGGCAGGGCAAAGTATGTGTCAGTCAATCAGCCGAGTGTGGCTGTATGTTAGCGGCATGCGCGTGAGCTGGAATTCGTGTTGGTTGCGTTAGAAAACGCTGAACGATCTGATAAGCAATTGGGGGTATCTCCTGTTGTGTGGTTGGATTTCTGTCCCAGTTGCCATGGTAGGTTCCACTTGAGTCTCTGTCCGTACGAGTCAAAGCGGCCTCCTTGGTTAGCCAATTTGGCGACTGAGATAGTGGGAGACAACGACCTGAAATAAAGGGAGATTGCAGTCTGGACGTGGTTCCAGCTGTGGGTTATGATAATATGTGAAGACAATAAACAATGGATTGGTTAGGTCTATGTGAGTGGGGCATGGGTAAAATAGGCTCGCAATGGAATTGAGCTATTCTGCTGCAGGCTGATGAAGTTGCGTACACAGGCTTGGTAGCTGTATGCATTTCAAAGGATTTATGATTTGCCCGTGGTTAGTAATGATAACCTTCAATACCGTTTGCTTACGCAGAACGCAGTTTGGCACGAGGCGATAAGATAGGTTTGAAATAACAGACAGAGCGAGTAGGACTATCATACTGTTTGCGTGGCGCTACGCTGTTACTGTCTCTTCCGGTATAGTGGTTGTTCTATACTGAGTAGTTTCTGAGGAGTCCAAGTAGAAGGAACTATTGGGGTGACAGTGGTTATAGATTAGAGGTAATTATTCTGTTTAGGCATTGTAAACTGTTAGGTTTACGCTTAGGTGATGGCAACTGCGGCGTATGGTGTGGCACATCCTAGATTCTCAAGGGTTCAGGTTAGTATCCAGCGTTTTCCTCATAAGCTCTATCAAAAGACATATAAGGATTCGTAAGAGCGATCAGTTTTTGGATGTCCAGAGCTACGTGTAGTCCAGACTTAAACATAATTCGGGAATCTACGGAACGGACTTCAACTGGGAGTTTATTCCACAGGGTTGCATATTTCAGGAGGAAGAAGTTGATGGTAAAATGTTGGGACTGTTTTGCTGTCCTAGATCGTATGGATGAACCGCTGAGTTCCGTAATTGCTGCAGCGGTGGGGCCAACCCTATGCGGGTCTAATTGAGCCTAGGTTGCTCAGAGCGGTTATTCGACTTATTAGTACCCTATACCTACCTCAAAGGCCTGAGCCCTTGAAATATACGGATTGTATAACATAGTCAGCGTGTCCACCGTTAGGGCTATGCTTATTTCCTGTTTGAAAGCCACCGATGTCGGTGATAACGCCCGAATTCGTTGTGGTAGCTTATTCCACAATGAAGCGTACTTGTTAATGAAGAAGTTTGACCGAAGAGCAAGCTTCGGCAAAGGGACAGACACCAAGAACTCATTGTTACGTAAGGGATACGTAGAAAGGGTTCTTACCTGCGGTGCTGAACTACATGATCTATTCTTCAAGATATTGTGAAAGAATAGCAGGTTATTTCTTATGCGGCGTAGCCATAAGGGATCGATTTTCAGCCGCTCACAACGTTCCATGTAATTAGAGGGCGAAGAAAAACCTATGAGCTGTTTCGTGAATGCCCGTTGTACATTCTCAAACGCTATGCGGTCCCTTTGTCGCATGTTGGAACAAATGATTGAGCCGTATTCCAGAAGAGGTCTAACATGGGACTTAAAAATGTTGAGTTTACTTTCTGGCAAAATAAATGTTTGATGTATTAGCCCGATCGTACGGCGTGCTTTAGCCACCTGGATGGCTGCGTGTTCCGAAAAGTCAAACGTACATGAGTAGTGTAGACCCAAGTCACGTACCTGAGAGTTATTGGGGATGAATTTGCCGTTTATACTAAATCTTCCAGTAGGGACGTGACATTTATACGTAATAATATTACTTTTTTCGGCGGAAAAACTCATTTTCCAATCATTACTCCAGGAGCTGAGAGCGAGCAGTTCCCTTGTAATGTCATCTACGGTAGAGGCTAACGCCGCGGGATCAAAAGTGTACACGATTTTGATATCATCTGCAAACAGGAAGGGAACTCCCCGTTGGAAAATGGTAAATATATCGTTAACGTACATTAGGAATAGTAATGGGCCCAGTACACTACCTTGTATCACCCCACTGGTTACGGGACGGGGTTCGGACAAATTTCCACCTATACTTACAACCTGGTCTCGGGATGTTAAATAGGACGCAAACCAAGCGAGCATTGGGTCCACGATTTCATAAGTTTTAATCTTCTGTAGTAACCGGACGTGGGATACCCGGTCAAACGCCTTGGTCATGTCCAAAAAGATCACGATTGCCGATTTACCAATATTGACAGCCTCTGTGACCAGATTGAGGAAATCGGTCATGCATGTCGCACATGATCTGTTTTTCAGAAAACCATGCTGACCAGCGTTTATTAGATTATTGTTAAGAAGGTGGCGTGTCAGCCTTTCCTTGATCACTCTCTCCATAATTTTGGACACCACCGGGACGTGGTTCACCGGCCGATAGTTAACTGGATCTAGACGTGATCCTCTTTTGTGCATGGGTATGATAGTGGAAGTTTTCCTTTGGGAAGGGAAAACACTGCACCTGAGTGACAAAGTGAAAATGTTTGCCAGCAACATTGGAACGTCTTCACTACTTCGACTGAAAATGGCCGGCGGTAATTCGTCCGGACCTTGCCCGTAGGACGGTCTTGTTCTTGCAACATGGACTGAAACCTCCTCAGGGTAGAACACTACCGTCGAGAAAGTTACTGATGTCACCGGATCTAGAACGGGGAAGGATGTGGCGTCATCCGTCGTTAAAGAGGAGGCAAAATAGGTGCTGAAAGCCTCCGTAATCAAAAGAGGGTCACGCAAGCATTTATTATTATAGTTCAAATATGGGATGTCTTGGTTAGGTTGCTTGTTTCTGACCTTCATTAGCCTGGCCAGTGCTTCCACCTTGTTTGGGTGGCTTAAGGCATCTCGTTTCTGTTTCTTCTTAGAAGAATCCAAGCGCAATTTAATCGTACGGGATATACGTATTATTTGAAGATACGACGAGAAGTTCCTCGTCTTAGTGAATCTTCGTTGGAGTTTGGCTAGGTTACCGTTAAGACGATCTAGAGAGTTCCGCTGTTTGCGTATGATAGGCCCCGAGGCTGAATTGATTTTGTCGAGGCAGTAGTGAAGATTAGTATACAGTTGGGCAGCTGCTATCTCTAGGTCATTAGATAAAAACGATTCGTCCCAGTTTAAGGAACGGATAAAAGAGGGTAGACTATTCCAGCAAGCTTTATGGTATTGCTTATTGGTGGTCGGAAGGTGTGTTTCTGCTGACTTATCAGTGTGAGGCCAAGGTGCAGTAAAAACACAGGATACCATCTTATGGTCACTACCGGTGAAGCGACTTAAGATTTGGGTATCTACATTCTTGATACCAATAGAGAAGATAAGGTCTAATGTATTTCTCCCTCGAGTGGGGGATAAAACATGCTGTACCCAATTACCCACATGGATACACGAAAGGAAATCATGGAGTTTTGGGGGTGATGTCATGGAATGCCAGCATATTTCAGGCACGTTGAAATCACCAGCTAGAATTTTAGCAGTTACGGGGAGGTTAGAGACATAGTTGAATGCGTCTATTATTGCTGTCAACTCGTGCCTGCCCTGGTTTGGAGGACGGTAGATACATCCTACGAGAAGTAGTTGTTGATCTTCTTTGATAGTGAGCCAGACCGAGTCTGGAATGTTGTCTAGAATAGGATGATGGAACCTACTCGCCGTGAATATGTGTCTGGTGTAAATGATGCAGCCGCCTCCTCTTTGGTCAGATCTACTGTTGGCAGTGGCCTGATAGCCGGGTATGGATACGTGGTTTAATGGGGTGTGATCCGTCAGCCACGTCTCGGTAACTAGTAAGATGTCAGGGTGTAGGTCTAATGCAAGCTCTCTAAGCAGGGGCAATTTTGGGAGGAGAGAGCGGACGTTAAGTAGTAAGAGAGACAAGGTGTTTTTGGTTAGGTTCTCAGTAGATAGAGCCGTAATTTCGTTGTGGTGAGGTGACGAAGGATCGTCAAATAAGGCGTGGCTTACGATGGGCAGTCGAAGCTCGACCCATTTTAACCGCGTTTCAGATGAAGAGTTTGTGCCTGTGACTAAATGCGTTGCTGGGCTTTCAAATTAGGCGTAATTTGAAGAGCGGTTAGGGGGTTCTAATTGAAACGGCCGAATCCTGGAGGGGGTAAATGAGGCGCGGAAGGAGCTAGGGGAGATAGAGGTGGTAAGGACTTATGGACATTTGGTGCATTAGCCCGGGGCTTGATGCTATACGTGGATTTTGGTTGAGTGAGGGATAAGGACGAAAAAACGGGAGCGGTCCGGGGGCGGGGTGGAAGTTGAAGCTTGTGCCAAGGTTGCGGACTGCACTGAGGTAGTCCACTGAAGGAGGAAATGGGAGTGTAGGAATATTCGACAGGGAGGGTTGAACCTGGTGGTGATATGGGTCTTGGAGGACCCCCGGAGAGGTAGAATCGAATACCCCGGTTCGAGAGGTATAGGGCACGGAAGCGAAGGCATGTTGGGCCAGTGGTGGAAAGAAAGGTCCGCCCGGCATCATATTTGGTATCGGGGCAAACTGCATTATCCGTGGAGGCATACGTGATGGTGTTGAACACGGGTCGAGAGCCGGCCACTGGGTCTCTGGGAAGGCTTTATATTGAGTGGGATTGTGCGTGGGTCGGACCCTATTGTGAGTTGTCTGACAATTCGAGCGCAGCTCGAGTGGGCTGGATGCTTGTATCTTTGAGCTAGTGCCCTCTGTAGGCCTAGAGTCTGCACGGTTAGATTCAGGTTTGTGGGTGGATCGGTGCGGTCGCCTGCGAGAGCCCACAAATATTTGACAACTGCTTTCCGGTTTTACTTCGGATTGCATGGTAGGATGGCCCTGGCAGTGAGGCCCCCTCTATCTGTTTGTGCGTGATGATGGGCCGGAATGGGCCTCGCGCTTGCACGTTTTGTTCGTCCGGAAAGGTTCGTGGAGGAATTGAGAGATCTAGTAAGGGCAGGAGGGACAGGCGGATGGGCCCAACCGGATGGAGTAGTGGGAGTAGAGGTAGCCTGCATCCTACGAACCCGCTTACTTGGTGGAGGGATGGCCGGTGATGGAGAGGCCCCTAATGCCCGATCAACCGTGCCGTTGTTAGGGGCAGGTGATGTAGATACGCTGCGGGTAGGGGTCGAAGCTGCATCTAGAAGTACCTGTCGTCCACTGGACGTTACCTGGGGGTCCGACAAGGGTGAGCTGTCAAGGTCGACCGGCACCTGAATTGGTACGGAGCGTGCCGGGTTGAGGGGAGGTGATCGCACGGCTGAGGCTAGCCTCAGCCGAGGGCCGGTTTGTGAGGTACTAGTGGGAGTTACTGCTGTCCTTGAGGCCTCTCTTTGGAGAGGAGTCTTGTCTGCCGTAATCCTGACCGATTTATAAGCTGTGTTGAGGGCAAGCGACGATTGCCTTTTGATAAATTCTCTTGCTATTTGATCGGAAGGGAATTGGAAAAGGATAGGACATGTGTGGCGTGGTGAACGTTTGTGTAACCTTGTGCACGTGCATGGATGGTGTTCCATGCCAGCTGCCCTGAGCAGGGTGGATTTCAGTTGCGATACTGGGGCCTTGTCCGGGAGATTGAAGGCTATCGCATTTTTGCTATTTGAGATGCGCTTAAAGATCTCGGTAGAAACAGAGTTAAGGAAATCCGTGGCTGATTTAAGCTGCTGTTGCGAATAGCTTGCCGCGGGGTCCATTAGGCACAGTAGCGGAGCAAGCTTGGCGATACTGTCATCCAGAATCGTGAGTCTTGTTGAGATATTCTCAACCTCTTGGTGAATACGAGCACTGAAGATAGCGTCGTTCGCGAGGTCCACCAATGGTATAGAGCATTGTTTCAGTTGTGTTAGCGGTTTCTTAACTCTAATCTTGGGTCGAAGTTTTTGAGTAACAGGCATGATAAAAATATTGGAAAAAAATCTTTAGAATTCTTGTATTGTTTTGGGATGATTTGTCTCTAAATAACTAGCTAAGGTCCTAGAAACCTATATAACTAGCGACAGATAACGAAGAACACTCCGAACACCCCGGACCATACCATCTACTATTGTTTTATTCCTGGTTCCCAAACGGACACCCTCCCCCATCCACCACCTACCTGATATCGCCGCAAATCTCTACTATCACCCAACTACCCTAGAAAGCTACCAGTCTCCGTTTAGGGATCCCTAATAGACCGGTCCACTAGCGAAACGATAACTAATTGTTCGGATAACAAAATGTTCATTTTCTTGCTTCCATATAAACGATAATCATAACCCACAGCTGGAACACTCTCCAGACTGCCGCACTCCTGATCTCTTCCAGATTGCATTGGTTACTTGGGTATCCATCGGCCGAATCGACGTTTATTCTGGATTACCGTAAGGACTGGACGATTTGATCAATGGTTTAAACCTATACTCTCGCCTGCTGACGTTACATGGGGCACCGTACATGGATTAACAAAACCTCATGAAAGTCTCACCGGATCGCAGAGGTGATTCCTGACAGCAACCATCAACACTCCGCTCAACGTCTATTCCCAAATAATCCAACCCAACAGTTCAATTCTTCCCGCGTTGCAGTACGAAACCAATGGCCGGAACCCAGCCTTCGCAGCTGTCAACTTCGTCAAACCAGCCCTTTTTTACCTGCTTCCCTCAACATTCTACCTGCCACCAAGGTCTTTAAGGAACAGAATACCAGCCGTCAGCAGCCAACCATAATTTGGTTAACAATTTTCTATCACATACAAAAAAAACATTTTACACACTTCCAACTCCTGCCTAGCCGAACCATTGACGTTTGTCTCCACTAATCCGTTTCATTGACGGCTTTTCTTTAAAAGTCCGTTACACGTCCATACACCATTCATGCTCTTCAAAAGTTCACTGAAATCCCTGCGAAGCTTCTCGCCTTCGTGTGAATTTCTATATGACACTGTAATCACCTGCACACAAATCCGTTTTATTATCACCTTCGACTCACTTGCCTTCATTTCACATGCTTCCTCCACAATTAGTTACCCAATGCTGGATCAGTGTCCAATATTCCGCTGGTATCTCTGACTGCACTTTGAAAGCCCCACGCTTGCTTTACTTCTAACAATGTTCTTTGGCATCTCCTCCGCCCGGTTACTCGTTAGTGACCGTCCATTTGTCGCTTATATCAGCAATTCCACGACTGTCCAGCTATCCACGCCGCCCTCCAGCGATTTCGAAACCGATTCGGAATTCCCGCCTCAACCATTACCACTTTTGTTCACTCAAACACTACATGACTTTACTGGTGTATTTCGGTTGCTGTGTGATTTATAAATTTAGAATCTGTGAATACCTCATATTGACATGTACTGCTGTATACTCTGATCTTGCCTTGTGCATGTGTATTGACCACGGTCAAGAAATATACTATACTATACTATACTTCCTGGCGAACTTCATTTTCTCGGTCTTCGGAATAACTTTGAGCACCTCAGGGCTGTATGAAGTCCATTTTGTGAGGTTGAACCCTCCTGCCTTTAGAGTGGCGGTCAGTTCGGTCACATATACAATAGCATAAAATCGTCCGCATAGGATGGGTCCACTGCCCTTCCTAACAGATTGCTGATGCTGCCAAAACTCTTGATGATCTCCCGGAGGGCGAAGCTAGCATATAAAAGGAATGATACCGTTCCAGACGGACGAACGGTTAGCCTGCACTCGTCCGGTGCATGATTTACGTTGCTTTCATGCCACCAGAGAAGACGAAAGGCGCCCTTATCCTTAACAGGCATCTTCACTGGTAGAAACGTTCCACGTATGTCCGAAGAGTAGACCACTTTTCCTAGTCAAAAACGGCATGAAACCTCGATTAGTAATGTTTTCCAATCTAGGCCCTGTGTTGTGTGGTCCTCGAGTGACGCATCCTGACACATCGCGGCACAATGGAGGAATATCTTGACCTCATCCGGTTTCCTTAACTTCACAACTGGGTGAAGGATCGGGTAACACCTCAAATTCGCACTGATAACCTCTTTATCCACTCTTTCTATATAATCCAAGTCTATGTTGTGTTGCATGGCTCGCATATACTTTGTCCTCACTTGCGGTTCTCGAATTAGCCTGTTTTTGAAGAAGCATATTCTTTTTAGGACCATTTCTCTGCCGTTAGGCTCTGGGTCTCCAAGGGACAGGAACCTCGAAGCGATCTACCACACACCTGGCTTCCTCGGCTACCATTTTCAGGGCCGACCCATCTCGTGATGAGGCATCTCTATCAACGACCGGGTCGGCAAATTCAGCGTTATACTTCTGTTGGAATGCTTGTTCAACGTTCGCCGTTTCCACGAAGTGCAGTCTATTTGGATCTTCTGCAGCACCCTCCTCTTGTGCTACCATATAAGGTCCAACCGAACATTGTGCGTACTGCACACGGCGCTTGGCGACCTCCTATTCTGTAGTCTAGGACCCCTCCGCCTCCCTGGCCCATCTATTTCGCAGCTCTCTGTGTGAACTGCGAGCTGTGTTCTCCAATGAGTGAGGTGCTTTCACGTCCAATCGATAACCCGGGTGATTCAGAGCGACGCTGGAAATTTGCATTTTTATCACCAAACAGTCTAGAGGAACTAATCCGCCTTTGGAATGTCCTGCCGCTGATAGTACACCATCTAGCAAGTTTTGAGCGACCTTAAATGGTTGCCCAAACGGGTCCTCCAAGGTTTCACGTGTCCCGATTTAGCCCTCTTTGAGATCTGGCACCCAGCTTCCGTCGATCAAATAATCTCTTTTCTACGAAGTTCTCGTATTGCTTAGTGGATTTGCAATACTGTTCCGCGCTTCCGTCAGATGGGGACAATTCCACTTAAGATAAATAGCCTGCGTTTTTTGCGCTGGCACAAGTTGGTGTCGATCGCTCCATGGAGTGGCTAGGTTGAATGGCCGCAGGCTCCGTGGCTTCCAAGACCACCTCTTGCTCCCGTCTTCGAAGTTGTTCTTTCCCGTCTGACCCAGCATATTCCCTAACCCGCCCAAGCTGAGTTTCCAGTTCTACTGTTCTAAATCTATAAATATAATCACGTTTAAATCGTATATCATTGGCTGAAGTGTATGAATTTGCACTGACAGGACTAGCAGAACCAGCACCATCTAAAGAATCAGCGTAAACTGAAATGCCCAAGGGACTCACCGGGTCACTTCCTGTTCAACTTCGGCTTGCTTTTGTGCTCTGCTTGGCATTTCTGATCGATTCTTCATGAAGGTTCCAAGATGAGTACTGTAACGGTTATTCCGAGCGCGAGCAACGCGTAGCCCAATAAAAGATCCCAAAGTTAAAACAAGATTGCTTTGCTGATTCCACGATGAAGAATTAACAAATAGTAAGCATATAAATTATGTACAACCCTCAACTGCAAGGCCACAATGTTTAGCAAAGAAGATCAGAGTTCAACAAGGGTCACTGTCCGATACGAACGTCACGGCAGCCCAAGTTGAAATCAAAAATCTGCCACGGCACGTGAGCAAAGTATAGAAAAAAGCGGCTGTACTTGTTTGAGGGTCTCAACAATACAAGCATATGACAAGGGCTAGGGAAGATTTCCACACATGTAAGTTACATGGGACCCTCTCACTCGGGGGACGAAAGGCTCAGAGGAGAACTCAGTGAAGCTTTTAATATTCTGAAGTGTTTATCGGGCTTAAGTGCAAGGAATTTGCTTCATTAGGCCGCTGATCACAGAACGGGAGGAAATAGTACAAGAGTGTAGAAAGCCACCCATTAGGCTAAATATGTCAGTGAACTTCTTCAGCAGTAGAGTAGTGGGAAAGTCTATACCCTAATGGAAGAAATGGATAACGTACCGGAGGTTAGGCTTTTTGAAAAGATTCTGGATGTAAAACCGAACCAAATATTTACTGAAGTAGAATAATGGCGAGTAGGGAGAGGTTGTATTTTAGTCCAGGCTTCTGTGTTGTCCTATGCCCGTGTATAACGTCTGAGGCACTGGGGGAAATGGAGCGCTAACGTCATGGTTGTCTCTCCCCTGGATGGGTCCTGCATCGCCGATGTGCTGACTGTGATGAACAGTCTAACACAAGCACATAATAGAATACGGATGTCTCACGTTATCTCCATTGGCTTTGCCACAGCCTTTGATAGAGTGCCCATGACCTCCTCTTGGTAAAGTTGAAAAGGTACGGCATTTCGGGCCAGCTACATCCGTTTATCGGTTTCCTCCTTACAGATCGTTCCCTCTTCACCATCGGTCTCTATCGGAGTGCCCCAGAGATAGGCACTTAGCTCCCTTCTTTTTCTGATTTATATTATCAACCTATCTGATATCAGCCCCGTCAACGTACCGATGTATGCGGACGACGTGACAATGTGGGGATCTGATCCAATAGAAGTGCAAGCGACCATGGGTTCAGAAAAGCACTGGCCTTCAAAATGGGGCTTGCTAATTAGTGATGACAAGTGTGTCTCAACAAAGTTGGGCAGAACTCCCGACCATCATTTCTGGATCAGTAGTAGTACTCAAGTCCAAAATGTGGACCAGTACAAACTACTAGGACTTTGGCCTTGTAAAAACATTTCTTTTCCTCTTCACCAAAGAAAAGCCAGCAAACCTGGCTTCCGAATTCTCCGTATGATTGAGGAAGACTTCCATCCCCTCTATGGAACGTACGTCCGTCCTTTTCTGGAATATGGCAGTCAATTGGTGCACGTCAGCCCTATAAAGGATCGAGACCTGTTGGAGCGAGTCCAGAGAAGGGCAACGAAGATGTACCATGGCTTGCAACACATCTCCTACCCAGCTCGTCCGGCTGAACCGAGCCTCTATCCCCCAGACAAAAGACGTATACGAAGAGACCCCTTCCTTATGTACAGCTTGCTCTCTGCAGATTTAGTGAATCACTTTTTTACTCACCATCATCCTCATCATCATCATGATCGCACAGCTTCAAACGGTAGGGCAAGCCCCACTGACCACTGTCTTTCTCACCATGTCACCCAAGCCTCGAAACTCTACCTGGGCATGGCACGAAACTGCTTAAGCCCCGTCCCCGTACATTTATACGCCAAAACTTCTTCAGCTGAGGGATTATTGCTCTGCGGAATAATCTTCACAAGAAATAACAGAGGCATCATCCAGAGCAGCCTTTAGGTCTCTTTTTGATCGTCACCTGGGGTTAGGTCCTGGCCTGCTCCCAAACTAATCTACCCCTCTAATCAGTCATGCTTTTGGGTCGTTCCTTCTCTTCTTCTGTTACTACCAGTTCTAGGGGAAACTAAAATAATCATTCATGCACAATTATGTGTTTGCTTGTTTTCCCATTTTTGTTCAGGTCAGGTGGCAGGACCTGCGGCATGAGTAAGTAAAAGTCCAATTCTTGCACTGTGAGTCCGAGGAGAGACCGGCGGGCTGCGACCTCCAGGTTACCAATAAATGTCGGTGTCTTCGGTGGCTAAGGAGAAGAGAAAGAAACAGGCTCGCACTCTGGTTTCTCGTTCTTGCGCTTGTTTGCCTTCCCATGTCGTCCAGTTTCTTTCAGTTCTGTACCCCAACGAAAAGATGATGAATACATGAGCCAGGAATATTTCGGCCCGAGCCTTTTAACCGCGAGATATTTCAGGGCCTCAAGACGAGTGCATCCACTTCTTTTTTCAGCCAACTAAAGGAAAATATCCATTCGTGCAACAAAACTGAAAGGAACTATCAAAGCCACAGTGGTGGAGGCCGATCTCCTTTCATACCAATGAACGAATTCTGGACGCTCGGTTGGCCCATGCCACTGTCTGTCCTGTGCAACCTGAATCCGAATTTGAACGTGAATTTTCAAGGTCAATATGCACCATCCCAGCAGGACCTATATAAGCAGCCGGGTTCCGTGCGCTCCAAACCACACGATTTGTATTCCCAATGAGGCAATACACTTCCGTCAGTGGACACAGTGGCCTGCGTTTCAATTCAAGCAAGTGAGTGGTCTAGCTCTGTCTACTTCACTTTCATAGCCGATGACGTTTTGCGATCCTACGAAAGCCGTTGTTATGGTACTTAGCCAGGCTATACTTGGGATTCTATTATCCGCTTGGCTCACTGGGAGGCTCTAACCCTCGGAGATTGTTGTGGAAAACATAACTGCTATTTCATCATGAAGCAGCCAGAGATTCGTTAGAGAATATCTTTGTGCCACAAAACCCTGCTGCGTACCTGATGTGGGGTCATGCTGAACCCAAATGGTTAGAAATCTGTTTCCGAATTATTCGCTGCAAGCACTTAAACCGTACTGGAGTTAGGCTTTCCTGGCGGTGATCTTAGGCATTTTTCGGGGTCCCGTCTTGTGTGTTCCTATCATTGTCGCCTTCCTGCAGTCTCCCGGCAGGTTCCCCTCTTTAGGTGATGTTTCACACAGCTGCGTCATCAGAGCCCTAAAGACATGAGCTCGAAGCCGAATAATTTCTGGGTGAATCCCGTCTGGTCCTGCCGCCCTTTTCCTATCCAAACGTGTACACCTATTCTAAACTAATTTCGGGTATTGGGGGCGTTTCTGTTCCCTCCATTCACTCTACTACATTATTTGCTTGAAGGATGATAGGAAAGTGTCAAATTTTTATTACGTGCATGCGTATAAGCACCGAAAAGGATCCCTTGTAGCTCACAGCCGGTTCGTAAAATTGGTTCTCAATCGGTTTTCGATCAGTCCGTTTACTAGCCATTTGATACGGACCAAAGTGGGTTGATGCGAAGAAAATTGACGGCCAGAATAATGTACACTGCCTAATGGACGTTTTATTTCAAAATAATGTTTTAATTCACGAAAAGGCTTTGAAGTATCAAGTCATAGATCGCTCTATTTCACGCCTGTTGAACAAACGGGAAGAATCGTAATCGATGTTGGCACAAGACCCCACACAGTCGTCGCCTTAACCGAAAGGTGACAGCACGGTAACGTTTCTGATTCTGGGGTGTCACTGCCAGTATATTTAATTTTTCGGGTGGATAGGGGCAATGCCAGACAAAGTGGAGGTGTTGCTCTCTATATTCAGTCTGACAAACCTGCCTACCAGTTACATAGTAATATAAATTACGATGGCTTATTTCGGGTGATACGAAGGCACTCTGCAACGCAAGATCACACGGTGTTATTGGAAGTGTGCACTCGATAGCTCGGGTGGCCAATCCAGCCAAGCCTAGCTGGAGCTAGTTGGAAGTGGTAGAATTTTACCCGTATATTACAAGAAGGGGACTGCTCAACGGGGGAGGCAAATGGAATTTACGGAAATTTTGTTCACCTTGAAGAAAAAGAATTATCCAAGGGAGACGTAAACCAGCCATAGCGTTACGCCATGTATAAAACGGCCCAGAATTGAAAATCAGACGATGAAACGAGTGAAATTGCGGACACGGAACAGGAAAAAGCCTTTTAGGGTTACGTTTATACCATTTAGTGGCCGAATATTTTAGAGAAGTGGAATATGATGCATCAACATGGAAATGAGAACTGGGCGACAGATCAATTTTTGATGCGTAGCCATGATAGTAACAGAGGTACGGTCTGCAAAGTAGATGGGTATTTAAATGACAAGCAGGTATTTACGCAGTGAATAAAGTTATCTAGGGGCTGAACATGATGGCCAGGGAGTTACAAGGAACGAAGCTGTCTGAGAGGATTTACGAGGATAAAAACTCAATAAGAAAAAACGCCAAACAGCCGATGAATACAGTCTCGAAGTTGGGTGATGAAGTGACCAACAGGTAAAATACTATCTATTGATGTTCTTTTGAAAAGGTGGATCACGTGATAGCAGCAAACCAAAACGCCGCGATACAGGTGTCTCTCAGATGTGCGTATATGGAGGAAATATGACTCTTCGCAAGGTGAGAATATTGCAGTGTTACAGCCGTGTGTGGGCAAACCGTAAGGCTGATTGAGAGGGTGAACTGTCTCAATATCGTCGGCTGTTGGGATGCTCTGGAGACAAATATTCCTCAGTGGAGTACATTGTTTGGACACTGGGAAACGGAAGTGCATGAAAACATTGGGTGTGACTCTTTTCAAATATATCTGCCAATGTGATAAAATAGGGCGAGTTTTACCTTGGGGATTGGTTAAGTTTGCTAATGAGAAAAGTGAGTGTTTCAGCATGAATCCTTGGGAAAAAGGATCATGAACAGTGAGCCCAGTACGGTAGCTGTCCTTTAGATACGCGATGATTATACGCTCAAGAGAGTAAATTTTTCCGGGAGTAAGAGGCGGTGAGTTGAGATGGCAAAGATGGAAGCGACAACGATAGAAAGTCGGCGATAACTAGAGGAGGTACCTGCATATCTGCAGCACTTCGGGAGTACAAATAGTGTTTTTCCGCAACCGGTGCTGGTGGGTGGAGCTGATCATGCACCAAACACCCAGCCTTAAAACCATCTATTGTGACAGGAGGTACGATCCGCCATCCTAGCTGAACATGCACATCGTTTCAGACGTACTGCATGCTGATGTGGACCGTCCAAAGCGGTGGATCTGACTGCGCCCCGCACCGGCGGGGTTTGCACTGGTGATATGGTCGGTGTTTCAGCTGTAGAGATCGAATAGTCCTGGAGCTTGAGACCAGGCTACAAGGGATCCTGGAGAGCAGGACCAATAGGATAGTGACGGAATGATGGGCAGGTATCGATTTCGCAGCCGGAAATATTGGCCAGGTATTTTGCCGGGCCATCAAATGGAAGACGGAGGTCAGTGTTTGTCTAGAAAAAATTAGAATAGAAGAACGCAGTCTGGGGTGCTCCCAGCCAAATATCAAAGGTGAATGGCAAAAAGGAACCTCCAGTGTCTAGAAACTGGAACAGCTTCTAAAGAATGATGGCTACACTCGGATGAGAGAGAACAAGAGTGCTAAAATGGCAAAGATGACGAAGAAGAACTACAATGATATGGTAATTAGTGGTGGACGCCGGAATGGGATTCTGGGCTTAAGTGCTAGGTCGAACTAAGTGAAGGGGGATGAGCCCAGTTTAGACCGAAGAAAGTGAACTTGGTATGATGTAGGTAAGGGATAGGAACTGGTGCCGGGTTTACTCCAACGGGGAACTTAGTACATGGGGCGGGCGGGAAGAAAGCTCTGGGCTCAGTGGTATAGTCGCCACATTAAATGAATATTACCCAGGGGGAAGATTACCACAGAAATGATGGGATATTGAGCTTGAATTAGAGTCGATAAGTAATCTAATTGCGATTATGATGGGACTAGGGCAAGTGAGACGGAAAAATTGAACGGCGAAACTTTGGAGAGATGAGAGCCACGAGATTCAGAGATGAGTTTGGAATTGGACCTGAAGCAACCACTCCAAAGTATAAAAACGAAATTCTGCTTGGAAACTGGGGACAACATTAGCGGTAAGGAATTGTATTGGGGACTGAATGAGTGGCAGCATATCTGTAGGATGATTTCCGGTAATGAGCCACTTCCCGTAAGAAGAATGTGACTGGATTTCCTGTCTGTCTTTGTGGAGGAAGCTTTAAAAGCCATAAGGTGGGATGTAATATGAAACAGAAGCCGGGTTAGTAGAATGATATGAAGGGGCATAAAGTTATTGACCGTGCTGGTGTCGTGGAACAAGTGTCAGGGAAGTTGATGGTAATCAGAAGACGAAGTAAAAAGTGCAAGTGCCAGTGCCAGTAATCGGGTGAGGATTTACCCAGGAATCTCTTCTAAGAAATCAAATTACTACAGGAAATGATTTAGTGAATGGACCTCAATGATGGTTGATGGGTAGGCTAATTACGATCATGCTGGGGCTATGGCACGTAAGAAGAATAAATTAAAGGATGGAAATTGGGAGAGGTGTGAGCTACGAGATTCAGAGATGAGGTTGAGACTAGACTTGGAGTAGACACTCTGTATAATAAGAAGACAAATGTCTGCCTGAAGAAGTGGAATCAAACTGGCGGGAGGATTGTGTATGGGTAGTCAATGGGATCAGCCTCTATGACGTCATGACTGGAGGTTGAATTACCTTGGTGAGCCACTTCAAGTATAAGAATTTTGACTTGGCTTCCTCCAATGGAGAACCTAATAATTGGGACGGGCAAGAAGGAAACTGCGGACCTAGGGCTATAGTTGCCAATTTGAATGGGTGTTATCTTGGTGGCTGACTTGACTTTGCAAAATAGAAGATTGTGCTGGAAAGAATGATGAGACTTGAGTGGTACGCGGCAAATAGTGTGGTACGTAGGCCTCCTGGCCCTTGACTCAGACCCGCGTGTCAGTAACCCAAACCAACTTACTAATAGTAATGGTTTATTTCTAAGAAGCCCGAAGCATACCATACGCATGATCAAAATTTTACAAGCGAGAAAACTGACAGTCAAAATTCATGAAACATTTAGAAATACCTAACACAAAGGGGGTAGGAAGAAATAGAGGAGATTTGAGAGGGAGAGAAATGCATGCACACTGAGGAGTAATGTAGGGAGTTTAAGTGAACCCGTGGATGGATTCGAATATTGGCCCTGAAGAATTTGAGGGTCACGGTCAGATGGAGCAGCTGGATGAGCCGAGAAGGGGAGAACGCAGCCTGAGAGTTTCACAGGAAGAGGGCTGGAAATCGGCATGAGGAACTATCGTCATGAGAAAGGATAAAGTAAAAGGAAGATAGAAGAGAAGAAAAGAACAAGAAACTGAGTTGCATATATGGGGACTAGGTAGCCACGAACTATGGGTTATTGCAATAAACTGACGGTGTCAATTTAAAAGCAGGGAGCTGGCCATGCAAGACGTAAAAAGTGGGTCAGATGGCATCAGCGCCACGGAAGAATCGAGATATGTTAAAAGTGAGGCACAGTTATGGACAAAATGGACGCATGTCATGAGGGGTGGTAGCACGGTGGCAAAAGAACTGAAGGAGGCAGAGAAAATATGCGGACACAAAAACATATATAGGTATATATGTATCAGGGCAAGAGCAAATAGAAGTGAAGAGAAGGGAGACGACTATAGCGGTGGTTGGACGAGACAGGTAGGGTTGGGTAAAATGGTGCAGAATTACCTTGGATAAACCCCGATGAATTTATTCCTGCCCTCGTTACTCCAAGGAGCACGTATCGGCGTTAGGTACGAGTGTCAGCACATCAAGCAATTTGTTTAATTCCTCTTTAAATCTCGGTAAGTGACCGGTTGCGGGGACATTTTTTGGCGGAAGCTTATTCCACGTTTGTGAATATTTAACAAAAAGAAGTTGGGCCATGGGCTGATTCTCGAGGACGGCACAATAACCGAATGACTACTGTGTCGTAATGAATATCTTAAGCCTAATGGGTCTCGTACCAGGGGAGGGACTCTTCAGGATCTGTATCTTAGTGAATAGAAACAGGACAAGTTGTCCTTTATCCGTCGGAGCCAAAGAGGTTCGGGGTGTAGCAGGTCACAGCTCTGTTTGTAGTTGAGACCAGACGAACGGTCGACTATTTGTCTAGTAAAGATGTGCTGAAAGTTTTCAATGCCAATCCTGTCAATCTGGCGCACCTCAGATACAACTATTGAACTTCACTGTAGCAATGGTCTTACGTGTGCTGTAAAGGCAATGAGCTTACTTTCAAGCAGAAGAAATGTTTTGCGAACCATTCTTTTTAGCCTGCGGAATCTGGCTATGTGGGTGTCTGTTTTTTCCGAGAAGTTGAACGAACAGGAGTAGTATATGCCCAAGTCGCGTACTGGTGGTTTGTTGGGGATCAAATGGTTACCTATACTGAACTTTTCGGGAGGGACATGACATGTATGCAAGGATGCAGCCTTTTTCCGCCGAGTACTTCATCACCCAATCGGTACACCACTAATTGAACTTCCGTAAGTCCTCCGATATTTTAGCTACAGTTTTACCCAGTGAATTATGGTCGAAGGTGTACAACAGCTTTACATCGTCAACAAATAAAAACGGAGTTCCGTGGCCAACCACGGTAAATATATCATTTATGTACTTCAGGGACAACAACGGGCCCAGTACACTACCTTGGATCACACCGCCGGTTAAAGGGCTAGGTGTGAAAATTGTGCCGTCAGCGCATACCACCTGAATGAGCAGGGAAAAGTACGATTCTAGCCGGGCATAGGGTGGGTCAGCTGTGCTGTGTCTTGGCCTTTGAAAACAAACGAATATGAGAAACCCGTTCGCAGGCTTAAGAGGTCACTGCCTTACCATTAGTGGCGGCTATCGTAATAAGGTTCCGAAAATCAGTAACACAGATTGCACAGGATTGATGTTTTAGGAAACCGTGCTGACCCTCACCTATAAGGCGAACTTTAGGTGGTGACCTGTTAGTTCAGCTTTTAATAATCTTCCCAGAATCATCGATAATACAGGGGTATGACTCAAAGGCCGGTGGTTGGCCAGGGCTTCCCTTGCTCCCTTCTTGTAAACCGCAATAATAACCGAAGTTTTCCACATCAAAGAGTACCGACCGAACCTCATGGACAAACTGAATAAGTTTGATGAAAGAATTGAGATATCTTGACCACTTAATTTAAAACTGGCCGATGGTACCGAGTACGATGCGGGGCGGAAAGACATTTTGATATTTGAAATTGAATGTTCGATTTGAGGGGTTAGGAATTTTACAGGAGAAAGTAACCTATATCAGGGTACTGGTAGATTGCAGAAAAATGGTGCTGTGTCATTAGTCAAGGAAGAACGGAAAAATATGTTGGGTGCCACTGCTATGTTCGGTAATTTGTCGAGGTGCGTGTTATTAAAAGAGAAAGAAGAGAAAGACGAATTTGTTTTGGGGTTCCTCGGTTTAATCAGTTTTGCAAGAATCTCGAATTTCTAGGGATGACGAAACACCCTGTGTTCCCGTTGTATCTTCTCGCTCCCGACCAGCGGTTTTATCATTTTAGACAAACGATTTAACTGTACAAACGGGGAAAATCCCTGGTTTTAAAATAAACGGGTTGGGGTCTACTTGATCTCAATTTAAGAGAAGACAATATGTAGTCTTCAGGGCGGATTCACGATCCTTGTGACGGGGTTATTAGATTGAGGCCTTGTTCAAAGCCAAAGTAGAGCTGATCTGCCACCATCTGGGGATATGCACTCAAAGCGGAAGTGACCCGATTTTGGCTGCGAATCTGGAAAGGTATTATGTTCCAATTAGCTTCATGGAGTGGTTTATGCGGGGGCGTCGGCTGTTTATATTTAACAGGCACAGTGAAGCAGCAGTGGACAGTTGCGTGATGGCTCCCGGGTAGGTCACTCTGAATTGTTGTTATAACCTTGGGTAATCCTAGCGGCAGGATTAAGCCAAGAGTTTGGTTGCCTCTGGTCGTGTCATGACGTGCTGCTCCCGTCCTCCAAGGTGAATTTTATCCCGAAAATTGGTTAGTGGCTTGGTGCCACGAGTGATGTTCAGCACATTTCCGGCGCAGTAGAGTAAGCCGCTATCAGTTTTGGGCCCATTGTGAGATAACTAACTAAGTTTAGTGCCTCTATGATTTGCAGGAAGCCTCAGGAATTAGATCTGAGTGGACGGTATTTGCAACCTAGTAGCAGTTCTTGATGTTAGACTCCAACATTCAACCGTACGGAGACGACGATGCCGTCTAGGGTAGGATGCTGAAAGCTTGTCACTCTGAGCGTATCCTTTGCATACACTAGACAGCTTCCACCACGTCGTTGTGTTGTGCCTTTGCTGAAGGATTCGTAGCCGGGTACCTAAGCGTCATCTACCAGAAAGGGAGTTTCGCTGATCCCGCGGATTTCTGGGAATCTTTATGGTGCAGGTTTTGGTTTCCATCCAGTCGCCATGTAACAATGAGACTTGTGTACAGGTCACCCGGCTTAGACTCAACGGTTATTTGTGACAAACTCCGGCGCTGGGGTCATGACGGACACTGCATTATCCTCGCAGATTTCAATGTGCCGCATATCGACTGCGATGAAGGCTGTTACTGGCCGTCCGCGCATTCGTTCACACGTACTTTCCTCACGGTCCTTGAGGACTTGACTCCACACCGGCACGTACGAGAGTCGGCACGGCTTCAGGGTCCTCAGTCATCCATCCTAGATCCTGTGATATCCCCGGGACGGTCTGAAACAGAGAAACTTTAGTACCTCACGCTAATTGGTTCGAGCAAATACTCCGTCCTCTCAGTCCACTGGAGGAGTGGTGTTTCTTACTTCGGTGAACCATATACGGGACGCAATATATGGCAAATAAACTTTGATGAAATGCAAGCAGCAGCATCATTGATGATGTGGACTTCCGCAGCTCCTGTTAGTATAGAATCCCCCTGGTTCACTATACGGGAAGGGGTCATTGGACTGGTAAGTAGGTTGGCGCCTCCCGTTCTTTCTCGCTGAAAGGCAGAATCCTCCATAGTTTGGTCGTTAGCGGCGAGGTGCTCCCCTCAGAAGGAACCATGCGTGGCAACGATATCGGGATGACGGAGATAGGTACGAGCAATAGAGGGCCATCCGAAATGTGTTCGTCCATATAAACGGAAGAGAGAAATTGTTTTGGAAATATGTGTGCTATTGATTCCGTTACTGCACCCAAACGGCTTTATGCATACTTTAGGTATAGAACCCGCGTCAACATAGTTATCCCACCCTTAGTCGGCCGAAAAGCATTTGTTGAAACGGACCTCCAAAAACAGGGGTCCTTGCGCGTCATTACTCACCTATGTACGCAACAAAGTGAATACCATCCCTGTCACCGTCTTATGCGGATGTTTTGTTTATTATTATTACACAAAATGAATTACGGTATAAGGGATAAACCCAATAATCAGAAGGCATACTGTGGATTTGGGCTGAGGGGAACATCCACGTTAGAACCAGTTTATTGATCCTGCTTTTAAAGAGAGAAAGGTTGTGAGTGGGCTGGAAGATAGAAGGAGGATTAGTGTTACATAAATTGAAGGTCGATAGAAAGAGAGAGGAATGTAAGATAGAAGTTCGACTTCTAGTGACAGAAACTTGATAGAGATGACTAGTTGCCTAGGTACGTATTTGTCGGGAAAAAGTTTAGGGTATAGAAACTGCCAAAGCATGTTCAAAATAAACAAAATCCGGAATAATACCGGTGGAAAAGAGACAACGAAGCAACAGCCCGACGATAGGCTCGTGAATGTAGATTGAAAATTAAGGAGGGGTCGTTGATCAGCCGGACTACCTTACGTTGAACCCTCATGCTCTGGTCCTTCCATCCAGATGAGATCGCCAGGGAACTAAAGAAAATGAAAGTGCTTCATTCGCCCGAACCAGATGGTAATCATCCGGAAGTGTTGCGTGCACTGGCCAACGGAACCGCATTACCTTTGGCCGATCTGTTTAATATATTGCTAGACACAGATACTTTGCCTGACGAATGGAAGACCGCAATAATCTGTCTGCTGTACAGAGGAGGCTCGCGGAAGGTACCCACAAACTATCGCCCGGTGAGCTTCACTTGCATTTTGGGAAAGCTGATGCAACGGCTGATGTCGGCGTGAAACCGGGAGCAACTTGAATCTCACAAGTAATTGTTCCCCGCCCAGCATGGCTTCCGTTCAAAGAGGTCGTGTATCTCTAACTTGCTGCCGACACAAGAACAATGAGCAGAGACTGTGGAGGGCGGCTACAACACTGACGTAGTCTCCGTCGATTTCAACAAGGCCCTTGAAGAAGTACCTCACGACCGACTGTTGGAAAAATTCAGGACCTTTTGTCTCCTGAGTCCGATGCTTGACTGGATGGCGGATTTCCTGAAAGGGAGGACGTTTTTAGTCAGAGTTGTCCGGCGACTTCAAGATGGCATGCTGCAAAAAGTGGGGTTCCTCAGGGATCGGCACTATTTCCGGCCAACGTCATCGCCTTGCCGTCAATCTTCCAGTCACCTTGCCTCGTTTATGCAGATGACATAGGACTCTGGCGGGTCGTGAAATGAGATGTGGACTGATGGGTTCCGCAGGGGGATCTGGATGCATTAGTTCGTTGGTCTGACGTTTGGGCACTACCAATCAGCGTGTCCGAATGCGCTTATATGCCTGTTGGGAGGAGAGTATCGGATGCGGAGTATCGCATCGAGAACGAAGTACCACCACGATCGTCGTGCAAGTAAGACCTAGGAGTCATGCTATCATCGTTTCTTAAGACTGGGCTCATACGGATAAGGTCTGTGCCTCTTCCAGAGCTATTCTCGGCGCTATTCATCGACCAATTGGTCCGCTGAGTCCCGAAGCTTTCCTACTGTTGTATGCTCCCAATGTTCGTCCAAGACTCGAATACGGAGGTGCTGCAACCTACCCCCGCACTATCGGCGAGACGGGAAAACTGGATAAATGCAACAGTTCGTGAAGAGACTCGTCAGTGGCTTACGTGGGACCAGCCGTGAGGATCGTCTGAGGTCTCTTGATCTGTTCCCCGACTACTGCCGATGTGTTCTTGGCGACATTTAGTTTGGGGAAGAACCTTCCTAGTGACGTGTCCGGAACCGCAAGCGGACTTTCCTCTTTAGATGGACGACCGGATGCAAAGCCATTTCCTAACGCTGTTGAGGCTTCCGTCGACCGTTTTGCCACTAGTTTACGGTCTTTCACGGAGGGCGAACAATCTCCCAAACACATTACCGGCATCAGCTGCCGGGAAAAAGGACAACGATTGGCTCAAACGGCGTCTCGATACTTATCTGGAGGCATTGTGGAGGAAGGCTTCTTAGGCGTGAACCTACAGAGTCAATGTGAGGAGGCTCGCATGGGATGTCTCCCTGTGCTTTCTACCAAAGAGATCTATTGGGATTATTGATGCCCCTGAAGTGGGTAAAATAATAACAATTATTAAAAAATTATAATTCAGGAGATAAGAGTGAGCATGGAAAAACGTAACTTGGGGGAAGTAACTGTAATTACCGGAGCATATCACGTATTTCATAAGATTGGCGTAAACTGCTCAGAAACCACTCAGAAACCGCTCAAAAATCGATTAGTGTAATAGCGCAAACCGCTCGAAAACCGGCCAAAGTTTGACCGGTTATGAAGCGGTTTTGCTATAGGAGATGTTATATCCCGTAGCCACCAAGGCCCGCTACACTGCAAGAGATAACCGGGAAACAGACAATGAGACTTTTGGTGTTGTACGTGCGCGTAGAAGCCCTTTGAGTTTGTACGGACCGACACAACTAACTTGCGCTCAAAAGAATATTTTTCTTTTGTTTGGATCACTAGAGCTCTGTTCTTGGCCATGTCGTAACTATTTCGCACTAGTTTGGCGATACGGGAGCAGAGGGCTAGTTGCAGTGTGGAGGGAGGAGTTCTCGTCACAGGAAGTCAGTATATTGACAGCGGAATTTAATGCTCACTAGATTTTGAGCCTAAAATTGCAAGTTATTCTTTCAAATATCACCTTTCGAGCGCTTACGGATGCATTACGCAGGCCAAGAAAAAAGCCAAGTTGTCGGGGTGTACCCTATCGTTGTGGCTATTATGAAGCACACTTTACGGAGACGATGTCCAAAGCCGTATCTTGGAAACAACTGAAGGCCAAGCTTTTCAAGTGTTTTCATTCTACCATATACTTTTTATGTGGAGTTTCCAGCGTGACATCTCTTACTATTGACCTCATTGTTAACAGATCAGTGGAAGTGATAACTGGTTCACCTTCCCGGTCTGAGACGATCGGCACCAAGTTTCTGCTATTCGATGCCTTTAACACATCAATTAATAAGCTATTCAGTATTCCTTCATCAGGGGTCTGCTGAGAGGTTATGGCCGTGAGTATTTTTCTGTTCAGTGGCATCAGCCTTTCCCACAATCACTGACACGAGGTTGGTTAAATTGTCATCCTTTCCTTTTTCCACGGTCTTGTTTCGTGTTCTAGCTTGGTCCGGGAGGCTTCGCCTTCATTTAGTCATCCAAGGAAATTTGAGTCAGTGCATGGGTATGAGTATTTGGGAATGCTCCACCTCGCGATAGACTTTTGGAAGGCCATTGAGAATGAATCAATGGCCGTAATTTGCACTACTTCGAGATGGACTCCTCTGGCTTTTGAATATGTTATCAGACAGCTATACCTCTTTGGCGTGCTCCTGTGCTGTCGTGCGAGTGAAGGAGCAAAATAGTTGGCGCAATATTCCACAAATTCGCACCATCTCGGTTAAACTTACAGCTGGGAGGGGGGGAACTATTTGTTAGCCAGCTACGGGGTCCCGGGGACAACGAGCGACGCATTTACCAATGACTCACCTGACTGTCGCTGGCCTCTTCGTCACCTGGAATGGTGGATTTATGTTATTCATTAGATGGTACAAACCCGCAAGTCTCTGTTCTAGATGTGCACGATATATCAACCACCTCGTGATATGGCGTTTTCCAGGAACCATTGTGGGATATTTGTATTGTTCTCCAGATAGTTGGCGTGAATAATGATCAATCTTCAGATGCTGCTGCGCAATGGCCTGCCTTTCTTGGGGTTATCGCCAATTCCAGACAGCCCACGGGTCTTGAACTGGAAGGCTTGTAGTTGCGGTAGTAGTAGAACATCGATTTCTGCTTGGTCCAACTTATCTGGTAGTATGGTTTCCAGGCCCAACCTATTCTGTGGTAGTGCGCCTTCCAAAATTATAAACAGATTTTTATATCTCATCCACCGGACCACGGTTTTTAGCGTTTTAATCCAGTCGGTAAAGTGGCAGAGTTTTTCTGTCAGGCTTTCAGTTTGCGTGTAGTATGTGGCCTGCGTTTCATTTTAATATCACCGTCTTGAGACTTGGGTTTTGATGATGCTGGCCACATCCCCTCAGATGTAGTAGGAAGTCAGGTCCCGTTGCAAACATCCGCAGCTTTTCTAGTGTATTTCGGTCCCTCGAGCGGGGGTCGTTCGGGTGTTTGGTGGAATGCACGTAGCACCACTGGTCGGCCTTCGTGGCCCCCGTATGTCACGGTAAATCTGTTGGCCAAGAAGGTGTCAAAACGAGACTTGTTGTTGTATATAATGCAGTAATGTGGCTGAATCCTACCAGAAGTTTATCTACCAGCCTATCTAACCAAAGCATTTATTGAACAACGTCGAGGCTTCCGCAGAATGTTCTGCTGCAGTCAATACTACCCTCAGAATGGACACCGTCATCAGTGGAGCTAAGCTAGCATTTGCGAACACTATCCGATTGCGTCGCTCACCATTTTCATCTACCCAGCAGCCAAAGGGCCCTACCTCTTAACCTATTTCTGGAACATCTGGAAACAGGTGGAGTTGGGCTTTCCGTGTATATTTGGTTGCTGTCCAGCACATTAGTATCTTGATTTAGCCAAGTTGTTATAGGCTGTGTATCCGCTCGAGCATAGCTTGTCGTCGTCGCGCTAAGGGCTTTCGTTCCAACCCAACCCTCTCTGGCACAGCGGTTGCAGCAAGCACCATCACGGTAGCTTTCTTGTGAGGCGAAATTTGAAGGACCGAAGAGGCTTGATAATGGTAATAGTATCCTCCCCGAGTGCCTGATCGATGGAATAGGACGAAAGTGGATACTCACAACTGATAGTTGTATACTTCTTGACAGTGGTCAAGACACATGCACAGGGCAAGATCAGGGAATACAGCAGTACGAAACAGTGTGGGGTATTCACAACTTTTAAATTTAAGAATCACACGGTAGTCGGAATAAAAAAGTGATGCTGTGTAGTGTTTGAGTGAGCCAAAGTGGAGATGGTTGAAGCGGGAAATATGAACCAGTTTTGAATTCGGGGAGGTCGTTGTGGATAGCTGAACAAATGTGGGAATGCTGATATGAGCGGTGCTGGAGGATGTTAAAGAGTGCAGTGTTCTCAAGGTCCAGTAAAGCAACAGGCGTTGGGCATCACAACGTGGACAGCGAGTTGAGGCAGGAGCAATGCACAATGTGCCTTATGGGTGCCGAAAACTGGCTGCGATGGGTTACGGTGTCCAAGAAAGAATGCGAGGGTGTACCAACTGGGTACTTGGACGATCACAAACGATTAACCGGGTAAAACGGTCACTAAAAGACACGGTTAAAAATAAAGTTCGCATGGGGCTATCAACGTGCAATCAGAGATGCCAGCGAAATGGGGGAGATCGATCTAACATTGGGTAACTAATTGTGGGGGAGCCTGTGAAAAAAATGTAAGTGAGTTGGGAGTGAGAAGACAGATCTCTTTGTGTAGGTGATTTCATTGTCATATGGGAATTCACATGAAGGCAAAAAGCTCCACAAGGGATGCGGTAAACTTTTGAAGAGTATGAATGGTGTGTGGACGCAGAATGGACTTTCAAAGAGGAGCCGCTGGAGAGGAAGCCTAATGGAGAAAAACGCTACTGATGCGGCCAGGCAGAACTTGGAAGAGGGTAAAGATAAAATTTTCTGCATGCGCAATAAAAGAATTAATAACCAATTACTGGTTGGCCACAGATAGCTGGTACTTTGTTTCATAAAGGCCTTGGTTGCAAGTGACGGCAGGTGGAATTGTGAGGGTAGCGGGTAAAAAGGGGCTAGTTTGACGAATTGGGCAGAGTAGGTTAGGAACGCAGCGGTAAGGGCTAGATTCCGGTCACCGGTTTCGTACTGCTACGCGGAATGAACTGAACTTTTGGAATGGAGTACTGGGAATGGATGTTTAGCGGGTGTGGTAGTGATGATTGCAGTTAGGAACCACTCTGGCATCCGGTGAGACTTTCATGAGTGATTGTTGCTCTGGTTGTAGGATTATGATCACTGGCCAGCCGTATACGGTGCCCCATTTAACGTCGGCAGGCGAGAGCATAGGTCCAAGTTACTGAAAATCCGATTGATCAAATCGTTCAGTCCGTACAGTAACCCGGGAGTAAAGTCGAGCTGGCCGATGGATACCCAAGTAACCGAGGCGATCTGAAAGAGATCAGGAGTGCGGCCGTCCGGAAAGTGTTTCAGCTTTAAGTTGTGGTTATGTTCCTCTTCTGGCTTCCGTCGAACTTCAGGCTTGCGATCCATTTGTGAGGAGAATTACAAAAGCTTTCTCACGCGCCCAATTTTCTCGGACTTCGGGATAACATGGGGCAGATCCATTGGGGGGTCAGCGGACGGAGACTGGTGGTTTTCTATTATAGGTGGGCGATGGTAGAGATATTGGAGGACATCAAGCACAGGCTCAGCTGGAGTGCAAATTAATTTAGTTTGTAAGTGGTGGATGAGAGGAGGGTGCTCGTCTGTGGACCAGGAACCAAATATTAGAAGAGGTGGGATCAAGAAGGGGAATGGGAAAAAAGGTAGACAGCCGTTCGGCAGATGCAACAGCTGTCATCGAGGATGGCAAACTTGGTGAAAAAGAAAGAAAATACTCGGTGTTAAGATGAGACTTCTGCATGTTATTGCGGACGCGCTGGTATTCCATGGGGTCATGAGCAATCAGAAGTATACGGAATCCGGCTAAAAGGTGTCCAAACTTACCATGAGCATCTGCGCAGATCGGTGGGTCTTGGTTAGCAAAGAATAGTGATGTGCTTGGTCAGACGCGAGTATACGAGAAAAGTGCAAGAAACGCGCGATGAAACGGCTGAGCTCTAGCCTTCGACAGGAGAACCAGGCGAAGGTGAGCACCTATCAATAAAAAACAAAACGTTTTTTTAAAGGAAGCTTGTGTCACTGGATATTTTGGTCGGGCTATTGAATCAACAACGTAGTGGATGAGCTATTTCCGACTTCAGTCACCACTGTTGGTGCGTGAGCTCTAGAACATAGAAAAGGCGAAGTTATGGGTGGTAAACTACGGGAGTTGGACGGTTACGTTCCGCATTCCTGCAAGCAATACAGGTTAGGTTCAGCCGGTAGCTGTGAACCGTAGGCACATCAATACCGCGGTGTCGTCGGAACAGAGACCCATGGTATAACTATTCCAAAGGTGTATTGTCTACTGCATTAGACATCAGTGAGCTGGTTAAGGGTTTTGCAGGGAACCAAAAAAGTTGAAACTGAGAAAGGCGGGGCCGGCAAGCATATGTGGAGAGCTCGCGCATAGTGCCTAATTTTTCTGGGTTGGGGGAATTCTCCAGAAGGTTTTCTTCTTGAGAGTCTTCTTGATGGCTCAGTAAAAATTACGCTTGAGGCATCCCGCCGATAAGGAAAAAGGCCGAATCATCAGGGTGCACTTTATCGCAGAAGGCTTGAGTGAATGCGAAAAAGATTTCAAATACGTTATCTTGGAATATAATAATGTTGTCAATGGAGACTAAGGCTTCCTTTTGCTTCTAGCCTGGGAGGGGTTTACAGATTAGTTTCGCAAGTATCTTTCATCAAAGGGTTGCTTGAGGCTACGATGTTCAGAGAAAGATTGCTGGATTTTTATGGGATATAGAACCCCCCCCCCCCCCCCCGAGAGTAGTTGTTTTAAGGATTATCCTAGATAGTTAAAGGAAAACTACACTGACAAAATCTTATCTCCCCCTCTGCCCACCTGAAATCGCGCCCGGGGTTGGCTGCCGCTAATACGATCTGGTAACTCGGCTACACCCACAATAAATCCTGATAATGCTGCGCGTGCCTCGCTGAGACCTACTGGGAACTTCTTACCACAAGACTGTCTCGATATCGAAGCCATTCAAACCACCTTGCAAAGGTTCTTAATAGAATAACAAATTGCCCGGATTCGGTGATGCTCTCCTCTTTCCCAGGATGGAAAAGCAAACGCGAACCGCAGCTAAACATTGGCCCAAACGCCCAAAGCAGACAAAGAAGAGACACAGAAAACTCAACAAAATAATATATTCTTTTCACCAGCGTAACGTGGCCTACTGCAAGGGTTTTCATCTTTCTTTCTTGCACTGCTTTGCCCCTGTTGCAAACGGCATTCTGCCTGCTGATTATTCTCTCTCAGGGTTTCATGCTTCTGCTATCAGCCGCAAATTCCCGACTTTTCAAGGAAGATGCTAACCAGTGACCGGAATCTAGCCCTTACCGCTGCGTTCCTAACCTACTCTGCCCAATTCGTCAAACTAGCCCCTTTTTACCCGCTACCCTCACAATTCTACCTGCCGTCACTTGCAACCAAGGCCTTTATGAAACAAAGTACCAGCTATCTGTGGCCAACCAGTAATTGGTTATTAATTCTTTTATTGCGCATGCAGAAAATTTTATCTTTACCCTCTTCCAAGTTCTGCCTGGCCGCATCAGTAGCGTTTTTCTCCATTAGGCTTCCTCTCCAGCGGCTCCTCTTTGAAAGTCCATTCTGCGTCCACACACCATTCATACTCTTCAAAAGTTTACCGCATCCCTTGTGGAGCTTTTTGCCTTCATGTGAATTCCCATATGACAATGAAATCACCTACACAAAGAGATCTGTCTTCTCACTCCCAACTCACTTACATTTTTTTCACAGGCTCCCCCACAATTAGTTACCCAATGTTAGATCGATCTCCCCCATTTCTCTGGCATCTCTGATTGCACGTTGATAGCCCCATGCGAACTTTATTTTTAACCGTGTCTTTTAGTGACCGTTTTACCCGGTTAATCGTTTGTGATCGTCCGAGTACCCAGTTGGTACACCCTCGCATTCTTTCTTGGACACCGTAACCCATCGCAGCCAGTTTTCGGCACCCATAAGGCACATTGTGCATTGCTCCTGCCTCAACTCGCTGTCCACGTTGTGATGCCCAACGCCTGTTGCTTTACTGGACCTTGAGAACACTGCACTCTTTAACATCCTCCAGCACCGCTCATATCAGCATTCCCACATTTGTTCAGCTATCCACAACGACCTCCCCGAATTCAAAACTGGTTCATATTTCCCGCTTCAACCATCTCCACTTTGGCTCACTCAAACACTACACAGCATCACTTTTTTATTCCGACTACCGTGTGATTCTTAAATTTAAAAGTTGTGAATACCCCACACTGTTTCGTACTGCTGTATTCCCTGATCTTGCCCTGTGCATGTGTCTTGACCACTGTCAAGAAGTATACAACTATCAGTTGTGAGTATCCACTTTCGTCCTATTCCATCGATCAGGCACTCGGGGAGGATACTATTACCATTATCAAGCCTCTTCGGTCCTTCAAATTTCGCCTCACAAGAAAGCTACCGTGATGGTGCTTGCTGCAACCGCTGTGCCAGAGAGGGTTGGGTTGGAACGAAAGCCCTTAGCGCGACGACGACAAGCTATGCTCGAGCGGATACACAGCCTATAACAACTTGGCTAAATCAAGATACTAATGTGCTGGACAGCAACCAAATATACACGGAAAGCCCAACTCCACCTGTTTCCAGATGTTCCAGAAATAGGTTAAGAGGTAGGGCCCTTTGGCTGCTGGGTAGATGAAAATGGTGAGCGACGCAATCGGATAGTGTTCGCAAATGCTAGCTTAGCTCCACTGATGACGGTGTCCATTCTGAGGGTAGTATTGACTGCAGCAGAACATTCTGCGGAAGCCTCGACGTTGTTCAATAAATGCTTTGGTTAGATAGGCTGGTAGATAAACTTCTGGTAGGATTCAGCCACATTACTGCATTATATACAACAACAAGTCTCGTTTTGACACCTTCTTGGCCAACAGATTTACCGTGACATACGGGGGCCACGAAGGCCGACCAGTGGTGCTACGTGCATTCCACCAAACACCCGAACGACCCCCGCTCGAGGGACCGAAATACACTAGAAAAGCTGCGGATGTTTGCAACGGGACCTGACTTCCTACTACATCTGAGGGGATGTGGCCAGCATCATCAAAACCCAAGTCTTAAGACGGTGATATTAAAATGAAACGCAGGCCACATACTACACGCAAACTGAAAGCCTGACAGAAAAACTCTGCCACTTTACCGACTGGATTAAAACGCTAAAAACCGTGGTCCGGTGGATGAGATATAAAAATCTGTTTATAATTTTGGAAGGCGCACTACCACAGAATAGGTTGGGCCTGGAAACCATACTACCAGATAAGTTGGACCAAGCAGAAATCGATGTTCTACTACTACCGCAACTACAAGCCTTCCAGTTCAAGACCCGTGGGCTGTCTGGAATTGGCGATAACCCCAAGAAAGGCAGGCCATTGCGCAGCAGCATCTGAAGATTGATCATTATTCACGCCAACTATCTGGAGAACAATACAAATATCCCACAATGGTTCCTGGAAAACGCCATATCACGAGGTGGTTGATATATCGTGCACATCTAGAACAGAGACTTGCGGGTTTGTACCATCTAATGAATAACATAAATCCACCATTCCAGGTGACGAAGAGGCCAGCGACAGTCAGGTGAGTCATTGGTAAATGCGTCGCTCGTTGTCCCCGGGACCCCGTAGCTGGCTAACAAATAGTTCCCCCCCTCCCAGCTGTAAGTTTAACCGAGATGGTGCGAATTTGTGGAATATTGCGCCAACTATTTTGCTCCTTCACTCGCACGACAGCACAGGAGCACGCCAAAGAGGTATAGCTGTCTGATAACATATTCAAAAGCCAGAGGAGTCCATCTCGAAGTAGTGCAAATTACGGCCATTGATTCATTCTCAATGGCCTTCCAAAAGTCTATCGCGAGGTGGAGCATTCCCAAATACTCATACCCATGCACTGACTCAAATTTCCTTGGATGACTAAATGAAGGCGAAGCCTCCCGGACCAAGCTAGAACACGAAACAAGACCGTGGAAAAAGGAAAGGATGACAATTTAACCAACCTCGTGTCAGTGATTGTGGGAAAGGCTGATGCCACTGAACAGAAAAATACTCACGGCCATAACCTCTCAGCAGACCCCTGATGAAGGAATACTGAATAGCTTATTAATTGATGTGTTAAAGGCATCGAATAGCAGAAACTTGGTGCCGATCGTCTCAGACCGGGAAGGTGAACCAGTTATCACTTCCACTGATCTGTTAACAATGAGGTCAATAGTAAGAGATGTCACGCTGGAAACTCCACATAAAAAGTATATGGTAGAATGAAAACACTTGAAAAGCTTGGCTTAGGAGTTCTGGAAATGTTGGATGAGTGTGTACTTTCCTACTCTACAGCTTTGATTAGGGTGATACTCCGAAGTATGATCTGTTAGGGGCGGCGATGTCGTCATCCTCGTCGAGAGCCACTAACACAAATGCGAATAGCCGATTAGAGCGATCCAGGACTGCCATGCAGAAATCGATGGTCTCGTACACTCGGTGGTGGAGAAAACGAACAGAGGAGACCTATTGCGAGATATCCGTAAGATGTTTTTTCAGAGGGGTTAGTGGCGGGTGTGACGACGACGCGACAGGCGAAGCCTAAACCAAGTCCACTGATGCCAGCTGAAGCTGAATTTATTCACTTATCTCTCCTGCATTCTCCTGTATGTCCTAATCCACCACACCATCTTGGAAGAACATTTGTGTCTAATTGGTTGCCGAGCTTACAAATTGCAATGGAGTCTATTTGCTTAAGCTCCAAAATTAAATATGAAATGGAACTATTTTTGAAAAAACAGAAAAGCTGGAACAAGTTATTATCGACCATTTGTGAATATATCACCGTTTCCAAAAAGTCCCATTTGTTTTACTAACCTAGCTGTGTTCAAGTTAATATATATTTTGGGCCAAACACGCTCTTACAATGATTACATCAGGAGCTAAACGCCCCAATGTTCCGAGCACCTTGTGACTATCTCGATTCTCCTTCAAGAATTCTCAGTCTCTCTTTGGCCGTGTACTTTAGTCATTGTCGGTAGCCCTTTTGTTTTACATTTTTCAAGCTGTCTATGCTTCCCGGCTACACCGAAAAGTGGTTCTCCGCATAACGATAATAAAGCGTCATCTTTAGATTAAAACTCAAGAAGCAGCAATTTGGGGCGTTTTCTCAGGAAACCACTCAAAAGTGTCTGCGAATAAACAACAATAGATGAGGCTCATGGCCACCTACGTATCCTATGACTTTAGCTTCTAGATAGGTTGAGGCGAATCATCACACTTATTTATCCCTGGATATTGATCGTTTCGTGGAAGGAGTTTGTGGGCGGCTTAAGGTATAAGTGTAAAATCCCTCCCCAGGCATTGCCGAGTACTTGCATTATTGAGACTACGCTACCCATTTTATTGGTCCTTGATTACGTATACCACACATCAACCAGTACGTTTGAACACTTTTTTGTATATTGCTCATTTGTCGTAGCAGCCCTCTTGTTTCAATCTGGACTGCCGTGAGGGTCGTATTTGACAACGACCTTGGTCGAACTCTGCTTCTCGTTGGTAAATGCGGTGGACGCACTGTTGAGGTTTGCATGTTATTTACACATGTATAACTTGCCAATCCAGTACTTTGGAATCAGCAAATCAATCTTTTTCTGACCTTCGGATTAGTAAAATTTGCTACGCGTTAGTCCCAATCGGAGTAACCGGTACGTAGGTTACGCCCCAGACCACTTCGACCAGACCTCCACCAAAACCAGGCAGAATGTTCCACCATTTTTTCCCTCACATTCAGCGCATAACCTGGACAAGAGGCCCTAAAGTACTGGCAAGGGAGTGGGATTTTCCCGGTAGGGGAACTTAGCCGCATCCCGGCGGCGGGGAAATTGCCTAGATGCACTCTCGGCTTCAGAATCCACCACAAGCTAATACTCAAAACTCTGTGCCAATGACTTCAATCGGCCCTCGGCCGGTGTACCTATTTGTAATAGTTTTAAACGGTTCGCTTCCGGTAAGCTGGGATTAAAAATCTGCCTGTAAACGTCAGACGGGAATTGACATTAAACAGTGATAGGTTAAGTTGGAACGACTGGTTTGCCTCACCTGTAGGGCACCCTCCAGTCACTCACTGCGTGCCTATTGGATAGCTTGGAGGATCAGAGGGTCTTCAGCTGAGTTATGCCGGCCGCCATCTACTGCGACAGTGGTCCTGTGGATAGCATCTTCAAGGGGTCAGTGCGCTTTGTCCTCAGCAGTGGCTGCTAAAATCACTGTACTCCGGAGGCTGTGGGTGATCTTTCAGAAATTGCGAAAGGCTGCATGCCCAACGGAATCCTAGTGCGCATTGATATACAGTGTTAAAGTCGCGGCGAAGGAGTTTGTTAGACCATCTTTGTATTATACTGGCTGAATGTAAGGGGATATCTCGCTTCGAAGCTTAGATGGTGGGCAAAGGCTTGCGTTTAGTTAACAGAGGGAACTCGCCCTCGCAGACGGACCTATGGAAGTTCTTGAGGGCAGAAAAGCTGGTGAAGCCCTCCTCTTCAATTTGACTATAGTACCTCTGTTGCCCTTAGGGTACGAGACATATATGCGACAGGTTTCGCAGTCCCATTTGGCCGCGTACGGGATATGGCCACACCTAACCCGTAAATCAAAGCTTTGTCGGCCATGGCGACCGGGCTGCTTAGATGAAATTGGTACAACAATAGATGGAAGCTGGGCATGACATTGAGGTCCTCAAAGGCCTCCTGTCATAGATGTGACCAGACCCACCTGGTATATGTCTCCCATAGGCCGTTGAGGGGCGCCCCATCATTCCGCAGCGCCGGCTAAAAGGGGCTATATAAGCCGATCACGCTCAGGAAGGACAGCGAAGTCGCTAAGTATTTTAAATGGATTCAATCATGGGTTGCGCGGACGTTTTCAAGGCCAGGACGACAACCAAGCGCGTCAAAAAGAAGAACCAATAAACCCGGTGAAATCCATAAGGAATCGACTCTAATCTGGTCGCAAGCTGAATACTCAATCTTGAACTGGGTAGCATTACTCGATGGTAGGTTAGTTTAGATATGCCGGCAATCGACCCGCAAAAATTATTCCGTCAAGATAAGCCGCAGCTTCTACGAGACGGGAGAACAGGGTGTCCATAATTTGTTGAAAAACGGCTGGGGTTTTCTTCACGCCAAAAGATAGACGGGTGTATTGGAACAAACCCCGTTGGGCCTTAATAGAGAAGACTTCCTGGCTTTCTGGAGCAAATGAAACTTCAATGTAAGCGCCCAACAGTTCAGGTTTAGCGAAGCACGGGTTTTAGTTTGAGGTGGCAAAGTTGTCTGTTGGTAAATGCAGTAGATGAAGTTGCGGTTCTAAAAAGTTGTTTAGACCGGTGGAAAAATGTGCACAAATCCTGAAACTACCGTTACACCTCTTTAAAGCCACTATCGGCATAACTCGCTTGGAATAAGCTGCATGAACGATGATGCCTATGCTTTCCATGAATTCAATTTCTGGTCCTCAGAGGGCTGTGCTGCATGGGGCGCTGATCGGTCCGTAAGAACATTGGGCTCCGTCCCCTGATTAAGTTGGAGTGGGGCTATTTCTCGGGGGCGTAACTCAAAGTCCCCTTGAAAAACTTCGCGGAACAGCTTAAAAACAGTCAACAATGGATGATACGGCCCAGGGTAACCATAGACGCAGTTATAGGTGTTTCGTATTGAAAAATCAAAGAGAGAAACCGATGAAAACCAAGAAGATCGATATGTACCCTCGAAAGATAACACAATCGTTCACAGTCGGTATTTCAAAACATCATGAAACACCGAAAAGAAGCGACAGTTTTTCACCGAAAGATTGCAAGCACTGGTGGCTGTGTTGACCTTATTTTCAAGTGGTGGGCGACCGATAGAGTGCCTAAGCCACCTGGAGAAGATAAAGACCTCTAATGCCGTGTCAACTTGAAGTCGGACCGGATGACCATTGACCTTTTGTTATAATAGGAGACCCCTTCTTTGAACGTTGTGCATTTTTCATCCTGGTAAGTGATATTGTAAACTGTGTTCATGCTTTCATGCGCGCCTCTTCACCACGGTCGAGGAATACACCAATGATAATAATACTAACAATAATCAAGGGCTTCTTCCGTTAACTTAATATATTATTATAGCTTAGTATTGCCCTTCCACGGGACTGCACGTCCTGTGTGGAGGTGGGTAATGAGGCTTCGCGAATGACCACTTGATTGGTTTTGTACGGGCCGGCTCCGACAAATCGACGCATTGAATCCTTTTGTATTTTGTAGAGAAGGCCCCGGCTTCCTCGTCATATTTCCCTGCCCATCTGAATCCTGCATTAATTCCAATTTTCATGTCGGAGGCACTTGTATCCTTGCAGAAACTTTTGTGCGCGCATCTGTTTCCAAGTCTCGCTGGCACACAGTGATCCGGATGTTATTCGGAACCAGTGATAATCTCCAGGTCTCGCCTGACCTTTCATCGTCGTAACCCCTACCTCAGGATAAGACATAAACCTTTTTACTCAAAAAGCTAGGACCAGTACCCCTGGAACCTTCCCTTAATATACTTTACAACTCCAGTCTTGCGAAAGGTACCCTTTAAACTGCCCCAGCGCTATAGTAAATTTGGCTTCCGCTTCTATCTCTCATCCCAAGATGCAGAGTCCGACAGACTCCCTGGCCTTCATCTAGTCACCACCATAAATCGAACTACGCGTGCACTACTTAATACCCTTTCCTGTCATATGACTGAAGCCTCAGCCCCAACCGAGTGTAGATCACTTATCCATCAAATGCCACTACATCCCCCTACGATTTGCCTCTATAAAACCTTAATTACTCAATTATCGAAACGACTAGGGATCGGTGAATCATCTTGGAGTATCGTAACAGCTTGTGCTGTCAACCGCCGGCTAAAATATGAACTAAAAGTCGTAAGACTCTGGCCCTATCTGAAGCGGGTGGTAAATCACGCGTCCCCCGGTTGCTGGAATCATTTCGTGCTTCTTATTCCCACTCTTATTCTCTTTCGTAGGTGAAAGCCTCGGCACCACTGGTAGGAAAAAGACAAGAAGCCAGTGGTTGTGTTATTATACGGGCAAAAAAGGGCCAACCCAAGGAATAATGGACCAAGTGGGTCACTCGTGGTGGATGGCGGGCGGAGGATACACAAGAAGAACGCTTTATGGGATAGGCATGTTCTTCCGATCCTCTGACAGAAAGGAAAAAGAGGCCAAATTACCAAAGATACTTCTGGCTGCTAAAGTATCGGATTCATTATCTACGTCCCTTCAGTGACGGATGAAATCCCAGAGACAGCCACAACCCAACTCTGCCTATAGGATGTCCCCAAAACAAACGTGTGTACGAGCTAAGCACTCAGTACTTCTGCCTGACGCTGGGTTGGACGATGGCATGCTGAATGAGCTCTCCACACAAAAGCCAATCCTACCTCTCTCAATTTAAACCCCCGTGGGTTACCGAGACCATTTCCGATCCGATCGCTGATGCCGAATTCCGTTGTCCGTGCAAGCTTTCCAAAGCGTCTCTATGTGAATTCGGCTATGTTCATTTTCTTTCTTTCTAAACGAGGACCGAATCTCGCCAGAACTACTTTGTGCTCAAGAATAAAAAGTAGACTAACCTTTCCAAAAATCAACCCTGGATACTTCATAGTAAGTGGCTCGCCACTCAAAAACATTTGAGACCCACCTGAGTTTCTCAGGGTACATATGAAGTGTGAACTTGAGCACCCTACGCAGTAGCCTCAGACTTTATCCTCCAAGCATCTTCAAACCGCACAAGACGTTAAACGTCCTTACCTCTTAAGTAGAGAGTATAAGTCGCCAAAGGTTGACTCTAGCTGCCGACGACTGGGGCTGCACCAAAAACGCACATCTAGAGCCCATGCATATCAGAAAGCGGGGGCCTGGGTAGCCACAGTGTCAAACACAGTCATCTAAAACCCCACATCATATCATCTCTTGAACTAGCAATCGTCTCAACTAACTTTTACTCTAATCCCCTACCTGCACAGTTGGATGACAAGCCGAAAATCCAACATTTTTGAGAAACAGGTAAAAATCTCGGCAAAATGGGCAAATCGAAATTATTTTATAACATGTGTTGCTTCATATGATAGGTGCCATTAGTTAACCCCCGAAATATGAACCATCTCCACGGCCTAAAGGAAGCTTGTCTTTTTTTCTCCACTGCCGTAAATTCACAAGAGAGGAACTTGCTTTCTTACCTCAAATTTGTCTCATGCTCTTCCTATCATAACCCACAGCCGGAACGACTTCCAGCCTGATGACCTCCCAATTTATTCTAGGCCCTTATTTATATTTCCACTTAATAGCAGTTGTCTTATTTCTAACAAGATGTTAATCATAACCACAAGGTGGAACGTCATCCGGACTGCCACATCCCCAATTTCTTTCAGTCCATGCTGGTCACTTGTGCTGTCATCGTAACTAGCGGACTTGGAAAATCGCCCCATAAGCACTGCTATTTCGTGTTTCCTTGACATCACTCACCCGTTAACCCTGTTTGCTTGTTTTTGTGCACTGTATGGTTTCATGAACTGACGTTTGTTTGTTCGCGTCCAGCGTGCTACTCCGTCATATCACACTCTGGAACTGCGTGGCGCACGCGCTCCTTTCTCGCCCGCCACAATTTGGCTCTCGTTCACTGAGTCCCTGTGATCGTATAATTGAGGTTCTCATCTGTCTTGTCGTAGTACATTTGGCAATCTCGTATCGTAGATTTCAAGGATAATGGCGTACTGATTTCTGGATCCATTTTAAAATTTGATACATGCTGCTCAAAGGCGTTTTACAACCCTTGGTTTACTAAACGTGACTCCCGAATTACCGCAAGGACCTAACGAATTTGTTATTGAGATTGGACTATATTGCACTCTGAGTGTCCATGGCTTAAAAATATATTCCGCTGGTCATTGCTACGTGGAACCTTTTGCATGAATCGCCGCGTTGATCACAATTTTACTACCCGGGTTACAAGACAACATATTACTGTAACCGGACCGAAACTAAATTTCTTAATGTACTGCCCCAACAGTTACTTTCCATAGGCCCTCTTGATGGTTCCTTTCATACTGCGTTTAATACAAAAAAATGGCTGGAGTCCAAAAATTTCTGTTCAATTCCCATTTGGCTACCCCCACTTTGTCACCCAACGCCATTGTAGCCCATTTTACCTGTTACCCTAGACTTTTCCCCTTGGTCGGTCAGTTGTGCCTGGTGATCCTACCCCTGCCCACGCCTCTGTTCGTGACCTTCCGTCAGAGGCAGCCATGATCATTACGAAAAAACACACCAGGCGCTGGCTTTTGGCCTAAGCGGTATATTCCCTCGTTGTCATCGTAGGAAAGGTTCTACCTCGCACACAAACACGATCCGTTGCTACCCCTACAAACTGCAGCAGCGGAGCTTCGCATTGTGATTCCTCCCACTGTTTTACGTCTTCATGTTGGTTTAGAAGCATCTGCACCATCTTTTAACCCCAATTTCTGACGCTTCAACTAGTCCATTCAGAATTCTCCAGCTGATCATCCAAACACCTTCCATGCTGCCCCAATAGCACATTATAGCTTCAGGTGAAACGCCATTCTTCCCATATCACCTTGGAACTACCTAACAGGACCAATCATAATAAATTTGCCTGGCTCACTGGCATTTATTTTACGGGTTCTACGGATAGTAATTGGCGACTTTCTAGAAGACGAAAGTTGGCAGTGCTGTCCGAAGTTAGGAGACACCCCGTAATCTGACAGTCTGGATGTTATGGGGCTTCTGTAGAGATGGATTAGGAGTAGCATGAGATCCCAGATCGTCAGCCGGTGTCATGCACACAAGTGGTAACAACCGAATAAAATAGTCTACCATCTTCTCTAGAGTTGCCCCTGAGAACCAGACAGGAGTAATAATAATAAAAATAATAACAATAATGATATTGGAGTATTTCTCGACCGCGGCCGAGACGCACGCAAGAGAGCATAATCAGGGTGTACCAAGTGAGGCAAAACCTACATATATCAAAAGGATGAGTCGGCCACTTCAGCATAAAATTGAATAAAACTGGTCCCAGCTTAAATGGCTGTGGTGACAACAGCTTGTGCGGTAAACACAGGTCATTATGGGCTTCATCAACAACAATAGTAAAGGACCGGCGGGAGGTGAAATTGTTGAAACGAAAGTTGTCTCGGAATGCAGAAGGGAAAATGTATCCAGGGACGACGCGGAAGTGATGAGGAATGCCTTTTCAAGTTCACTGAACGAAATAAGCTGGAAAAACTGAAAAACGGTGCTCAAGAGAACATTTATGGAAATGGAAAGAGCTAAGATACTTGAACAAAGTGAGATGATTACCAGAAATAATGGGCATCATCCAGTGATGTGAATAAGCATTTAGCAGAAGGAGGATGGAGACCCAAGATATTAGGAATGAATTTTTAAGCGGAATACCGTTAGGGAAGAACAAAGTATGAAACAGAGGAAGTAAATGTATCTGCTGGACTGGCTACTCCTTTAAAATGATTAATATATTATTTAATCTAGCCTTATGGAGCTTTTCTGTATCCTGTATAGGCGTTGTAGATGAGAATGGCTTAGAATGCTTTTGGGTGCGCGTGTCCACCATAATGAGATGCTTTGGGAGGAAGGGCATCACCGGCCCTTTGCTGAGATAGGTTCGGCTGCATGGCTGTCGTTCACTAGAAGTTGGTGAAGTGAGGTCTCGGCTAGGTGTAGTATGTCAGCCGGTGACTGCAGTAGGTAATGCAAGCTATCATGTCAGTATTACGGCGAGCCAATTTGGTTAAAAACGATGGCAGTTTTAGCTAGTGCAGTAGAAGTTTATGTGTGGTCTTGAGCTGCATAGGCTCGGAATGGGGTATCATTGGGGGAAGAATTGTGAGAAACTCCAGCTGGTCCAACAGGATGCCTTCAGAAGAGTAGATTTGCCCCCTGGTTAGACCGCAATAAATTTAGCCAACATATGAAGGGCTCTAGTGAAGACTCGGCGAACACCAGTCACAATGTACTCTTTGGCCAATAACTATGAAGAATTACATGGTAGAATCGGCTAGCAAACGAGGCCTTGCTGTCGCTTGAGATTTACTTCCGGGTATTGTGATCGATAAAACTGTATCTAGCGGGATGATGGATGTCGTCCGGGCAACGGATGTCTAAAAATGTTCACCACTTACGGAGTTTCAGCAGCCGTAACTCGAGCAACGAAAAGGCTGCCTTCAGACAACAAAGGGCATAGGCAACAGAGAAAAAGCCGCGGTGTTATACACTAGCGAGCGCAGTATTAGATACAAATGGATGCAGCTCGCCAAAGTCACTAGGGAGCACAGCATGTCAACAGCAGCCGGTACGGAAATATGGATTTCTAAAGAAGATCATGCGTCAGGACTAATAAGTAACGATTTTGCAATCTATATGCGAGAAAGAAGACGCGATCGCCCTGGAGGGCGGGGGAGGTGGGTAGCCATCCTCATTAGGCTAGGTACAAACCATCTTGAGCACCAGACCTAGATGTGCATTCACAATGTCCAATTGTTCGCAGTTACCGCCATCCTTCAGGCGGAAGAGTTAACTTTTTGTGTGTCTACAGGGCGCCAAGTACAGACCTCGGCGAGGACAGTCCCTTACTGTGAACCATAACTGAACTAGTTAAGGATGCACATACGACCCTCAAGGTGGGTGACTCCAATCTCCTGCGCACTGACTGGACGGGTGAATTCTTCAAGCTGGGATCGGAGGAGGAACCACACTCAGAATGGCTGCTCGCTAACGAGCTGCACCAGTATATTAGGGAAAATACCAGATATAGGGCCGGACGCTTTCCATTCTTTGCTGGATCTAGCAATAACAAGTCCCTCAACTACATATTTGGACTGCATTACTGTGCACCTCGGGGCAAGGGTGGTCGAGTTTGTGTCAAAACAACCCTATGCATGTGGGAACCCAAGGTACCCTCAAAGCTGGTTAGGGATTTCGGTAGTGAATATAGATGAGCTTCACATTAGGGCGATGAGGCTGACGTGGGACAAGAAAGACGGGGTTGCAGCCGAGGGACGCTGGCGGGCCATGAGGAGAACCCTAATCGCCATCCGGGAGGAGTTTGCACCTTTGAAACGAAGGATTGGGGAGGGCAAACCACTGTGGACGAAGGCTGCAGCAGCCAGGGCCACCAGGCTCAGAAGCCGCAGTTGGAACCATTACAAAGCTTCCGGCAGTCGGCTAGACTGGACCCGCTACACAAAGCTCGGGAAAGAGGCTGTGAGTCTTCTGCGAATTTCTTAGTGAGAACTTGAGCTCAGATTAGCTGGAAGCATAAGACAGCAACCGAAAAATGCTACAGCTTTGTGCAGTCAAAGGGCTCAACAAAGGATACCATAGGTCCATTACGCACCGAGGACCACGAGATTGTCGCTGGTGGCCAGGGCAAAGCAGACACCCTGGGGGAATACTTCTGGTATAGTACATAGGAGAATATGTAGGGTACGAGACAGTTAGGTTTAAGTGCATCCTCCCACGCAGGTAAACGGGCCTAATCTCTCAGAGTATTTATATTGGTATATTTCTCGGCCATGGTCGAGACGCACGCGCTAAAGCATGATCATGGTGTACACGTTACTCAATAAGATGAAATGTTCACATATTCTAAGTATGAAAGTCGAGAGTATTAGAGATGAAAAAACAATGACAGGAAAAGTTTGAATGGACCATTCTGATAATGGTTTGCGCGGCAGTTTCAAACCGGTTTCGAATCCGGATCAGGCAGTGGTGCGCGGTGGAGATATCGAGAAAATCGTTAGCGCAGTGCTAAGGAGGCATTATTAACAAGAATGCTGCAAGCCCAGGAAACCAGAGGCCAACTAAGGTTCTGCAGATGGAATAAATTTTGAACATCAACATTAGCAACAACAATCATAACGCGGCACCATGAGGACGTTAAGGAAATTAAGTGGGAAGAGCCACTTGGAAAAAGTGATCATGTAGTCCTAAGGGCCACACTGAGACTAAGCAAGGCGCCGAAGGAAATCGTGTTACGTCGGCGCTATGGGAGAATCAACATAGGTGAACTAAAGAGGGCGGCGGAGGAAATTCAGTGGACACCGAGACACACAAATGCCTCCGTAGAGGAACGTTGGGAGACCATCAAGATGGGGCTACTCGAACTTACAGATGAGTTCGCACCCCTGATGGTGGCAAGCAGTAGAAGTCTACCCCCATGGTGGAAGTCAAAGGTCCGCAAGGCCATAGTTATTCGTAGGCAACGATGGGCGGCGTACAAGCTGTACAGGACTCAGGGGGCATGGAATAGCTATAAGATGGCTAGGAACAGGGCTCAAGAGATCCAAAGAGTGGAGAAATATGCTTTCGAGCGTCGGTTAGCGGCGTCGGTCCGCACAAACCCAAAGCGATTCTACGCCTACGTGCAATCTCACAAACGTATGAGAGAGAGCGTAGCAACTTTGGAAGGAGCACAGGGACGACTAGCTCTAAACGACGAAGACAAGGCTGACATGCTCTTGGAATTCTTTAAGACCATATATCGACCAGAAAATAGTTTGGAGGAAAGAATGGAGGGCCCACAGGCGCCTCCAATACCCGAACTTACTGTAGGAGAAGAAGTGTACGCGGAGTTGCAAACTTTGAATAGAAACAAAGCAGCAGGTCCAGACGGGATTCATCCAGCAATCGTTCAGCCTCTGGCCGAGGTCCTGAAGGCTCCGGTGACGAAGCTGTATGAAACGTCACTTAGAGAGGGAATTGTGCCGGGAGACTGGAGGAGAGCAACAGTGGTAGGCATTTACAAGAGTGGACCCCGGCAAAAGGCGGAAAATTACCGGCCGGTCAGCTTGACTTCAGTACTGTGTAAGTGCCTGGAGCGAATAGTCAGGAAGCAGATCTCTAGGCATTTGGTTCAACACAACCTCATATCAAATGATCAGCATGGGTTTGTGGCAGGGCGATCCTGTCTGACGAATCTCCTGCTGTTCCTCGATGAGGTAACCAAGCGTCTGGACGAAGGGCAATCGATTGCGGTCTGATACTTGGACTTTAGCAAGGCATTTGATTCCGTGAACCACAGATTTCTGGACGTCAAACTGCAGTCCATGGGAATTGTTGGAAAGGCAAGACAATGGATAAGTAGTTTCTTAGCAGGGCGAACCTTTAGTGTTAAGGTGGGGAACCATGTTTCAAAACCGGAAGGTGTAACAAGTGGGGTGCCACAGGGCTCGGTGCTCGGCCCTCTGCTCTTCCTCATCTTCATCAACGACCTAGCACGTGGGCTTACAAACCCCACCTTTATGTTTGCCGATGACGTCAAGATAGCTGGAGTAGATATAGAACTTGACGTGTTAGCAGTACAAAACTGGGCACGGAAGTGGGACCTTCCACTAAACCTCACCAAGTGTCAATGCTTGACCACAAATACAGGGGCTAGTGAGAATAGTGTGGGTTCGTTGCAAGTGGTCTCGCAGGTCAAAGACTTGGGCGTTATAATGGACAACAGCTTTAGGCCGTCAAAGCAGTGCACCTCAGCAGCCAATACGGCCAGGAGGGAACTCTTTCGAGTTAGATCCATTATGTCGTGTAGAGATCCGGAGATTTTCGTTCCGATTTATCGGGCCATAGTTAGGCCGCATATGGAGTACTGCGTGCAGGCCTGGGCACCGTACTACCAGAAAGATATCGACTGTCTGGAGAAAGTGCAAGGGCTAGCCACTAGAATGGTGGCTGGGCAAAGGGGGTTTAACTACACAGAGCGTCTCCGTGCCCTAGACCTATTCTCGATGGAAAGACGGCGCATTCGCGGGGATTTGATAGAAACCTTCAAGGTAATGAAAGAACTGTCAGGAATAAGTCGAGAAGACCTTTTTTCGCTGATCCCCGAGAGAGGCACAAGGGGGCATAGCCTTAGATTACAAAGGAAAAATTCGAGGCTCCAAATTAGGGCGAAGTACTTCTCAAATAGAGTGGTACCCTATTGGAATAAGCTCCCGGAAAAGGTCATAAATACCACAACAGTGAAGGCCTTTAAGAAAGCAGTAGACCTATGTTGGGTGGCAGTATACCCCGAGTTATGTTAAGCAGCTTTTATGGTCAGATGCAATTAACTTATTGTTTCCACCTTACTCTGCCAGGGCTGATACTGCACAAAATTTCTGCCTTTCAGAAAAAGAAAATCACGCAGTGTTGGGAGCTACGGAAACGCGCCGACAACACAACTATCTGGACACACGATTGGCTCTAGCCACACCAAGTCCTGTGCAAACTGAACTGAACTGAAGGGTGGAAAATCGACGCATGCGAAGAGGATAGCGATCCATGAAGACAATGCAGACCCTGAATGACGGATTTACCGGAGTTCTGTAAACGGAATGAGATTTGAAGCAGGGGGACATGAGGCCAGTTTCGTGAAAGTGAACACCGGTGGATGTGGGAGAAACAGCAGTCCATAAAAAGGTGAGTTTAGATTCAGGGCCAGTAACATGTACTATTCAGAAATAAGAAGGCGCAACTGGAGGGTCTTCGAGAAATGGAGAGTCAAATTCCAGCCGGCTACGGTTCGGAGAAAAGATAACCTGTGTTAACGGATAATAAAGTGGGAAAATCTTCGCATGGACTTCAGCGTTATGCTGCTTCAATATATATGTATGTGATGACGCATTTGCCTTCAGTGTTATTCTGGTAACGTACTACATCGAATGCGTAAGTTTCATCTGGCAGGGCAAAGTATGTGTCAGTCAATCAGCCGAGTGTGGCTGTATGTTAGCGGCATGCGCGTGAGCTGGAATTCGTGTTGGTTGCGTTAGAAAACGCTGAACGATCTGATAAGCAGTTGAGGGTATCTCCTGTTGTGTGGTTGGATTTCGGTCCCAGTTGCCATGGTAGGCTCCACTTGAGTCTCTGTCCGTACGAGTCAAAGCGGCCTCCTTGGTTAGCCAATTTGGCGACTGAGATAGTGGGAGACAACGACCTGAAATAAAGGGAGATTGCAGTCTGGACGTGGTTCCAGCTGTGGGTTATGATAATATATGAAGACAATAAACAATGGATTGGTTAGGTCTATGTGAGTGGGGCATGGGTAAAATAGGCTCGCAATGGATTTGAGCTATACTGCTGCAGGCTGATGAAGTTGCGTACACAGGCTTGGTAGCTGTATGCATTTCAAAGGATTTATGATTTGCCCGTGGTTAGTAATGATAACCTTCAATACCGTTTGCTTACGCAGAACGCAGTTTGGCACGAGGCGATAAGATAGGTTTGAAATAACAGACAGAGCGAGTAGGACTATCATACTGTTTGCGTGGCGCTACGCTGTTACTGTCTCTTCCGGTATAGTGGTTGTTCTATACTGAGTAGTTTCTGAGGAGTCCAAGTAGAAGGAACTATTGGGGTGACAGTGGTTATAGATTAGAGGTAATTATTCTGTTTAGGCATTGTAAACTGTTAGGTTTACGCTTAGGTGATGGCAACTGCGGCGTATGGTGTGGCACATCCTAGATTCTCAAGGGTTCAGGTTAGTATCCAGCGTTTTCCTCATAAGCTCTATCAAAAGACATATAAGTATTCGTAAGAGCGATCAGTTTTTGGATGTCCAGAGCTACGTGTGGTCTAGACTTAAACATAATTAAGGAATCTACGGAACGGACTTCAGCTGGGAGTTTCTTCCACAGAGTTGCGTATTTCAGGAGGAAGAAGTTGATGGTAAAATGTTGGGATTGTTTTGCTGTCCTAGATCGTATGAATGAACCGCTGAGTTCCGTAATTGCTGCAGCGGTGGGGCCAACCCTATGCGGGTCTAATTGAGCCTAGGTTGCTCAGAGCGGTTATTCGACTTATTAGTACCCTATACCTACCTCAAAGGCCTGAGCCCTTGAAATATACGGATTGTATAACCTAGTCAGCGTGTCCACCGTTAGGGCGTTAATGTGTAAGTAGCAACAGGAATTGCCTGCCACAAATCAACGGGTCGAGTGGCCTCCACCCAGCTTCCATCAGGCCGGTGGAAAATATCACAGCTTCCCGAGTATGCAGAACGTACAGATCCAAGTTGGACCAGAGTAGGCTGCCTCAGGACTGGAAAAGAGCGGCAATCGTGACAATACGCAAAGGTGAACCCAAGTCGGCATTGCCTAAATACAGGCCGATAAGCCTAATAAGCACCCTACGTAAGGCTGTTGAGATCAAAAGCAGATACATCCATCGGCACTCACTGAGCAATCCGTGCTTAGTCCAGCCCAGCATGGAGTCCTAAAAGACAGGTCTTGTCTGACCAATTTCCTGTGCGTCTCAGATGAAGTGAATCGACGAACGGGTGACGGTAAGCAAGTTGAGGTATTTTACCTTGACTTCAGCAACGTGTTAGACCCCATGATTTATCGCCCTTTGCCGTGCAAGATGAAGACGTTCAGTATAGGTGGGCAAGTATATGAGTGGCTGGCGGACTTCCTCCTCTACAGGACGTTCTACGCCGACACAGACGGCTGGTCGCCCCACAGCTCCTTCTCGAGTCCCCACTGCTGCATTTTCACACGCGCCTCCTGCCTCTTCACCACCACCCACTGCCTCCTCAGCTGCTCCCGTACTGAACTCTATAAAATTTAATCCCATTACTGTTCATCTAGACATTTCCGCTTCTCCCCTTTTACTGCCACCCAGTAAGAGACGCCAACTATTGCCTCGCTGTCCCACCTCATCGCCTGTTGGATACACCCTGAACTCTAACTCGCCCTCTGTTCCCTCCGGTGATAAACTACTCGCCGTCCAGAGGAATAGGTCTAACAGTCTTCCCATTCTTCTCACAAGCCCCTCCTTCATTCAACTGTCTCCTCCTAAATCAACTCGCCTTCACTCACCGAACAAGGTTTCGACCTTGGAAAATACCCCTTGCTCCAATGCATCGGTGATCCCTACAAATTCACCGTGCTCACTGCCTGTCAATACCAAAATACTGCCTCCATACGCCGTCCAATCTGCTTCAAGACGTACTTCTCACCTAACAACTATCTCCACTGCTCCCGCTTCTAACTGCTCCATATTTGGTGTTCCACCCAACTTGAGTTACCCCTCCCACAATGTGCAGCTTAATCTACCACCCTACATCCCTATTCCTCACACATTTTCAACCCTGCCCTCTGCTCCCCCTTCAGCCAATACTCGATTCCGACTGGCCGGTATTTCTCGACTGCCCCTAATCACCCCTGTCTGATATCGACCCGCCAAACCCCACAGGTTTTTCCCCTTGCTCCGATGTTTCCCCTCTCCGTTGATGCCCAGTCTCCCTACCACTCAGCAGTCCCTCCCACTGCAACATTTAATCCAGCTTAGCTGGAAGCCACCACATCTGAACCTCCACTAGCCTCAACATCAACATATTCCCCTTTGACCCTAATATCCACTCCTTCCAATCGCGATAGCCTGCCTCCTTCCAAATTACACCACTCCCCTGATATGCCTACACCACCTCCCACAAATGGTACATCTCTAGCCTTATTCAACTCGCGTTTTATTCTTGACAAACTTCCGCACCTAAAAAAACTTGTCTTTACAAATAATAACGATATTATCTCAATAACGGAATCCTGGCTTTCTGAGAGCACTCCCAATGATCAAGTATCTTTAGTAGGGTACAGTCTTCTAAGGACCGACAGACCGAACCGGCGTGGTGCCTTCGTCAAGGAAGTCTACACCACGACCCCTCTTTTACATACGGCACTCGATTCTATTCCCGATTCTCTCTGGTTCACCATGAACCTCTAAAGCACTGTTCTTCACACCAGCTGCGTGTATCGCTCACCAAATTCCCCCAGTTTCTTGTTTCCACTTCTCATTAGGTCTTTCGAATATCTCTCTTTGCTTCCTTCTGGAACCAAGCTTATTGCGGGTGACTTTAATCTCCCTCACATCTGTTGGCCCGCCCTCTCGGCTCCTCCCGATCTTATGGACCTGATCACTAGCATTCATCTTGGCGGCTGGACACAACATGTTGTCGGACCTACCAGAAATGGGAACATACTAGATCTGGTATTTACTCATAACATGACTCTCATTGACGAGACCGTAACACGAAATTTCCCCGGTAGTGACCATAAAATGGTTGTCTGCCACCTGCCCCTTAGTGGCTCACCTAATCCCGCACACCCCTCCAACAATACATTCCTATGCGGAAATTGGGCCTTGCTAGTCAAGCTTATTCGGCAGAAAGACTGGGGTGATTATTTCTTCACCCAGGACCCTCAGCATGCTGCGGGTATTTTCTACTCCTTCTTTTCCGATTGTCTGGAAAAATTGTCCAATACTGCCCAGGCTGTACCTAAAAGGGGATCGCCTATCTCGCCACTCCATGAGAAGTACCATAAACTTCCCAAACAACTACATAATCCCAACGACTTTTCACTTTTTATTCGTCTAAACCGTTTCTCGACAGTTATTCAACGACAAGGTAATACGCGACTTCGTGACCGAGAAGCTAAGGCTTTGAGTCATCCTAACAAGTCGCAACTTCTTTCTATGTTGCATAAGTCTAGAAACGCTGATGTTAAGGCCGACTTCCAACTTCTGATTCTGGATAATAACTCATCTACCACCTCCCCACATTGTATAGCCGAAGCCTTTATTGCATTATTTGCTTCAGCCATGGCTCCAGCTACTGTCATTGCCCCTCCCCCATCTTCACCACTTACCGACTCTGTCCTTTCTACGATACCCTTCTATGCCAAGAATTTTTCTAAGCTACTATCCAATAGCAAATTTCCCCCTCGATTAGGCCCCGATGGCTTACCTCCAGTTGCTCTTGTCAATGGCGGACCTGATCTACCCCTATTGCTCCGTAACCTTTCACTCTTTCACTTAATGGTAGCACCGTACCTGCTAACTGGAAGCACTCGGTAATCGTTCCCATTCATAAAAAAGAAACTTTACATGAGATATCCAATTATCACCCTATAAACCGTATCCCCATCCTATCCAGAATAATGGAAAAAAATAGTTAAAGATAAAACTATTAGCTATTTATTAAGCCTCAGTCTCATTAATCACAACCAACATGGATTCCTCCGTTCACGGTCCTGCTTGACTTGTCAGTATGATTTTCTTAATCCTGTCACCGACTCTGCTGAAAGTAAGATATCTCTTGTTGTTATTTATATTGATTTATCCAAGGCATTTGACCGTGTACCTCACCCCCACCTTTTAACAAAGCTACGGTCATTTGAGATTGTCGATCCACTTCTTTCTTGGTTCTCGTCTCAATTACCTCATCATTCACAGGTTGTCTTAATTAACGGGCACACCTCTAATCCTAAGCCTGTTACTAGCAGTGTTATTCAGGGCAGTGTTTTGGGCCCCTGCTTTTCCTGCTATATAAAAATGATATGTTTCAGACAATATTTAATGGCGCGCCGTTTTTGTTCGCGGACGACAATAAGATAGTCTACACTTTTTCGCCTGGCAACCTCAGTACGACTATTCCTAAAATCTCTGCTGATTTAGCCGCCCTGGATGAATGGTGCTTAACCTGGAAGATAAAATTCTCCGCCGACAAGTGTATTTTCCTTAATTACGAATGCCAGGTTCCTCCTGGTTTTTTATGCATTGGCGGTTCACCCATCGACAGCCAGCTTTTAGTAAGAGACCTTGGCTTAAGTTATTCTTGCTCCTTCATTTTCTCGGAAAATGCTGTCCTCCGGAAGGCGAAGTGTAGTGCTACCAATAAAGCACTCGATGACGAAGACTATCAAATTTTTTTATTTGAACAATGACCGTTTTTGGTGGCGCCACTTGCTCCGCCTGTGTACGTCGTCTGCACGCCATCGCGCTCCTCCAATACACACGTTGTCCCGCTCCAGCGTTTTGAGTTCTGCTTTGCGCGCTGCCGAGTATATTCACTATCGTGTCACATACCGAGGACCACGGGCTATAGACTCTATACGGGAGCAGGTCCTGACTTAACTGACATAAATCCTAAACTGGTGAGCCCGAAGAACAAACTAATTCTCGAAGTACATTCGTAAGTCCCTCAATCACATTTATTCGTTTACATATACACTTTTCCGATATATAAACGGTAAATTCCGGATATCAGTTACCATATCCCTTATATATATTTTCTCATATCCATATTATAAGTGTTTCACTTTTGCTGCACTGACCTCTTTATATCATTTTACATTTGATATACCATTGCAACTATGGCTAGCAACGACCGTAAACCTGACCCGGAACCGTCCGTTTCGACAGTCTCCCTAGCCGTCCCTCAGTTTTTTATTGATGACCCTCAACTCTGGTTTCATATGTTGGAGGCAGAGTTCGAATCACATAGAATTACAAGCGAACGAACCCGTTACTTGTGGACTATCGGTCGCCTTCCCCGTGACGTTGCTACTCAGATACGCGACGTAATATTTAATAACAGTTCTTACACAGCCGTGAAAGACGCGGTAATCTCTTGTCTTTTACCGTCAGAATCGTCCAGACTAAAACGGCTGACCCAAGGGACAGAGTTAGGTAGCAAGAAGCCCTCTGCATTACTGAGAGAAATGCAGCAGCTGGCAGGGCAACTTTTAGAGGAAAACGTCCTCAAAGAGTTGTGGGTACAGCGACTACCACCCAACATTCAAGCACTGCTCGAGGTTTCCAGCCACCTTAAGCTCACAGAAGCGGCGAAACTAGCGGACGGTATTATGGACCGGTACCATCCACAAATTACCGCCGTAACAAACTCGAGCAGCCCCCAGACCACAGCTCCCACCGTAGAAACACACCCCGAGGATACTCTGATAGCTGCTTTCGAGCGGGCTTTCAGACGTTTTTCCTCTCCTGGTTGTTCTCACTGTAGAAACCATATATCTTATCACAACTCTGACCGACGTGAACGTCTCAGAAGCCCTTCCCCTAACCGCCTGGGTAACCCATCTCGATCAACGTATTGTCGATACCACAAACGGTTTGGGGAGAAGGCTCGGCGCTGCGAAGCCGGTTGCACCTTCCCAGGTGCCAAACAGGGAAACTAATATCCCGACGCGTTCCGACGACTAACGCTATTTATTAAGCCTCAGTCTCATTAATCACAACCAACATGGATTCCTCCGTTCACGGTCCTGCTTGACTTGTCAGTATGATTTTCTTAATCCTGTCACCGACTCTGCTGAAAGTAAGATATCTCTTGTTGTTATTTATATTGATTTATCCAAGGCATTTGACCGTGTACCTCACCCCCACCTTTTAACAAAGCTACGGTCATTTGAGATTGTCGATCCACTTCTTTCTTGGTTCTCGTCTCAATTACCTCATCATTCACAGGTTGTCTTAATTAACGGGCACACCTCTAATCCTAAGCCTGTTACTAGCAGTGTTATTCAGGGCAGTGTTTTGGGCCCCTGCTTTTCCTGCTATATAAAAATGATATGTTTCAGACAATATTTAATGGCGCGCCGTTTTTGTTCGCGGACGACAATAAGATAGTCTACACTTTTTCGCCTGGCAACCTCAGTACGACTATTCCTAAAATCTCTGCTGATTTAGCCGCCCTGGATGAATGGTGCTTAACCTGGAAGATAAAATTCTCCGCCGACAAGTGTATTTTCCTTAATTACGAATGCCAGGTTCCTCCTGGTTTTTTATGCATTGGCGGTTCACCCATCGACAGCCAGCTTTTAGTAAGAGACCTTGGCTTAAGTTATTCTTGCTCCTTCATTTTCTCGGAAAATGCTGTCCTCCGGACGGCGAAGGCTTAAAAGTGTCTTGGTCTTCTGTTCGGATCCTTTCAGCTTAGGCAGAGCATTCTCTACATGTACAAAGTACACGCCAGGCCCATTCTCGAATATTGTCCCCTAATCTTCACTAGCATGAGAAAATCCGACAGGATTATTATCGAATTTATTCAAAGAAGTTTCACAAAACAGCCTATCCGTTGGTCATCCAACTTAGACTAGAAGGAACGATGCTCATCTCTCAAAATCGAACCACTATGGCTTCGTCGCATCAAGCTAAATTTGATATTTCTGTATAAGCTATTGACTAAGCAGTCCTATTTCTTCAAACAGTTGTGCTTCTCCCCGGATACTGGATATTCACTCCGTAATAGACAGTATACTATTACCACACCCTCCGTGAGGACTGTTATACGCTCTAGGTTCTTTCTCTTCACGTACTCCAGAATCTGGAATAAACTTCCCTTGCAAATCAGATCTTCTCAGTCAAAGTATGCATTCGTGCATGCTATTGATAAATTCCTCTCTGTCCCAACTGTTTTGCGCTTATTCAACGTTCACATAACCGAAAGTCAAGCTTACGAGATAGGCCTCGACTTCTAAGCCATTGCTCTGCTTTCTCTCTTTATCTTACCTTCCGAAAAAACCTCATCGCATTCAAAAATCTGATTGCTTTGTATGACCGCTTCTCCTAGACTTCGCCATCGACATGTGTAAGCATGTCTGCGTCCACTAACTGTTTTTCCATACCAACTTATAGGATCCTGCCAATTCAACTTTGAAATACATCCTTCCAGAAGCGCTTGCATTTATAGAGACCACCTTATTACTCCCCACAGGTTGTCAATATGTCTCACCCGCTTCACGATTTACTAACTTTATTTAGTTATATCGCGTCTGCGGCCTTGAAACCAACCTCAACAAAGCTATAAAAACTGCATCGGTAACCAACCATTGGTCGGCTTTATATACATATATATATACATATATATAATATTTGTATATACAAATATATATATGTACATGTATATATATACTCACTACTGTCCTATAATTATTAACACAAGCATGGTGAGTAACTCAAAGCTCCTCGATATCTCTTAGCTTACAATGCCTCTCTTCCGCACCAGGTCCCACCAAATATACTTCTCTCACCACCTCTGCGATTTCGAACTGGAAAATCCAGTCTGATTCATCCCACTTAGCGTGACTCACTAACTGAACTCAACACCCAGTTATGACGTTACCATTTCTGCTCCCACCCTATCCCCCAGCTAAGGTTCTTCTGTAATTTCATGCAGAACTTGGTCTTTACTCCTCCTCAATGACCACTCTAGGCGAAATACTAACCTTCCCATTGAAAGTTTTAGCTACACTTAGGCGTTTCCCTTTTAGTCTCACGTTTCATGGCCTCAATGTGCCTTTGGGATCCGCCGCACCGATGAGCCCGTTCTTCTTTCCGTTAACCGTTGATCCTCAGCTGCGTCACTCTATCTCACTTTCCTCGCCATAGTCTTTTGCGTCCGACCGCTTTCGCATGACCCGTCCGATGATCGCACCCACCTATACATCAACATATATATATATATGCTCCATTCACTTGTCCCCCTTCCTAACTAGTTTGTGCCATTTTACAACACAATTTGCATATATATAAATAAAACCGCTCCGTCCTTTAGCGATGGGTGCTCGCTCTCACTTAATTCCTGGCTCAGGCTAGAACTCAGCCGTCCCATCCTGCTTTTTTGTGCCTTTCTCGTACACTGAAGCCTTGCCACACGGACTACCATCCCTTAGTAACTAGGCTTCACTTCTCTGCGCATATGCTCATGGTAAGTTGAGACCCCATTCCAACCGGAATCCGTATGCCCCTGCCAAATACCAGCACGTTTGCCCTCACATGAAAAATCCTCATTTTAACACTCAGTGTTTTTCCCCCTTTTTACTGTTTGCCGTCCTTTACCACAGCTGGTGAACTGACCAGACTGTTATCTTCCTATTTTCTCATTCTTCTTCCGGACCATACCATCTACTATTGTTTTATTCCTGGTTCCCAAACGGACACCCCCCCCATCCACCACCTACCTGACATCGCCCAAAATCTCTACTATCACCCAACTACCCTAGAAAGCTACCAGTCTCCGTCTAGGGATCCCTAATAGACCTGTCCACTAGCGAAACGATAACTAATTGTTCGGATAACAAAATGTTCATTTTCTTGCTTCCATATAAACGATAATCATAACCCACAGCTGGAACACTCTCCAGACTGCCGCACTCCTGATCTCTTCCAGATTGCATTGGTTACTTGGGTATCCATCGGCCGAATCGACGTTTATTCTGGATTACTGTAAGGACTGGACGATTTGATCAATGGTTTAAACCTATACTCTCGCCTGCTGACGTTACATGGGGCACCGTACATGGATTAACAAAACCTCATGGAAGTCATACTGGATCGCAGAGGTGATTCCTGACACCAACCATCAACACATCCGCTCAACGTCTATTCCCAAATAATCCAACCCAACAGTTCAATTCTTCCCGCGTTGCAGTACGAAACCAATGGCCGGAACCCAGCCTTCGCAGCTGTCAACTTCTTCAAACCAGCCCTTTTTTACCTGCTTCCCTCAACATTCTACCTGCCACCAAGGTCTTTAAGGAACAGAATACCAGCCATCTGCAGCCAACCATAATTTGGTTAACAATTTTCTATCACATACAAAAAAAAACATTTTACACTCTTCCAACTCCTGCCTAGCCGAACCATTGACGTTTGTCTCCACTAATCCGTTTCATTGACGGCTCTTCGTTAAAAGTCCGTTACACGTCCATACACCATTCATGCTCTTCAAAAGTTAACTGAAATCCCTGCGAAGCTTTTCGCCTTCATTTGAATTTCCATATGACACTGAAATCACCTGCACAAAAAGTCCGTTTTATTATCACCTTCGACTCACTCGCCTTTATTTCACATGCTTCCTCCACAATTAGTTACCCAATGCTGGATCAGTGTCCAATATTCCGCTGGTATCTCTGAATGCACGTTGAAAGCCCCATGCTGGCTCTACTTTTATTCCTGTATTTTGGCATCCCTTCCGCCCGGCTACTTGTTAGTGACCGTCCAATTGTCGCTTATATCAGCAATCCCGCGATAGCCCAGCTATCCACAACGCCCCCAGCGATTTCGAAACCGGTTCGCAATTCCCGCTCCAACCATTACCACTTTGGTTTCTCGAACACTACATGACTTTACTGGTGTATTTCGGTTGCTGTGCGATTTATAAATTTAGAATTTGTGGATACCTTACACTGATATATACTGTTGTATAGTCTGATCTTGCCTTATGCATGTGTACTGGCCACGGTCAAGAAATATACTATTACTAATTTTAAAAAACCAATGCAGATGACACAGTCTGCTGAAAGCAACCGCTGGTGCACCTCTGGGATCCGTCCTAGTTCCCAAATTATCCCTGTCGGTCATTCAGGACCTGGCACAAGCCCCTCAATTGCCTAGTTTCGTCTTTGCGGATGACGTGAGGGTTGTAGAACCTGAGGACGGGGTGGACTTAGGGAGGGATACAGGAACCGTCCTGGACTGGGCACACGAGTTGGACTTGCCGCTGAAATCCGGACAAAGCCACTTCTTGTCATGGGCGACAGAGAGCCTAACTGTAGCTCAAGGCCAGGAGCCGCCCACCATAGAATCAGTCATTAGGGTTAAAGACCTCGGAGTCATCATGGGCGTTGACTTCAAATGGTCGAACTAGTGCAACGCTGATTAACAAAAGACTCTTGGTGAGCTCTTCAGACTGCGATCAGCATCGTCTTGACGGCAGCCGGAAATACTGGTACCTATATACACGGCTACAGAACGACCTCACTTAGAAGGTAGCGTACGGGCTTGAGCACACTCCTACAAGAGGGACGCCGCCTGCGCAGGGAGAGTGCAACGTCTCACGAGGCGGATGTTTCAAGCACGGAGGAGTTAGACGTACGAGCACGGCCCTGTGATTTGAATCTTTTCTCGCTGAACGGAGGAGACATCGAAGGGATCTCCTGGAAACGTTCAAGGTAATGATGCGCTTCCTGGCCTCATGTTGGATAACCTATTACAAATGGCTTTAGATTCCGGAACAAGCGGGCAAGAAAAGCTTACGAAAGTTCGGGCCAGGCTAATGACCAGATCACACTTCTTCAGCAACAGTGCAGTGAACAGTTGGAACAGTCTGCCTGGTGGGATGATAGACCTGCAGACCGTCTAGTCCTTCCAGAGGGTCCTAGATTGCAAGTGGTACGAGATACTTCCTTGTGGTGAGCGCTGAGTATGTTCACTAGATGGATGACGGGTAGCACTATGGTCCATATGGGTTATGCTTGAACAGGCGTTTTCTTTTATTGCATACTGTTTCAGTAAACACTCACGATGCATAATGTCTCTCGCAGTTAGTGTGCGATGAGATTTTGCCGTTTCCCACTCATTTTTAGCGGGGATTCAACAAAATACACTGTGAAGTGGTGGGTGCTTAACTGGTGTGCATACCGTCAGAAGAATTCCGAATGCTCCATTGGCCGTGGCGATCACCTGTCCGGTGCAAACTGAGCTGAGCTCAACTGAACTGAACTTCACTCGGTGCTTCAATCTTTCCTCCTCCTGGCCTAGGGATCTGTCCCAACAAATTCCGTGGAGGTAAACTTATCTGTGCGCCGCTCATATCACTGTTTTCAGTTTGAAAACCCCATGTTGTTCAAACCTTCTGAAACGGCCGGTTACTTTTTGGTGATTCCCTTACTCCATTTACCGATATGTACCCTTCAAGTATCGAGTAGCTGCGTCCATAGGTACTTTTTATCCGGATAACTCCAATTTACTTTGATCTTTTCTTAATTAACTGTCTACGTATTTCTCATACACACTCCTCGTTTCACACACTTTAGAGCAGCTTCTTCAGAGGTTCCTCTCATGGCGGATTCTCCGCAAATTCCCGTATCCGAAATTGGAACTGACTTCTATTCATCGCAACAAATGTCGCCATTTTGCTTCATTCAGAAGCTTCCCAGTTTTGTTTTAGTAATACCAACACGTGTGGATCATAATTCCAAACTTTGCGAAATTTCCATGCTGCTGTATAACTTTGTGCCCACTTAGTACGCCTTGAGAGTGTGTCTTGATCACGGTCAAGAAATACACCATCTTATCATATTATGTTATTCGGCTTTACTCCTACAATGTCCCTATGCGTGACCAACATTTTTCTTCGTGAGCAATGATGCCGAATAAAAAGATAAAACCATTAAAAATGCTAAGTCACAGAGTGTTTTCATGAAGGAGGAGGGTAGCTTCTTCTGCTAGGCGGAGATGGTTTCCACCGTGATAGAGACCACCGAAGCAAGTTATCCGTAGTAAAAATGAAAAATTAATGGTTTATTTGGAGACTTTCAAAGCATACCACACCTATGGTCCAATTTTTACGGGCGATAAAACGAACGGACATTTTGTGAGATTGTAGAAAAAACTTTACAAACCAGGAATGGCCAGTGATCCCCGGCGACTGTCAACCCCTTCGTGCACTGTACTGACCATCTCCCGGGCATGTGAAAACGGATAACAATGCCACACCGCCGTCCACCGGTCACTTTTTTCGTTGGCTCTGCCAGCTGTGGTCTCAAAACCTGGCCCATTCCTCCTGGATGAGGCACTTTCATCCTGGTTGCTCTGCTCCCTGTACTTCTATCAACAATCATACGTGCCATTCCCGATGGTGCGGGGCTCGATCAGATCCACTCATCTGGCCGCCGCAAATTGGGCGTGCAGGCCGTCTGACGCTACTTGCGAGCACAAAATGTTTTGGATCACACCAGCTGCGCTCATTTCGTAAAGTGTTTTTCAGGTCAAATATCCCGCGCACGGTCATCCTTGCCCTTCTAGAACCTGATGCGAATCGCACTCTCCAACTCTGTTTGCCCTGCAGCATCCAATACTGTCAGTTGCAGGTCGCATGTTTCCACCACTCTTTTTCGGATGCGGTAGGCCCACATCGCGTTTTATCACCACTGTCATTACCTTCCATTGTTGTCGTTCATCTACGGTATGCGCATTTACCCACTGTGTCCTTGCTCCCTTCGAGCTTCACCGTGTCACTTCACATTGCGCTTCACCGTCGTTCTACTCACTTGACTCTCCCGAAGCCCGCCAACATTTACTTTCCCATCCATGTCGTCGTTGGCTGCTTCTGGTCCTCATTCACTCGTTATCACCCTAGGGGGATAAAGCTCACTGATCGCAAGCCTATACCTCATTGACTACCGTTCTGTCAAACCCTCACACGCTGCCCCTTCTTATGCTCAAAGCAATCATGCACCAGTCCCACCCACACCCATGACCAGTCCCCATATTAGAACTCCACCTTCCAAACGTTCACTCTTTTACATCCACTTTCTTATCTAATCAACACCAACAAATTTCCCTGCTATTCCTGTGTGGATCTTTCCTTTAGTCAGTGGTCCGATTAGCATCCTCCAGCTCCATTCACCTTCACAATTGTCTGCAAGAACATTGCCCTAACTCCGAAGCGCATTAACCTCCCGTGCCTTTTGTTCTACCGCAGGTTTCCCCACCCTGTGGCTTCTGCACCCCGGCTCTCGTGGTTTTTCACTTGTGGTGAAACGATCTGATTGGTCATGTGTCATTTGTGTCTCCTCAGTCAGTGCTCTCACTTCCCTTGTTTCGTATATCACCCGTCGCAGTCATTTTCTGCGTGCCTTCCAGTGTGGACCGATTTTCCACTTTTCAGCTAACGAGGGATAAATTTACTTCATGACTATTACCCAAAGTTTCAATCCGTTTGAACTGCCGAAACCCGAATCCTGTGGGCTTCCACTAACGTTTTCCTCCCTCAAGCTGTCGATCGTCACACCGGCTGCACCTTTGCACCAGAGATAATCTCGCCTCCAGGAGGTGGTTCACCACTTGGTATCTACCTTCGCTCTGCGCCTCCGTCCACTTCCATCGCCATCGTCTTCCTGCCAAACAGTGAAAGTTGACTTGTCGTAGCTTCTTCCATTCTCGACCGTCACTATGAGCCTCACCTGCCCCAATCAGAATATTAGATCCAATAATACCTATCCTCCCCGAACCTTTCCTTCGTATTCTCTCTTTGTGAACTGCTCTACCCAGCCGTCATCACTTCTGTGCTCCCAAAATCCCTTCTTTCTTTCCGTTCTTCCACCAAGTTTACCTGTCAAAAAAATTCATCAGGATATTCGTGAAGTAACTTTATACCTTTCGATTTAGCCCTACCTGCCTCTTCCAATCACTGGTACTTTTTGTACCGCTCCAGTGCTCTTTGCTCCGGCTCCTCTTACATATATGTATATATATAAACCTTCCCTCCGCACCCTGCAGTTCTTCGCCTATCATTTCGCATGATATCATCCACCTGGCTTTCATGATATGTATCCATTCTTCCTCTATCTGTGCCCCACTTCTGCCGTACCCAATCCCTCCAAATATTGATTTTCCCACTTGACCTACCCTTAACGCATTGCTCTGCTTGCTGCCTAATCTACACTGATTTTTGTCCCCTGTTCGCCGACCATCTACTGCAAAGAAGCAATGCTTCTCTTCTATCTAATCCATTGCGGTGTATCCCATTTTCCTCGCCGTCGTCTCTCGCCACCACAGTTTCTTATACCGATTTCTAGTCCATCTCTTGTGCATCTGTCACCTTTCGGATATCTCCACTTGGACAGGTCAAAATCTACATTTGACATTGATTCTCTAATTCAAAGGGCATCCGTTTTAATCTTCCTCCGTTTTCATCCAAACCCTCTCCACTTTTCTTTGGTCTGTACATAATTATGTCCCCTTAGCCTCCCTTCTGAGTCTACTTATCCTGCTTTCGTCATGCATGTTTCCACATTTTCAAGGACTTGGTTTCTCCTTTTGTCGCCCCTGAAACTTGCTCTTGCATCCGGCATGCTTCGGGCGTCCCCGAAAAAGGCCGTTATTATTACCACTACTGAGATAAATGTATGCGCGCAAAAAAAAATTAGAGGTAGATTGAACGGGCCCAGGAAAGGACTCCAATAGATACCCGGTGAATTTGGAATTCCAGGTGAAAGGGGGGTCTGAATGAATAATATTAGTAATAGAAAGGATATGTTTTTTGACCGCGGTCCAGGTGCTCGCATGAAAGCATGATCAGAGTTTGCCATATCACTCAGTAAGATAAAAATATCACACATTTTAAAGGAAGAATCTCACGTTATAGCGCCGAGAAAAAGGCTCTGGCAGTTTAAGTGCAGTTAAGTAACAACGAGACACGCGGTGAGTGTTATTCATTTTTGACTCAACTACGGCAATAGCAAGGAATTGGCCGGGTGTAAAAATTCTGAGGTGAATATTACCTTAGAAAGTAGAAAATACAATCCCAACAAGGAGGACATTCACTGAGCAGGACATTTGGTACTAAGGGGAGGAGACAGGTAGGAATTCCAAGAGGACATGCATGAGGATACCAATTTTATTGGAATTCTGGATACAAAAATTGAGATTATTTTCATGAAAGGAAACAAGTATCATCTAATGTCGGGAGTTCAGAACTGGTGGAAGAAAGGTGGAGTCCCAATGGGAAATAATCAGCAAACTGAATGCCGTTCCCAATAGAAGCCAAATACAGCAAGAGAAGAGATCGAAAACCTCCGCAAAAGTCCGAGTTACCCTGGTGAAACAACAAATATGATATTTTGTTGAGTTTCCTGTTGTTTTTCTGTTTCTGTTTTCGGCATTTTGGACAAGGGTCGGCTGCTGTTTGTGTTTGGACGAGAGTATCGCCGAATCTGAACCGTCCGTTACTTGATTAAGAACCCTTTGCACGGTGATTTAGACGGCTTCGACTTTGAGGGGGACTAGTATGAAGAAGTTCCCAGTAAGTCTCTGCGGGGCTTGTGTGGAAGTATCAGGATTTGGAGCGGGTAAAACCTGGCAACTAGATCGTATTCTCGGCAGCCAGCCTTGGGCGCGGCCGTAGACGGGCATGGGAGAAGATAGGCTGTCTGAGCGATATATTACAGTCAGCAACATGATGACGGCATGGCTCTGGAATTCAAATATGTTAGGGTAGCAGTAAGGAAGGTTTTCCAGCTAAGGGTTAGCGTCAGAGAATATTGATAGAGGTACTGCGGTTGGAAATGAAGAACAATGTTCTTACGAGACCACTGGCACTAATTTTGGGCTAAATACGGACTACTTTGCCCACCTGGTGGTGACATGAGTAGTCAGTGGCATTGTTAATCGGTGTTCGTAAGGACTAACTACGCCTGCACTCATAAGCCTAGTTAATGAGTACCAATTCGGTAGTGCACCGGGAAAGCTTAGTTCGGGATTATTAAAGCTATGGAGGTGTTACGGGGCTACTGGCTCGGAGGGCTACTCGGGAAACCAGCTGGAAAGAGCTATGAACCCAGATGGCAGATTTGTCTGAGAGGTCCGTGCGATATATGACATCCTATTGTGGGATATGTACAGGTCTAATGCTGCAGGCTAGTGTTGGATCCTTATATACGGAAGGTTGCTGCTAGGTTGGGCTGTGAACTGGAAAATGGGGTAGATGCTGGGACATGGTGGAGGCCGCCTTCTTACGAAAAAGAGGAAAAATAGATAAGCATGAGCGAAAAATACGGGCGGTTTTCCTATATTCTTATGTGTACGTTTATTTATACATTCGTGTACACATGTACGTAAATATATATTTTGGTGGTATGATGTAAAGTATTGGTCCTATAATGTATCACCCCGTTTTCCAGAGCAGTGCAACAAGAGTCGGGGTCTTGGTGGTTTTGAAGCTGACGTCAACAAAAATGGCAGGAGCCTGTGGTAGGGTACGGGTTGGGTGAAACTTAGAGCGGGAGGTGGATAAACATACGCGGGGAGTCCAGTTCGCCATCATCCCAGTCAGCTTAGTGCGTGAGAACCAGAAGCTTGTCGAGCGGACAAGGGCGGTGTGGGGTTTCTCCTCTCGCAGGGTCAGGTTTCAGCTGATTGGAAATGTACACCAGATTGAAGTTTGCCTACTTCCTCTTCAGCCCCATATTGGTGGTATTTGGAAATCGAAACGATCCAGCTGGGCATTTTCCGCTTCCCGTTTTTCTTTTTTTTAGTTTTTCTTCCGTTTCCTAACAGACAGGCGGTTGAGCCCATATGGGAGCTTCCCATAGCCATTCAGCCCCACCGAAATTTTCCGAGAGCGTTTCTCTTTTCGCAGCAGATGGGGTTGGTCTGTTTTCCCCACTTCCGGACATAGCTGTGCTGTAGGTTCCGTTGACATCAGGGATTTCTCTAGCATGGGCCAAAAAATACAGAATGGGGCTAAGCAAACACACGGAGTAGGACAACGAGTGTTGTAACGCATATGCCTGCACAAGTGTATCACTCTCGTGCAGAGCCTGACCGCGCCAAAACAGCCAGGGGCCGTTCTAGTGTGACTAATATTTGCTGCTCTAGTGGAAGTTGTTGTGGCACACACGGAGAGAGGATAGCAGTCGAAGTTAGGCAAAAGATTCAGAATTCTTGGCGACACAGACTACTAGTCATGTCGGGGAGGCCAACAGGTAGATGTTGTATCGTGGGCGTACGGAGTAAGAGAGGCTAGAGCGGAATGATTAAGGAAGATAAAAACAGCTGGAAAGGAAGCTGACGGGAGTAGAAACCAGAATAAGTAGAAGGGCCGGGGAATCAAGAAGCGTAGTCCGCCATGGAACTCAGTGTCCTGGGATCCAGCAACGCTGATTTATTTGGTGCTAGGGGGAAACATCAATGGGTGAAAGCCTTGACCTATGAGAGAGCTCTTTTATATGGCCACTCTGGTACTATATAGGGAAGGAGGCAGCAATTGGCCCGACTTAGTTCTGAAGACCGGTTGGTGAATTAGATAAAGCGGGGTCTTTTGGTGGCTAGGTGACAACAGGTGAACGCGGGTGCTATGCAGAGTCAAGACAGCCGGCAGACATCTAACTAGTAATAGTTACAAAAGGCAACAATCTGTACGCTACTGCAATGTAGACTGCATGCAGTGCTTATGAAAAAAGCATCAGCCCAGTATCTGTCATCAGGCAGGAGATAGTAGTTTTGGGGTACGGTGCTATGATCTCATTAGTGGGACCGGGTTTCGAGGACCAGCTCGAGGGATAGAAGAGAACAGGAGGGGAGGCGTGAGCTAGGGTTCTAAATGTTTTTGTCTCCCTCACAAGCTCGACCGTCAGATATGCCGGTGTGAGTCAAAGACAACAGATGACCAACAGCAAGTTTTAATCTTAAAGTATGGCCCAAGTGAGCTATGGTTGAACATTTGCGAATAGTCAGGGGTAGCTTATTCCAAAGCTTCGAGTATTTGATAAGAAAGGAATTGGATTTTATTGCAAGCCTAGACTGTGAGTTGGTCAGACTGAAGTCTCTGTGGCGCATACGGTGAGGTGAGGGCAGGAAAAACTGCATAGACCTGGTAGAAATGAAAGCAGAGTGATCAATATGCCTGCATAGAAACCTTAAGTTAGGACTTATTTGTATAAATCATTAGAAGTCGGGTTTTGGTAGACAGCATTGCTCTTAGTAGCTCAGTAGGTTCGTGGTGAACGTACGCTGGATTTTCTCAAGGCGTATTCTATTTGATTTAGACATTCCAGAGATTACACGACAATATTCAAGGTGGGGTCTAGCATGGGATGAGTATGTATGGAGAATACTACATTTCATCTTAAATGATCTGAAAACTAGTCTTATTATCGGTCTGACCCTGGCCGTCCAGGATGAGATATGTCCCCACTGTAGCAGACTAATGAAGAACCGAAGCCCTAAATCTCCAACTGTTGAGCCTGGGACGATGGGCACTCGATTCAATGGCAGGGTTCCGGGAGGGACTCGACACCTCTAGATTGTGGGAGCTTCTGGAAGCTGAGAAGCACATCTACCATGAAATGCGCCAATAACCAGGTTTTTAAGGTTGTTATCTATGTCAGATGACTCTGTGCCCAAAAAGTGATGGTGGAGCTCACATGGGATTTTGATGTCATCTGCGAAGAGGAAAAGAGTGGCGTGCTGCACAAACGGAAATACGTCGTCAGTATAGAGTAAGAAAAATAGCGGACCAAACACGCTTCCTCGTATAACTCCCCTGGTGACAGACACCGGTTGCTATAGATGAACATTAGCATATACAACCCCGGTTCGGTCCGAAACGTATAAGTGATCCATGATAAAAGCGGGTCATGGATACCGTAGGCCCGGAGTCTTGTTTACAACCGGGAGTGACGAACTCTTTCGAATTTCGTGATCATAGCGAAATACTAACTTTCCCATTGAAAGTTCTAGCCACACTTAGGCGTTTCCCCTTTAGTCTCACGTTTCATGGCCTCAATGTGCCTTTAGGATCCGCCGCACCGATGAGCCCGTGCTTAACTGTTGTTCTCCTTTCCGTTAACCGTTGATCCTCAGCTGCGTCACTGTATCTCACTTTCCTTGCCATAGTCTTTTGCGTCCGACCGCTCTCGCAGGACCCGTCTGATGATCGCACCCACGTATACAGCAATATATATATTTTATATATACACCTGTTCATATATATATATACATATATATGCATATATACATTTATATATATATATATATACATATATATATATATGCACATTTATATATATATATATATATATATATATACCTTGGGTTCTCCACTCACTTGTCCCCCTTCCTAACTAGATTGTGCCACTTTACTACACACAATTTGCGTATATATAAATAAAACCGTTCCGTCCTTTAGCGATGGGTGCTCGCTCTCAGTTAATTCCTGGCTCAAGCTAGAACTCAGCCGTCCCATCCTGCTTTTTTGTGCCTTTCTCGTACACTGAAGCCTTGCCACACGGACTACCATCCCTTAGTAACTAGGCTTCACTTCTCTACGCATATGCTCATGGGAAGTGAAGACCCCATTCCAACCGGAATCCGTATGCCCCTGCCGAATACCAGCACGTTTGCCCCCACATGAAAAATCCTCATTTTAACACTCGGTGTTTTTCCCCCTTTTTACTGTTTGCCGTCCTTTACCACAGCTGGTGAACTGGCCAGACTGTTATCTTCCTATTTTCTCATTCTTCTTCCAGACCAGACCATCTACTATTGTTTTATTCCTGGTTCCCAAACGGACACCCTCCCCCATCCACCGCCTACCTGATATCGCCCCAAATCTCTACTATCACCCAACTACCTTAGAAAGCTACCAGTCTCCATCTAGGGACCCCTAATAGACCTGTCCACTAGCGAAACGATAACTAATTGTTCGGATAACAAAATGTTCATTTTCTTGCTTCCATATAAACGATAATCATAACCCACAGCTGGAACACTCTCCAGACTGCCGCACTCCTGATCTCTTCCAGATTGCATTGGTTACTTGGGTATCCATCGGTCAAATCGACGTTTATTCCGGATTACCGTAAGGACTGGACGATTTGATCACTGGTTTAAACCTATACTCTCGCCTGCTGACGTTACATGGGGCACCGTACATGGATTAACAAAACCTCATGAAAGTCTCACCGGATCGCAGAGGTGATTCCTGACAGCAACCATCAACACTCCGCTCAACGTTTATTCCCAAATAATCCAACCCAACAGTTCAATTCTTCCCGCGTTGCAGTACGAAACCAATGGCCGGAACCCAGCCTTCGCAGCTGTCAACTTCGTCAAACCAGCCCTTTTTACCAAATTCCCACAACATTCTACCTGCCACCACCTGAAACCAAGGTCTTTACGGAACAGAATACCAGCCATCTGCAGCCAACAATAATTTGATTACCAATTTTCTATCAAATACAAAACAAAACATTTTACACTCTTCCAACTCCTGCCTAGCCGAACCATTGACGTTTGTCTCCACTAATCCGTTTCATTGACGGCTTTTCTTTTCTTTAAAAGTCCGTTATATGTCCATGCACCATTCATGCTCTTCAAAAGTTCACTGAAGTCCCTGCGAAGCTTTTCGCCTTCATCTGAATTTCCATATGACACTGTAATCACCTGCACAGAAGGTCCGTTTTATTATCACCTTCGACTCACTTGTCTTTATTTCACATGCTTCCTCCACAATTAGTTACCCAATGCTGGATCAGTGTCCAATATTCCGCTGGTATCTCTGACTGCACTTTGAAAACCCCACGCTTGCTTTACTTCTAACAATGTTCTTTGGCATCTTTTCGCCCGGTTACTTGTTAGTGACCGTCCATTTGTCGCTTATATCAGCAATTCCACGACTGTCCAGCTATCCACGCCGCCCTCCAGCGATTTCGAAACCGATTCGGAATTCCCGCCTCAACCATTACCACTTTTGTTCACTCAAACACTACATGACTTTACTGGTGTATTTCGGTTGCTGTGATTTATAAATTTAGAATTTGTGAATACCTCGCACTGACATGTACTGTTGTATACTCTGATCTTGCCTTGTGCATGTGTATTGACCACGGTCAATAAATATACTATACTATACTATACTAAATGATGATCATGGACTTGCTGTTGTCAGCTGCCGTGTTCGGTGGGATGAACAAACCAAATTGACATGTGGTACAAGAACATGATTTTGGAAGCTATGTTGGCCGCTGTGAATGAGATTATGGGACAGGAGAAAGTCGAACATCCTCGGTTTTATCGAAAGTTGCGACATTCTTGCAGCCAGAGCAGTGTGGTTAATAAGGCGATAATTTAAAGGATCACACACTGGACCATTTTGTGGATAGGGATGACGGTTGAGGCATCCCATCAGGATGGAAAAAAGCCCTTTTTAAATGACAAGTTTTGGAGATTCATAAGGATAGCAGCGATATCAGTTCCACCAAGATGAAAGAGCAGTAGGCGGATGCCGTCATAGCCAGGGCGGGAGAAGGGTGTAACCAGCAGCAGTAGATGGGCCACGTCGCTCGCTAGTTCACTGGCTCGGAGACTGAAGTTTATGGAGAGAGCGGAGCTGCAACTATATGGGGAAATCTCTATTTGTATTAAAGATCTCTTGCAGTTTTCATGTTTATTTTGCAGCCTTTTAAGGTAAGAGCTGCGGGCTTGAGAGCGGTCAGTCCCGACGGTGGTAATTGCCAACAGGTAACTACGTAGCCTGTCGTAGAATACGTCAGTAGCAAGCTGAGTGTTCTGCTGTAGAAAGAAGGCATCCCAGTTGAGAGAGCGGAGCACAGGCTGGGAGTTCATCCGGTTCATCTTATGTGGGGTCTGTTGAGATGAGCTACATGTGTGGTCTTTGGGTCTGGCCGTGAATCTGCACGATACCGCTCTATGGTCGCCGCCAGGGAAGAGATCGGCGGAGGTGGCTATCACATTCGATAGGCTGATGGAAAATAGCAGGTCAAGTACGCTGCTTCTTCTGGCTGGAGTCATTACGAGCTGGACATGGCACCCTGCGCGTATGGTCGAAACGAAGTTTGTAGGGTACTAGGGTGAAGTCATGGTGCCCCAGCAGATATTAAATGCATCGAAATCGCCAGCAATGAGTTTCGACGAAGAGGGTAATGGTGCGCATTGGTCGAAGCAAGGTTTGCATGGACCAAGTCACGATGTCTGAACTGGAAGGTCGATAAACACAACCAACATGGAGTGGAGGGTTGGCCTGGAGGGCTGTTACCCTTGTTGAGTCCCGGATTGCGTCCATTGTTGGATCAGATAGAAGAGTGGTAGGTAAGCATTTTTAATTTGGATTACGCAACCTACTCCAAGACGAGGACGGTTATTTATGAAGGTTTGGTAGCCGGCAGTAGAAGTTTGGTCTGATGGGTCTGAGTTGTTTAGTCGGGCTCCGGTTATGACAATGATGTCGAAGTCGGATGATAGTACTAAATTAGGGAGGGTATGGGTTTTGTTCAGTAGTGGGCGAGCATTGCTGGAGAGCAAGGTAAGTGCGATCACATCCTCTTGGCGGGAACTACCGTCCGCGGGTGTTGGTGGCTAAAATCACCAAGAAGGCAAACATCAGTAAGTGAACACTATGTCAGGGTTTTCATGCATGAGAGTGATAGAGTCTAAATAGGAGTTAGAGGTGGGGAGAAGGCAGAGTGGAGTAAGGATTGCTGGCACGCAGCTGAGGCTGGGTTGAGGGGAGCGCTGTCAAGAAAGAAGTGGTCATTTTGTGGAGGTGAGTTTCCTGTTTGAGGTGAAGTATCGAGGTGGGAGGACTGGTCTCTGTGGTAAAGGGGGATGACAGATGAGATGGTAGGAGGTAGTGATGACTAGGGTTAACGAGATACATGGAGGGCTAGTAGTTATCTCTGAACCAGGACCGAAGAAACAACCGTAGTTGGTTGCGCTGGCCCAAACTGCCTTCGGGAAGAAGAGTAGGATTCGACAACCGAGGCTATTGGTTATCATAAAACCGGAGGCTATTCATTTGTCTCCTTGGAAGAGGAAGTAATTGGGTGCAGAGGCTCTTCGCGGGGTGCTGGCACCCAGCCAGATGGTTCGAAGGCTGTTTTGGCATGGTCGAGAGGTATGGTACATTTGGTCCCGGTGCCTATTGATGATTTACTAGGCGGCCGTTTTAGTCTGTGCAGCAGGATCCGTGTAATGCGAGGGATTCGGGAGGACACTGGCTTTTATGCTTGAGTATGGCACTCCCAGGGGCACATAAACTCGTTTCCCAAGTATTGCAAAGTATTGTGACAGTGTCCAGGTGGTGGGCCATTTTGAAAAGTGGTCAAGGTAATGGGTTCAAGGGAACAGATACTTTCGGCCTGACTGACAAATAGAAATGCAGCGCCACAAGGCATTACCTTAGGTACATTATTTGTGCACTGCAAAGGTTAAGGTGGGCCTAAAACACTGCCTTGTGTAACACCACTCGTGACCGGCCGGGGTGATGAGAGGTGACCTTCAGTTTTCATTGCCTGCGATTTCATGCTAAGATAGGCTGAACACCGAGAAAAGGGTGGGTCTGCTACGTCACAAGATTTAACCTTGGTCAGCAGTTGAGCATGCTGCAAGCGATCAAAGGCCTTTTTCACGTTAAGGAAGATAAAGATAAATGCCATACCAAAGTCAGCTTCCTTTGTGATGAGGTCAAGGAAATCAAGTCAACGGATCAAACAAGACCCATGCATTTGAAAGCCATGTTAGTTGTTCTCTGATAGCCCCTGGAAGGGTAGGAAAAGAGCCGTTTTACCTTTAGCCACTAGTTCTGTTGTACTAGTTTTAATGAAGGGGTTTATGTGGCTGTGATTAGCAGAGCCTTGCAAGGTTCCCTTTTGTGGGGGAAAAAGTAAGGCGATTTCCCCCAAAGAGAAATGCTCTGTGGAATGGAGAGAACAAATAATCTTAGCGAAAGCATCAGAATGTCCGGGCTGCCGAGACGAAAAGGAGCTGCAGGGATATCATCGGCTCCCTGGGGGCAGAGGGCGGGTGGTGCTTAACAGCTTTCTGACTTCACTAGCTCAGAATATCAAAACTGGCTAGGCATCAGCATTCAATCGAAAGTGGCTGTGAATTGGATGAACGCGGCCATTTAGGGGAAAGGTGGCGAAAATAGTGATAAACATATCAGCGATTGCCTACGGTGAGCCAAAATGGATATTTTTGCTACCGGAAGCTGGTTACCACAGTGCATGACCCTTAAATTATCGTACTATTAACCATACCCCTTTAGCTGCCAGAATAATGGGGCGTTTGATAAAACAGTGGGGATGCGATTATCTCCTTTCTTATAACCTCATTCACAGCGGTCAACATGGCTTCTCAAGTCACGTTCTCGTACCACATGCCAGTTTGATTTCTTCAACCTACTGACCACGGCAGCTAACAACGGCAAATCTATTATTATCATCCACCTCAAAATGCCAAAGCATTTGACCGAGTTCCTCTCTCCCGATTGGTAATAAAACTCCGGGCCTACGGTATCCATGAGCCGCTTTTATCATGGATCACTTCCTACCTGTCGGACCGAACCCAGGTTGTATACTCTAATGGCCATCTATCGCAATCAATGTGTGCCACTAAAGGAGTTATACGGGAAAGCGTACTTGGTCCGATATTTTTCTTACTCTATACTGACGACATTTTTTCAGTTGCGCAGCACGGCACTTCTCCTCCTCGCTGACAACATCAAAGTCCCTTATGAGTTCCGCCATCAAGATTTGAGCACAGCGCTGTCTGAAATAGACAATGTACCTAAAAAGCTTGATCAATGGTGCACTTCATGACAGACGTGCTTATCAATGTCTAAAAGATTTTGAACAAACTAAAGATGTCAAGTCCCTCCCAGAACTCTGTCACTGAACCAAGTTCCCATCTTCCCAAGCTCATCGGTGAACGTGTAGCGGCGTCGCAGACACCAAACTCATTACAAAGCAATTGCCAGCTTAAAGCTTGGGCGCGCCTTGTTCACGAATAGGTATTTTCACTTAGATTTACTTGGGATTGACAACCGCCCCCCAAAGCCCTCCTCTTGCTATAGGCAACCTTTCTTTTCGAATCTTCCTTCTCAGTCACATAAAGTGGCTTATAGTCGGGACAAAAGCACTTCAAAGTACTTTCACTCATCCAGACCCGATTTAACCAGTGCGGTATTATAATCTCCCTTGGTCGAACACATCAGCCTACCTTAGAAACCCTTCAGAACATTTAGATGATCCTCACCAATCATCCATTGAGGTAAGCAAATAGCCTAGCAAACGCTGACCAGGCTTTTCAATAGGTCAGGAATCTGGTCTAGCATCGGTTCCCTCAATCAACCGGTTGCTTGAAATCTGATTTGTTTAAGTCCACCTGGTACCGGAAAAGTGGAGCTCATCGCGAACTTACATCACGCTACGTGACAAACGGCAAGACTCGCTCCAGCTCCTCAGCTCTGGCTATTAGCTCGTTTAGTCTACCCTCTCCTGTCATTTAAACAGGGTAACCAATACAATTACTAAACCCCACCAATTGTTATGTTTGTGAGTCTCCATTCGCTGGACAGGAATCGAGTCCGCAAATGGTGCGTGAAACTAAAGTGATCTTAGGCTTCGATAAGCTAACAATCTACTATTCTCGAAAAATGTCTCATTTCAGACGTCCAGGGCCGGACCGATAATAGGCCTGGTTGTCAGACCATTTAAAATGAAACAGTTTCCTCCTTACGTACCAATCCCATTCTGGACCTTACCTCAAATATCGTCCTATAATCTTCTTTGGAAAGCCTAAACTGGATAGAATACACTTTAAGAAAGTCCAGCATACCTTCACTAAGAGGCTAATAGGATACTCTTCTACACTGAGCTATAAAGAGCGATGAACTCTACTGAAACTTGAACCCGTATGGCTTAGACATGTTAGGCCTAACTTGTATCTTCTGTACAGACTTATTCATCGTTCTGCGTTCAATTCCACCAAATATATACAGTTTTCGCTACCCTCATCTCACCCTCTGCGCCGCAGAGACTTCAGTCTAACCATCGCACCGGTCAGGCTGGCAACAACATCCAACTTATTTCTCAGCAAATACTCAAAGCTTTGGAATAAGCTACCTCTGACTATTCGCAAATGTGCGTCGATAACCCAGTTTAGCCATGCCCTAAAGTCACAACTTACCGTGAGTCATACGCTATCCTTGACTAACGTCAGCTTATCTGAGGATAGAGCCTATGAAGAAGTCATCGAACTTTAGAACGTTAGCTTCCGTCTCTCCTCCCGCTTTCGGCTATCCGTCGAGCTGGCCTTGGAAAACTGGTTCCACTACTAGGATAATGGCACCATACCCCAAACCTACCATTTCCTGCCCAACGACAGACGCTAGGCTCACCATTTATTATCACGTCTTACATATAACCCATTTTGTCGTTTACAATTATAACTAGCTAGATGCCTGCCGGTTCTTGCTACTCACCCAAGTTCACCTACTATCACCTAACCCCTATACAACCCTGCCTCATCTAATTCACTAGTCAGTCTTCACAACCATGTCCAAACAATTACTGCCTCCCTCGCTATATAGTACTAGGGCAGCCATGTTAAACGAATTTCCTCTAGCTGAGGGTTTAAGCCAATGGAATTTTCCCCTAGCACCAAATTGTTCAGTGGTGCTGGATCCCAAGACATTAAGTCCCACCACCCACTACTTCACTCCATGATCCTTCGACTCTTTTATTTATCCTGGCTTCCGCTCCTCTCAGCTTCCTTGCCCGGTCGTAATTCGCTTTCTTTAATCATATCGGTTGTAAATCTTTCATCCCATATATCCACCTCCCAAAGGCTACCTGTTGCCCTCAGTTTCCTCCTTCCATATTTCCCAACATGAACGCTGGTCTGCGTCGCCAAGATTTCTGAAACATCATCTAACTTAGACTGCTATCCTCTCTCCGTTTGTGCAATAACATCTACCGGCGCAGCCCAGTTCAACCACACCAGAACGGCCTCTGGCAGTTTTAGGCACGGTCTGGCGCTGTACGAGACCGAGACATATATGCAGGCGCGTACATTACAACAATCGTTGTCCTACTCCGTGTGCTTGCTTAGCTCCACTCCATATTTTCTCGGCCCGTGCAAGCGAAATCCCCGATGGCAACTGCACCTTCACCATAGCTGCGTCCGGATGTGGGGAAAGCAGACCACCAAAGCAGTTGCAAAATAATGCCCTGCCGAATACCAGCACGTTTGCCCTCACATGAAAAATCCTCATTTTAACACTCGGTGTTTTTCCCCCTTTTTACTGTTTGCCGTCCTTTACCACAGCTGGTGAACTGACCAGACTGTTATCTTCCTATTTTCTCATTCTTCTTCCGGACCATACCATCTACTATTGTTTTATTCCTGGTTCCCAAACGGACACCCTCCCCCATCCACCACCTACCTGATATCGCCGCAAATCTCTACTATCACCCAACTACCCTAGAAAGCTACCAGTCTCCGTTTAGGGATCCCTAATAGACCGGTCCACTAGCGAAACGATAACTAATTGTTCGGATAACAAAATGTTCATTTTCTTGCTTCCATATAAACGATAATCATAACCCACAGCTGGAACACTCTCCAGACTGCCGCACTCCTGATCTCTTCCAGATTGCATTGGTTACTTGGGTATCCATCGGCCGAATCGACGTTTATTCTGGATTACCGTAAGGACTGGACGATTTGATCAATGGTTTAAACCTATACTCTCGCCTGCTGACGTTACATGGGGCACCGTACATGGATTAACAAAACCTCATGAAAGTCTCACCGGATCGCAGAGGTGATTCCTGACAGCAACCATCAACACTCCGCTCAACGTTTATTCCCAAATAATCCAACCCAACAGTTCAATTCTTCCCGCGTTGCAGTACGAAACCAATGGCCGGAACCCAGCCTTCGCAGTTGTCAACTTCTTCAAACCAGCCCTCTTTTACCTGCTTCCCACAAAATTCTACCTGCCACCAAGGTCTTTAAGGAACAGAGTACCAGCCGTCAGCAGCCAACCATAATTTGGTTAACAATTTTCTATCAAATACAAAACAAAACATTTTACACTCTTCCAACTCCTGCCTAGCCGAACCATTGACGTTTGTCTCCACTAATCCGTTTCATTGACGGCTTTTCTTTTCTTTAAAAGTCCGTTATATGTCCATACACCATTCATGCTCTTCAAAAGTTCACTGAAGTCCCTGCGAAGCTTTTCGCCTTCATCTGAATTTCCATATGACACTGTAATCACCTGCACAGAAGGTCCGTTTTATTATCACCTTCGACTCACTTGTCTTTATTTCACATGCTTCCTCCACAATTAGTTACCCAATGCTGGATCAGTGTCCAATATTCCGCTGGTATCTCTGACTGCACTTTGAAAGCCCCACGCTTGCTTTACTTCTAACAATGTTCTTTGGCATCTCTTCCGCCCGGTTACTTGTTAGTGACCGTCCATTTGTTGCTTATATCAGAAATTCCACGACTGTCCAGCTATCCACAACGCCCCCAGCGATTTCGAAACCGGTTCGCAATTCCCGCTCCAACCATTACCACTTTTGTTTACTCAAACACTACATGACTTTACTGGTGTATTTCGGTTGCTGTGTGATTTATAAACTAAGAATTTGTGAATACCTCATATTGACATGTACTTCTGTATACTCTGATCTTGCCTTGTGCACGTGTATTGACCACGGTCAAGAAATATACTATACATATACGCGGAAAATTACGGTCGGGCGGAGGGGCTATGGAAAGTTTCTATATGGGCTCAACCACCCCTTTGTTGGAAAGAGAAGGTAAGAAAGAAAAAGCGCAGAACGAAATAGACCCAGTGGGATCGACTTGGTCTATAAATATCATTAATTTCGGGCTGTTAAGGAAATGGGTAACCTCCAATCATGGGTGTCTCCCGTCAGCTCAGACCTGACCCTGCGAAGGCATGTTTGTTGATGTAAGTTACAAAACCACCGTGGCTCTGGACAACAAGTCGATAAATCAGACGACAGACACGACTCATCAAAGCGCTGATCATATCCATGTAGATATTACCGCATATATAAGCATACATGCCAGAACGCGGAGAAAAGCCCCCGTATTTTTCGCCCACTTACCTGTTTTTCCTCCCTTTCCTAAGAAAGCGGCGTTCCTCTTGTCCTAAAATCCAGCCCACTCTCCAGCTTACGGCCTCACCCAACAGCAACCTGCAGCATTAGACCTGTAGATGCTCCATCGCAGGATTTGTCATACATCCTTTGGCTCTACATATAAGCTTGCCATTTGAATTCTTAGTGTGTCCCAGCTGCTTCCTTGTGACCTGTAAAGAATTACTTTGGGATTTGTCATATATCCCCTAGATCTATTGTACAAACTTGCCATTCAGGTTCTTCGTGTTGCCCAGCTGCTTTCTCTTGTAGCCCTCATACCCTAGTCCAAATTAACCTCCACGGCTTTATTAACCCCTAAAGATAAGACTTCCCGGTGAACGGCCGAATCGGTAATCAATAACTTCGCCTAGTGGTGCAAGCCCAGTTAGCCATCAAGAACACCGATTCACAGTACCAACGACTCCTCATTTCACTAAGACCATTGTGCCTCATTTCGAACCTCCGTACTCTTATCTGTTATCTTGCTCACGCTAATTCTCAGCTGGAACATCTCCCAGACAGCTATCCTTACTTCTTTCAACTTCAGAACCACCTGGCCATCATTTTGCCTGGCTGTAATATATTGTGCAGACGGCTTACCTTTTTCTCTGCCCGTCTACAACCGCACCGAAAGCTGACTACCGCGAATACGATCTAGCCACCGGGTTTAACTTGCAAGAAGTCCTGTTATTGCCGCATATGCCGCTCCGAGGCTTACTGAAGAATTCTCACTACAAGACCCTCCGATGTCGAGGCCACCGTGCGAGGACTCCTAACTATAATGTGATGGGTCCAGATTCGGCGATGCCCGCCTCCTTCCCATGATGAAACAGTTAACACAGACCGCAGCCAACCCTTGCCCAAAAAGCCCAACAGAGACCCAGAAAAGCCACAAGAAACTCAACGGAATGATGTACTCGCCAATTTACCAGCATAGCCTGGCCTATTTCAAAAGTTTTCACCCTTGTCTCGCCTTATTTTGTTTTCCCTGTGGATACGGCTTCCGACGGCTGATTATTCTTTCCTGGAATTTCATCCATCTTCCACCAGCGGCGTACTGCCGACGCCAGACGACACACACTACTTCTCATGGAAGATGTCTCACCTTTTCAGGGGGTATTATTCATTTTCATGTCCACCAATCTATGAAAATTAGTATTCCTCGGCGGTCCTTCATGAAATTCTTCCCTGCCTCCTTTGTCTTAACACCAAGTGCCTGTTTTAGTGAACATGAGCGGGCATTACTGACCATTTTCTTGCATCATTTCTGTGTACATTGTATTTCCCGTGTCCTAAGCCAATGTCCGTCTGAACATTCCTAAATCCGGCCGATCCATCATTATTGCCGAAGTTGACTCAACATAAGTTTGTACTCGTCGTACATTCTCTTGTCGCTTTGCTTCATTTAAACTCTCTTCAGCCCTAGTCCATTGGTTCTGCGATGCGCGAATCCTCCTTTGAAATTTGTTAGCGTCCTATGTTACTCAGTGATATTGTAAACTCTGACCATGCTTACATGCGTGCCTTTCGACCATGGTCCAGAAATATACCATTATTATTATTATTATTGGTAAGGGTTTTAAGTCCTGGTCAACTAAGTCACGACCACTGTAAATTACTTTTTGTAATTTGTATTTTCGACGGCATCTTCGCTTGTCTTACTCGTGAGTAGCGTGTATATCCCTCATGAACCTCGAATACTTGTGATCCAATTCCCTGTTTTTACTGTACTGACACAGTTCAGATTTACCCCTTTCCGACGTATGGTGCGTGAACATTTTACGTTATGTTCCCGACTCGATTGTTCTATGATTGTACATTCCCCTTGTAAGAAAAATTTGCAGAACGTTTCACTTACGCTTCTTGACCCACTGTCTGTACCGCAACCGTGCTGCGCTACAGCTTCGCATGACTCCTTGCTGAGTGGACCGTTTATGACCGCGCTGTCCCGATTTTTCGGATAACTTTCTGTACTGTTGCCCTTGGTTGCTCACCTGGCTGTAAGTCATTGCATTTATGTATTTTTAAGAATTGCATTGTTTAGAACCACGAAATTACGATAAACACGGTTATACATTTGGAATTTGTTCTGCTGCCCGTAGCCGTGTACAGCCCATATCGTGCGTAAAGCTAGTGAGACCACGTTTTCTGTTATATTGAAAGTTCAAGTAATCGGGATAGTTTCTACAGTTAGCCAGTAACCAATATTTGTCTGAAATGGAGTCAATTACGTCCAGTATACAGTCTTCTAATGATGAATTGCCTGGTTTGCCGAAACACTACTGGGAGGCTCAGTCAGCAAATCGCATGGAGGCTCATTCATCAAACCGCATGGAGGCTCATTCAGCAAACCGCATGGAGGCTCGTCCAGCAAACCGCATGGAGGCTCATTCAGCAAACCGCATGGAGGCTCATTCAGTAAACCGCATGGAGGCTCATTCAGCAAACCGCAAGGAGGCTCATTCAGCAAATCGCTGGGAGGCTCATTCAGTAAACCGCATGAAGGCTCATTCAGCAAACCGCATGGAGGCTCATCCAGCAAACCGCAAGGAGGCTTATTCAGTTAGCCGCATGGAGGCTTATCCAGCAAACCACAGAGAGGCTCAGTCAACAAATGGCTCAACCTCCAGACCAGAGCTACAACGTGAACTGCGACTGGCCAGGTTGAAGATTAAGCAGTTAGAGCTGGAGGCCGAGGCTGCCAAACGCATAAATGAAGTCAAGGATGAAATCGTCAAAGAATTGTCCGACGATAACTGCAGTTTTGGATCGGAGCCTATACTGCCACCTACGCCACCTCGCAGTGAAAGGCTGAAAATTGTTCACGATTATGTCATGTCCTTACCAGGGTCGAAAACGAGGCAGGAAGACCAAATTACACTGAACGGACCGAGAATACGTGTTCTGCCCGCTAAATCCGGGGAATTCGACCACGTCAGCGAGACCGCCAGGCTGTTGCAAGCTTGTATGAGCCTGCCTGCTCGCCGATCAGTCAAATTCGATGGAAATCCCATGGATTTCATTGGTTTCATGAGAAATTTACAGTCCACGGTCGCTAGGTACAATAACGACCCCGCCTACCTCCTCGATTACTTGATTTCGGCCTGTGAGGGGGAGCCAGCTGAAGCCATTCGGTGGTGCACGGTGCTTGAGCCGCAGGAAGGCTACGACGAAGCCATACGCATACTAGAACGCCGGTTCGGCAGGCCTCACGTGATTGCCAGAAAATGTATCGATGAGCTAAGTGACGGCTCTGTGCTGAAGCAAACTGATACCAAGGCGCTGGTAAAATTGGCGCATCAGATGAAGGTGTGTTCGGCCACGATGAAGAGCCTCGGCTACCAGGCTGATCTGAATGCCTGCCGGACGCTGAGCGCTATTGTGCAACGACTGACCACCAGTGTTCAGTCTAGATGGTTCGACCGGGCATCCTTCATTCTCAGATCGGGACGGGAGCCCACTTTCGATGAACTAACGAGTTTTGTCAGCGATCAGGGTGATGCTGCCTTGGTTAGCCTCGTTTACGTATCGCGACCGGCCATTTCTGCGTCTAGACAACCAGATTCTCGAAAGCCCGCTAGCAGTCTATACTCCACCGAGCGAGTAGCCACAATCATGTCAACCGAGACTAAGCCATCTAGCACCAGTCCTAAGCCGACCCCCTACAAAGTTTGCCCTATATGTGAAAATCCCCACTACGTGGACCAGTGTAGCGAATTTCGAGACTTAAAGGTAATAGACAGGTATAATGCCGTGAAGAAGCTGAAATTATGTTTTTAATGCTTAAAGCCTAATCATGTAACTAAAGACTGCCGTTCGCGAAAGACGTGTGGCCTGAAGGGCTGTGTAGGCCAACACCACCCGAAGCTACATCGACTAAAAACCCCAGAATCTAATTGTAATCGACAGAACAATCAAACTCGAGGCACTAACTCAGGATCGATCTGACCCCCCTACCCTCACTCCAGTTTATGTTTTCCATTAACGTTTTGCGCCACACTTGCTCATCCGCTGAACCACACACCGGACATTGACCTTTATTGACTGCTGGCCGGTGCGTGCGTTGATTCGTTTATGACCCTTGACCCACAGTCCCCGTAGACATTTCGTTGACTTGACCGCTTGAACCTCAAGCAAACCTGAATTTGCTTGCATTTGGCTGACTCTGATTCACGGAGCGGTTACCGTTGAGGTTTGTACAGTTTTATGTCGTATTCATGATTGTTTTATAAAGAACCGTATTGAAAACCACAATTGGACGCTTGGCGTTTTTTGGATTGTGTTACGCGTATCTCAACGACTGCTAGGAGTCCGTTACAGTTCTCAACGTGCTTGGAATCAAGATGCCGGCCAAAAGAATGCCCGTTTCTAACCGATCGCATATAATTGAACCGGAGGATCCGAGGCAAGTCCAACCCCCTTTGTCCCATGCCTTTGATGAGGTTTCTTGTCCTGGCTCACGGGTTAGTTGTAAGTCAAAAGCGTCATCTAGTTTAAATTCTGCGAAAAATGTGCTCCTACTAGCCCAGCTGAAGGAAAAACAGCTAATGGAAGAAATTCGATTAGAGAATGAGCACCGTCTCTTGAAGGCGAGAAATGAGGTTCAGATGGCACGACTGAATTTCGAACTCTCAGAACAAGATGAAGTTTGTGATCCTGTTAGGGTGGATGCAGTTAATCAGTCAGAGAAAATCGAAAGGTTCCTCAACGACTGTGAGAAACAGGACCACAATCTACTCCGTGAGCCCCACTTTCCATTACCAGAGGAAACGCGAGATGTCTTATGCAAAATGCAGCTACCTAAGGTAGAACTAGCTGAGTTCGATGGTGAGGCGACTCGATACTGTAGGTTTGTGAAACAGTTCGAGTATTATATCGAAGGCAGAATCAGTGATGAAGGCCAGAGATTGCTGTATCTTCTGTACTACTGCAAGGGGAAAGCTAAAGAGGCAATAGAAGAATGCGTCATGTTGCCCCCGAACCAGGGCTATCGAAAGGCTCGGGAAATCCTCAAGGATCTGTTCGGTCAGACGCATGTCGTTGCACGATCCCTGTTGAACGGTCTGTTGTCAGCCGTGATGCCTAATGCCGACGATGCCGAGTCACTGACAAAATTGGCGATAAAAACGCAGAGCTGCGAAATTGCCCTATCTCAGCTTGAATACGATGCGGATCTTAACTCAGTAGTCACGTTAGAGAGGGTCGTTCGTATGCTATCTCGGCCGCTGCAACATCGATGGGCACGACTAGTAGACGAAACATCTGAGACTTCAGGTGTGCCGAACTGCAAACAACTGATGAGTTTCGTAGCAGCCGAAGCTCGAATAGCCCGAAGTCGATTTGGGCAGATAGCTCTGTCAGCTACGGCGAAACCATTAGTCCCGCCTCGTAACTCAGCGTACAGGAGTGATCGACAAGTAAACTTTACTTGTTCGAAATTTATGAGTAGAAAAGAACAAACATGTATTGTATGCAAGGAGGGACACAACGCAGATAGCTGCTCAAAATTCGCAGCGATGGAAGTTAGCGACAGATGGAATTCGCTTCGAAGAAACGGTGGCTGTTTCGTATGCCTGCAGGAAGGACATTGTGCAGCGGAATGTACCCTGGCCACGGTATGTGGGAAGTTCGGGTGTAGTGCCAGGCACCACGAATTACTACATCGCGACAAACTGAGTGTAGCTTGCCCAGAAACGTATCAGTGTGCAGCCAATCGCACCACTGGTTACGACGTAGCACTCGGCATTATCCCAGTGAAAATCAGTGGACCTAAAGGAACCGCGCTAACATACGCACTCATAGATAATGGTTCCGACGTAAGTCTGATAGAAAAAGGTCTGGTGGAACAGGTTGGACTGTCTCAGGTGACTTCCTGTGTAACTATCAGAACAGTGAGTGGACTCTCCAAGATAGAATCGGGGGTCGTGAATCTTTGTGTGGTTTCCTCGGATGATTCAGCCAACGTTTCAGTGGAGCGCGCCCTTTGTGTCAACCGGCTGTTCTCCAAATCCCCACGTATGGACTTGCGGTCGGTCAAGGGTCGATGGCCACACCTGAGCGATGTTCCCGTGGAACGCACTGGAGAGGTTAAGGTAGGAGTACTGATAGGTTCTGACGTACCAGAGGCTCACTGGGTTTTAGAGCAGAGGATTGGAAACAGGAGCGAACCTTACGCAGTCAAAACTCGTTTGGGGTGGATGATCCTGGGACCTCTAGGTCCATCCAACGACCGGGAGTCCACCGTGAACAACCTGATAAAGGAACAAAACACCATCTCAGAACAGCTTCGAAGGCTGTATGATGCGGACTTCTCAGACAAGGAATCTACGAAGCAAGCACCATCATTGGAGGGCCAGAAGGCGCTATCGATTGCAGAACGATCCCTGAAACTAGTTGATGGGCATTATCAATTAGCCCTTTCATGGAAAACAATCGCTGAAACTATGCCCAACAACTATGAAGTAGCTGCTCGGAGGCTTCACCTACTTGTTCGAAGGTTTCAGCGAGATAGAGCTTTTTATGAAAGGTATGAAATGGTCATGCTAGGAAACAGAGACAAGTGGATCTCTGACCCGGAATTTTGGAGGCTTCCACGTGCACGATGGCCGACTATTTTGCCAAATGCGGACATGACAACAGAGATTGAGTTCAAAAAACCGACGGTAGATGTTAATTTAATAAGCCGAGAGCCAAATCCGTTATTTGTCAAGTTTCCCATCTGGACGAAACCGCTGAAGTTTATGGCCTGGCTAGTTCGGTTTAAAGATTATCTGCTGTACCGCATGAGTACGAAGACTCGCATTGAAGTATCAGTAGGGCGAATAACACTCGATGAAATTCGTAAGGCCGAACACGATATCGTGCGCGAAGTGCAGAGTAGTGAATTTGCCGATGACCTAAGTCGACTTCAGTCTAATGCTTCCAAACCTTGGAAATCCCGGCGTTCAGAATCCGGACACTTGAAGACCTTATGTCCTGTAATAATTGATGAAATTATGTGTGTCGGCGGGCGGCTGGACTACTCTAATCATGAGCCGAGCTTTAAACATCCTGCAATCCTGCCGAAGGGACATCCGGTAACGGATTTAATCATTCGTCATTACCATGCAATGGAAGGGCATTGTGGTACATCTCAAAATCGCAGTGCCCAACAAATGGCACCCTTGCCACCGATGCGAGTTGAGGCTGGGTGGTATCCGTTCCACGAAGTCGGTGTTAACTATTTCGGCCCATTCCCTGTTCGACGAGGACGGTCTACAGAGAAACGCTACGGATGCCTCTTCTCCTGCCTACAGACGAGAGCAATACATATAGAGGTTGCTCATAGTCTCACTAGTGATGGCAACCAGGGATGCCTATATACGAAAAAATGGCGACAAGTCATACACCTGGCGGCCGTGTTTTGGCGCCGATGGACTAAGGAATATGTTCCCCTTCTGCACAAAAGACAAAAGTGGATATCGAAGGATCGGAACTTGAAGGTCGGTGATTTGGTAATGATTGCATCCGACATTGAACCAAGAAAGCAATGGCCCCTGGGGATCGCCGTAGAATGTAAGCCTTTGGTTGATGGCCTCGTGCGTCTCGTGTCAGTTCGAAACAAGGATGGGCTCATCAACCGGGATATACGAAAGGTGTGTTTGCTGGAAGGAGTGGGTTGATCAGGTGCTGCCGCTCTGTTTGCATTTCAGCGCTTGTGGCAAGAGTAAATTGTACCATTTGTGCTTGGGTGCGGCAGAAGCGACGGTACCTTAGGCTAGGGGGTGCGCAGGTGTACTGCTGTAAATCCTGACGTCCCAAGGGAAGTTGGAGGGTGCTGAATCGTAGGTAAGAAAGGGGAGCCAGGACTCGATTCTGATTTGAGCATGTCGACTAGGGAAATCCGTGGCGGATTTGGCGGGCGGTGTAATCGACAGAACAATCAAACTCGAGGCACTAACTCAGGATCGATCTGACCCCCCTACCCTCACTCCAGTTTATGTTTTCCATTAACGTTTTGCGCCACACTTGCTCATCCGCTGAACCACACACCGGACATTGACCTTTATTGACTGCTGGCCGGTGCGTGCGTTGATTCGTTTATGACCCTTGACCCACAGTCCCCGTAGACATTTCGTTGACTTGACCGCTTGAACCTCAAGCAAACCTGAATTTGCTTGCATTTGGCTGACTCTGATTCACGGAGCGGTTACCGTTGAGGTTTGTACAGTTTTATGTCGTATTCATGATTGTTTTATAAAGAACCGTATTGAAAACCACAATTGGACGCTTGGCGTTTTTTGGATTGTGTTACGCGTATCTCAACGACTGCTAGGAGTCCGTTACACTAATCGTGACCAAACCTGCCAACAGACAACACTGCTTCGGTTGGTCACGTATTAGCAGACGAAAGTACCGCCGGCCGTCGAATTTCCCTTGCTATATTGCCAGTCCGCCTCCGAGGTCCTTTAGAGGAGGTCACAGTGAATGGATTGCTGGACAATGGATCGGACACAACTTTCGTAGACCAGTCGCTCCTGACAAAATTGGGTCTCAATGGGAAGCCCGAGATTCTGACGGTTAAGACCATTGATAGTAATTGTGTAACCAAAGCACGCACTGTATCCTTTACATTAACTTCGCTAGACGGTCAGGAAGTCATCCAAGTCCGCCGAGCGTGGGCAGTAGAAAACTTGCCTAAACTGAGATCACTCAACCTAAAGCAAGACTTAGAAGTTTGGAGTCATCTGCAAGAAGTCCTGATGCCAGCCATTGATGACTCTGACATCCGTATTCTCATTGGTGCCGACGTTCCAAAGGCACATTGGGTGCTAGAACAACGAACGGGCAGTCCAGATGATCCTTATGGCGTGAGAGGACCTCTAGGATGGGTGATATTAGGACCGACTTCGTGCCAACGTCCTTGTAAGGCGACGGCCAATGTTAGTCATGTCACGGCCACTGAATTGGATATGAGCTCGGAGCGTATGTTCAACTCTGAGTTCGTGGAAGAGTCTTTCATCAAACGGAGTATCCCAGAAGATGATAAAACAGCTTTACGTCATATGACCACCTCAATGATTTGGGTCAACGGCCACTATGAAATAGCCCTGCCATGGAAGCCCGGTGGACCATGCTTGCCGGATAATAAGGATGTTGCACCGAAGAGACTGCTGTTTCTCAAGAAGCGATTCGAAAGGGACCATGACTTTAAAGAAAAATGCGCAGCCATGGTCAACGAGTACATTACGAAAGGCTACGCTGAGATTGTATCCGGCTCAGAACAGAACTTGACTGGCCCGCATGTATTGTACCTGGCACACCATGGAGTGTACAAGCACGGAGATCAAACGAAGGTTAGAGTTGTATTCGATTGTGCTGCAGAATGCAACAAAACGTCCCTGAATAAGCAACTGATGACGGGTCCAGACCTCGTCAACAGTCTATATGGAGTTCTTCCGAGGTTCCGGAAGTATCGGTACACCCTGGTTGCAGATACTGAAGCCATGTTTCACCAAGTAAGGGTATCGTGGAAAGCGCCACCATTGGAAGCGACGGCCGAACAAGAGAAGTCATTGTACGCACTGCTAACGGCATTCACCGACGAGATCTACGACAACTGTGCTTGCTGGAAGGTGACGCTTCAATTACGAATATGGCTGGTGAGGTTCCCTGACCCCGGGGGCAGTGTAAATTACTTTTTGTAATTTGTATTTTCGACGGCATCTTCGCTTGTCTTACTCGTGAGTAGCGTGTATATCCCTCATGAACCTCGAATACTTGTGATCCAATTCCCTGTTTTTACTGTACTGACACAGTTCAGATTTACCCCTTTCCGACGTATGGTGCGTGAACATTTTACGTTATGTTCCCGACTCGATTGTTCTATGATTGTACATTCCCCTTGTAAGAAAAATTTGCAGAACGTTTCACTTACGCTTCTTGACCCACTGTCTGTACCGCAACCGTGCTGCGCTACAGCTTCGCATGACTCCTTGCTGAGTGGACCGTTTATGACCGCGCTGTCCCGATTTTTCGGATAACTTTCTGTACTGTTGCCCTTGGTTGCTCACCTGGCTGTAAGTCATTGCATTTATGTATTTTTATGTATTGCATTGTTTAGAACCACGAAATTACGATAAACACGGTTATACATTTGGAATTTGTTCTGCTGCCCGTAGCCGTGTACAGCCCATATCGTGCGTAAAGCTAGTGAGACCACGTTTTCTGTTATATTGAAAGTTCAAGTAATCGGGATAGTTTCTACAACCACCTACTTCAAGTGAAACAGCGCGGGTTCATTAAAAGCATATCTGTCCCACGGACCTATTATCCTTCCCACGTGAGGTGAAAGAAAGTCTGGACAAGGGCGACTGTGTAGATGTGTGCTACCCGGACTTGCCGAAAGATTGTGACCCGGTAAATCCCTGTCTTCTCATGAAACCGGCGGTGTCACCACGTGCGCCCCTAAATGTAGCTCGGTTGATGGATTACCTGAGATGCCGTAATTTTCAAATCAGATTTGAAGATGCCACCTCATTCTTGGCCATCGCATGCCTTGAGGTTCTGTAGAGATCTTTTCTGGGGCCAGTGCCGTTCCCCGTCTTGCCTCAGTGCTACTTGTTCGCAGAGAGTGCTAAAGTCGTCGGGAACCCTGCCGTTACCGACGCACCGTCCGACCGGGACAACCTCCGCAATTGGTCAGCACCTGTGGTCTATGGCTTAACGATGGCAAGTCTAAGCATCAGCTACCTACCAATGCCTCCGCCTCGCCATACCTCGGTTCACGTAACCCTCGCGAGATCACACTGACCTCTAACGTGAAGGACTAACGGAAGCTTGTTCACTAGTCCTTTAAGCCGTCAGCCCAGTGTGCCGCTCCAGTAAGAAGGGCTCGCAGAGTTCTCTGCCATTTTCCCTGGTTTTCTGTTCCGCTAACCATCTTTGGAATCTACTTGGTACGTGGTATCCGCAATACTTAGAAGGCACGGAATAAGACTTTTCGAGGGTCGCAGCGCCCACAAACATTTTCATGCAGCTCAACACCAGCTTGGACAAGGCTTGGACTCCAGTTTTCCCCACTCTACTTTAAAACACAGGTTACCCAACCCTACCATCATATAGTCCTACGGCTATTCCTCCCACTAATCCCCCTTCTGTTTTCCGACAGTAACTTACCCTTGCTGCCCCATTTAACTCTTCGTTTCTTCTGTTTCTGATCATATATGTGGCATTCTTGACTCCACCTGGCCTCACGGGCGAAACCTTGTTCCGCTCGTCAAATCCGTCAACCACTAGGGGTTAAGAGAATTCTTTCGCAGTCCAAGCAGGGTGAGATAGCGAATCACGCGCACAAGAATCTGAAAAACCGTCGGCCCAGCGGCAAGCCCTGTGATCCGACCTAACCTTGGTGAGCATCGTATGGTTTGAACTCTGGAAGCTTCCGGTCTTAACTAATATTTTGAAAAGTTTTGCGAGTAAATCAAGTTTATTTCACAAAACCTGGCGTATCATAGTGGCATTGGAAGTACGTTTCACTTGGAGAATATTTTCATTCTACTCCTAGCATTGCAGAGAAGCTTTCGGTACTTCAGTGGAACGATATTTTTTGCCTTAAACTCTTATGCATATACTTCGTAGGATAGTACATAAAAGTGATAAGGTTTTCTGCATTTGATCCCGAGCAATTTTTGCCATAAAATGTATGTGTCCGTCAGTATACCACGTATTTATAACCCGTGTCTCCAAACTATTTGAGAAAAAATTGTGGTGAACTGTATGGAGTCTGAAGAAAGCAGGAGGTGGTCTCACCCAAGATGCTCATGATTAGAAAAAGGACGATGGCCCCGTTTATAAACACAACTACTGGGCCCAGAGGATCCGTCTTCACTAAAAGGAGGTGGCCTAACTAACCTTCAAGAAGCTTGCCTAAGAGGAGCACCAACGTTCTCCAGATAATGCCACAGGCACAGGTGACGAAACACCGTTTGTAGGTAGCAGAAATTGTTTACAAGAGTAGAAAGCAGGCTCGGGGGGGGGGACATTTTGGGAAAGGGAGTACAGGATTTCTGAGAGCTTTCCCTGCTGTCTTCGCCTCAACTACCTTAAAGCAGACGGTCGAGAGCCAGTCGTTCAGCCATACTGCTAGACGTGCATTATCAACGAGAATAATGCAAGCCATGAAAAACGGCGGTTTACCGGGTATCTGCGAACACCGAAGTTTTAAATGGGAAGAAAAAGAGATTGTATAGAAGTAAACTCGGGGAAATCAATGCATGTGAGGAGAATAACAAACCATGAAGCTGAAGCAAACCCTGAATGTTGGTTCCGCCGGGGTTCAATGAAAAGAATGAGTTATGAAACAAGGAGACACGGAACCAACTTTACGAATGTTTACTTGGGAACTACGGTGGGGGTGGAAGGAACAGAAGTCCATATGAAGGTGAGTTTAATTTCAGAATCAGTAACCTGTACTATTCAGAAATGCAGAAGTACAACTAGAGGGTCCTGGAAAAGTGGACTGTTACAGCAGATACTAAAGTGGAAAATCTCCGCATTGACTTGAGCATTATTGTGCTGTTTCACTGACAAATGTATACATATATGTACATTATCCCATTGAGCCTCAGTGTTATTCAGCGTCACTACTAGTAATGTACAGCATTCTATGAGTGTGGTTCCTCTGGCGGTGTGAAGGATATGTGTCTGTCAATCAGTCGAGTGTGGCTAGATATGACGGATCCAAATGACGACTGGTATATTAGCAGGTTGCGCGTGAACTTTTACTTGTGTTGGCTGTAATATTGATATCCGCAGCAGAGGTTTTGCGTTAGAAAACCCTAATTAATATGATAGGCAGTTGGGGGTATTTTCTGCCGCGTGGCTTGATTGCAGTCCCAGTTGCTATGAAAGGTTCCACTTGGGTTGCTGTCGGTACGAGTCAAAATGGCATCTTTGGTTATCCAGTTTGGCGACTGAGATAGTGAAAGGCTACGAACCTGAAATAAATAGGGATTGCAGTCTGGACGTGGTTCCAGCCGTGGGTTAGGGTAATATTTGACGACAACAGTAAAGCATTGGTTAAATTTATGTGAGTGGGGCTAGGATAAAGTTCCATTTAGGTAGCCAGTAGCACCTACTGTACGTTCTGGGTGGAGTAGGCTTGCCGGGGACTGAGCCACAATGCTGTAGGCTAGCAGAGTTGCCTCCACCGGTTGGGCCATTTTGTATGCATTCTAAAAGATTATTGGATCGCAAGTTGGTGTGGTAGTGTTGGGATACTAAGAAAAACCTAGAGATTCACGGTTAAGATGATCTAGAAATGGTAACCCCAGATCTAGTTTGCTTACGCAGTCTTCAGTTCAGCACCAAGGCGATAAGGTGGGTTTGAAAGAACTATGTTAGTTAGTGAGACTGGTACCCTGCTAGCAGAGCACTATATTTGTTACGGTCTCTTCCGATATGGTGGTTACTCCATATTGAATGGTTCCTGAAGGGCCCTAAAGTGGAAGAAACTGTAATGGTGTCGGTGATGATGTACTAAAGAAAATTGGCCTCGTGCCGAGAAACGTAGCTGTAATTTCGTCTATGCTCACACTCGATGGTGCTAGTGTGCCGAGATTATACTTGATTAAGAGCAAGGATATTCGATATAGTGGTGTTTGCATGGTTACCGTGATATCTTTCTCGCGTCAGCATATTACAAAGCAGGAAAACACCCATGTGAGGACTGGTTTGGAGAGCCGTGAGAGGTAGGAATGGGGTGGGGTCAAATTTTCGTCAGGGGAGCTAACTCTAACGGTCGATATTCAGTGCCCACGGTGGGCGGCACTAGGGCCTGCTTCAGTTAGGGAGGCAGCACGATGAACATCCATTGGTATCCGGCTCGTGCCGCTCCAAGAGTGATCCCCTTTTTTTTAGACATTATTTTATTTTTATCACAGTCAGGTATATGGCTGTCAGAGGAGGCGGAGCTGCTTTTAATGGGTGACCGCCACTCCCACTCCCCGGCCAAAACATGGACGCATGTGACAAGCCGCGCTGGGAATAGGTCAAACGCATCAGTCAACCCATAGCAACACGGTAGCCTGGAGAAGTGGCTCACTTGTGACGAGGCTGGTATGCCTGGAAGACAAAACTGTGGGGTATTTTTTCTCTATTTTTTATGCCAATCTCTAACTGTTTGAGGCTTCTGTCATCTCATCGGTGGTCAGCTCTATGCAGGGAGACATTCACAGCCGGGAATGCTCACAGATGTGCCGCGGTAACACTCGCCATGTCAGCGAAGTCAGATCCCCAGTGCGGTTTACATGGGACTGAAAATGCTGTGGAAGGCAGAGTCAAATACAGCTTGCGATTATTTGATGGGGTTCATGCTCACTGAAACGCCAGTTTGCACAAGGGTGAAGCACTACTTGAAGCCCTAACAGCGTGATGCCCTTATACCTGGGTATGCCATAGGCCGCTATGTTGGCTTGCCGCAAAAAAGATATTTGATTAAAAAAAATGAAATGGCCTTGCCGTTCTACATCGTGTGGATGAACCGCTGAGTTCCCTAGGTGCTGCCCCGAGGAGGCCAACCTTATGCGGGTCTAATTGAAACTAGGTTGCCTAAAGCGGTTATTTGATTTATTAGTACCCTATACCTGTCTCAAAGGCCTGAGCCCTTAAAATATAGGGATTGTACATCCCGATCAGCGTGTTCGCCGTTAGGACTAAGCTTATTTCCTGTTTGAAAGCCACCGATATCAGTGATAACGCCCGAGTTCGTTGTAGTAGCTTGTTCCACAATGAAGCGTACTTGTTGATGAAGAAGTATGACCAAATTGCAAGCTACGGCAAAGGGACAGAAACCAAGAACTCATTGTTACGTAAGAGATAATAAGAAAGGGTTCTCACCTGCGGTGCCGAACTACATGATCTATTCCTTAAGATATTGAGAAAGAATGTAAGGTAATTTCTTATGCGGCGTAGCCATAAGGGATCGACTTTCAGCAGTTCAGAACCTTCCATGTAATTTGAGGGCAAAGAAAAACCTAGAAGCTGTTTCGTGAATGCCTGCTGTACGTTCTCCAAAGCCATTCGGTCTCTCTGTCGGATGTTGGAACAAATGAAGGAGCAGCATTCCAGAATAGGTCTGACCTGGGACTTAAAACCTTTTAGTTTACTTTCTGGTAAAATAAATGATGTATGAGCCCGATTGTACGGCGAGCTTTAGCCCTCTGGATGGCTGCGTGCTTCGAAAATTCAAAGGTACATGAGTAGTTTAGACCCAAGTCACGTACCTGAGAGTTATTGGGTATGAATTTGCCGTTTATGCTAAATCTTCCAGTGGGGATGCGACATTTAAACGTAATAGTATTACTTTTTTCGGCGGGGAAACTCATATTCCAATCATCACTCCAGGAGTTGAGAGATAGCAGTTCCCTTGTAATGTCATCTACTGTAGTGGCTAACTGCGCGGGCTCAAAAGTGTGCACGATTTTGATATCATCTGCGAACAGGAGGGGAACCCCCCGTCAGAAAATTGTAAATATGTCGTCAACGTGCATAAGAACAGTAGTGGGCCAAGTACACTACCTTGTATCACACCACTAGTTACAGGACGGGGTTCGGACAAATTTCCGCCTATACTTACAACCTGGTCTCGGGCTGATAAATGGGATGCAAACCAAGCGAGCATCGGGTCCATGATTCCACGTGTTTTGATCTTCTGTAATAACCGGACGTGGGATACTGGGTCGAAAGCCTTGGTCGTGTCCAAAAAGGATCAAGATTGTCGATTTACCAATACCGACAGCCTCTGTGACCAGGTTGAGGAAATCTGTCATACATGTCGCACAGGATCTGTTTTTCATCAAACCATGCTGACCAGCGTTTATTAGATTATGGTTCAGAAGGTGGCGTGTCAGCCTTTCCTTGATCACTCTCTCCATAATTTTGGACACCACCGGGACGTGGTTCACCGGCCGATAGTTAACTGGATCTAGACGTGATCCTCTTTTGTGCATGGGTATGATAGTGGAAGTTTTCCTTTGGGAAGGGAAAACACTGCACCTGAGTGACAAAGTGAAAATGTTTGCCAGCAACATTGGAACGTCTTCACTACCTCGACTGAAAATGGCCGGCGGTAATTCGTCCGGACCTTGCCCGTAGGACGGTCTTATTCTTGCAACATGGACTAAAACCTCATCAGGGTAGAACACTACCGTCGAGAAAGTTACTGATGTCACCGGATTTAGAAAGGGGATGGATGTGGCGTCATCTGTCGTCAAAGAGGAGGCAAAATAGGTGCTGAAAGCCTCCGCAATCAAAACAGGGTCATCCAAGTAATTATTGTTATGGGATGTAATGAATGAGTTGCTTGTTTCTGACCTTCATTAGCCTAGCCCGCTCTTCCACCTTGTTTGGGTGGCTTGAGGCATCTGGCTCCTGCCTTTTCTTGGAAGAATCCAAAAGCGATTTAATCGTGTGGGATATACGTATTATTTGGAGATACGACGAGAAGTCCCTCGTCTTAGTGAATCTTCGTTGGAGTTTGGCTAGGTCACCGTTACGACGAGCTCGGTAGTTAGGCTGTTTGCGCGTGGTGGGCCCTGAGGCTGGATTGATTTTGTCGAGGCAGTAATGAAGTTTAGAATAGAGTTGGGCAGCCCCTATCTATAGGTCATTAGATAAAAAGGATTCGTCTCAGTTTAGGGAAAGGATAGAAGAGGGTAGACTATTCCAGCAAGCTCTATGGTATTGCTTATTGGTGATCGGAAGGTGTGTTTCGGCTGACCTATCGGTGTGAAACCAGGGTGCAGTAAAAACACAGGATACCATCTTATGGTCACTACCGGTGAAGCGACTTAAGATTTGGGTATCTAAATTGTTGATACCAATAGTGAAGATAAGGTCTGATGTATTTCTCCCTCGAGTGGGGGATAAAACATGCTGTACCCTATTACCGACGTGGATACACGAAAGGAAATAATGGAATTTTGGAGGCGATGTCATGGAATGCTGAAGTATTTCGGGCACTTTGAAATCACCAGCTAAGATTTTGGCGGTTAAGGGGGGGCTAGAAACAGTTGAATGAGTTTATTATTGCTGTCAACTCATGCAAACCCTGGTTCGGACGATGGTAGAGACATCCTACGAGAAGTAGTTGTTGATCTTCTTTGATAGTGAGCCAGACCTAGTCTGGAATGTTGTCTTGAATAGGATGGTGGAACCTACTCGCCGTGAATATGTGTCTGGTATAAATGATGTAGCAGTCTCCTCTTTCGCCAGATCTACTGTTGGCGGTGGCTTCACGGCCGGGTATAGATACGTGGTTTATTGGGGTGTGATCCGTCGGCCACGTCTCGGTAATTAGTGAGATACCAGGGTGAAGGTCTAATGCAAGCGCTCTAAGCGGGGGAAAGTTTGGGAGGACAGGGCGGATGTTAGGTAGTAAGAGCGACAAGGTGTTTTTGGTTAGGTTCTCAGTAGATAGAGCCGTAGTTTTATTGTGACTAGGTGATGAAGGATCGTCAAATAAGGCTTGGCATACTATGGGCGGTCGAAGCTTGGCCCATTTTAACGGCTTTTCAGATGAAGAGTTTGTGCCTGCGACTAAATATTCTGCTGGGCTTCCAAGATGGGCGTAATTTGAAGAGCGGTTAGGGGGTTCTAATTGAAATGGCCGAATCCTAGAGGGTTAAGTGAGGCGCGGAAGGAGCTGGGAGAGATAATGGTGTAAGGACTTACGGACATTTGGTGCACTTGCCCGGGGCTTGATGCTATATGCGGATTGTGGGTGAGTGAGGTATAAGGACGAAAAAATGGGAGTGGTCCGGAGACGGGGTGAAAGTTGAAACCCGTGTCAAGGTTGCGGACTGCACTGAGGTAGTCCACGGAAGGAGGAAATGGGAGACTAGGAATATTTGACATGAAGGGTTGAACCTGGTGGTGATATGGGTCTTGGAGGAACTTCGGATAAGTGAAATCGAATACCCCGTTTTGAGAGGTATAGGGCACGGAAGCCAAGGCATGTTGGGCCAGTGGTGGAAAGAAAGGTCTGCCCGGCACCATATTTGGTATCGGGGCGACCTGTATTATCCGTGGGGGCATACGTGGTGTTGCTGAACACTGGTCGAGAGCCTGCCACTGGGTCTCTGTGAAGGCTTTATATTGAGTGGGGTTGGACGTGGGTCGGAACCTATTGTGAGTTTTCTGACAATTCAAGCACAGTTCGAGTGGGCTGGATGCTTGTATCTTTGAGCTAGTGCCCTCTGTAGGCCTGGAGCCCGCACGGTTAGTTTCAGGTTTGTAAGTGGATCGCTGCGGTTGCAGCCTGGAGCCTACAGATTTCGACAATTGCTTACCTGTTTTACCTCGGATTTCATGGTAGAGTGGCCCTGACAGTGAGGCCCCACTCTATCTGTTTGTACGTGATGACGGACCGGGGTGGGTTTCTCTTTTGCACGTTTTGTGGTCCGTTAAGATTTGTGGAGGAATTGAGAAATCTAGTGAGGGCAGAAGGGACAGGCGGATGGGCCCAGCCGGATGAGGTAGTGGGAGTAGAGGTATCCCGCATCCTACGAACCCGCTTACTTGGGGAGGTATGGCCGGTGATGGAGAGGTTCCCAATGCCCGATCTGCAGTGCCTTTGTTAGGGGCAGGTGAGGTAGATAGGCTGCGGGTGAGGGTCGAAGCTGCTTCTTGAGGTACCCGCCGTCCACTGAATGTTACCTGGGGATCCGACAAGGGTGAGCCTCCAAGGTCAACAGGCACCTGAATTGGTGCGGAGCTTGCCGGGTTCAGGGATGATGATTGCATGGCTGAGACTAGCCTCTGCCGAGGGCCGGTTTGTGAGGTACTAGTTGGAGGTACTGTCGGGATGGCTTCCATTAACGCCTCTCTTTGAAGAGGAGTCTTGCCGGCCGTAATCCTGGCAGATTTATATGCCGTGTTGAGGGCAAGAGACTATTGTTTCTTGATAAATTCCCTTGCTTTTTGAAAGGAAGGGGTTGGAAATTGATAGGACACGTGTGGCGCGGGGAACGCATGTGTAACCTTGTGCATGTGCATGGATGATTTCCCATGACAGCTGCCCTGAGCAAGGTGGGTTTCAGTTGTGATACTGGGACCCTGACCGGGAGATTAAAGGCTATAGCATTTTTGCTATTTGAGATGCGCTTGAAGGTCTCGGTGGAAACAAATCCAAGGGAGTCAGTTGCAGGCTTAAGCTGCTGTTGCATATGGCTTGCCGCGGGGTCCATCAGGTACAGTAGTGGAGCAAGCTTGGCGATGTTGTCATCCAGGTTCGTGGGTCTTGTTGAGATATGCTCATCGTCTTGGTGAATACGAGCATTGAACATAGCGTCCTCCGCGAGGTCCACCAACGGTATAGAGCATTGTTTCAGTTTTGTTAGCTGCTTCTTGACTCTAATAATGGGTCGAAGATTTTGAGTAACAGGCATGATAAAAGCGTGAAGAAAAATCTTTGAAATTCCAGAACAAACCATCCCAAAACGTTACATACAACGTTTTGAGATGACTTGCCCCTAAATTGACTGCTAAGTTCCTAGAAACCTATGTAACTGGCCAGCGATAACGAAGAACGTCCCGTGGCGGTGTAGAACAGGTCCGCTCCACGAAGATCACCAAATTAGTGCCATTAAGGAACCCTGGCCTCCCAAAGAAACCAAGTGCCACGAATAACAGATAAGGGCTACGCAATCTACTGGCAGGATAGAGAACGCGATTGTACTGGGGGTGAGGCAGCCACCCTCAGTAGGTCAGGCTAAAACCATGCAGAGCTTGCGTCTAGGATGTACGCTGACATTGTCCAGCCACGAGAAGTTGCCATCTTCCTTCCGGGCAGAAGGGCTGACAATGTCTGAACCTATGGGGCACCAAGCAGAGATCGCGAAGGCCGAATGAGGGCAAACAATTCGGAGTGAGTTACTCTGACTTGGGTAAGGCTGTGAATCTGTTTATTGCTGTAGCAGTGCCACCGGGCGAAGTTTGGTATCGGTGGGTGACTATCAAGGTGGTTGGCGAACTTCCTCCTCTACAGGACTTTCTACGTTTAACAAGAAGACAGATGACACAGTCTGCTGGAAGCAACCGGTGGTGCACCTCTGGGATCCGTCCCAGTTCCCAAATTATCCCTGTCGGTCATTCAGGACCTGGCACAAGCCCCTCAATTGCCTAGTTTCGTCTTTGCGGATGACGTGAGGGTTGTAGAACCTGAGGACGGGGTGGACTTAGGGAGGGATACAGGAACCGTCCTGGACTGGGCACACGAGTTGGACTTGCCGCTGAAATCCGGACAAAGCCACTTCTTGTCATGGGCGACAGAGAGCCTAACTGTAGCTCAAGGCCAGGAGCTGCCCACCATAGAATCAGTCATTAGGGTTAAAGACCTCGGAGTCATCATGGGCGTTGACTTCAAATGGTCGAACTAGTGCAACGCTGATTAACAAAAGACTCTTGGTGAGCTCTTCAGACTGCGATCAGCATCGTCTTGACGGCAGCCGGAAATACTGGTACCTATATACACGGCTACAGAACGACCTCACTTAGAAGGTAGCGTACAGGCTTGGGCACACTCCTACAAGAGGGACGCCGCCTGCGCAGGGAGAGTGCAATGCCTCACGATGAGGTTGCTTGATACGCAGAGGAATAAGGTGTACAGGCAGAGACCCTGTGATCTGAATCTTTCCCATAGGAAAGGGCAGGAATTCGGGGGGATAGAATCGTCCAATATACTGGAAGATTCTTCTACGGTTAGGCCCGGCAGCCGATTCCAAATGGCTTTAGATTCCCGAACAAAGAGATACAAGCCGAAGCCTATGAAAGTTTGAGTTGGACCGATAGAAAATTGCCCTCCAGTGGCACCAAGGCATTGGACAGTCAGAACCGCCTGCTTGCTGGATCGATAGAACCGCGGACTGTCCAGTCCTCCAGAGGCCTCAGAAAGTAATTGGTACGAGATTGTCCCTGGCAGGGAGTTTTCAGTATGTTCACTAGAGGGACCAAGAGTAAAACCATGGTCCATCTGAGATGCTTAATAATTGACTCTATTTTGTTGCATACGGTCTTATAGAGCGAGTGATATTAACGGGGTGGCGCACAACAGCAAAGACTAACAGATTTGTCTACCTGGAAGATTACCGAATTGAGTAGCTCCACTTGCTGTGCTTGTGCACAAAGTCAGTACGCTGTTGCGTTCCTCCAACTCACGAATTCCCGCTCCAGAATCTCCAGTATTGCTCCTTTACGCAAAGCCAAATAAAATTGTCATTCTGTCACACATCGAGGACTAGAAGCTACAGGCTCTATACCTGACCAGGCTCCGATTTATTTCAAAAAAGCCCTAAAGTGCTCACGATGCACTACGTCTATTTCAGGCGACATGCGGTGCGGTTTTACATTTCCCCTGCTAGCAAAACCTTGATGAAAACCAACAGTTTGCCGATATTCTTGCAAACGGCATTGTTAGTAACGTGTTGTCAAGCTGTCAACGGTACACCAAGTTACCACCAAACTTTTACCAGCCAGTCACCATCATAAGAACTGACGCCCGCACGTAGGCTATTGAGCACATTTTCGTCTTCTTTATTGAATGATCTGCGAGAGGCGTATATGATAGAGACCAGCCGGTTTGTCCTCTGACCAGTAATCTTTCAGCCTACCATCTCTACCATAGCCGACCATCCACTGGCATTGAACATTCGAGGGTCCCTTGCAGACACTGTTTGCTCTCCCACGTTGAGCAGGACGTCATACCAAACAGGGATAAACTCACTTTATTGGATGAAGCAATAGCTATTGTTGAAGGAATTAGACGGCGATTAGTATACTCTAATATTTAGTGTACTAAGGGTCATCGGGATGCCATATGCACTTTTAAATCCTATTCTTTAACTTTCTGTGAAAGAGAGGGATTCGTAGTCTAGATGCAATGGTCTAAGCGCGATAGTGGAATAACAAGCAAAGTTACGACTTGTACCCTTGAGCCGATTTTCCGGTGTTGAATGTGGGCTGTCAGAGAGCCCAAACTGGAGTAAAAAAGACAGATATAATATCGTACACTTACCCCCAATAAGACCATGGAGAGCTGTTTCTTGGAAAAAGTATTTGTCGTGTGCTGTGAAAAAATTGATATCCGCGGTGACTCATCTCTTGCCGACCTCGGCACTACTGATCGGAAATAACGCCCGATGTTATCACCGATGGATGATACTAGCATAGCATCCAGTACAACTGGAGTATTTCTAATAGTGACCAAAGAAACGATTCCGCCAGATTTTCTGTTTCCAAGCGTTCATATGGGAATCTAGCCTTTTCCAATCCTGTCAGAGGCAACACTTATTCTGATGGTGCTATTCAAGCACCGTTTTTAGAAGCTTGTGGTTTGTCCACTTGTTGAGGGGCTTTCTTGATGGTACCAGGGACACTTCCTTTGAATTGTTTAGTGACTGCCTCCTCTGAATTTTACGTAACAAGAGTCACCAACAAAACTAACCGCCGCTTGCCATCGGTTTTCCTTAAGCCATCAACCATGTTAGTGTACATCGGGTTGGCTTCCTGAACGCATCCATGGTGTTCAGGATCTTTTGATAGAGGCAGAAAGTAATACTGACGATGGGAAGCACGGTGTGCGACTACTTAGGGGGCCTTGGAATGTCCAAGCCGGGAGTTGTGCACTTCTCGATGTTCTCTCATTCTAGGTTGCCTACATATCTTAAAATTATGTTGTACAAGCCTTTGCCTATATGAACACGGGAGCAGACGGTCCGGTGTTGTAGCTTAAGGCTGCCCTGCTGAAAGATGACAGGAGGTAACCGCCGAGTTGGCATAATCCGTGGAGCTTTGAAGCCCATTTTGTCCTCCTTTTTTATGGACGACTTGTTGCTGTACATGTTTCATGAGACAGCTCTAAAATAAACTAGTGGTTAAGCTGACCTACTTTGTGCAGCAAATCGTAACGACTGTCGTGTTGTCGCATTGTATGAAAGGTGACTTGAATTATTTGTATTTATGTACCAGTTATTATAATAATGGAAACTTACTTGATCCTTTTCAGGGGTAACCCTTTCAGGGCGGTTCCGTCACTCGACGAGAGCTGACCCCCTTCCAGCTTTCGGTGCGTCGGCCAAGCCTCACAGTAAAACCTGTTGATAACAACGATTACACATGTCGCCAACACACCACCATGGACTACTTTAGAGGCATGTCCCAAATAGTATTCAACCACAAGTTAAAGTAAGTTCTCACCACGAGATGGGATTTTTCACTGCATGCATTATGAATGGGTGCGTGTGCCTCATTTTCAGACAGACATTTCTGGCTAATCACTCAAAGGTCCCTCTTCTTGTCATCTAGCAATGTCACCACGGAGAGCATAGGTTCAGTTCAGCTCAGCTCAGTTTGCACCGGACAGGTGATGGCCACGGCCAATGGAGCATTCGGAATTCTTCTGACGGTATGCACACCAGTTAAGCACCCACCACTTCACAGTGTATTTCGTTGAACCCTCGCTAAAAATGAGTGGGAAACGGCAAAATATCATCGCACACTAACTGCGAGAGACATTATGCATCGTGAGTGTTTACTGAAACAGTATGCAATAAAAGAAAACGCCTGTTCAAGTATAACCCATATGGACCATAGTGCTACCCGTCATCCATCTAGTGAACATACTCAGCGCTCACCACAAGGAAGTATCTCGTACCACTTGCAATCTAGGACCCTCTGGAAGGACTGGACGGTCTGCAGGTCTATCATCCCACCAGGCAGACTGTTCCAACTGTTCACTGCACTGTTGCTGAAGAAGTGTGATCTGGTCATTAGCCTGGCCCGAACTTTCGTAAGCTTTTCTTGCCCGCTTGTTCCGGAATCTAAAGCCATTTGTAATAGGTTATCCAACATGAGGCCAGGAAGCGCATCATTACCTTGAACGTTTCCAGGAGATCCCTTCGATGTCTCCTCCGTTCAGCGAGAAAAGATTCAAATCACAGGGCCGTGCTCGTACGTCTAACTCCACCGTGCTTGAAACATCCGCCTCGTGAGACGTTGCACTCTGCCTGCGCAGGCGGCGTCCCTCTTGTAGGAGTGTGCCCAAGCCTGTACGCTACCTTCTAAGTGAGGTCGTTCTGTAGCCGTGTATATAGGTACCAGTATTTCCGGCTGCCGTCAAGACGATGCTGATCGCAGTCTGAAGAGCTCACCAAGAGTCTTATGTTAATCAGCATTGCATTAGTTCGACCATTTGAAGTCAACGCCCACGAAGACCCCGGAATCATTAACCGAAATCTAAAGCCATTTATAATATATTATCCAACATAGGTCTAGAAAGCACTTTATTACCTAAAACTGTTCCATGGGAGCCATTCTGCTTCCGCTCCCTTAGTTGGTATTTAGGGGAGTTGAAGAAATATTCTTCGCAATACAAACATTCCGGTATGCTGTAAGATCGAGGAAAAGGTGGCAGTTGTTCAGATGTTGGAACTTTGAAAGTCCGGTCAAGAGGCCCCCATCACCAGTTTCCTCAGCTGATTGTATACATTCAGGCATCCGCGAACCGCGACAGTGCCATCCGGTGCTGCCGATGAAATCACATGGGTGCCCGTATGGAGATAAAGGTGTCCCCTTTGGTATCTGACCGTGGTTGGTGTTATTTAATTCTAAGAGGAAGGTTACTTCCATCGCCTAAATGTTTGTGACGACATCCACGTCGAGCCTTAGGTCAAATGTGTAACTCTGGGCAGAAGTGATTCAAACTGAATGTCAGTGGAATAGCCCGTGGAACCGCGGCTTTCAGTATCATCAACAACATGGATCAACGAAAGCACTTTAGTAGACATTTCATCCAGCCCAAAAATTACTCGATATGTGTTCACGAAAGAAATCATCAATTATCAAGCTGGTTCTTTGTCTTCGGTTTTCTTGGGGTTCATCGAGATAAGTGTGACAATAGCCCATCCGGGAAAATGACCGTTTATATTAAATAGGCAGTATATCCTTTAGGCAGATCCCGCCCAAGTACGGTAGAGATTGACGGCAATCAGCAGCCTTCCAAAGTCGACATTTGTCCATTGTGGCCTTATTTAATTTCTGCCACATTCTTCGTCCAATGTTTCATTATTTATGAATACCATGGCCGGTTCTTCTTTTTCTTCCAGACTCAGTGGTCCGGTAGCTGTCGCCCTACCCTTGCCGTGTGATCAGCTTATCCAAACAGTTCTCAGGTCACTTATCTGCCCTTTACTCCATTATTGCTTACACACCATTCGCCCCTGAAATCACTGCATAACGCACTTCACGTCGATTTACTTTTATAACTACATATATCTGTTTTTTCCTTGTGACATATTATATCAGTAGAAGTGAACCACTGGCTATTTCTTCCTTAACCGCTCTTGGAATCCTCCTTCTATCCATCAGATTTGTTGGCCTCTTTCCTTGTGATTGGCTTTGTGGTCATCTCACCATCAAATTCTACCGCTATGCTGGCTGCTGATTCATGGCGTTTGATATCTGGAGATCTCTTCTTGTACATCCCAGAGTTTTTTATTCGTATACTTTTCACACCCTGCTGCGTGCAAACGACTCTTTGAATTCCTCTTGATGAACTTTTCTCTTTTCTTCTTTCCTCTTCGTTTTCTGGCAGATATCCTTGATTCGGCTACCCATTTTAATTTTGGGATTATTTCTGGTTCTTTTTATGCATATGATCCCGCTTTTTTGGCCGACTCCAAACATCGCCAGCCGGCTCGACCATTTGACTTTGATCATCAAACTTTCCTGGCATTATTACAATTTTAAACCACTTAAACACTCTATTCAATACTCTGCGCGCACACGTTGTGCCTTTTCGTAAATTCCCATTCTGACATCGCTTGAATCAGCTGATCATCCACTCCAGCATGCCTCGGGCGAATCCAAAATATATCATTTTTATTATTATCATTGTTGTTAATTTGTTCACTCAAAGTAGTCCTCTCTGAAATACAACGAAAAGTGAATACTCATTCACTGTTAGTGGAAGCCCCATTGTCATTCTGTACAAAGACCTCAGCTTTGACAAAGTCGTTATTTTAAAGCTTTGTTTTCCGCGCATGGGCTATAAGGGAAAGATAATAGAAAGTGAATAAGCACCACAGCCGTGCTATCAATGAACTTCGAAAAAAGAGGAAAGCGCAGCACACGGGTTTGCATTCACACAGAATACTTCGTCACACCAATAGCAATAGTGAGTTCATTCATTTAAAAAACGGTCGGTATCCACTGGACAGTGATGACGTAGCCTAAGGCAGCCGTCAAACTTTACTCATTGATAACATTGTCGCTAGGTATTTTATTAGGGCTAATATTTCTTAATTACGCTTGGTAACTTGCGGATTGTTCCGTTTGATGAGCATTTTGTATACGCCTTTTTTACCGCCCACTATGACACAGCTACCCTAGAGCATAAGTGAATAAAATAATATCCATTTCCTTTGGATGCGGGAAAAACTACTCCAGCCCCCACTGAGCGGTGAGGCACCGCTACACGTTGAGGACCGAACTACCCACGAGTGAAGAATTTCTTTGCCAAAGCGTAATCCAAGGGGGCTTCAACCATATGTGTCAGCTGCACAACGCACGCGGTTGTCCGTATCCGTTATCAACACTTCCCCGCGTTTATCCCTCTGGCCCTCTATTACCATCTAGCAGAGGCACGGCTTTTATCGGATTAAGCGAACTGGCCCAAAACACTCTGTTTTACTCAGTGAGCTTTTTGCGCCAGCCCAAAAAATTCACGGGAAGAGAAGGACACCGGGGTAAACCAGCTAAGTGACTAGGGCTTAAGACCGTAAACACAAAGTGTGTTGTCTGTACAAGCAGGCAGGAGGCCACGAGATATAAGTACGATTCAAAATTGCGGGAAAATTAGCTATCATGTTGCAAAGGCAGTACAGTCCATCCTATGAGATAACCTAAGTTTTAAATGCTAAAATGCACCCGAAAACCTGATACTGCTATGTTCGGTCAAACTCGACCACGGAAGTAGTTGTGGGTTCCATTTAGGACCAGTATGGCGGCCGTGCACTCGGGAGACTGCGACAGCACTCCTAGACGGAGCATCAGAGAGACCATGGGCTGAACCCTGCTTTCGAGCCCCTACAAGACCACAGATAATGCCGTCTTTCCTCGGTGTTGCAGAAGAAGTAGAAAAAGCCCTGGATGAGCTTGGGCTACACAAGAAGGCCGGTCCAGGTGGTATTCACGGTGCGGTTTTGCGCCCTTTTGCCCAAATAATGACAGCCCTCTTGCCCGTTTGTGAACGTGATGGTCGGGCAGTCCGAAACCATTTGAGGACTTGCTGAAGTCTGGAGTAATCCCAATACATAAGGGAGGGTAGAAAGCAGAGGTAATGATAATGATAATGATGAGAGAGTATCGACCGGCTGGTCCGCTACCCGTGCCACCACAGAAAATGGACGGACTGTCTAGGAGCCGCAGGGCCGGCAACAAGATGATTTCCAACAGACGCACGGTTGTCAAAATAAATTTCTGCATGTCTAACTTGCTGTCTTTCTTGGAGGAGATAACGGCCACTTCAGGCGAGGATGGATGAGTCGAGGTCCACTATTTGGGCTTCCAACTGGCCCTCGAATCCGTGAACCAAGGGCTTCTATTTTTCAAGATTGAATTGCTGGATATAGAGCCCCAGGAGCCGGAATGTAATCAAGCATATCTGAAATACCGGGCATAGCAATTAGGGGTGGAAGGGAGAAATTCCACAGGGGCCATTGTCAAGAGTAGGGTCCCACAGGGTTCACTCTTGGGTCCCCTTCAGTTTTTGCCCCAATCCATCGATCCATCAAAGGACATCAAAAAACCCAGGCTTCCTGTTTGCTGACCATCTAAGGCTGGTAGGTTAGGCCGGAACAGCATCGCCTCAAGGAGACTTGAATAGGACCCATGCTTGGAACACAGTGGCAACTGTAGCCAACATGGGTAAGTGCGGGCACCTCACCAAGGACATTGTCGGAGGATCAATGTACCCAGACCTACAAACCAAATTAGGAAAGTTATAGCTATCAATAACCCTGAAGTTTTGGTAAACGATTGCTACCGGCTATCTCCGTGGTGTCTGGTCGCTGTGACTGAGGCTACACGGGAGCTCCATCAACCAGAGAGCACTGCAGCTTTCAGGGAAGCTTTCGCGTTGTTGCTTTTCCACAGAAAACCAGTTGGGCCACACCTGGAATACTGTGGCCAAGCTTGGGCTGCGGCTCTTGCGCGGGACACGGCTGTTCCTGGGAAAATTCAGAAATACTTCACTAGAAGGTCACCATGACTCTAGGATAAAACGTGCACAGAGAGGTTAGTGATTAGAAGACCTTTCTCTAAGAAAAGTAAAAGACTCACAGGGGAATGATTTGAAGCATTCTAGCAAAATGAATGGCGATCCATCACAACAAAGATTATTTTAGTATTGACACGGGATTTCACACTCAGGGGACATGATTTTAGGCTCGTCGAACCCAGAGCTTTAAAGAACATGAAAGTAGATTCCCTTGCTTGCTGCCTTGTCAATCCACGGAGGGCTCGGTCGGCTGGCGTGACGCTGCTACTTCGACGGGAGGTTTTAGGGCAAGGCTGGACCCTTGCTGGCTTCATGTGTTCCCTGAGTGCATCTAAACCTACATTATTCAGTGAAAGTACTGGATGCAGCGGCCGTCCTTCTTTTGGCACCTCAACACATCAGTATTATACCTACCCCTTTGAATTTCACCATCACCCCTTCCCCAACATCTCCATCTGGTTCTCTTCACTCCCCAACTTACCGATATTATCACTTTATCTAAATACCACCTGTGTTTTTGACACCCTTGAAGGTAGCTTAACTTGGAAATAAACCTTGTCCTTGCCCACGGGACTGTTACACTTCCGACAGCGAAATGAGTCTGATCCTTGTTTCATCTGTAGAAAAAATGAAGTACAGCGCGAACACAGAATTCGCGTCCTGGTAGGATACCTCTCGAAGCTCACTGGTTCAAGAACCTGGACTGCTTTACTGGCTTGAACCTCAAGTCCAGTGACGTGACCTGACCTAAAATGCTGGCTGTTGTTAATATTCGGAATATCCAAAGACTTCTTATGCGCCGAAACGGTCCGCTCCAAGGAGAGAATTATTGACCCTGGATTGTCGGCGCTTTCCCATAAGAGCTTCTCTTGCTGTGCTTTCCTGCAGTTTGCCATATTGCCGCTTATCCGTGAGTTTCCACACATTTTTTCTCGTTTTTCTCTCCTGGCTTGGCAAACTACGTTTTTGTTTCATCTTTGGCCGAATAGTTTGTACTAACTCGACCCCAAACTTGAACAAGTCCACCATTCTCACGCTTCTAGACCCTGATCTAATTGGTTGCGGGACTAACCGGGCCTTGAGTCCGCCTTTTTCTCACCAACCAAAGGTTTAGGTAACCGTTATAGAGCCAGAGGTCGTCCACTTAACAGCTCTAACCATGAGTTCCCTTCTAAAGTCTGTTGCAGAAGCCCAAGCACTCAAAGTCTCTCGGCAGATAGTTTTGGATGCAGCTTAGCTAATTAGCAAGGCACCCAAAGCAGCCAAAAAACTATAATTTGGGACCGTTTCTCAAATGCCGAAAGCTGGGTAAATCGGGATGAAACTATAATTAGTGGTTGCTACCAAAGTCTATGAAAAAGTTGTCAGGACCAATCTTAGACTTTGCCCCTGAAAATGCTGACCTGGATCTGCTCACACGGACAAGCACTCTGAGGAGGACATTCTAGCGTGTTAGATGGGTCTCACAAGACAAACCCCTTCACGTCCGCTAAGAGGGGAAGCAGAGCAAAAGTGACCAACTGAAAAATGGAACTCACCAGGGAAGAACAGGGGCTCCGGGCCGTCCCGCCTCCTCTCTCCGTGTTGTTCATACCGGAACCCATATCAACTTTTGAGTCCGGTGGACTCGTATCCCCCGGCGCCCTTACACAGAGGGCTATTCTTCCTTTCTCCCAGCAGCTCAAGCACCAACCAAACCTCCGGCGTTCGGCACCTCAAGCTCAGACCTTGAGAAGATTGACAGCGAGTTTAGAACTGCGGTCATTGAAGCAAAAACAGGGACTAAAATAGCCGCGGAAAAACAGGCCACTCCTGACCCAGGCCTGCCAAGGCCTGTCCTCAAGAAGCGTAAGCTCCTGAGATTCAAGCAGAACAGGGCAGGACTACTGAGTAATCCCTCTGTGCCTTCAATTGGCTGTAACCACCAAGCCCGACAATCCCGTACACCGACATGCCCTCAGCGGGAACCACAGTGGCAGGTCTCCCCTCTGTATGCCTTAAAATGGCCCCAAACTTCGTCCTCCTCTGGAACTCCGTTCCACTCTTTCTCAACACATACCCGTCCCCCGGAAAAAGGCCTCGAAAAATGTGAACTCAAAAAAGGCGGAGTCTCCGCGAAAGGTTCCGCGAAAGGGGTCGAACAAGAAATACCACCCGAAAGATCCTCACTCCGCTCTTCTGTCTCCATCCGGGGCCCTCTGCTATCTGAAATCCCTGTTGGGCAAGCTCTGAGATGCGTCTCTTTAAACTGCCCTAGTGTCTCCAATAAGATACTAGAAATGGAGCAGCTGGTGACTGAGAGAAGACCTCACCTTCTGATGGTCAACGAAACGTGGTTCATTGCAGATAAACTTGAGGGCAAAATTTCTATTACTGAATATACTGCTGTCCAAAAAATTACTTAAGGGGCAAGGTCGGTGGGGCGTTTCTCTATCCAACACTTCATTTATCATCCCCAGACCCCCCAACGGACACTTTGTGGGTGAGGATTTGAATTTCTCCCTCTGAAGTTCTGCTAGAAGGCATGATTTATCGTCCACCACGCACTGGTCCAGACGGATAGCTTCTTCTCACAGAGCTGCCTAAAGCGAGCTGTCACTTCGCCCATCTCTTACTATTAGGAGAATTCAACGCTCTGTGTGCCATTTAGACGAGAAACTCTGCCGGCAGTCCTTTTGGCCAATCACTAACAGAACTAGTAGTTGAACACTCTTGGTAGCAGCACTTCGGTGTACCGACCAGATAACGTGTAGGTTACTCTCCTTACCTGCTCGATCTGGTGAACTTTAAAGAGATTCACCAAGTAGGTACGGTCAACGAGCCTCCTCCTTTGGGCAAGTGACCACCCATCCTTTGAGTTTGACCGCATAATTCGCCGGCCAGCCAACGCCTCCAAATGCAAACTCACCCGTCCACTTAAGAAAACGAAAGCTATTGCTTGAAGGCAAATTTTGGCCCAAAAAGTTAGAATATTAGATTAACTAGCCGAATAAAAAACTGCTAACAGTTGCATTGAAGACTGTATCCGTCAGACGGACCTCCTTAATGTCCGTAGGAAGCAAGCCACGGCCGACAGTACCCCCCCCCCTACCGCCGTGATCTACCAGATGTCTGATGAATGAACGTTCAAGTAGGTTTTCCAAAATTGAGTCCACGGAACTAAAAAAGCGGCGAAATTGAACGCATTCTGAGTGTTCACAGGGACAGAATAAAGGGGTTCTATGTTAAAAAGCAAGGCGCTGTCCTTGAGCGAGCAAACTCCAACAGATCTGCTTTTTTCAGCTTAATGCACGTAACCAGGCCGCCAGGTGACACCTCCCCCGGGCTTTGTCTTGCAGAAAATTCCAGGTATCATTTCCAGACCGTTTATACTTCACTGCCTACCTGTGCCCACCCCCAAACTCCCAGCCTGCCAGTGGAGCAACATTAGTGCACTACGCCCTTTACAAGACAGGAGGTAGGTAGCCGTCTCTGTCAACTTAGTCCATTTAGTGCGACAGGCCCGGATGACACCCGCCCTCGAAATCTAAAAGAAAAGTCCGTGACACTGGCGTAAGTCTATGCGGAGCTCATCCAGCGAAGCCTGGACTCGGGTACGTTCTCAACCATTAGGAAGAGGGCGACAGTCAACCATATCTTAAAAAATAGTGACCACAACCGACCAGGGAGCTACTGACCTATTGGCCTCACAAGCATTCCCAGCAATATCTTCGAAAGCGAGTAAAGCGTGTGTTACTGGGACACATGTTTAAGAATAGTCTCAAAATGGCCCAAAAAAGTCTTCCTGACCGGAAGACCAAGCTTTACCAATATCCTCTCAGTAATGGTCAGTTTTACTGGGGCCCGCGATGGCGGCATAGTTCCGCGTGCAATCTTTATCGAATTTGGAGAAGTTTTTGAAAGGGTACTGGAGGTTCGCTTTATACACAAGCTGGGATCCTGCGGAGTTTTCAATAATACAATCTCTCCTCTTCGTATCTTTTTCACTAATTGCTTATTTGGGGTCAATACGGGTTCTTGCTCCTCGGAGTCATCTCTAATACACTCTGAAGCCCATCGAGTGTCAGTACTAGATCTCTTATTGTTTCTTATATAAATGACCTCCGAGCGACATGTCAGTGAAAATTGCAATGTTAGCTGAGTACATTATGATTTACGGTAACCATGCCGCAGGATTGCAGTAGGCAATGGATCAGGCCGAACTGTGGTCTGCCGACTGGAGCCTATCAACTAATGATGATAAACGTGTCGGCTTACCTCTTCTGGAAGGGTTAAGCCACACCAATCGGGGATTTGGAACAGCTTAGCTTCTTTAGCTTGAGGCTGAAAAAGTCACTCTCTTTTTCCCACTACCATCAGCTAGACAACAGGTCTGCCCATCGAGCTCTCGATGCGGCAACGCAAAAATTTCCTTCGATTATGAAAGAATACTTCCAGGTCATTTATAGGGCTTGGATCGGACCTCTTCTAGAATACGGCAGTCAGATTGTACGCTCTGGTCTGGTCAAGGACCGAGACACCTTAGAAAGTGCACAAAGGGAAGTCGCAAAGCTAATTCGTGGGTTTTCGCGCCCCCTATCTTCAGCGACCGACCGACTTTAGCTAGTACCCCTTAGAAACTAGCGGGGTTAGAGAGGATTTTTTCCTAATGTAGAACCTTTTCACTACAGGGCTTGCAGATCACTTTCTCGAGAGCTCGAGCCTGAGTACCCTCAGAGGACATGCCTAGAAAGTAATCAAGCTCCGTCCCCTTACCAAAGTTCGCAGGGAATTTTCCGCTCACAGAATGGTCTCGCCTTGGAATAGTATGCCGCAGGAGGTCATCAATGCTCCGGGGCAAAGAAAAGCCTAAAAGCCGGTTTGAAAAGATTTTGGGGCAACGTTTTCCTCCTCGAACCTTCATACCATATCAACAGAAGCCTGTTTGCCCCAAGTTTCCCGCAACCAGCCTGGTTTTCCATGCTCTTCCCCCAAACCCTCGAAGATATATATATATGTATAGACAGAACAAAAGAGGTAAAAGGAAAAGAATGGTGGAAAATGAAAAACTCACTTTTACTCTCCTGCCTTCCTTGAGGTATAGATTTTGAGCCTTCTTTGTACCGTTTTACAGCATGCGTTCATGTTTGCTTCTGAGCTCAATATATATCTCCTCTCTGGGCACTATGGACCACTATCTGTGTCACCACCCGCAGCTTGTGCCCCTGGTAGTCATCCGCTCTTATCCAGCTCTCTTGGTTTTGTTGGAACGACTACTACAGACAAGAAGAAACCTCAAGAACCGGGACCATCTAGGCTCCAGCTGCAGACCCGTGTGCTGCCTCATGACTTCAAGAAGTTACCCGTCTTTTGCAAACCTCACCGAATTAAAGTGAAAGTTGTGGGTTGCTCAGGGAATACGAATCTTTGAAACATTTACACGGTAGCCGTTTTGCTCTGGCGGAGGGATGCCCGCATGTGCTAGGTGGATTGCTAGATAGGAAAATCAGGGCCACAGAATGAGGCTTAGCGAGAGAGTCACGGCAAAGACCGGCAATAGCAAAGCTTATAGTTACGAGGAAGAACGAACGGCGGACAAATACGCGCAGGCCGAACAGCAGCGAGGCAACAAACAAACCCAAAGTAGCTGTAGAGTTGGAAGCGCTTACACAGAAGATATATAAATTTGATCATCATCAAGAAATATACCGTTTTTATTATTAAGACAAGTCAAAAATGTGAGAGGCATTTCCGAGGGAGTTGTTGGGCAGGGCAGAGAACCACGTCCAGACAGCTAACATCATTTATTTCAGGTTTGTCGTCGCCCACTCTCTCGGGCTCCGCTTTTGGTGACCAAGTTCCATATTTCGACCCGTACCGACAGAGACCTAAATGGAATCTTTTATACCAAACGGGATTGCAATCAAGCCACACGACCTAAAACCCTCTCAAGCGCGTATCAGTAGATTGATAGGCGTCTTCCAATGCAACACCTCTGCTACTGATATCACTGCTGGATTCTTCACAAATAACTGTTCACAAGCTACTTTCTACTGATTGGTTGACACTTCCCTTACCCCGCTAGATGAACCATACCCACGGGATGCTGCACATCACCTTGGTCTCATGTGAAACAATCCAATAACAAAGCCAGAATACGCAAAGCAGGAATTTTTTACTCAGTAAATTTCGATAGGCCATCCGAACGCAAGTCCACTTATCCTTCCATCCGTGGTTCCCAATAATGAAGCCAAATATTACTGAGAATCAATAAGTCAGTATATTTTTGTCAGCGTAACAGAACGGTAAGGCGCGAGCCTACGCGGAGGTTTTTCACTCGGTTTTCTCTTGCAAGATTTCATTTTTCTTTCGATCTTTATCCGGCTTGAAATTGATTCTTCACTAATTCAAGGCCTTCAAGTTGCGCCCCCTTTTTTCTGAATGATACGGGTTATTGATCCTGAACCTAAACTCACCTTTTATAGGGATTGCTGTTTCCTCCACATTCATCAACGTTTCCTAGTCACTTCCGCACAGTTTGTTCATATCTCCCCGTTTCATGACGCTCTCTGTTTATTGAGGCAGGGAATATCCGTCATTCCGGGCCATCATTGTCTTCATAGAGAGCCGTTCTCCTCATATTCACCTAAGTTCACGAGTGTACTCCCATTCATTACTTTCATCTCTCCACGTTCATAGAACCCTAATAGGCCTCCGTTATCTACAGATTGTATTATTTTGGTTTATAACACATCCTTAGGGCTATATTTTCACGACATATTTTGCATTCCCACGGGCCTCCACCAACCAACCAGGATCCGAAAACAAACCGTATTTGCCGCGCAAACCATTATCATTTCGGTCCATTAAAATTAACTCTAGCTATATTGCTTTGCTTCTGATGATTTTGACCCGCTTTCTTGAAGTTCGTGTATAGTTCATTATTTTAAGTAACGTTGTACACCATGATAATGGGCTTGCGAGTGCGTCTGGAACATGGTCGAGAAATATACCGTTATTTTTATTATTAATGAGATAAGGAGAGCCTCAGGAGTTTCCTTTGGCAGCATTACAACTATTACGCTTGGCGTGGCTTTGATGTTTCTCGAAAATACTGTACGCGTGACTGTTAGCGCATATAACGGGGTGTCTCCCAGGGGCTTGAGCCCAAAGGCACAACGGTCTATGGGGTAAAATCAAAGCAGATTACCTGGGAGAAGATGCCACAATAAGGTAAGCAAATGCCTGTGGCTTACGAGGTAAATGGGGGGATTACCGGCTGGAACGAATGGATCAATGATTATAGCTATCACGGAAACATGGCTGAAAGAAGACCAGTGTGCCATGCAACTTCGTGGCTACACCGCCCACAGAAGAGATAGACTAGAGCTTAGGTTATGTAGAGGGAAAACCTTTCTCGTGAGAGGTAATTATGGTCAGCGGGAGGTCCCGTTCAAGCTTGTAACACCCAAAATAAAAGCCGCTGCATGTTGGGTTCGCCTAGTCCGGTGGCCGTTAGAAATGGTCTGCTCCTACAGAGCACCGCAAGCAGATGGGGAAGACTCTGGAATATTCCAGCTTCTACAAATGGTGACGAGTAGGTTACGGCGCTTCATCGTGTTGGGGAGGTAATGCCTTCAGAAATGAATTGGCTTTTTAATGTGCCCTCAGGGGAACCACCGGAATGTTCTCTTGATGTGGCTTCATAACTACTCCCTCACACAACGTGTAAAAGAGGCAATAAGCTTCCACGATGGACAACCTTTATCTTTGCAGGACCTGCTGGTAAGCATGTGTCGATCTGGCTTCACCCCCTTGGTGACGGAAGAGCCACTGGGAAGAAGCGATCAAGGAGTCGTGCGTGCGGTTTTCGCTGTAAGGCACAACAAACCAGGATCTTGGTTGGTTCGGGTTTTCGCCACAATGGATGAAATGTGACCGAGGGTAAGAACACAAAGCCTGTGTCGGTACGGGTAGGTGCCGGACCTACAAATATCGGGCTAATCAGCTTGACGAACGAGTTGGCTCCGTCAATACAGCAAAGAAATAGGAGCTGGCTGACTTGGTGGAAGCCGAAGATTGCAAGAATGTTGACCGTTCGTAGAAGGCCGCAGGCTAGCTACAAACTTCACAGCGCGCACCAAGCATGGGCCGCGTATAAGACATACAGAAGCAGGTCCCAAGCCCTTCAAAGAAAAGCAACGTACCAGCATGGGAAGGAACTCGCCAACAACGTGTGGGCAGACCCTAAGAAGTGTTTCTGTTTTGCGCAGTCCCAGAAAATGATACCTGAGGACATGGGTACCTTGGAAATGCCCGACGGAAGCACTGCTCTTAGTGATAAATACAAGGCCGAAACCTTAGTAGCTTTCTTTAAGGGCGTCTATCGTCAGGACAAGATGCTTATTTTAACTCCATTTTGAGCAATACGTAGCCAATTCCGGATGAATCCCGTAACCAAAACACGATTGATCCATAAGTTCTGCTATACTGGATTATTAAATGGACAATAAAATACAACAAACCAACTTCAGTCGTGCCACCATACAGACTCAGAAAACGAGAGCCAAAATTTACGGCTTCTGAGAGACAATCAAGTGCGCCACGCAGGTCCAAGAAGTGATATGACAAGGTAGCGCGTTAGTGGCGAAAGAATACAGGTTGACCCATAGAAACATCAGGCCTGCGGAAACCAGCAAATAGTGTATGTGAGTGCGTGATATCGTGAAAACACACAACTACAGTGTCTCTGGAGGTTTTTTTCTTCAACCGTTCTCTACAAAGCCCACCAAAGTCCTTCCGGATCCTAGCCGAGTCAAAGGTTTGGAACAAGGGTACTGACTCTTCTTATCTACTTAGACCCTGCTGTCAATGAGCGCAACTACTACCGCTGACTTCTGTGCTCCACCCACACCCTCTCAAGCTCGCACCCGATCCGGCGGCCAGGTCGGTGAGGTGTTCCTCTGCATTGTCCACGAGAACTGCTGCTCGGCGTTAGACACGACGGGAGACGAGTAGATTCCGAATCCATGTGCTGTCTTTCAGAGGGCAGTCGTGAATGAATAGTTGGGTGTAGGCTTGAGTGTGTGTGTGTGGTTTTGCGTGTGAAGAAACTACAGTAGTGATCAAGTACACGATTGTGCTCATCGAGATAAATGAGGAAATAGGAAATTGCGAAACATTGTCATGTCTCAGTGAGGGCTTGGAGTGGAAAGGTGTTCTATGAGCGTGCAGGTGACTGTGAGTGCGGGAGCATTTGGGTATTTGAACAAGTCATAACTAATACCACATAAGGGAAAAGCCCTGAGCGATGTAAATGACAAACTATAAGCTGATAACACTATGACTTTTCTAGTTGGAGGCTTGGGGCTTGTAGTTGAAAACAACAGTCACGGTTAGTGGAACTGTTCCGTGGGTGACGCATAATGGCTGCTTTTTCGGGGGATTGAATGATCTGCCGGGATTCGGCGATAAACGTTTCACCCACCCATAGTGTATTCGACAAACACAGGATTTCTGGGCACATGCGCAGGGAATCCTCATTATGGAAATGGACTCTATAGTACAGACGCATCAGCTTGTTATTTTGATCGAAACTCGCAAATGAATGAAATTGGGCTACTGATTCGGTAGCGTCAATTGGTCCGTCTCCACCCTCCAGGAGACTGATACATCGCAAGTCCCCAGTCACAATTCTTATCAGTTCGTCGGAGTTGCCGGTAATTTCCGTGACGACACCTGAGAGCAATGCGCTTAATTAGGCATGCTAGTAGGAGATCATCATTACGTCGCCAACTCTGAATGGTCTTGCTTCGGTTAGCCACTTCTGCTGAGTCTTCGGGACCTGTACGTATTCTTTAAGCCATCTCCTCCAAAAAACCCTGGCCAGGTAATTTGCCCGCTTCCATCCTTGTGGGTAACCGCCGCGAAGGTATGTTCGCCCTTGGCAACCAACCTTCGACCTTAAAGTCAGCAGGCCATTCAGGGTGGGCACCAGATGGGTGGGGTCGCTTATGGATACTGTGGCTGGAGGGCACGTGTTCAAGATGCTTTTCATCTTGGTCATCACAGTGCTCATCGTCCCATTGTTGGGCGGTTGTTGTTTGATAATCCACAGCAGTATTCGTCTGGTGGACCTGGTCGCGCGGTCCCACAAGCCAACGCAGTGAATAGCCAGTGTGGCTGAAGTCCCATCGTATACCAAAGCCATGGTTCGGTTCTGCAGCTCGTCTTGGTTTATGTTTTGGTGCCAGTGAAACAGTTCCCTTTCAGACCCCACAAAATTTGACCGATTGTAGGAGTAGATGTCTGCTGGTGTGCCTCTTCGGTGGATAATGAGTTGCAGGGCCAGGAGGACGAAGTCAGTGGTCACCGAAAGCGTAACTGCCATTTGTACTGCACAAGACTTCATGCACGTCATGGTGCAACTGCATATCTCTCCCATTCTTTTTCCGCACCTGACCCACAAGGGTCTAAAATAACCAAGTCCGGTGCCGCTGAACGGCCACCATACTCGGGGTCATTCTACAGTCCGGTAAGGCAGCTACACATTTTTGCCAGCGACAGCTGTGCATCTCTTACAGTATACTCAACGCCTGACTACGCGTTTCACAGTCACCCTCCCTCTGAGTGTCCAGAAAAGCCTTCGAATGAGATTTGCTAAGTGGCTTTCCCCGGCTTGTCCCTCTGCGGCATACATCTGTTGAATCATTGGTTCTATCACAAGTTACCGAGCCGGCAGCAGTATGGGGCACTCCGCATCAAAACTTAGATTGGAGTCTGTCAGTCTACCACCTACCCGTATTAATCCATTGACTAGTTTTGGGTTTGGACCTTTCGAGTTGTACTTTGGAAATGATGTATTTTTCTCACTTGGTCCCGCTGTTCCGGCATTCTCGAGCTCTTGGTAGTAAGCTTCGGGTTTCATGGTCTCGAATAGATCAGACTCTGCGGATCGCAGTTCGTCAGGATGTATTGGACCCACTCTTACGCAGTTGAATGGATGGACTCCTTTTGCGACCAACAAATGCCCCTCAAACCTAGCTAACCGCACTAGTGATCGGGGCATCTTCATCCAGGAGGAGAACCTGACAAACCGTGGCAAGGAGGATGTCTAGTCGGCAGCTGTCACTGTCAACATTGCGCTTTTGATAGCCATTTTCGATTCAGGAGGTGGCTTCAATTCCTAAACGGGGCCAGTTTTGTTGAGACGTGTGCGGGATTTTCGGTCCTTCAGTCCACATGTCTAGTTGCTGGAAATCCGTCGCACCTCGAGACCATAGGTCGGCTGAGTTGTTGGCAGACTTGACGTGCTTCCATTGGTTCATAGCAGTTTCGTCGTGGATGATCGCGAGCCGGTTAGCAAAGCAAGCACCGGAACGACTCCAGACGTTGTTATTGCAGTACAGCACTATTGTCGAGTCCACCAACAGCCTAGCTGACCAACTACAAAACTCGAAACACCACTTTACCGCTTGTACCGCCCTTACTGCGGACACGGCTGAGCTGAGTTCAAGGTGCGGGATCGGAACCAATGTCCGTGAGGCCACCCGTGCTTCGGCGAACAGGATCCTCGTAGCTTATTGTCCATCTATCAGGTACCATTTGCCATACACTACAGCCCCGTACCCTACTTAGGAAGCATCAGAAAAACGCGTAGTTCTCCCGTCTGTTTTGTATGACCAGGAGACAATAGTCGTGCAATCCGTATATCTCCTAGTTTTTTCGAAGGGGTCAGAAATTCTTCCCGGTCCAGGAGGTCTTCCAGGTCCAGTGGCTGGCCCCAATCGACTTTTTACGACAGAGCCGGTGCGGCGGGGTCTTTCCAGGTAACAGCTAGGGAGAGGCAAAGCCTAGCAGACCCACCAGGCTGGAGAAGGCTGACAGTGCACCAGGACGGGCTAATGGTTGGTCGGGAACGCTTAGCTCGAAAACAAAGTCTTCCGTTCCCGCATTCCATTATATTCCCAGAGGGATTTCAGTGGGGAGTGGAGACTCGTCCAGATCTCGGATCCCTTCTATCCTTTTGTGGTGCGGAATGGCTTTAAGCTTTTCTGGCGCTCGGCATCTATTGCGTGAGATAAAAGCCGCCTTTTTTCTTGCAGTAAGCTGCATGAGTAACAAAGGCTGTGCCTCATGTGCTCGATAGTTGGCGACTCATATGCGCTGTTTGCAAGTGCCTTCTCCGAGACCACATTCTCGATAGACATGCGTTCCACCGGAACTGCCCACCTGATCCTAAGTGTTCGTATGCGTGAATATAGTAAGGATATCGTTACGGCGGCTTTATGAAGGTCCATATAAGGTGTTCGAATGATGCGATCGGGTTTACCTCGTTGGCCGGAACGGCAAACATGAAACTAAAAATGTTCACCGAATTTAGATTGCGCGCCTTGAAGGCATTCTAGAAAAGGAGACACTGCTGGACTATATTGCCAGAGTAGTTCCTTCACCCATTATGGATGCCACCCTCGGACCTCAACCAGAGCAGCCTGGGACCGTGAAGCCGCAGCGAACGACGAGATCCGGCCGCTGTACATTGGCCAAGGTGTCACGAAAGTCAGAAGAACAGTTCGTATATTTTAAAATTCACTCATCGTACCCTCGACTGTGTTTGCTGGTGTGTTTCATCTACTTCCACTGCAAGTACGGGCACGGTGAGCCGAGAAACCCCGGAAAGCCTTGTTGGACAATTTTGTACGGTGAAAATTGATATATTTTCCCGCGACACATGAGACAGAGCTTCGTAGATGATAGCTAGGCCCGGGCTCGCCCTAGTAACTCTCCACCAGCGGAGCCAGCGGATTGTGGCGTAGTAACATGATCCCCTCGACGACCGATTACGCATGAGACTTTGATGCTAATGGAGACCTGCCCGTTGCTCCCTATATTAGACCAAAGTGTCATTTCGACAGCCCCCTTCTAGAGGGGAGTTGTTGTAGCAACCTGGAGATGATTACCTTTGAATGTGTAAATTCATGACCAAAAATACTATAGACAAACATAACTGATTAGCATCTAGCTTCAAGCAGTTTGCACTTTGTTCGATGCCACAGGGCTGTGCTTTGTTTGTCTACCTGCTGTAAGAACAATTGGTTTCCGCCAACTGGGAAACATAGTTTCGACCCCTCTGCGTGCGGGCCGTTGGAACTTCAGCTGTTTTAACCAGTATCTCACCAGGCGTCGCTCCCAAAAGTAAAAGTGAACGATATCGTTACAATACAAGCCGCCCTCCACCTATTCCATCAAATATTACCGTCTTTGGGCACGCATCGGAAACCTTGGCTTGTTGTCCGTTCAGAAGGCCATTCTCGGGATCCAGTTAGTACCTCGTATTCGGAGTGAATTTATTTCAGGTGCTCTGTCGCACACTGTCACAGTCGCCACGCAGGATAGTCAAGGATTACATTTTGACTCGTACCGACGGAGAACTAAATGGAACCTCTCACAGCAACCAGGACTTCAATCAAGCCACAAGTCGGAGAGTGCCCCCAAACTGCTTATCATACTATCGGAGCCTGCTGACATACCGGCCGACTACAGCCACCGGTTTAATCCGTCATACCTCTCCACATCCGTCCAATCCATAGATAAATCATTTACCCCGCCAGATGAACCACACGCACGGGATGATGAAAATTACCAACCACGGTCTGTCTCTGATCATTCCTGGATCTACCTGGAACAACCCGACAGCAAAACGGTAACAGGTAACAGGGAAAGCTATTATTTGTAGAATTTCGATGCACTGTCCAAACGCGAGTCCACTTATCCTCGGAGACAGTGGTTCCCAATAATGACTCTGAATAACTCTGAGACTCAAAAGGTCACCTCGCGCAGCAATTTTGTTCTCGTTTTCTGAGCCCCCGTGATCGTATAAACGAGGTTACGATTATGTCCCCGGATGAAGCACCTGGATAATAATGCTACATGGTCACCGTCGACTGCTAATCCTGCTGGTTATGTTGGCCAAGTTATCAAAAACTGACAAAACGATCCTGAAGCATATACCTCCATAGTGACTGCTCTGCCCCTTGGAAAGTCACCAATGATCACTCGTGCCATTCCCACCGGCGCAAGGCTCGGTCATATCCACCGTTTTGGCCGGCGCACATCGGGCGTGCAGGACCTATGCGACGACATGCGGGTTCAGCTAGGTTGATGGACCACAGCTCCTGTGTTGAATTCGAGGAGTATTTTTCAGGTTGGGAGTTCAGCGCACGGTCAGCTCCATCCACTTGCACCGGTTGCGGAAAAAACACTACTTGTACACCCGAAATGCTGCAAATTGCAGTTACCTCCTCCAGTTATCACCTTTTTTCCATGGTACTCACCTCCATCTTTGCCACCCTAACTTACCTCTTCCCACCCGCGGGGAAAAATTTGCTCTTTTGAGTGCATAATTATCGCGTATTTAGAAGGCCGTTACCACACTGGGCTCACCGTTCATGATCCTTTTTCCCAAGGATTCGCGCTGAAACACTCACCTGTTCCATTAGCAAACTTAGCCTATCCCCAAGATAAAACTCGCCCTATTTTATCACATTGGCAGATATATTTGAAAAGAGTCACACCCAATGTTTTCATGCACTTCCGTTTCCCAGTGTCCAAACAATGTATTCCACTGAGGAATATTTGTCTCCAGAGCATCCCAACAGCCGACGATATTGAGACAGTTCACCCTCTCAATCAGCCTTACGGTTTGCCCACACACGGCTGTAACATTGTAATATTCTCACCTTGCAGAGAGTCATGTCTCCTCCAAATACGCACATCTGAGAGACACCTGTATCGCGGCGTTTTGACTTGCTGCTATCACGTGATCCACCTTTTCAAAAGAACATCAATAGATAGTATTTTACCTGTTGGTCACTTCATCGCCCAACTTCGAGACTGTATTCATCGGCTGTCTGGCGTTTTTTCTTATTGAGTTTTTATCCTTGTAAATCCTCTCAGACAGCTTCGTTCCTTGTAACTCCCTGGCCATCATGTTCAGCCCCTAGATAACTTTATTCACTGCGTAAATACCTGCTTGTCATTTAAATACCCATCTCCTTTGCAGACCGTACCTCTGTTACTATCATGGCTACGCATCAAAAATTGATCTGTCGCCCAGTTCTCATTTCCATGTTGGTGCATCATATTCCACTTCTCTAAAATATTGGGCCACTAAATGGTATAAACGTAACCCTAAAAGGCTTTTTCCTGTTCTGTGTCCGCAATTTCACTCGTTTCATCGTCTGATTTTCAATTCTGGGCCGTTTTATACATGGCGTAACGCTATGGCTGGTTTACGTCTCCCTTGGATAATTCTTTTTCTTCAAGGTGAACAAAATTTCCGTAAATTCCATTTGCCTCCTCCGTTGCGCAGTCCCCCTCCCTTGATGAATAAAATTCTACCACTTCCTACTAGTCCCACTTGGACTAGGCCGGCCCGGCCGGCTAACCTTGAGTTTAAATTTTCCGGGGGCCACAATAAAGACTAACTGAAATACTTTTTCCCGCGCTACATCAAGTGCACAAACTTGAATCACCCTCCTGGAATTCGGATTCCGCTTCCACCTGTTTCTTTTGATCTTGCTCTGCTGTATGCCCCGGGGCTATCGGAAATAAATCATTTTAATTATTATTACTATTATTATTTTTGTTGTTATCTTTCCTTTTGGTTGCATACCATAAGCTTCTACCGCTTTTGTTCCGCCAGGATTCGTCCATCTATCTTTCTTGTCAGTTTTCTTATCACTTCCCTTTCATGTCGTTCAACCTCTGTACGCACACCTACCCATCCTGCCCCCATTCCTATCTTTTCTCACTATGACAGCCCCCACTGCACGATGTCACTCTCGCCCCACCGCTTTACTCTTCCCAAGCCTGCAATATTTCCCTTTCTACCCATGTTGCACTTGCGGCTTCCCAATCTCCTTTCACTTGGCATCTCACTAGCTACCACTTTGTCGTATTCTTTTGGTCCTTCCATATTATACCTCCATTCTTTACGCGCCAGACCCACCCACGCCCATGACCGATCGCCATACAATAAGTCGTTCTTCCACCTTTGCATTTTCTCGGCTAAATGTATCACCTTTTCGTCACCACCATATTTGCCTTAAATGACTCCGAAATTCTTCCATGGATTTTCCTCTTGGGCAAGGTTCTAACTAGCAACCTTTGGCTCCATCTACTTGAGCAATGGCCTGCGGGCACTTAGCTCCCCAGTTTGATTCTCCCAACTCCGAAGCGCATATATCCCCTGCCTTATCTTCCACCAAAGTCTTGGCCTTCTAAATACTTATTTTTTCCTTCTCGGTCTCCATCGTGTTTCATCTGCAGTTCGACGATCTGATTGGTCATCTCCTGCCTGTTTCTCTTCTGTCGGTACTGTCATCTGTTTCATATGTAGCTCACCACCGTCATCGTCAGTGTGCCTTCTGTGCTGCGCTGGTTCTCAGCTTTCCATCCAGTGTAAAGTTATCACTATATCATTATTTTCGCTACGGTTTCATGCCATATGATCCGATAATACCTGATCTTTCTGATTCTCAACTTCTTTATTTCCCTCCTACGTTATTAGCTGTTGCAACTGATGCATCTTTGCACCGAACTTCGTCTTCACTACAAGTTACTGTTCTCCATTAATATCTTACACTACTCCGCTCTTCTGTACTTTCTTTCACTCTGCGCCCTCCGGCCATTTTCACAGCCCTCTACTTGCTGCTTAAAGCACATCCATTTATAGCCGTTTCATTCATTTCTGACAGACCCAAGATGCCATGCCCGCAATAATCAAGTTGTTAGATTCACTCTCACCTGTTTTCTTCGACCCTTTCCTTCATATTTTATCGTTTATGGACTTCTGCCCACAGCCATCACTTCTGCGCTTCCAAAGTCGCTTCCCTCTCTCTTTTGGTCCTTCTTTTTTACCTGTCATAAATAAATTTATCAGGATTTGTCCAAGGTAATTCTGTACTACTTGAACCAACCCTATATGCCTCTTCCAAGCTCTTCTACTTCTTCTTTCTATCTGTCCACTGCTCTTTGCTCCTGCTGTTGTATATATATATATATATTTATATATAAACATATGTATATTTTCACATAATTCCACTGCATCCTCCAGCTCTTTACCGGCCAGTTCTCTTGCAACCATCTTGCCTCTGCCCCATGACATTCGTCCATCTTGTCCCTATCTATGCCTCGTGTTTACCGTACCTCGATCCTTCTAAACCATAATTGCCATCTGATCGACTTTTTTAATTCTTGCATTGCTCTTCCCTTATTTTCTAATTGACATGGCCCATTTTTTGCAATGTAGCGTACTTAATCGCTATCTAACCCCTTGCCAGGCAACTAACTTTTTCTGTTCTTCCTCTTTTTCTTTGTTTTTTCGTCGTCGTTTCTGGTTTCCATATTTTTTCATGTCGATTTTATTTCGACCTCAAGTAAAACTCCCAGGTACCAATCTCTTCCACTTAACTCAGCCAATTCTCCTTCTACACCCTGACTTTAATTTTCACCGGCAGCATAGCTAAATCCATCCTTGGGTTTTCTTACATTCCCCCCATTATTCCCTGGCGTGCATACCTTTATCCCCTTCTCATCTCCCTTCTGATTCCGCCTACCCCATGTTTATCTCGAGTATTTAAAACGTTTTCGCGAATTTTGACCATCCATTCTGTGGCTCGCAAGTACATGATCATGCGTAAGACATACTTAGAGGGCCTCCGAAGTAAACCCTTACAATTATTATTATCCCATCTTAGAAAGAGTCTAAACATCGAGGCCATGTTGGTTGATAAACTTCAAAGCTCTCGAGCAGCTACAGTGGAGATTCATGCGATACTTCGCAGAATACGGACATCTGTGCTACGGCCGGATGCTGTTGTTTCCAGGGTTATTTCCTCTAGAAATATGGCCTTCAAAATATTAAAATGATTCTCAGAGGCTACAAGGAGGCGTTATTTGAGCTGCGGAGAATGGCTGCGTAAGAGAGAACGCGCTGTCGATCAAAAAAGAGCGAACCTTGACTCAACTAAGAAGTCCATCTTCAGTAGTAAGTGTTGCTAATAACTGAAATGAGCTTTCGGGTGATGTGATAAGAGCGAGCACAAAGGCTGAGTTCAAAAGATTATATAGGGTGCCAATGACTGTATTTGAAGAAATTTGACCGAGGGTCCACTGCGGTCTTTGTAGACAACTGACTAGTTCCTTTTACTTCAACCCTCGTGGGGCCCTCATCTGGCACCCACCAGCCTTCATTATAAAACCTTAATTACCTGGGCGATTGGCCGTGAGGAGTGTGACTGATGTCTGTGATCGGAAAAGTTGTTGCAGAGAAAGGGGTTTGGGGATCTAACTTCAGCTCCCCCTGAATATGGCCAAGTGATAAAGAAAAGTCTTTTCTTCCAATCGTCGAATAATTTAGGGATCCAAGGAGCTTGCCCGTGCAAGGATTCTGGCATCCTACCGTCAAGTCCTGGATCACAGTGAACAGATACTAAAACACGAATGACGAAGATGGAAGAGGGGCTTGAAAACTAATAGCAGTCCATTGTGAAAGAGATACTCGAACTCCAGAAAATGGTAAATAATAGAGGCACAGAATTAAAAAACTTGAGGGGCCATACAGCCACAACGGGGAAAAACTAATTTAGTTTGAGCACACAGCAGAAATTTCCACCGACAGGCAGGGAAACGTTGTCATATAGAATATGCTTGACTCCTTCTGCTAGTCAACTGGGCAAACATTCAAGGAGCTAAGGCACCGGGTAGCGAACGTACTGAGACTTATTGGAGTGCCGAAGCAGGCTCCTTTGAAGAGAGTTTTTGGGCCGGGCCGCTTGTGATCCAAACAAGGATGAAACCAGGGCCACAGACCAGTGTTAATGGAGTTCAGAAACTCACTTTTCGGAAAGAGGCTCTTGGCAACAGAGGACAAAATTGTAAGGCTTAAAAATGGAGTAACGCGTGTGGGCCCGACCAACTGGGGGAAGGCTCCACGAAAGCCTTTGTTTGGAACCTCGCCCACAAAAGAGCCACATCTACAATTTTGCCGAGCGACAGACCAATGGTAGTAGCCCGTCATCTGCCCCAAACAGCAGCCCCGGTGACAGGCGCCTCTACGGTTGGACAGGAATACCGCTTTAGGGACAGCAAAAGCAGTGCCAGTTAGGCTTCCCTCCCCAAACACCCCAATTCAGTGACAGAAGTGGGGAGGGCTATCGTGGATGAATCCAAGATCCAGCTAGGGAGAGAGACTAGTGATGTCCTGGCCGGTGGACAGAACAGTAATTCCCAGGACGGAAAACAGAGTGGTGTACACCATAGTTTGCAGCAAAATAAACTATGAGAAGGAACTGGAATTTGAAAAACTGGAGCTGACTGCACTGTGATAACGAAGACATGGTTGCTCCAAAGTGCAGGCACGGAGCTGCTACCCACCAAGGGATTATGCGTCTGCCGGGCGGTCAGAGATAATGGCAGGATAGGAGGAGGAAAGCTATCGCTAGTAAACAAAAACCTTGCGCAGCAATCCGGAGAAGCTCAGTATACCCCAAATATACTAGCTTCACTAAGCCGCCTGCCACATCCGGGATCTCCTATGGATGTAGTATACGTATGCCGCAGCTCAAATGCCAGCCCAGAAGAGGACCTTTCGGTGTTCGTGTATTTAGCCATGATTGCCTAGAAGGCTACTTGAATTTCGACAATGGGGAATTTATCTCCCACGAAACAAGTTGGGAGAACCTGTCTTCCTCGACCGACACCCACAGTAGTAGGAAATTAATTGGTCTTTTAGACGGCATACCACTCTGTCAGCACCCGAACCAGCCGACCAGTTTGACGGACTGGCAAACTCCGATTGCACTTCATCCGGTGTTTGCCAGACACCCAGAGGAAGTGAGCGGACTAGAGTTCACCACCCCGCTTGGGAGCTGCGCCCATGTATTCATCAGGTTTTCGATCCAAGAGGCTCCTTCCGGGGTGCTAAATAAGATGCGAAGGAACTATAGGAGGTTGGAAGTCATCGCGATCAGGGAAGTTTCAGGCAGAGTTGACTGCGGCGTTTATTATCGGAGTGTGGAAGAGAGGTGGACCGTCTGCAAGGACCACTTGCTCAGGTGGACCGACCAGTTTGCCCCGCTGAGACGCGCCAAAATCTAGAAAGACCACCTTGGTGGGCCGGCCGATCCGCTGAGGGGCAACTGTCGGAGTCGTTGTCGGTCAATAGGTGGATCCCAGAGCCTGCTGCTGTGCATGGGAGACAGTGAGCGTGCCGTTAGGGAGCAGTGAGAAAGTTAGGCAATATATGAAGCGGCCCTAGAGCGCATAGTAAAGGCATGTCCCAAGGCTTACTATAACTAAATCCAGTCTAAGGCTACAGCGAGATTATTCTTAGGGTGCTTAGTCAACGAAAAATTAGTGCAGTCAAAGAGCACTTATGAGAAGGCGCTGACTCTGAAGAACCCCTTCAAGCGTGAGCATAGACAGGACACAAGGAGATAGCACGAAACCACCGTAACCCACCAGGCGATCGTCATGAGTGGGGTCATCATTAGTAATAGTTGAGTTGAACAGAGGCTGAGCAGTCAGAATAGCAGTAAGGCCGTGGGGCTGGATGATGTCCATCCCACCGTTCAAAAAGCCCCAGCCGGTGTACTGGCTGAACAGCTGATACGGCTGTTCAACGTATCTCTAGACACCGGGGAGCTACCGGACGACTTGAGACTGAGGCAAGTTGTCCCCACTCGCAAAGGAGGCAAACGGGAGGTGGGCTCTAACTACGGTCCCGTAAGCTTACTACCAATTGCCCTCAAAGTACTGAAGGGACGGATCATGGAGCGACTAACAGGGCATCTGAGGCATCACCAGCCGACTGCTACTCAGCAACAAGAGTTTGTTGAAAGAAGATCCTGTCCCATCAGTCAGCTCTCATTTTTTGATGAGGTAACTCGCAGATTAGACCAAGGGGAAGGAGTAGAGGAACGCTACTTGGACTTTTATAATGCCCTTGATTCGGCGAACCACCGTATTTTGCTGGGCAAACTGAAAGCACTGAGAGTGGCCCCACAGCTTATGGGATGTGTAGGGGGTGACGTAAGCAACAGAGCCTTCTACGTATAGGTCAGGGACACCTTATCTACGCTGGTCCAGATAAGCAACGGCGTGCAGAAAGGATCCGTGCCGGGATCACTGTTGTTCCTGGTATACATGAATGATCTGGCTACCAAACTAGACTGCCCGGGGTTCCTATTTGCATATGATATCAATGTAGTAGGTGAACCAACCTCAGGGCAAATGCAGGCCGACTTAAACAGGATTGGAGCGTGGGCTAAAAAGTGAAAGTTACCACCGAATGCAGCCAAATGCAAACACTTGCTGGCAGGCAAGGGAAGCAACGAAGGCAGGTACGCAGGGCTGTTCTCACCAGTCAGGATTGAGGGCGCTGTTGCTGTAAGAGACCTAGGTGTGCTTGTACACGAGAGCTTCAAACATGCCCAGCAATGCAAGTCAGCAGGGGTCAGGACAAACCGGGTGCTTTTCAACCTAAGAAGAACGTCGGCGTCTAGCGAAGCCGGGGTAATTCTTCTTATGTAGAGGCTGAATGTTGGGCATCACTTGGAGACTTTTGTTCAAGAACGGGCACAGAGTTTAGTAAATGACAAAAGTGTGTTGGAAGACGTCCAAAGGATGTTTGCTCAGATGACAAACTTGTTGCAACGAGAGTTGTACCAGGAAAGACTAAAAGCCTTAGACCTATTCTCCCTTGGTCGTCATAGGCTAAGGGGAAATCTGGTAGAGTGACATGAGGCATACAAGGGAATCACCATGACCGACGGACCATTACTGACTCGTCGTCACAACCATGGGCTCAGGGGACAACGGCACAAACTGGACAAATCAAGACCAAGTAAGAGCGTAGGAGAGTTTCTTTTCCACTGTGTCAAAAACAAGGACTGCTGGGGGGAACCGAGGCAGGGCTCTTAGGGGCACTGCGTTCAGAAATCCCGTTGTTTGAAGTTGGACAGATTTTCCATGACGGAATCTTTCGTGCCACCGAAGCTGAACTTCCTCTCACTGTCCAGCGGCCTATTTTCCAGAACACGGACGATATCAGATGCAAGACTCTGTCGGGATTTTATATTTTGAACCCTTTCCTTTTCCCACGGCCCCATTATCCAGCGGACTTTACTCCAGCTCAGTGGTGACATTCAAATGACAAGATAATCACACGATTCGGGAAACTTTGGGCTTAAGCTTTGTACCCGTGTATTACTTCAAGCCTTCACGACTCAAAACTGAATAGACATTGAATTGAATCGACCTTGGCGATAAGTCAAACCGACTATGAGTTAACACTCAATGATGGAAGTATGGGCTTCTGGTTCAATTCCAGTAAGTGGAGGGGACTAATTCGGAAATTGTTTATATGTGTCTCATTATATGCTGTAGTCGAATTATCTCCTCGACTGCCACTATTTTTTCATCCTTAGGGAGGGACAGGCAACATCAACATGTTGTACTGGAACTTGTGGTGAAAAATTGCAAAATGAACATTGTATTATTTTGTATTTAGGCATTAGTTATTGAAATTTTATTGTTTTACATTTGAGGAGAAAATAAAAATCGTAAATACTCGGATAAATTACTTGGCAAGCCCAGGGTACTTTCTGGTGACGAATATTCCTGTAAAGTGTAGCATTTTACGGAGAAGCCGAGTTCTGAGTCATTGTGATGAACTATACTTGAAATAAAGAGCAAAGTTCTCCAAATTCCATAGCTCTACTTAAAGGATTCGAAAATAGTTCCCTGAGGGATTTTTTGGGACCAGAGTGTCTCTCTGTGCTGACCGGGCTGATAAATTATGCTGTGGATTCATTCATTCTTCATGATGGAGGACTGTGGAGTCTCTGCCGTGTAAGACTCCTCACTACAGCTCGATGAAGTAGACTCAAGCGTAAGTCACAAGCCACCGCCTCTTCAGAAATACGTCCAGTAGTCGCTTGAGCAATAAGTCACTAGGCTCTCCCATCACTTCTGCTGGCAGCTCGTTCCATAGACTAGTCATCCTTTGAGGTGGACGGTACATCAGTGGTGGGTCCATCGATTGCGGCTTCTTTAGAGCTAGCGGGTACCCTCGCGTGCGGTTATGTTCGCGAAGAGGGAGCTGCGCCTGTAGTTCTCGTCCAGGTTCACCTCGGATAATGCGCCTGGTGAAGATCAAGTCCCCTCGGGCTCTTCGATATGCCTTTGGAAATAACCCGGTAATCTCCAGCCTGCCTTCGTAGCTGATCCCACATAGTCCTCGAACAAGGCGAGTTGAGCCTCTCTGTACTCGTTCCAACTTTTCCACTTCTGCCATCTTACATGGGAAAACCGCTGGTATCCCGTATCCCAACCTTAGTTGTCCTTGGGAAGCATACAGTACCTTGAAAGCGTCAAGTAGGAGATAAACAAATGGTCGACTAATCGGTCATAAGATACTCCAAGCGGAAGCACAAACTTATCAGTGTGGTTCCTCGTTTTTAACAACGAGGCCATAGTCACACCCAGATCATTTTTACAGGCAGAACGGCGAAGAGGGGCCTAGTGTACGTAGTGCATCCTATTGATGGGTTCTATCCCTACTCACATACATGCACACTTGTCGATGCTCACTGGCAGGGACAACAGATCAGACCGTCTTTCAAGAATCTTGATATCCTTCTGACGAGCAAGCTCATCTGCATTTGATGTGATCGTACGCCAGATCTTAAGGTCGTCTGCATAGGTAAGGCACGTCGATTGAAAAATTGCTGGTAGGTCACTGACATAGACCAAGAAGAGCTTTGGGCCCAGAACCAATAAATTTAAGTTAATTTTCTATGTTTTAGACCCCTTTCCGACCTGAAGACATGACGAAAACTCGTCTCAAGCTATACAATAATATATAGTCCATCACGGAATTTTCAGGATAAAATGGGCCCTCTTTTGCTGGCTGGGTAAATTCGGGTGTATACTTGGTTCAAGCTCAGTGGAAGAGAGTAGAAGATAGTATCCTTGTGTTACCGGATTAGGTCGCCCCAGCTTAAGAGTCCGTAGGGTTGAGGTACAACCGCTTCGAAACTGGACGAATTTTGATAGGTTTCCAAGCCGTCTGTGCCACAGCAGTGACTGCTTTTTGAGCAGTTTCTGGGTGGTTTCCTGGCTGTTTATGAACCGTTTATGTCAGTACTGTAAAATTTGTGAAACGCTTCATTAGTTTCTATCACTCTTCCAAAATCACGTTTTCCACTGCTCACTTTTATCTTTCAATTTAGGACTTCTGAACAGTTATCTTTATCTTACCCACCTCACAGCGCACGGAATGAAACTATCTATAACTTGGTATCAAAAGACTTTTTAATATATTCAAACCTAAATATCTGAATAAAATGCCTGCTAAAATGTAAAGTACTCGGCCCTCGGTTTCCCTCTTTTCAGTTCCTTTGTGACCTGTTGAAGAATGGTTACTAAACAGACCTCCCAGAAACAGGTGTTAGGAACGGACTGTGAGCTACAAGGGACCAAGGTGGTGAAGTCAGGCAAAAAAGCGAACAGTAGGAAACAAGCGGCGTAGAAAAAGTACTGGGTGAATTAAGGACAAGGCAGCCTCCTTTAGTAAGTGACCGCTAGGAAACGAGCCATAGGCTTTTAAAAAAGTAAGAGAAGGAGTATAAAGAAAGCCCGCTATAAATGCAAAACAGTCCCTGAGGCATATTACGAGCATGCGTAGTCAGAAGTCGGCCTGTGAAGCGAAGTAATGGGATCATTGATGAACAAGGACGCACCAAGAGCACGGCCTTGAAAAAGTTGAATACCTGCGTAGGTTCTTCCAGAGACTGTACAGAGTATATAAACGATCGACAAGTCCAGAGGTTTCTTATCTGGTCACCTGTAAGTTAGAGGACTACGAGATAGGAAGACATGAGGTCATAGGTGGCATCACGCGGCTAGTCAAAACCAAAGCAGATGGGCCGAACAGCATTCATTCGAGAGCCCTGAAGTCCCTGGCACCAGCTGAGACAGGACCACTGACGGAACTGTTCAGTGCTTTAATTGAAACCGGAGTTTTGCCTGAGGATTGGCTTGCTTTCATAGTTACTCTCATAAACAAGGATTTGTTAGATGTAGTTGTGAAACCCACTTTCCATTGAATCTAGCCATCATGGTGCTGAAAACTGTGAAAAGAGCCTTTGGAGACCGGATGAAGTTTCACCTAAAACGGCAGTTTTGTGCGGGAGTCCCAGCACAGATTCGCTTGGAAACTTTCATGTCTGTTCAAGATTCTCTGCTGCTTGCAGGAAGAGGTTAGGAAAAAACACGGCTAACAACAACTTGAGGTCTTTTATCCGGATTTCAAGGCTTTTGACCCAAAGAACCACCGTCTGCCTATGGAGAAACTTTGAGAATTTGGACTGTTAGAATAGGCAATGACACGGATTATTATTTGTCCTTTTGGCAGGACATATCAAGTAAGAATAGCGCAAGTCCATCTACTACTGGACACAAGCAGATTGGAGTACAGCAAGGGTCTCTTCTTGGACCCTTTCTACCCCTCTTTCATGAAAACGGCTTGAAAATTGACCTAGAAAGCCCCTGTTTTAGTTTCACCGAAGATGTTAAAATAGCAGTAATCTATTACGAATCAAGTAAAAGAAACCCAAACAGCGTCCAGGAAAGGGGCTGAGGAGTGTTACTTAATACTGAATATACCCAAATGTATGCACCAGGTTGATAAGCAGCTATCTTACTATCTAACGGTACTTGAAATCGAGGGTTTGACGATAACAATATCAATAAATGACGTGCTTAAGGACTTAAGTGTCACGGTAAGTGCGGATTTCTAGCCGGAAACCGCTTCTAAAGCACTTCATCAGCTCCATCAAAGGAGTGGCTCTGGAAGACCAACTTGCTTTTTACACTATACAAAACGCTAGTATGGCCCCACTTGGAGAAATATATTCAGGCCTGGAGTCCATATCCAGTTCGGGACAGGCAACTACCAGAGAAGGTCCAGAGAAGACCCACGCTTTAAAAGGAGGAACTTACAAGGAGCGTTTAGAGTACGTCGACTCATTCCCCATGGAAAGGCAATATGTTTGCCCTCTTTCCACCACGAAATAAACCACAGCCTGAGAGGTCATGCCTGCAGGCTGGAGAAGAACAGGTCACGGACATGACCTTGTGTCCAGTTTTTCATTCAACGTGTGGTCAACAAATGGGATAAACTCCCAGAGGAACTAAGATGCAATGGAAGTGGCTGAGACCAAGCACTGAATGGATAGGGTAGGAAGCCGAGTGCTCCTTGAATGGCTGCATCGACCAAAAACATAACATTGCATAGATTGGTTATATGTCTTTAGAACTTGTGTTAGCTAGGATTCCACTATGTCTACCTCTTAACTTTATGCATGCGACTTTCCTCCGTCCTTCCGTTGTTGCTTGTTCTTGTTGTACTTTTTCCCCTTATTTTTCCCCATTGCTGGTTAGTCTTTTCTATAAACACGGTTTTCCTTTCACCCTTCAAGTCCCCATTCACCATTCCTTCACCACTTCTGTTGGCCTTATTTCTTTTACTCCATCATATGGTCTACCACCTCCGTCTCCTTTGCCCCAAAATTGACACTGACGGGCCCATCCAAGTGGTGATCCACTGTTGCCAACTGTGACACGTGCAGAGTGAGTGAATACAGGGACTGAATTATATATATATATATATATATATATATATATATATATATATAACCTATCGCTTTCTTCAGTCTATTCCTCCGAAGAATATTCGTAGTCTTCCTTCACTGTAGTGGCAGGATCTTCTCAGTTTCTCGAACAGTCTGTGGCGTTTGCACATTGATGAAATTGATCAGCTTACCACTGACTGCTGTGATGAACTTGAGTTGTACCAAAAGAACATAAATTTACTCAGCTGGATTAGTTGATTCAGTATGACCAACTTACTCAGAATTCCTAATTGAGGAGAAAATTCACTGGACTGGTGGTACCCAACCCTATGTCCACGTGTTCCAATGGATACAACAAATGTTCTCCGAATGAGAAAGTGTTGGGTGTGCAGCTTGTTTATATTCTAGCTGACAGATAACACAGAACAGGTGCTAAAATCTAATGAATAATAATTAAGAGGGTAGAGTTAGAAAGGAGACAACTCTTGAAGGGAATTCTGCCTCCCAGGCTAACAAGTATGTCGAAATTCATAATAAAAACAGATTTTCCCCCGGCATGATAAAGAAAGTAAGCACATGAATTAATCAAAATTGCGAATCTACTACAATGACAAATACAATATAAAGACTTGTGTTGTAGCAACACCCAGGAGATCAGCCCACGAACAGATAAAGCAGCTGGTCTTTAAGACGTTGCGTTATTGGAAGGGACGTCGGTGAAATAAACCGGCCAAGTCATGGTGCAATTTCGCTTCAAAAAATCACACTATATATACGTATATACAGTGTTTGGTATATTTCATGATGAAATGTTATTTCTTCTGATAGATATAATTGTTGTAGGCCACCCCATTTTCCCTCTGGGAAGTGCCCAACGGCGCTGAGTTGCGCTGCTTGGAGAAATGTTTTGAGTCCTTTTTCGTGTCAAAGAAATAAACCGTCGTTGATCACAGAATAAATTCTGACTAATGCAAAATTTATGTACAAAGAAATACTTTGAAGTCTGTTTTCTGTAGACTAACTTTCTGAACAGTTCTTTAGTTTGTAGCCAAGTCCAGCTAACAACATTACTGCATTGAATGCTGAAGTTCTTATTTTACGAACCGGATTAATACAGTCATGGCTCTAGAAAAATTGCGCGTACTGTAGGTGCCTTCAGAACTAAGCAACGGGGCTGTATAGCGCCGTACTCGCATGTCTAGAAATAAATGTAGGTTTTTCGGTTTCCTGTTTAATTTGATCAACATTTGAAAGCTTTCATAAAACACGGACTTTCATTTTGTAGCGCAACTCAATGGCTTTCTTCGACGTCTTTCATGGGGCGTACATAACCAACTATGATGTCTTTTGCAGCCTCTTTTACCGTCATTTATGCGGATAAACTCCCATATGGATGAGCTTATGTACTTCAAAATTTGCACCGCATCATTTGTGATAACTATAAATGAGTTTATTTTTTGGTTTCTTCACTCAAATCGGTTGTCACGTGTACAATGAAACTGCAGTTGGTGCATTTCGAATTAACAATACTATGCTCTTAAAGAAGTATTAAAAGAGAACTATTATATAATATGATTTTATGGCTCTGCAGCTTCTTGAACGTGACCTCTCAAGATCTATTTAAGTTGAAAAACACTTCTCAAGAGCAAAATAACGCTTCCTGAATGAAGACTCATTCCGAACAAATATCTTCTCTGTATCTCCAATGGAATACAGGACTATCGGGATTGCGAATAAGAAACTTTTTATTTCAACCTGCTTGACTGGATATTTATAAAAGTGATGTCGTACATTCGTCTTATATGTGTATATATTGTATTCAAGTTGAACCAAGGCTTTAGGAAAGCCCACTGTCGTGTTATAAAATATCTTTTATTCTGCTGACAGGTTGTTTTCATAGTATTCAACTGATCCAAGCTGAACATTTACCTCTGCTTCTTCCTAATTTCCAGTTTTCACTGAGTACCCCCAGCATCTTTCACAGTGCCTTACATCCGGAACGGTAACCAGTTCTTCAGTTGACATGTTAAGAGCCCTCTCTGTTGCTGAGAAAGTTTACTCGCACATTTATCCTGAGGCGTTTATTCCACACCTATATACGGGTTTTTCTCATTCTCTGATCAGTGGCCTGCTCGAAGATCTCATCAGCCTTTATTCCCATTAAACATCTCAGGATTTTAAGTGCCTCAGTTAATTCCACCAAGTCCTCTGTTTTCTAGTGAGAAAAGCTCCATGTCATCCAGACTTTGATTATTTAACTTCTTCTATTGCTCTCTGACCACCCACATAGATAGTCGTCGAACCTCTTCTAAGAGGTCCACTTCATTTTAACTCAGGTGCCCAGGCCTGTAGGCAATACTCTATTTGTAGTTTTACCAATGGCTCGTACACGATTATGAAAACTTCTGGAGTTTTATAGGAAGTCGCTGGTCCCAGCCAACGAGCTCTTTCCTCGCCTCATTGGCAACCAGCGTGGACTCTTCAGCCTACTTGTAAGCGGCCTCTTTTGCAACATCCAACTTGTTTTCTATGGTGCATCAACGGAGAACTGTTCATTTTCTCTCGTTACCGTTACTCCTATTGAGGCCCTGATCAGTATGCAACTTTTACCAAGTATCCAACAACGTTTGAACCATCTGTAGAAAGAAGACGTGGTAGCGATAGCTCTATCATTAAATCATTTATGTAGGGGAAAAAGTGACCCTGGATAGCATTGGAATACTCCACTGGTTACCTCTAATTGCTCTGAGTTTTAATTGACTAATCTAAGACAGTACTATTTGATTTGGTAGAAATAATCAGGATGAAAATTTGCCAAATTAAGCTTATTCTTTTATGGTTTATCACACTCAACGGAAAGTTTAAATAATGGTTCAGTTTTGTTTGGTACTTTCAAAGTAGTTGAAACCGGAAAAGCAAAGCAACCTAAATTGAGGGTTGACTAAAATAGTTCTTTATCCAGTCTTATTTTCCAGTTCACTTCAGGATGATGTTCAGAAATTAACGGTGATCTGTTGAGTTATTCAGTTCCCTGATCTGATAATCCTTGATCTCCTGATAATGGGATGGGATGATTTGGGCTTTCTCAGTAGCTTAAACGGGAGCAGTGGAATGAGAAAGAGTGGTAATACTACTTGTCTCCTTAGTTATTTGTAACTAATTTCTATCAGGGTTGTCAGTCATCATTCTATTATGTAATCGGTCTCCTCATTTGTCCTTTCCTTAGCCTGTTCACAAGAGTGCTTTAAGAGGTTTACTCATAAGGAAATCTATTTTAATATGAAAAAGAACCATCAATCGTGATCTTGAATTTTGGAGTGGAGGATTATATCACATAGAAAGGTACTTGATCGCCCATCGTAACGATTATTATTGCGCAAAGGTCCAACCACCCGCTGAGAAAGAATACATAAAAGACACACTTAAAATTAGTTACGTGATGGTATCATCATTACAAACAGGCATTGGAAGCGTTTATCCATCCAGTATTTACCTTCGGGAACTGGTGAGTCTTCAGTGATTTCTGACAAGAGTTTTATAGTCTCTCAATGATTTCAGGAACATTGCTACAAGTCCTGTTTTCTCGGGTTCTTTCATTTGATGAAGTTCGTGTCCCCGTAACTTTGTATCTGCTCGCAGCAGCCTATTGAGATTATTTCTTTGATGATCTCATAGACTTCTACCCAGTTTCGTTGGCATCCTCTCTATGGAACTGACTCCGTTTATACCAATTAAAAGACCTCTCAGATCTCTAACTAACGTATGCATTGCTGAAATTGTTCAAGTCGTCTGACACAATACTCCGAGTGGGATCCAAATTATATTTTCTCAATCTTCATCTGATTAAAGCTTACCACTAGCTTCAGTTGGTCGCGTTCCTTAGGGTTGATATTCGAAAACCTTTTCTTAATACAAGAATTGTTTTGTCTTCTTATGAATCCATAGGTCAACTAAACCGTGATTCTTGTTCGCTGGGAAGGCACCGAGGACTCCAGATTACAGAACTGTACCTTAAATTCTCAATGAATATTGTTACTAGTTTCTTTGGTTACCAATTTTCGCTACATCGCACACTGAGCAATATTTAAAATATAGTAATTTTGTGAACAGATGCAGTCAATATAAATTAACTTATACCTTTATCAACGAAATAACCTTTGTATAACGGTAATAAAATAGTCAATCGCAATGGGTACTCAAATTACTTGTATTTACTTCCAAACACGCCCAAAACTACCGTCTAGTTCACTCTCAGTTTGAGTACTGTGAGATTCAGATGGTTTGTCGACTTATTTAGTAAACGCGAGGAAAGCCCTAATTTTCGTTGAAAACCACGGAGACTATTTAAGTCTGTTTAACTCCTGTTACAAGAATCATCAGCAATGCATATCCAATGAGTTCCGACCTGGGCAAGAATTCGAGGTGCATGATGTTGAATCACAAATGTTGACGGGATTCTAAACCAACTGACTTTCGCCAACACTCAGCAGTATGTGTCACATACATCCCTTGGATTATCATCCACAGCACAGTATTTTACGACGTGGTGTTCAAATGCTTCCACATCTTAGTTAATTTTTCCTTCAGGTAAAAGTTTTGTTGGAATTGGACAAGTAGCATATTCTGTTTGGCTAAAACTGTACTCTTCAGGTTATTTCATTTCAAAACGTATCTACCATAATTTCATCGGTATTCAGTCTCATTTCTTCAGGAAAAGCACTCAATATATAACTGCAGCTAACAACAATGAAATCTCAGCCAGTGCTTAGCAAACAGCGGCTTATAATGCCTAATGCATCAATCAGACTGATTGGCTAAAAAGTGCAACCAAAAATCCTCTGTAGACCAATTAGAAATGCGATACTGTTGCACCAAAAGGAACATCATATCAAACACGTCCTTCCTTTATTGAAACATCTCCATTTCATTGTCTGCTGGTACATTTGGCCACTCGAGTAGGAGATTGCGAGCCCTCCTCTGTGATATTTGTATTTTGCCATCTGCTTCAATCCCTTGCAACTCCACTTTGGTCTTCTGCTCTCCACTATCTCTATCCTCGTCATTGTCATTGTCATCTTCATCTGATTTTCTTGAATGAACTCCATTTCTTCCTAGACGAGGATCTTCGGAGTGCACCTGGCACGACTTTCTTGTTGTGCATGATAACAACTCTCCTTTCGCCCAAGATTCTTCTGTTGGTTCTAGTGGTTGAATCCAGACTATGTTACCTGGTTTGAATGGTCGAGACGATTCAATATCCCGATAGTAAAATCGCTCTTGCACCGCCACACGTTCCCTCAGTTTTGACCTAATCAGTAATGAAGAGAGGTTATCTGAGTTTAATGCTCCGGCACATTCGGGAGGGGGAGTTCTCGTTTGTCTTTAAAACAGACATTCCATTGGGCTTGCTCCCATTGCCAACGAAAGCGCATTTCTAAGTTCAAGAAGGGCGATGATTGGATCACCAGCCACGGTTTTGCACTTCCTAAGTATCTTCTTTACCCGTTTGACCACACAGTTTGCTCTGCTATTGAATTGACTGTGGTAAGAGCTAGTGATGAGGTGTTCAAAGTGCTATGGCTCTGAAAACTGATGTAATTCTCTGCTGTGAAACTTGGGGTCACCACTGGAAGTCACCGGAAGTGAAACTCCATGCCGTGCAAATTTAGTCCGTAGTTCGATGATGATATCTGAATTTTTCTCCGTATTAAGAGGACTGATTTGGAAGAAATCACTGTAGTAATCCGCGGTAACTAAGTAACCGTCTTTCTCATGATAAACTATGTCCAACTCTACAATCTGCCAAGGCCGATCCGGTTTTCATGAAGTTTCAATCGGCTCTTTTGTTTGTCGCTGACCAAATTGCCTGCATGCCTCACAGCTTGCTGCCATCTTCTTAACCTGTTAAACCACACCCTCCAGTAGTAGGGCACTCTCGCCCAGCTGATAAATACATTGATACCTGTACATCAGCGATTTACCAAAGGCAAGGTCTCTTCTAAAATTATTGCTGAGACCAACGAACACTCATCCTGAAAGACCCCATTGTTGTTTATCGTCATCTAGTCGTGGAATTTGAAATGGGGTAAATTATCTGCTGATAGACTTCTCTGTTCTTCTGATCACCCTTGGACGATAACCTCCTTCAGATAGTAGGCATGGATCTTCGGTCGCGGAGTTTTGTATTTGGGATAATTCGGATTCATCCAATACCAAAGCATTATTCACCATCTCACTTTGGTAGCATAGCTCGTGGGAGTGTGTTGGCTATGAACATTAGCTTGTCTGACTGGTAGTGTAGTTCAGAGTTATACTTTTTCAGGCGCATTAGCTTTGACTGCAGCCTTCTTGGTGCCCAATGCAGTGGTTCCTCGACGATCGTGATCAACAGTTTATGGTCCTTGTAGATGTGCCTAGGTCGACCAGATGTATAACCGTTGAACTTCTCCATGGAGTACACGACTGATAAAATCTCGTTCTTAATCTCATAAACTGTAAACATTCCGCTGCGGCAATCGATTGGGCGACCATTTCACTAGCGAATGGCTCCTAAACCACGGTAACTACTGTCACACGGTATTAATAGCAATAAAGATGGATCATAACACTCTACTGAATGGGCCTTAACCACAGGCTGTTTTACGTGATCGAAAGCCAACTACTCCTGTTCTGTCCCAATCCAAGTTTCTGTCTTATGCAATAATCGCCAGATGGGTCTCATCTGTTCTGCTAACTATGGTAAGAATCTGCTGAGGTCCTTGGTTATCCCGTTAAAGCTTGTGTTATCCTTCGTATTGGCCCCATTCTCGAGTACTCCAGTCCTGTTTGGGGCGGGAGCTTGCCATTTTCATTATCCCTCCTCGACCGCTTGCAGCGCAAAGCCATCCCATTCATAGATGGCCCCACAATGACCTCATTTTTTTCGCTCGCCAAAGGCCGCACAGTTTCTCTTTCTGTCGGTATTACCATCGATTATACTCTCAGGAACTTGCTTTTATAGTCCCAATTTCCCTTGTTTTCAGTTGTCTTTACTATGCGTAGACAACTATCCGGCCTTATGAAGGGACTGTCCCAACTTGTTACACTATTAGTTTTAACTCTCCGTCTTATTCCAAGAACTGTAGAATTGTGGAACACTCTGTTTCCGTCTGCAGTTCCTTCTTACGATCTTAACACTAAAGTTACATCAAGAAGCTGATTTTTACATGACTCTTCCTCAGTCGTGAAACTTCAGAATGTGGGGTTTTTGCCCTCTACTGTAACTCACGTAAATCACGTGGCAACATAATATGGGCATCTGAGGCTACGGGCTCTAGTCCTTCCACTGTACTAATGTGCAAGCCTGTAATGGAAAAAACGTAAGCGAACAAATAAAGGGCCTTCTAAAAGACAGAATAAAGCATGATTTTTTAACATATGAATATATTAGCGTGGAACAAAATCTACTTCATTAGTAACTGCAATGCTGACAGACAATATCTAATTTGCTTTATCAATGCGTCAATCTTCCAGTTGTACAAACCGATTTGTTCACGTTTGATCTTTATCTAACGGGAAAGATCTCTGTGATAATATTTTTCCCTTGTTGATTCACGAAGAAATATCACTTTGTTTATGTCATTTAAGCCATCCCACAGCTGGATTTTTATTTTATTTGTTAGCCAGAAATCTTTTAAGGAATACTGCGTGCGGTTGCAAAATGCAGTGCTTTACTTACAAGTAGATTATTCTGTTTAAAATTGAGATAGTTCGGCGAAAACGATTAGGCTGAAGAAAAAAGTCTAAATGAAAAGGCTGCTCTGACACAATTATCTACCAACCATCCACTTTGGTCGAAGAAAACAGTTTCAATTCAGTGTGTTCGGGCTGTTCGTGCGCATAAACTCTGCTACCAGAGCAACGAATTGAACCGGCCTTTTGTTAGTATTCATAAACTTGCATTGGACTTGAAATCATTGAGAGGAAATGCTTGACAAAATTCTATTACGACAATGTGTAGTTAATGATCTCACCGTTAAACAGACCGATTTGTGATAGAATGTATTAGGGTTCATTTGCTGGGTTTTATTAAAAATCGTTGATTATCAATAAGTTTTGGATTCAATTTTTAGTGAATATGCATACGATCAGGGGATATGTCTGTCAATGAAGAAGTAGGAACTCAGTATACAGCCAAAGAGAAACCTGCAGTAGCATAACTTTGCCATTTGACTGCAGTGGACAGCTACACAAGGATCTTATACTTTAGTGAGACAATGATGGTGGATGACATCAAAGTGCTCCCCATCACCGAAGATGACCAACAGTGGTCGGGGTTCGAACCTTTTGTCTTTAGACTAGATAATCAGATATCCGTAGTACTCGATCATGATTGGCCAACTAATGTAGGTATTCGATTTATGTTCGTCACAGCTGGCTTAAGCATTTCTTATATGCTTCTGGAAAATGGATCCGTTTTCGGTGGATGGTAGGAACATTTCTTTCTACCGATTTGTCGAATCGTCCTGGTAAATATTTTTTGAGGATAAAGACGTTTAGCCTTGCTGGTTTTCGAAGCATGAAAGACGGACTGATCTGCAACGATCTTGTTACTCCGAAAAACCAGACCATACAGTTTATAGGTTCTCGAGTATTGAGAAAGTCATCGTTTTCCAGTTCAAATGGCCACGCTAACCGGATGAGAGTAGAAGCATTTTGCGTGCAACATCGTACAATAGCACATGACTGATAAAGATTTTTTTTGTTGTGTTCGGTTCCAACAGTCACGTGAGCAGTCTGACAGTCTTGCGTCCATACACACACAGCGGATCATTAATCCAGATCACACATACATACACATACAGAGGATACACACGTACACACGCATACAGGGTTGACGTTACTCGTGCTCCATCCCGGACTGCGTTGACCAATCAGTTTTGCCACTTGTCTCATTGCCCTGAGTTGGCTGATCCGATTGTACGCTTGACATACGTTTTAACTGGCATGTGACTACGATCCAAGTACCTACTTACCTGCTTGCACTTATTTGCCGTTTGCTTGTGCTGATACAAGTTAGTCCGTACAGTCGTGCTTACATGCTACGTACCGATTACGAGACACTAAAGCGACATTCAAACAAAGGTAGACAGGCGGTGCTTAAGAGGTTGTCACTGTGGCCTTTGGACAATAGCGGCCCCGGGTTTTAATTCCCGCCACGGCCGGTCACTTGTCCATTTGCCAGCCTTTGATTGGCTGCGGCCTCCTTCCTGAATTGTTGTACAATATTGTAAAATAAATAAATAAAAAGTGAGAAGAGTGAACATATATTTTTTAAAAGATAATGAAAAAGAAAGCAAAGCTGGTAAATATTGCTCTCTCACGGTTTCACTAAGCTGACTGCAGTAGTCGACCTATGAAATTGATCTCACTTCAGCTTTCTGCTTCACCGAAGTTAGCAGCCGGAGTTGGCTCAACATGCTTTTATTCGGTACTTCACTAGAGTATTGGTAGTATTATGTGTTATTCCTAGTAGAGGTTTTATCGGTTACAGAGGTTCGGAAATTTGAATGGTCCAAATTGATAAACAACGAGAACGGCGGTGGGATTCGAACCCCAGCACAGCGTTCTTTATGCCATCTGATCTCAGGCAATCCGGCAGTATGTTTGCGTATAAGAACATTTCACACAAGGATGAAATAATTTACCCACACGTGGATGGCATCTACCACACTGAACTTTTACGTTGACTGCCTACGTCATGGTTTTCTATTCACCAACCGGTGTCCATTAGACGAGTGCCCGAGCGCCGCTCGGTAGTGAAATTCAGTTTGGCACGCCAAGCTAGAGTAGATTTAGGCACTTAGGTCACTCTAGTATTTGTCTAATCGACCAAACTCGATGAAAAAAACACTTGATAGCAAAAGGTTTTCTTTAAATTAAGATTAAGTCAACGCGAAATCACCCATTCTAGATGTGAATTTCCCCACAAGGTGAGGCAAGAAATTTTTCATGTTTGGTGAGAAAAGACCGCACTGTTTGATATGGCTTTAAGTGTTCTAATGCTAGCATTTGTATTGTCATATATTGGGGGCTTCTGTAACTTAAAAATCCACATCTGAACCACAGAATTTGGCGAAAAAGGATTAAACTAGAATTAAGCTGAACCCTCGAGGTTGATGCGAAGTTCCTCTTTGACATTCACTTTCCTTAACAAGAAGACATGCTAAATAATGCTCTGTGGAGTTGCGGTAAATACCTATACGGGATGGGATAAGTGCAAAAGGCAACAGACAGGTCATGACAAAGGCAACGGGGTGTTCACATGAATATTCGTAACGAATTTTTCACAGGCTAGAATGTATAGATCACATTTTTGTTGACCAGAGAGGTTATGGGAATCAAAGAAACACGACTGACGAGAGCCAGATAGCGGTGTGGTGAATGAAAGTCCTTTTTACGTAGACCAGGAAAGCAGTAAGGTTGGTGCAACTTATTGGTGGACAACGGAGATGATGATAGCCTGGTTGGCACAAAACTGACTTAGCCTGCGGATCTGAGAAGAGAATGCAATTTTACTTCACTGTCAAGAATATGAGATATATCTTTAAACTGCTGCATATTTTAACACCTCTGTGTCTGACCTTTTGAGCTCTGGAAAAGAGGACAGATTTGGGGACCGATTGCTCAGTGGGAAGGGGAGATGGAGAAAGGGTGAATACGCATTCGAAACATTTGGGAATGTAAAGATGTAGGCCAGAAGGAGACGAAAAGTTCTGGATATTACACCATTTATCTGGAAGTGCTCCACCCAGCTTTCGAGAAGCCGCTGTTGATTGTGAACTGGTGAACCATCAGCTTTACAGATAGTTTCACTCTCGCCTAGCGGTTGTCTACGAACAACTTGAATAAGATACAACTGCACACGGGAATTATCCATGTCAGTAGCACGTTCCATTTCTGATGCACGTTACGACCACCAGGTTTCGCGGTCCCTGCGGAGACGGTAGTCATCAGTCGTGTTTCATTATACTAGCTTTCAGCCGGGATCGATTCGCCTCCGTCGAGAGGATGCTGAGATTCAACAGAAATTCAGGGTCTTACAGTGCGACGAGACAGGCCATAACTAACTAGGTCAGTGAAATGCAAATCATCCTTGATAAACAATAAGTGCTAGTTAATGTTATCAGTTGGGCTTGCATCTAGCTTTTCAGCCAGTGCCTTTTGGAAGATGGATATGCGCGATAGATTGGAAAAGATTATATATATATATATATATATATATATATATATATATATATATATATATATATATATATATATATATATATATATATATATATATCTAACCGTCGTTATAACATGCCTTTGGAGTTCCCACCGAAGCATATTGACAGCTGAGTGTAAACCAATGCGGAGTCGGAATCAAGAGGGTGCTCTAGTGCGAACGAAAGTCTTGTATACAACCCCGCCATTTATGGCTCATTGTGATTTGGTCCATCTGGGTCCACTTTTGACTCGAAGAAGACTGACTCCAAGTGATGTGCAAACAATTAGAACACTTGAAGTCTATGCTAGCCAGAAACAAGTGACATCGATTGCTAACCCCATGTTTGACGAAAGCTCTTGTGTAATAAGCTGTATGTTAGGGAATTAAGAATAAAGGTTTTGACGGGCAATTTGAGAGCTCCGTCAATTGACGTACCTATGAACCTCCCGTCTGTAGCGGTTAAAATTTTCGAAAATTATGGCCCAGAAAATTGATTGAATAGAAATCATTCTACCCTCTACTTAAGTACCAGAAAAGCAAAGCTAGTTATTCATTTCTTATAATTCATAGTGTATGTGATACCCTTGGGGAGGAAGCAAGATCTTGAATCAGGTCCCAACGCGACCAAACTACTTTTGGCTTTTGTTTCAGTTCTGACAGCTTACAGTGAAGTTTCATAGCACAGTACACCTTTTGGATTCAACAAAAGTGGTTCAGTTTTTGTTGGATTGTGAACGCACGTGAGAGTCTTTTGCTTCAGTGACGAAGGCATCTTGAGCTATCATAGTTATGATCATTAATACCAAGGTATCTGGTCCATTCAGCATCCCCTCCTCTTCTCGATGTGCTTTGTCATTGTCCTCAGTGTGGGACATAATCACGTGTATGTACGTTAGTCATCGATGATACCGGCTGACTCTCATGCACGAACACATGTGACGCAGGAAGTGCCAGTATTGCCACCACAGCTAAACCCGACCGGCCTTGTTTGTTTATTGGATCACCATAGCAGGTAGTCAAGGAAACAATGACTGATAATTTACCCTGTGACCAAAGTCTGATCTCTGTTGATTTTTGCCCCATGGCGCACTTTTAGACCGTGCAACAAACGTGTCCCTTTGACTTTTATCATTAGGATGAATACACTTGACTCAGGAATTCCATGTGGCACCAGGTACTAAGTGGTCCCATTGTGGAATCAAAGATAGGATCGTGCGCAATAACTCACTGTTCGAGCGAAAATGTCAGAAAAAGTAGGGAAATTAAATGTAGCAAAAGCATCTGACCACTTAAATTATGACACGGTTAAATCTCCGACCCGACCTTCACGAGAGACCTAATTACCCGACGCCTATTTGCTGTTACGCAGAATAATTCAAAATACGGCCGCTATCACGTCTCCCTAGCAAAAGCCTGGGGAAAGAACGGTGCTGACCGGGCCCCGATTGTGACCAACTGGCATATCACTTGACCGATATCCCCTATCACTGTGACCTCGAGGAAGTCTGAGCTCATGGCCATGTCGACCAGAAAGGTCTAACTAAATTCTAAAGAGATAGGATATCAGTACGATGTAAAGATCATTCTGTTTGTTTCAGTTGAAATGTTTATCCCGAATATAGCTCTGAGTTCTGATGAACACTTTATGTTTTAGAGTAGACCATTATTCTGCTCTTGCCTTGATGTGAGAGAGTAGTAGGGTGTCTCATACCTTTCTAGTGGAGTACCTTTATTTCCTCTCAGGTATATTCCCGTGGTGTCTCACGGTCTATTACACTTCCTAGAGAGTGCAAGTAAATCCCATTGTTCTTGGTCAGTTGATGGTATCCTTCCTTTTACGAGTTCAATTAGTCTTTTCTAATCGGGTATGGTAGAGAAAATGCCAGGGAGGTCTGAACTCTTCAAGGTCACTGGTAGGGACTATCAGTCAAATGATTTGCCAGTTGTTTGCAACTGGAGCTCTGTCAGCACCGTTATTTCATAGAGTCTGTGTGAAGAAGCCATGAAAGCCGTCTCATTTTGAACTAGCCGTCGTGGCACCCAATACGGATCGGTTAACCAAGTCACTCGTCAAAGGCACGCAGAGAAGGCGTAGCGTGGTCCTCAGAGAGAATGCTACCGGGACAAGATTTAAAAATATTACAAGGCTGTGTTCGGCCGTCTAACACTTCGTTGAGGTTGATTTCCAGATTTTTCCTCTAGATGTTTTCTGCTTCAGCACAAAATGGTTGACTACTGTTCAGTGTTTTGGTTCGGTTTCACGTCAGAGACGGAATTTTGGACCAAGTGTAGGTGCACCAAAGAGGAAAACCAAAGGGGATTGGCAACCTTTATCGCGGGCTGTTCCGCAAACAGCACGGTATAATTTTGCTTTTTGATTAAATCCGTTAACCGTAAGTCAGAAGATTAATAAACATCTAAGACGCCATTCATTTATGTCCACCGCCGCCAGGAAATTGCGATCAAAGCTAACCGAGTTGTTTATTGTCATAGTTAGAGAATCAGAATGTGTTGGTCATTCATTTTCATGCGTTCTTTGAAGCAGTCGGTTGTATCATTGTCAAGTACGGTCGTATAATTACTACAGATCACATTCTCAATGCTGTGCTTAGACCGGAATATAGTGGATGGGGGAATACCCAAGCCACAGAGAACAAACATACTACTAACCTTTACGTTTGCTACAAAAGTAGTTTCTTCAGGATAACGCAGTGGAACACTTCGTTAGGAGAGTTTCAAACAGGTCTGGAGGCATTTGTCTCTCTAAGTAAAAAAGGTAATCCATTTTTATTCCCATAGAACTGAATCCAAATTGATATTGTATTATGCTGAGAAATGGAATTTACTCGCTCATATCTTCCTGCTAATGTGGTGAGAAAGTCTTGACTTTTAGCTGATCAGATAGTGCTGATACATCAACCGCGTGTGGTCGGAGGGCGTGTATTAGCCTCATTATCACAAGCACGATAAGCGAATTGCATCTTTACAACTATGGTTTTGAGTAATAAATTCACCGGGAAATAACTTTACTTGTCAATTTCTTGTCCTGACACGTTCCTGTCTATGGTCTTCCAGTAGACCAGCCGGGTAAATTTGATGCAGACTAAATAAATGCGCCTCTGAAAAAATTCTGAATAGTTCTGGACGGCGATTTTGCGCAAATTTCGTATAGTTCGCAGTACTGAGGTTAGATTCATTGCTCACACAAAGTTCTTGTGCTACTTCTTACTTTTGTTTGTCATGTATCGAGAGGGATACAACCCATAGCCATTCTCGGCACGTTTTGACGGACGTCCGCATGTTCCCAACCCGGAGCCTCAAGCGTTCTAGTGTGTGTGTCTGTGCCTGTGCGTATGACATTTTTCAGATCAAATTCTGTATCGGTTGATGATCACTGAGCTTGGCGTTCAAGTCGCAAACGTTTCGTCACCAGTCGAGGTGACATCGTCAGTGTGCAGGCTGTCACTCGATGTCACCTCGACTGGGTGATGAAGTGTTTACGACCTAAACGTTGAGCTCAATGATCACCAACTGATAGAAACCATCAGCTTGAGCTATAAACAGCACAAATATTCAAAATTATCGAGTTCATCGTCTTACGGCAGAGAACTTCATCTTGGAACTTCTGACTTCCGTGGGAATTATACACCCCCAAATTAACGCCCTCTCAGTCGTGATATTTATCATGAGCATGATGTTTAGTAGGAGATTATTTGTGATGATCTCGTCACGCATATTAGATTTCAGATCGTTTCTGGTGAACACCAAATTCGAGTAGTTCTTAAATTTTCAAATATAGTTTCGTTGAAAAAAGAAAAACTTGTGAAACCTTCCCCTGTTGGTATCGAACTTTAGATTTCCAGACGTTCGCTTAGTTAGAGCAATCATGGTCATCATCACTGTCGACCCCGTAAACTGCAGTTAAGGAACGCGTCAGGTTTGGTCGGCTAATTCCAACTTAAGGACGAGGACTAGATTGAAAATATTATTCTGTCTACTGGTAATCTCTTGATCACAATAACCACTTTACCAAATTTTTGCACCTTCAGCCTAGTCGGAATTATATTCAATCTCCACTGTTCAATACTTTGAAGAGGAGCGAGAGGAATGATTCATTTTCGAGGAGGAAATTCTTCTGTTTAATTCACTCTGAAGCAACTGAGATTTCGCCGTTGAAACGGGAAATAATCTCGCTCATTTATTCGATCATCGGAGCACTTTGATACACACGCACACACACTGTTTAAAGCAACCTAATATGAATACCTGTCCTCCATCATCTGTGCTATCCAGTTCGACCTCTTGGTCTGGACCCATTGGTCTGATAGTGGAATCGGAACAAAACCTAGACGAGCAAAAGCAACAAGAGAAACACCAACAACACCTGGACCAAGCTCGACAAACGAGACGCTCATGGGCACGAAGTAAACGAATTTCGGTAAGTATAGACGACACTGCAGTTAAAAAAAGCACATTTTTTTTCTCCGTTCTGTTTTTTATCCGGTAAATGAGTTACGCATGTCTGACTAAACAGTTGACAGTCTTCAAAATGTTTCCCACGCAGTTTCGTCAATTTACCCCGTGGAAAGGTTTTGGTAATCCAATGGAGAGATAGGGTAGGTGAGGGGAGTGGAAATTTTCGTATGTTCAACTGAGAGCATCAAAGCGGGCGGAAAATCTCTGAGCAAACATCCGCTGAACAAGTCTCATGTTTGTTTTCTCTTTTTACGGAATAATAAGAGCACTAAGCAACCTGATGGTGCCTAAGACCAAATTAATAAATGATCACTAAGACTGTACATTTTGAGTCTGTTTTAAAATTGTTGCAAGCGTAGTCATATAGTTACCTATTTCCGGGTTGTCAAGGTCTGACTTGGGGACTAAAAGGTATGAGTGTACTGTTTCTTCTTCAGATCTTTACCCTAATGCAAACTAGCATACGCATACGCGCTTATACTTACGAAGCAACCGGTGCCAGTTCTCATGAAAGTTTCTAAGTAAAAGTTCTTTATACGAAACAGTTTCACTGTGGGAAAACGAGAATAGGAACCATTCCTGTTTCCTTTTCCACACGTTTCTTTGTGGTGACAGGTTTTCAACGCCAATGAAACACAAATGCGCGTGGCATTAGGTGACCTCGCGCCGAACTTTTGACGTACTAGACGGAAGTTGTTTTGGGTTTATCAGATGCTTTCTGTTTATCAAAGTCACTCAGAGAAACACTCGCAATTCGTAATAAGCATCTTGCTATTTTTGTCTTTTTGAAAATTCGTGGCAACTACCGTTTCAATTCGTCCCACCAGCCCTAATAAGAAGACATTTTTGCTTTCCAACAATCTCGATTTATTGGTACCAAATAGATCTTTCACATAAACCATAAACAAATCCTTGCTTGATGGTAATTGACGAGCGGCTCTTCTGGCTGGCTCATCTGGTCACAACCCAATTGGCTGATTCGGCTCCGGCCGCTTCTGACAGTTGTTGGCCTCAGATTGGTCCATCATCCAGCTCCGCTAGGCCCAATCTTGTCCTCGATTTTAAACAAGCGCTGACGTGTTGCCTGGTAGCTAAACCGCCGATCTGCTCGGCTGGGTCGTACCTTTCCCTTGATTTTGGAAGGCAGGAGATCTATCTGACCACCGAACCAGGGAGTTTATAAACTTGTCCGCCACTATCCTCACAACTACTTTCTCAAGTTGAGGCAACTTAGTGTGTAATGTTCGAAACCCGTCCAGGCGGATTCCTTCTACCATTCATATCAGTTTAGGATTTGTCATCTCCAATAGATCCTGCAGAAACTCATGGACAGACTGGTACAGGTACACTCAGAAAACCACCACCTATTACGCTCCCAACAACATGACTTTCGGAGGCCCGTTCCTACCTGTCCAGTCTTCTCTCGGAAGGTGAGCGCTGAACTGAGGCGAAAACTGAAGGATATTCAGTGGAAGTTATTCCCGTGAATTTCAGCAAAACCTTTAACAGGGTTCTTTATGGCCGCCTCTTACAGAAGCTTTGGTTACTGGGGATAGTTGGTCCTTTGCGGAGATGGATGGAAGACTTCCTAAGAGGACGGCTGTTTGCTGTTAGAGCGTCAAAAACTATTTCCAATTGGTTCTCAGCCTCTAGTGGTGTCCCCCAGGGGTCAGTACTTGAACTTTTGCTATTTCTTGGTTATACCAACGATCTAACAACAGTTTTCATATCGTCATGTCTATTGTGAGCTGATGAAACTGTGGCGCGTACTTCGTTCTGATACAGACAGACATACTATGCAAAAGATCTGGATACGCCCGTGCGTTGGTCTTCCTTGTTGATGTTACCTCTAAATCTTGCGAATTGTGTTCGCCTGCACGTGGGTAGTTTCCAGATGCCAGTGCGCTAAAGCATTTCCAGGGTACTGCTACGAACGACAGATTGTAGGCTTGATCTAGTAATTTTTGCATCTATCCCTGTAAACCGGACACAATGTATATCAGATTAGAGCATGCTCTGTGCAATTCGCCGATCACCTGGGAAACTACCTTACGACGCTCTCCGCGTGTTGCACACTTACCGTGTGCGTCCTCGACTTGAGTACAGCGGCGCGGCTGCATATCCGTGTACAGCTGCTGAATGGGCCAAGTTGGAGAGAGTAGGGAGGGCCGCTACTCGTCTCATCTTTAGAATACGGATCAGTTACGAAGGACGTCTAGAAGCGACTGATTTTTTCACAGAAACCTCTCGGCCGATGTGTGGTCATCTCATCTACGTCTGTCGCATTTTCCGGGGTGATCTAGGGCTCGAACTGATGGCTGACCCTCGGGTAATTTGTAGGGTGCGCTGACATGCAATGACGATAGTGAAGATGGATTCTAATGGTTTACCGTTAGTCCGTCGTCTGTCCCGGAGAGTCACAAACCTTTAAAATTCTATTTCTGCTGAGGTGGTGGAAGGGGTGAACAACAATACATTCAAGAGAAAACTTGAACGTGCATTGATGGGGCCATAATATTCTGATCAAGTTTGAGTTTTCGTGACGAGGCTTATGCGGAAGAATTCCATCAGTCTCTATTATGAAGGCTGAAAACTGTTAAAAAGAAATTTACTAGATTTTAGACAGTGCTGATGTCTTGTTCCCTAAGTCTAAACTTGGGGACACCTGTGACCTTTCCTAGCTCACTCCGCCGTCTGTTGATCATTAGTCAGGTTTCTCACAGTCATGACATTTCCTCCAATGAGATGCACATAGTAATGTCCTAGACAGGGTAGCAAACGATATCATGTCTTCACTAGTCATTTCAGTCCATTGATTTCATCTTCGATCACACCCAATCCCACTCGCTTCCCTGTGTGAATCTCTGTTATAATCCTCTCCGGTTTTACTTGATTCATGTTTTTAATCAAGGGGAGGTGGTAGTTTCCGATATACCTGTTAATTTTTTTATGTCACTGAATGAAAAGCGTGACCCAGGAAGTACAGAATCCCGAGTGTCAAACTCTATTTCCTTGGTTCTTGCGACCTTTGCACCGTGGAAAGTCATCGATTATTCTTGATTAGTCATCAGATCGATCAGTGGCACAATGAGATTTCATGGCTGTTGAGTTTCTTATCGTTCCGGTTTTGCCCTGCGTTAATAGTTTATAAATGGAGTTAAACCAGCGCTGGGTGGTTCATAGACAACTCAGCGTATCTTTTACCCTTGCCGCTGACCTCCAAAATCATGAAGAAAAGATGAACTGAGAAGTATTCAGTTTCTACATAATCCTATTCAGTGCCCATGCAGATGTGGTGGAAAATCAGTGAGTTTTTCATTTCGGTGGTTGTCAATATGTGATCTGCATCCGTCTCATTTAGCCGATATTCCTTGAAACAGGACAAGTCAGACCACTCTGTCTCAAAGATTCTAAAAACGTGGCCAAGACGTGATATTCACGAGGTTCAGTTTAATCCGTCACATGAGGCTTTCCTATCATGTAAAGCGGTAGGCTACGCAACTAAGACCAAAGTCCATATAATCGGGACAGTCAAGCGAGACTGTCTATTTGTGTGACAATTGTCGTTCCCACTTCCAAGCCTTTGAAGACTCAATCAATCATGATAATTACTCAGCTAACTAAGGGTAGGAAGTTAAATCAGTTGAACTGTAGTTCACTGATTCATAGGATGGGAGGAAGATTAGATATATCTACCCGCGAAACTGAACGTAAGCGGCATTTTTGTTTGTTGATCGTGCGTGATTTTAAGTAGACGGGACCACCCAAGATGCTGAAGGGCTTGGGGCACAAGGGAGAACTAGCCATCATTGTCTCTAGAAATGGAACCACGCAAGGCTGCTCTAAGTCAGGTGTGGTGACGGGTTGGCAGAAAGCGGCATGGGAGATGGTGTACGATAACCGTTGTGACCTTGGTGATCTTATCTCTGTATCCCCCGGACAGTCTTGCATATAATCCCCGCTTCCCTAACTCCTGTTACAACTCCTATCCTACCAGGAAATCCAAAACACTGAGAACAAATACATCGGTGACTAGACAACACGGTATTTAAACTACAAGTGCAGCACTCCAGAACCACAAACATGCTTCCTTTTGGCTGTCTACTTGCCGAAATCATTCGGTTCCTGGGCACCAACTCAATTTGTACAGAGCCTACGTGGGACTGTTCGTGCGTTGGACATGAGTCAGCGTTTGGTTCGGAGGTGAAATGCTCGGCAAGACACATTGCCTTTGAACAAGTGCTCCGTTTTATGCTGGTATTTGTGACTTAATGACAAAAACTGTTACGGCAGTTGGATGTACTTTGCGAGTTGGTTCATGGACAGTGAAACAAATCTCATAAGTCTGTGCGGCCTAAAAGTAGGGCCGGGTTTACAAAAACACTTCATGATTTATGCTTAGCTTTACACAACCTCTGCTTGCAATTGCCTCGAAAAGTCCCACAGATTTTGTGATGTAAGAAACGGAATGGAACCGCTTTCTCAAAATACCCGATGCCAACGTGGAATAAAAAGTGTATTGATTTCGTTCAGAACTCCAAAATTGCGTGTGTTAAACAAAGCAGCCACGTAATATTCTTAGGCTTGGCTCATTGTTTGCCGACTCCGTCCTCGCATCGTAGGATGGTGCCCTCGTTCTGGACTCTTGTTCACGACCGTCACAATTTCACGCGTGGCGCATAATGGTGTCAACTCTGAGTTGACCAGATGTCTAACGACTGGTGGGATCAGTCACCACAGACACAGCATCGTCTACTTTGCCATTGGCAAGAAACCCGTCGCGGATAGTGTCGCCGTCGCCGTGGCCACGTGAATATGAGCCAATGTGACCAGCAATAATCGGTGGCAGAAACATTGGAGACCGATTTCTGATTTCTTGATAGTCTCTCCTTTCTCTCGCTTTCTCTCTCTCTCTCTCTTTCTTTCTGTGTGTTTGACCTCATTCGCGTTGCTGAGGAAAACACAGGTGAAGATGAGTGACGAAAAACCGGTAGGTGAATGACGAGTAGCCTGATCGACGATTCAGTTTTCCGTGCACAAACACATGTGCGGGTGGCTCCTTTTGGTCTTTTCAAATCCCCTCCCTTTTGTTCACAATGTGTGAAAAACAAATGGATGAAGTTTTTCACTAAACACGTACAGGAAGGCGGTTGTGGCGAAAGTTGAGGTAAACTTTATTAGCATTTTGTTGGTCGTGTAAACTCTGTGAGTCAAATGATTGTCTGCATTCCATCAAGTGAATTGAAATTTCCTTCCTTTACTCTGGGTTTTGAAACCTAGGTCGAATTCTCCTGCTAAAGTCCGTAGATGGTTTTGGCAGCCTCCTCGCAGTAATACTTTCTGGGGTCCTAAAGAGGTATTGGACAGATTTTAGCTTACTTGATCTAAAATAGTACACGGAAGGCTATAGAAATTTGATGTCTATTAGTCTGCGAGTTTTGATTTTGGTCAGTTTTGTCTTTGTCAGTCATCAAACATGAAGTCCGGAACTGAGGCGATGTGATGACAGTTCTTTGGCTTAAATGTACGTACCTATACTTGGAAACAAGAATTCCAGTTTAAGTTGAAAGATGGAGACAGGAATTACTCAAATATTTGTTCGTTTTTTTGCATTGAATAGGTATAATGAAAAAGAAATTAGAATGATTTACGGTCATTTATCAGTCTAATTGTAACTCTGGCCCTGGGTGCGGTGGGCGGGTAGCACGTTTTCTGCTCTCCCAAAAGTACTCGACCTTCCCTCTCTCTTCCTATACCTGGTTGGGTATAAATGAGCAGTAGAAAAATGTCCTGCTTTTTCCTGTTAATGGGCATATCAGAAATGAGTATTTTCCTGCGGATGTGTGTTGGCGAATTTGCTGGAAAGAGCTTGTGCATCCTCGCACCAATATATATTTCTATTCAATCTCTCTTTAAATCGTTCGCATCTGTTTCACTCTTTCTGTCCTATGCCTTTCCTGGTGCATACAACGATGTATCCATAGGATAGGCAAATAAGCCTTAAATCAAACACTGGCAGTATTTTCGAGTGGTTCAGAAGATTTGACTAGATGTGACCGGGTTTTCTGAATCCTTTCTTTGAGCACTTGAAAGCTGAAGTCTGCGGCCATAATTCCTTCCACAATTTAATGAAAAGTCATGTTTTCATGCTTAGATAGCAGTTTGGTTGCAAGTTGACGGGATCGACCCGCGGATAATAGGAATACTGTTAGCTGGATGATGATTTTAGTGGCCTCACTGGCTGTTGGTGACCGAAGATGTGGTCACAATATAACCTACCGTACTGAAAATTCCCTCGTTAAGCCGATGTTATTATTCTGCGGCCCCTGAACGATGGTCATTTTAGATACGTGGATTCGAGCTCTTATGCCTTCAGTCAAATTTGGGACTGAACTGTTTGACCTTCATCTGCTTCACCAAGGCGGCCCAACTCACAATAACTTACGTTGTAAATTATTGACTGTCGGGGTCAATGTTGTTTGCCACGGTGTCTCTTGTAAGTAGTCCTCAATTTTAGAAGTTTCAGAGATAGGGGTAATTTTAGTACTAAAATATCCAACAGTCACTCAAAGATTTATTAACAATCGTCGGTTCTTTGACACCAATGAATCCAAAGCCCACCAACAACAAATTAGCGTTCCATATTCTACCAAGGGTAAGTTGATATCAGTAATTTTTTCCCCATAACTCCTAAAGCTTGAGAAGAGCAAAGGAGCTGAATGCATGGTCGGATGTGGAACGAATGATGGTAATCTAAGAGGGGTTCGGACTTTGTGTAGTGGCAATATGCACTCAAGTTTGCAAACTGTTCACGGCAGGGGTAATCATATGTGGCCATCAGTTCAGAGGCGATTAGTCTGAGCTTTTCCGTAATACCCGAAATGTATGAAATAAAATCAGAATGCTCACGAACTGGCATTAGAATATACTCCGTTCATAATGTACGAAATATGACATTTATTATGTAATAAAAGTATGGAGAAGCTCACGGGCACGCAACAGTTGAATTGCGAACGCAGTGTGTAGTTATCTTCAGTGTGTCGAATGTTGATAGATGACGGAATTCAATAGAATTTATGACCGTCGAAATTAATAGGCATATAGCGCCACCAAAGTTTGAAATGGAATGAACTATTTTTACATAATGATGCCGACTGTGTGAGAGTTAATGTTGTATTACCGACCACGTGTTGTAATGAATGAACTTTGACTTAGGCCGGATTATTCATGTTGAATGTGTAACAATAAATCATCACAATTTCTGTGGTTATGAAACCTGGGTAGTGAACAGTCCTGAGTTGTTCTTTGGAATGCTGCCAAGCTTGTTATTTTGAGCCATCATTGGGTTTTCCAAGTCATTTTTACCATCATGAACGTTTGTTTTCCGTTGGCACTAAAAGCTATGAAAACCTCATTCAAGCAGAACAGAACATTACGATTCCAACCACGGATGCTTTTCTTTGATGAGATGAAACTACGGAAGTTCCTCGCAAGACCTCGGTTTCCAGCCGACTAAGGCAAAGAAGGGTACATTCAATATAAAAATATCTCCCTGGCGATAGTCTTACTCTAATTTTTATTAACTCGCATGCATTTGAAATAATGTCAACGGTCATACACAGTAGTACTGTATGGATGAATTTCTCTAACAGTATCATCTGATAACTTTCTGATAACACATGTTTTCTGGTCACAGTATTCCCACTGGCCGTCTCGGAGGAGCGCACAGCGTTTTTAATTTTTGGGGAACAGTTTCGCGACCACACGATTATGTGACCACTAAAATGATTAAAGTGAGTGTGATATGATTATAGTTGCCGAATTCGGAGAGATCACCGTGTCTGAGGAAAGATATTAAAATAACGAGACCTAGAGGAAAGACGCAGTAGAACAGCAATTCACATTGCTTGGTTACTACTTTTGGAATCTTTAGGTGTCCAGTGAGTGCAGAACTAAGTGAGTACTTTTTGTTTCCATCGCGGTGGTGTGTAGGAATGATCAACATTGAATTAGTTACAATCATTTTCACGGATTTGGTCAAATATTGTCTCCCATTGTCCTCTAACCTGATCAGTAAGCACTATGAGCTAATTAGGGATGGGTTGAAAATAACAATGATATGAAATTTCACCCACTCGCCTAATCACTTCTCTTATCTACTGAATAGTTTTGGCGACCGAGCCACTTTTAGTGGGCCGTTTCAAGCATCTACTTTGCTCGGAAATTTCGTGATCTGAGGTCACTTTAAAAACCCAAAACCTTGCCAGTTACGAACTGGGATATTTTGTCAGGGAGTTCGCGGTGTCTGAAATTTTTATCGAAAATGTTTAACACTGACAACTTGCAAGTGATTACCAGATATTTACAAACAGTCAAAGAGATTTATATCGCTAGGTAAACAGGGTTAGCCGATATGACGGACTTTACAATCAGCTATACGATGTGACTATTTTTATGGAATGCGAACGCTCTGGAAGCAACATATAACACCTTGTTTTACTTGAATCTGGTATCGCAAAAATTTATCTGGTGTATTGCGTGTCTCATATCACACTTTGTGATCCCGGGAACTGCAGTCGCGTTATTAGCTAGTTCATGAAACATTTCTGTTGGCAACGTGGATTGCTTGTACGTTCAAAGTTTTGCACACGCATACAAACAGATGCGCCTGTTCCGTTTTTAATCTCCAGAAGGCTGTTGAATCATTGCACAAATCTCACAAGTCATTTGCAAACGACAGCGAATACCAGTGGGGTATTTTTAGACTGTCAAAGGACGAGATGGGGATGGAAGAAGGTCGGATAAATTTGTTTCCAGAGCTTTCAAGAATGCAATTACCTTTTTTGACAAACCGTGCTCGTATAGGCTTTCACCCGCCCTTCTGTTTTATTTATGTCATAAGCGACGAAAATTTTTACCACATGAGATCATACAATTCGGTCACCGTGCATGTTCTTCAAATTAATGTATTATTGTTATATCATAATGTATTGATTGAAATTTAAAACCCGTTTAGAAGTACTGTTTTCACTAGAATAAAAGCCAGAAGAATAATTTGAACGAGATTTCCACTAGTCTTCCGTTTCCAAATTTTGTTTACCCCTCATTGCAGCCAGTAAACAGAACGGAACGTACTCAGTATGCCTTATTCGCACAGATTGTGCGCCCTTAGCCGTCTTAGAGCTCACTTCAGCTCAATGGTCAATAGCAATCTTGATCAGATTGCTCTTTTGGATTTCCTCAACTACAAACCCGATGCTCGAAAAAGAGTTCCGTTCCAGAATAGTCATAAAGGGTTCAAATTCTTTGTAGATATTTTACACGTTGGAGTTTGTCCGAGCCGCAGGCTGTTTAGTAGGGGCAAGGAAAATGAGTGGCATTCGTAGTTCAGGCCAATGAATTCCGCAAGCTCCTGATCTTTTATCTTTGCTCTTACTTGGGAAAAATTTCATCATCAGATGGAGTTATAATATCAGTGCGCGACGTATGCCACAAAAATACATCCGTTAACACCTTCCATTGAGTGATTTGACAGAACTGTAACCAAAATTGTTTCCACCTGAGATTGCTAGTATGCAAGACCTTAATTACTTCACTAGAGTTGCAGTGGATTGATTTCACAACCTACTTTTCTTAGCAATGAATGCCAGTTCATTCGTACAAGAGAAAAAACCAGTTGTATGCATGCCTCTGAGAAAAAGCAGTGATTGATAAACTATAATAGCTAACATCTTTTTGAATTGAGACCGGAACTACGTGACAACTTTTCTAAAGGTTCAGTCAGTATAACAAAAAACAGGATTATGAATTTCGGCTGGGAAAATTTCAGTTGAACTATTTGTTATGATTCCTTGACATCGTTGAACCCATGCGTGAGAGTCAGCCACGCGTTGGCGCAAAATGCGTACGACCTGTGAGGCGTCAGTCGATCCGCAAACTGATACTGTGTCCAAAGAGTCAGACTTCAAGTTCACTGTGGTGGATGCAATGAGTTTATGCCATTTGGTCGTCTAGCCAATTTGTTTAATATGCACAAACTCTCTGCCCCCCTCCACCACCACCACCTCGTTGTGATCTCGTAGCTCAAACCTGGTAATTCGATAGAGATGTACACTTAGGTTGACGGATTTTATCATTGTCTGTTCATCGCCTAATGTTGCTCAGTCCTGGTATTTCGCTCTATCAGATATACGCAGTAGTCTGCTAAGTGTACTTCATATTTACTAGTATCATATCTGATGTGGCGATACCATTGTTATCATGTAGAACAAAAGCTGCTGAAAGTGAAACTCATTCAAAAAAACGATACTGTTGGTGAATCCCGAATGTGTGGTTGTAGTAGCGAGAACACAATGTTATTCCAGAAACCGCTTTACAAAATTCCACCTGGGATCGGTATCGTCTTCCGGTCCCCCAACAATTGTATCAATCAAGCTGGCACCCGGGATAGTCATGGATCAGGGACAGTTAAGTTTTTCGTTGGTCGATGATAGCTGAGCTAGGCATTCAGGTCGCAAACGATTCATGAAGAGAGTTCATGAAAGCCTGGCATTCTTCAACAGACTCAATCAATGGACACACTGAATTGGATCATACTTACAATCTTTTGATAAGAAAAAAACTCAACTAACCCAAGAAACGAGGAGAATACTTAACCGGGCCTTAATACTGCCGATCTATGGTCAAAAAACCCAGTGGTTGGTGTGAACTCATCAACCGGAATGTTTCAATGAGGACTCTGTGGGTCAAGCCTATGACAACAAAAAAATAACTAAATACAAACAAACAAACGAAGACACAAAAGGATAAAAGCAGACAAAAAATAACACGAATTTCAAGAAGTTAATTTTCCGAATGTAGATGGCATTGCAGACTTTCAAATTACTTAATTCCGAAGTCTGCTTCTAGAGGTCTTAAGGTCAAGTTTCCGTAATAAATAACCTAAGGTCAAGTTTATCAGAGACGTCACGGTCACAATCAGAGTAAGCTCCATATATATATATATATATATATATATATATATATATATATATCACATATACATATACAGAGATGTACGGGCACTTTCTTCTGCGCACTGAAAATGTCACCTCGGGTGATGATGAAAAGTTTGACATCCAAGGGACAAGATCAGTTACAACCAACTGATACAAGCCATCAACACCAATGTTTAAAGTCATTGGGAGTGACTAACATTACGAGTTAAAGTGAAGGTTTAAACAAATAGATCACATCGACTGTGATCATTTGGAGATCTGTTGCCGTGCAACTAAACTCGCTAGTCATCCTTTCCCTCCCTCATATTTTGTAACAGCGCTTGACTTTCACTTTTCGTATGTAAACCGTCTCAAACAGTTTCACGTACAGTGAGGAAATTCGGTCACTTTCCTTCCTTTAGTTATGTCGGAGACTGTCTTTGAAACAGAATGACACTGATCGGCAAATGATTCGTTGTTCCACACACACACACACACACACACACACACACACACACACACACACACACACACACACAGAAGCACTGGTAACCTTCACACCAGGCACTTTTTTGCTCATACAGAACCTAATCTCTTGTTTTAGTTTCCGTTCAGCTGTCAGACAAAACCCCGACTTTAAACGAGCACAGTGACTGATGGTTTCTCCGGTTTTCCATCATATTCGAATCATCTGATTGTCCAAGTATACAAGATGACCAGTGTGCTTGAGTCAAACCAAAGCAAAGTTCTTCCTTTTATTCCGTAATAATTCTACAATATTCCCAGAAAGAGGTCGTGGCCAACTGGGGAAAGTGGCGAAAGCAGGACTCAAACCCGAAACAGAAGGGTCAAAAGCCTGCCATGATGATGGTCGTTTGACCGTAGCCGGTCCAGAATGACTTGGGATTTACAAAAATTCCACCAAGAAGCTTATCTGTAGTGTACTGCCACTGCAATGAGAAGGCCGTCCGGGTAAATCGGAACTGTCTCAGAAACAATCACTACGGGACGATAGCCACATGTAACTGTTGTGTTAGTAGTTAGCAGCGGAACAGTCACTGTTGGCACTGCTTATATTTGTGTGAGCCTAAGCGTAAAACCAGACGGTAGCCGGCAAGTAAGCCGCAAGCACGCGAGCAAAAGAGCTAAACAACATGTGCTGTCACGCGCAAAAGAGTAAGGCCAATCTGCACATAGCAAAATCGACCAGTCACTACTGCTCGCACTGAAGCAAGACTAAAGATCCAGGAGAAGCAGGAGTGTGTCCATTCATGAGAATAATATCGATCGATTGTCCGCGTAGTATACGTGACTTTAACCAAAATCAAAAGTAAACCTTTACGTGGACAAATTAATCGAGTTAGTGTTTAAAAAATCTTGTGTTACTGCATATGTACTAATCCGTACTTTTTCAGTTCATGCTTCGAGTGTAACACCTATGGTTAAAAGCATCACCCTCGATTGAAAAAATTATTTATTTCAACTGGTGTTTTTTTGATAAATCCTGTTTTCAATTATGGCTAACGGTACTGAGTTGTTATTCGGAAACGTGGATCGATTCCCTTCGATTGCCGCAGTTAACCTCTGTTATTTCTCGTTGTGAATCACAATTTTCCGTCAGCTCAATCACCTGACGTCTACACTAGATGTCCAGGCACTAAACGGAAGCGCAGAACACAAATTGGATACACGGACGTAGACAGTCGGCGGTAATCGCACAAAACGGGCAAAAAGCCTGAACCCTATACGGCTGCACGGGAATCAAAGCTAGACCTCCCACTAACTTGAGAGAGAAAGCACTTGACGAACGACTAACATATATCAGTGGTTCAGTCAGACACGAACAAAAATGAGTAGTTCAAGCAAGAAACTCTCGTGAATATGTAGTATTCCTCGGAACAGATGCGACTGACCTTGTCAATGACGCGAAAGTAAGGGAATCAACCACTCAGAAGAGAGCAATGGCTCCAGGGCGGACAATTCAAATTAACAAAAACATAAAAACATGGAAACACTTGGAAAGTACAAGGTTTCGGGGAAAATAAAGGTTGGAATGTATTCTACACTTCAATATTGGTAGGCTTATCGGTCTACTCAACAGCCTTTCATAATCGATAACCATAGACAGAACAACCGGTGGTTGTCGAGTAGTATAAAGCCTAAAGAGTCTAGCGTACGGAATTCGAATCCAGTCACTACAAGTAACCCTCGATGGTAAGCCATAGTTCGTTGTAGCCTAGTTCAGTGTCACTCTGTGACATACTGTGGCCTTACCCACCTCTTCTGTCTAAATCTCTAGCTGACGACTGATCTTCCAGTGAGATAGACTCTTGTGGTTTCGAAGAATACTCATTCCATGAAATTCACGCCTTGGTATAAAGTAAAATGAGACTCAGTTTTGCGCCCTCTACTCCTGCGATTTTGTGCTCTCTGCGATCAATCAAACCACCGGAATTCCGGAAAGAAAGGATTGGAAAATTGAAATGTTTGTGGCACATTTGCCTAGAGAAAATGAATGTACGATTGACGTCTTCATCATGGTAAACAAGGTAAAACCAAATCAATGTTTTGCTGATGTGATTTATACTGGTACCCAGCTAACACATCCGCATGTTTACCTGCGAAAGAACATGGACACCAATCTCACCGTATCCTGTGCTTCGTTATCACTACGCTACACATCATTTTTCAGGGCTTTATTTCCGCCGCTCACCTCGTATTTCTAGAGGGTGAACTGCCAGTCATGCAAACCAGCACCCGGTGCCGATCTCCCATAAGCTTTCAGCCGCGGAATAAATCGTTACTGGATAGCTTCCCGCAATTAATTTTCCGGGCTTACCACACAAACACGCATACATAAGCACATTCCCTTTGGCCTAGTGCAGGACACAGCTGGGAGCTTCCGTCATTTCAATAGAAATTGTCAGGCTGGGGATCTCGAAAACATTGGATATAGTGGTCTACCTGTTGGTTTGTTTCATTCTCTCATCACAATTCATATTGTGGTTAAGGGTGATGTTGAAAATCTGAAGATGAAAATGAATAAAATACACGGTAGCAAAAGGGTGGAAGGATGATACACGAGGTGACCTCCTGGTTCGCTTAGACAAAATGATCGGGTCGACATGTCATTCACATTGACCGCGTTGCTCTGGAACGCTACCTTGAATAACCTAAATGTTTTTTTTTCATGTCTCTCCATAGTGCACTGAAAAAGCTTCTGTTATTGTTCGATTTGTGTTAGTGTGCTAATAGGATGCGGCATTCGTGTGGGAATATCAGAAGTGACAGACAAGTTGACGACTAGTCAGCTATTTGCCTAGCTCATTGTCAATGCACCACAGAGCCCCATTATCGACTGACCGTTATCGGAGACCGCGTATTTGAACACCCTATTCGGTTTGTTTCACTGAAATCGTTGTCCGTTGGTCTTTCAGACCCTCAAACTGTTGTCCAGCTGTCAACCGTCCTGTCATTCCCAGTTATGTGGTCACTTCATTGTCTTTGTTTTCGGACTGGAAACACCCACGTGTCACATGACTCATCCTGGATGAATGGGTCCACTAGGTCTGTCATGCCGAGCAAGGCAATGACACTGTTTCAGAAAATTCCTATGCACGAAGCACATCCCTGAGAGGGAATTATCATCCCGGTATTACTGCACACTGTGGACCTGGAGCATATAGGTGAACGTGAACTTTTGTGCATATCATATCTGATTTCTAAGTTGCCCCTTGCTAGTCACTCGGGTATTCATAATGGACATGACGACTACAGTGGTCTTCTTAGTTCACTCACGTCTCATAAAAGTCCTGGTTTGGATCGAGAAGCCAATACAATAAGCAGGTGTTGTCGGAACTCGTTCGACTAGGTATTTTCTGTGCATCAAATACCTCTTTTCTTAATTTACCAATGCTCGTTTTACCAAGAGTTTAAAAACATACGATTCTAAGTAAATTATCGTTCTTAACGTTAGTTTTGTGGCAATCAGTTGGAAGTTGAAACTGTGTGACCTTAGAGCGCTTGATAAATAAACTCGAAGAGTAACATTTTGAATATGAATAATTGTTAAAATAAAGGAGGGAAAATTCATGCAGTTAGTTTACCCCCTGCTGAATGAATACTGGTATAAAGAAGAGACAACATGGAAACAAATTTGAAGAATATCCTACTGTATATCGTGGAACGGAGGTAAATTCGTCATTGATGGTAGACTTATCGTGGAACAGTCACGGTTTACTTCCAATAAATGACCAGAAAATCAAGATCATAGGAAAGCTGTCGGTTTAGCATTCATTTCGTTTCTGCAATGATGAAGGAGGTTGTGCTCAGAAAACCGCATTATTTTAGTGAATAGGGGACTGGAAAAATTGTAGTAGCTCACCGCTCATGTGTTTCTTTAACATAGATTGCTGGGAATGTTTTTGTGAATAACAGCACATTTATTCGCATTATTCACAACATATACCTATATATATACGTGAAAGTGTAATGACAGTTATTCTTATTCTCTGCTTGCACGAGTACTTCCGAAAGGACGCTTCCTGGTATCCACGAGGAACGGTTGCACTCTCACGCTGAACGGGTACTCACGACCCAGAGCTGTAGAGTGGAGAAACATGAAACCCAATAGGCTGACTCTGGTTATGGTCCGGGCGAAAACACATTGCTGCATCTACCAATAAAAAGAATGAATAACTCGAGAAACCGATAATCATTAGTATTAACCGTTGCTTGTTAGCGATACAAATGGCATCCACTTTCTCGCCGTGTGAAGATTTTGTTGTTTTTGGGGATCCATTGATCGTGTGGTGTACGGAAAGCACTATGCATTAGAGATCGATAGAAGAACCACGGACCACTTTTCCATTTTGCAACGTTTCACTGATGGCGACCCCGTCCCTAAAATGTTGCATTTTGTTGTATGACAAATGAGAAAACTTTTATGTTGTCAGTTACTTGTAATCATAGCGCCAAAGCAAGCACAACGAATTCCTGCTGAAAACTGTTCAGACGCCTCCGATAGGTTGGCGGATTTACATTTTAACTTCTTGGACTATCAGAATTTTTCCTCCAGAGTTTACCCTATGTCACAACGGTATGTAATATCGTGTCCAGCTCCTACTGGTGGTGAACCCATACAAAGCGCTATCTATATTGTGATCGATTCTCGAGCTAGATGTACCATGTGAAGGAAGTGTCTCTGTTTCTTTTCTGCTCCTATTTATTCGTCTTCTTATGCGGAACTGCGTCTGTTGACTGCATGGCAAAGTATTTATCTAAAAGTGTACGTGAGTACCTTCCGATATGATTAAATCGATGCCGAGCACTGTGCGTTCTCTTCTCCTTGAGTTTGGTCAAGCATCTAGTGAAGGCAACCGATACGTCTCCCCTGATTATCAATATCCGAATTAAGCAACCGAGCCCGATGAAGTGTCATCTCCTGGTCGCTGTCGTAGTGTAAGGTAGCCGTCTCTGTGCGGTCAGAACTCTTCTTGTCGCTTCTCCTGTTAAGCAGATCAGAACTCAGCATATTGCATCACCTACGCTGATTACATTCCTACGATCGGTAGGTAGGTTGATCCGTATCAAGCATATGCTACCTGTCTTTTTTCCTATCTACCGCGAACCACCGTCTGGTGTTCCATTCCGGTTAGATAGTAGTCCCTGATAATGTGATATATAGACACGATTAAGCAAATGAGCTCGTTATCTCTCTCGTGTTTTTCTTCCCATTGTTACACTTTCAATGTCCTGATTCTAGCACATTTTGAATTTCCCTGCTACTAACTTTTTCTGATCCCGACTACTTCCAGTGATGCGTCGGAACGACGCAGACTATCTCGTTCTTTTCTCTTCCGGTAGTCTGAGTGAGTGAGCGAGCAAATGAGTCCAATCTAATCGATGGGGATGGGAATACGAACGATCGTAGTGAATAAAGTTGGATTAACCAGAGCACGGGATTATAACAAGTCCTCATTTTGATAACTCTGAAAGTAGAAAGAGAAACGACTACCAAAATAGACTACAAGCAGAATCACATCTGGTCGACAATACTTATAATAATTGTGAAAACTAACGATGTCATAACAGACCAAGTGTGTCGTAAAATAACTGCCACGTAGGCGGGATCCCTGCCTCTACATTGATTGTGAGTTTGAAATCGTAAGTATGCTAAAAAAGTTACTGATGTTTCCATTACCGATGGAGCGAACAGATGTTTACCTTCTTTGACTCTGCCTGATATATTTTTACTCCATACTTTCTCTTGAGTGCACTGGAAGAGGCATTCCCGATGGTCTCAAAGACTAAACACGTCAGTATGGATAACCAGGAACTATGACCACTAGACACTTGGAACAGAGAATACCAAAAGGGTTCCAATTGTTCAGGTATGAGAAAAAGTTGAATAGTAATGAACTGCTATCTACCAATAAAATGATCATCAATGGCAGGCTTGAACTTCATACCTCAGAGGCGTTGGACAATGTTCTGAGACCCCAAGGGTTTTTCCATTCATACAAAATCTAAATGTGATCTGCTAGCATTTTCTGTCTCCAGGATCTTGTGACAAGTCTGTTCTCACTGTTTTAAATTTCAAGGTTTATGGTTAAGCACCATGTCTTGAAACAGGTACTTTCCGTTGTGAAAAACAGAGTCATATCAGGGGTACGTTGCACATACGATACCTATCGCCTTAGGTCAAGGTTCCTATCATTGGATCACAATCACCTGGGCAAATGCACTATAGTTGAGTTATTAGTGGACAGGCTCGTGGTGAACTCAGTTGTCTACACGATTACTGTTAAAAGATTAAATCTCTAACCCATTGGCGCAAAAGAAACTTTTCATTTCCTGGTTCTTGTCCTGGCGCAAACATGGAACTTGGGAATATTTCATCGGTAATTTTATCTATTTAGTCCAAGCTTCCAATTTGGGGTTGCCAGTTCACTGAGGTGACGCAGTCGGTGGCTCTTGTGTTTATGGGTAAACTTCATCCTCGATGCTAGTACGTCGTCAAGCGCAACCAGCTTCTATTACAACAGTGCTACCCCCTAGAGTGTGCTCACGAAGAGAGGTCCCCCCCAGTGCGAGCACATTATCTTGGTCACGATGGACTTTCACATTGACACCCCTCAAGGGCGAACCCTCTTTTCGAGTGAACACCTCCATTGGGTCGCGAACCTACACACCGACCGAAAATGCCACTTTGGAAGAATAGCTGCTTGATTCTAAAAATGGACTCCCGTCCATGCGCGCTCCATTCGATTCAAATGAGATAATAGCTGTAAGCGACTTGATCCTGCCTGTATATATATATATATATATATATATATATATATATATATATATATATATATATATATATATATATATATGTATATATATATATATATGTGTGTGTGTGTGTGTGTGCGTGTGTGTGTGTGTGTGTGTGTGAATATCGTAGGCCCTGCAGATAGTTCACGGAAGGTCATAGGAATTATTTGATAAGCAGTGGCAGTGGATATTGAGGAATTCTGCGTGTGATGAATGCATTGCTGTGCGCGCTCAGTTATTTGTGGCAGCCGTTGACACTTGCAGTGATTGCTATTTAAAAAGTAGTTTTAGTGTCTGATCTCTTTGAAAGCCAGCCTGCTAGGTTCACTTAATACAATCACTGCAAACTTTCCCACCACATCGGCAGAACTCGCAGGCACTCGTAAACCATGATGGGACGGTCAGCGAGAAATACGTTCTCCAACCTTAGTGACAAAACAAATGTTAGCGATTCGCACAACAATCGAGTTTCCGTGAGAATGATTTTATCCCAAGTCGGTATAGGGAGAACGCAAGCTAACATGATTGTGAGAGTTGACGTTAGCATAAAACTAGATAAGACCAAGGAAAGTCAAGTCAGCGAAAGATCTCGCTTTCTCGCCTTGTTTGCTTCAGTAACGTTAACAGCCCTGTGTACCAATGGTTTCTCACTGCCTGTCGGAATCATCTGCTGGTCACAGGAATGTTGCTGCAAGAGAAAGCTATGAACGGGGCTAGTAATATGGAACATGGTGATTTTCGCTCCAGCAACGGTCAGTTGTGCAAATTCCAACAATGCCATAATATTAGCTCAAGATAGTTGAATGGTAAGACCTAAGGTGTTTCACTTGTAGAGATATCACACTGACTGGAAAGCGTTTGTACTCTGCTCAAAGAGTATGATTCGAAGGACATTATTAACTGTGATGAGACTGGTCTTAACAGTATAGCCCTTTCCATTATGCAGTTTTTGCTGAGAAAGTTGACCCAAGCAGCTACTTATGATTTCTCTATCAGCTGAAAACTTTGAGGGTACGGAAGATGCAAAGATGTCGGTCTCAGAGCGGTACGACTACTGCGAAAATATGCGCCAGAACCGTGCATGGAATTCAAATTCGAAGGAGAGAACATAGAAAAGAAGCTAGCTGTGTACCGGAAATTGGAAAAACTGGAGACAACTAACAGCGGACTTCTTTGTGATTGGACATATTACTCCTGAAAGTTGGTTTCTTGTCATATGCTCAAACGTGAAGGGCAAAAGTAATCTCATTTGGACCTTTGGGAAGCTAGGTTGGTGCTGACAAGCTATCTTCGTGTTTCTAACGTTTTAAGTCCCTCCTAAGTGCGAACAAATATGATCGGCCCTGAGGAAGTTCGTTCTAGGGTAGAGGCAATGAGTAACGCAATACCACCCAGACCCATCCCTTGTGCCCGCAGTTGGTTGAATAATGATCAGTTATGAGTTCAATACCGGCTTGATGTAAAGTATTCACTACAGTCCGAGCAGGTCAAGGCAGCAAATGTTAGAACAGTTGAAGCTGGCTGGTAATTACCCCAAATTTCCCGACGTAGGTTTGTGGCCAAGAATTGTAGTAGCTAAAGATGAGAAGTATCAAACGTTCCGCAAAAATATGAAGCGCATTTTTTTCCAAGCAGATTCTCCCTGCAAGAGAGCAAACAAATATGTATATCTTTAGCCACAAATTCTATCCACTTAAACAAACTGAGGCAGAAACAGAAGAGCTGAATTTTTCCGAGCAAATCATACCATGCTGCTGTTCACAATGCAGTGAGACCCTAATCGGATGCTTAGACTCAATTGTTTGACTCACTATGCAGTGGTGAGCATTAGTTTAAACCGGAAAGTGACCACGGCACTCACGCGGAGGGGTGGGGTTTTCTGGTCTGTCACGTGGTTTGCTTCTTGATCTGCATTCGCTCGTGTTTGAGTTGTCTATCAGTTTATCGGACTAAGTTCTTAGCCTATGGTCCAGCCGTGGTTGGGTATAGAGTTAGGAACACCTGGTAAGTAAACTTGGTCATCTAAATGGTGTTGGACTTCCAGGTTGGGACTCAAAGATGCACTCAGTGGTTAAAAGCACCGGAGGATACGCGTGGGTGTACCTAATAGTAGCGTTATGGTATATGCACACTTGTTTCACTGATATAACATTGTTATTAAATCTACCTTTTTCTATATTCCCATACTGTTAGTTGATTTTATTTCTGAATGAAGTTCTTGCTGAGAGACGGGAACCAGACCTAATGTACCTAGAAGGTGGTTAACGGTTGTGCAAAAATTGAAATCAACTGGGGCAGCTACACATGTAAAGGGGAGAATAACGCGAACAAATGCTTGAATTTTTAGAAGCATTTAAATCCTGGATAAGGTAATATAAAACCTGATAAAAATTTGAGTAACAATATTTTCTAACCGGAATTTTGAACTATTAGGGCGATTTTTGAGAAATCGGAAAGATATTGGTTTCAGTGAGACGTAATGCAGTAGGGAGTGAAAATACAAACCAATTGGTGGATGTTAAAACTCCACTCTTATTCAAACAGATATTCGATATGGTTCGGTTGCTGAAATCTCGAAGCCTCCGGCATTTTGTCGTGACTCATACAGTGCCGCATACATGGTACTGAGGCGTGGGTTCGAATTCAACTCCACTGGTAATAAGGCCTCTTCACCATTTGACCAAACCTACCACCGCGAATTTGACAATAATCAAGGACATAGCAAAAAGAGATATTCAATAGTTCACCGGGATTTGTGCACTGTAGAGCTGTTCTATAAGAATATGATCGCACCCGGCTGCCTGTAGGTGCCTAGAGTCGGTTAAAAATCTACCTTACGGTTCACTGTGCACTTTGTCTGGCCATCTGGCGAAACCCGTTTTGTAAACGTTCCTATTCATTACCGTGTCTTGGGCCGGGTATTTACGTTATTCCGTTGCATTCTCGCCAGTGAAATCAAACCGCAGTCCGAGTAATACCGGTGCAAAGGCTTTTCTCATCGAAAATGAATGACAAATCAAAGGTTTATTTAGGTCTAACCTAAATTGTGGTCAGTATGATATTGATATTCGGAACGCGAATCAGACCAGGTACTTTTGTATACCTGGCACCGATGGTTCGTCGTACTTCGCCTAACTGTGTTACTGTCGTCTAACTGGCCCCTCTAGATGTTGGAATACAGACGGACGTCATACTTTCTCAAATATGAAACCACATAAGTAGAACCTTCCTCGGTTAATTTCACTCACAGTCTCTCACCGCTCACGACAGAAGTCAGAAGTTACTTGAGAAGACGAATCATCCATCCCATAAGCGTCAATGTGTTTAGGTTCGACTTACAAACCCTTGATGTGTTAATTACAATATCAGAAATTCGACAGAGTAGTGCATTGTTGGAGGCTCTTCTGACTGTGTGTGTTGGGGGTGTGTGTGACATAAACAGCAAAATAAGTGCTTTACTATGTCCAATAAACCACAGGGTTTTGTCATCGTCCAATATCATTCACAGTGATCTAAGAACACTTTCTGTAATAAATGAAGCACTAAAATCCTACCGCTATCACGAGTGGAGAAGACAGTTGCACATAATTTGGATTCACTGTGTTTTCTTGCAATGGTTTGTCTGTCTGCATGCACGACATTAGTTGTTTTATCTGGTCATATTAACTTATCAGATAACGTGGACTTAGTCTCGGAATGTGAATTTACTGCAACCTTACTACGGCAAGAGCCTTCGACACTCCATCGGGGTCAATCACGTCGCCATATAACCCACTCCCTCCGATCAGACAGACACAAATGTTCGTATTTGTTCCAGCTATATGATCCTTGACTGACGGAGTGAGACATGTGCATCTAGCGCGGTAGTACTTGGTATTGTTTACCGCTACTCAGCTGATACCACTCCTTTTCTCTGAGTTTACCAGATCAATGAGTATCATCGTGATCAGACCAATTTTGGTTGGAACTGAATATGAATACCAGTTAACCTGATGTAAGATAGACAGAATCAAGAACCGTTCCCGATTAATGTCTCATAGTATGAGGATCTCAATCCAACTACTGACGGCTAAACCGGCAACCTGATCGGGTTATCTGACGATCCGACTGTAAAGAGAACTGATGTCACTGCTGAAAGAAGCTACGAAATGACTCAAGTAATAAAAGTCGTTCGCCTCGACGAGGTTTAAACCTAGTCATCAAGAGCTACCGAAAATTTAGTACAGTGTATACTCCACCATTTCAGCTATGAACCCCCTGGTGATACCTCTTATATCAACTCGTGGGTAGTAATTGAACGGGAATTTGAATGAAGTCTCAGTATGGGCTGGACTCCCAAATGAGTCGGATAACATTCGGATAATCTTAACATTTTAGCCGATGGAGAATTATGCATATTTAGTCGCATGTTACCAGGAAGAGTAGTGACAAGAATCAAGGTGAGGAAAAGGTACCGCCCAAGAAAGTACGTTTTCGATGATTTGGAGTAGCCAAATGGGAGAAACCACTGCGAATTTTCCCTGCGAAAACGCGAGTGGATTCATTCATGCATTACTCAGCGATAGCTAATTTTTTTGAGCCAGATTTTTATTTGATGATGCATGTGGAATGTTCTTCTCTCTTATGAAGGACTCAGACTTGATATGGCTAGATCACGTCCTCCAGGCTTTTCATCCAGTGGGATTCATGGTGTGAGTGCATTACTTGCTAATGAACGGGATAGCTAAACTGTTCGTTGACTTCTACTCTTCTTTTTCACTACTCAGTAGTAAATCAAATCCCATGGCTGATCGATTCACAAGTTGACACTATTTGTATCTTCCTTGTTTGTATTGAGTAACAACAGAATTTACTTTGTTGGGGAACGAGATTGATTAGGAAATTATGATGCTTCCTCGTCCTTTGGACACCTTCGGAAGTGCATTGTGTCTGAGCTGACGGTCTGATGTCCAACGGCCTGTCTTGAAATCACTATCATACTACATAATGTCAAATTGTCATCTTATCTGAGTTTGAATACCGACACCTCAACAAACTACTGATAACTTGTTCATCTGTAAAAGAAAACCAGCAGCGCTTTTCTTTGAAACCATTGAAACCCGTCTACACGAGAAGATTACGAAAAGTGATCCCACTGATATATTTTATAAATGAACGTGAATAAAAGAGTAAAATCTGTTGGGAAACGAACTAAGCTATTTATAATATTCACATGTTGATATTGGTAAGTAATTGCATGAAACTAAAAATAGAGAGGATTTCTGTATCAGAAATCAAGAATCTTCAACTCCTAAATGGCGTAAATTGGGAGGTGGTGGTGGTACGCGTCCTGTTATAAGCATTGAGAATAGTCTTCGGAAGGCTGATTGCTAAGAGCCTGGGGTATTCGTGAATATTCTGCCTCTAATTCACCTGAAAATTCTTCTCGAGTGGCTGTCCACCCGCGCTGGAAATCCAAGGCAATTTTCGATTGAAATGGCAGCAAAAGTGCAACCCCGTATCTCGTTCAGAAACCAGGAAAGTGCCTTCCAACACTCCATCACCTGACTTGAGTGAGGCACATGAGAATGAATGTTATTTGTGTAATTTTTTCAGCTCTCAGTATATATCAATCATTTTGTCTTCTCTGTCAAACAGCTTTCTGGAATGGTCTTAGGTTAGTTTCGTCGGTTCCAATCACTTGCCAAACTGCGCTTTGGACAAGTATTACATGAATTTGAACCTCCAGCGGAACACTTTGGAGAATAAAGCGGGGTGAAATACGGTAAAGTTCTACAACTTTTTAGGCAAGGCGCCATTTCTTCCTTCTTTATAATCCCGGGGAGGCATGAGAATCCTAGTTAGATTACCCAAGTTTTCTAAGGTGTTCCATTAGTGAAGTGCACAAAATGAAAATAAATAATGGCTACCCAGGCTGATGGCCACTATCTGATGGAAACGGACCCGGGTCGGTAAAGAACTAATCTAATATTGCATCGGAAAATTGACGAGCAGAATAGACAGTGTTCCATGGAAACCGGCTTTATATACCCTTTTACAATGTTCTCTGACTTCGTCCTATTGCCGCTGAGAAAACAGAAACTTAAGCGAGCTCGATTATATATATATATATATATATATATATATATATATATATATATATATATGGTTTTACTACTTCGTACCAGACCACATCAACTGCCGATGGTCAAACGGTTCCCGTAGTTCCGGGTAAGAATCTTGTCAGCGATGGTCACTTTTCCTTGAGCAATCCGTAACTGGTAGTAATCCCTTTCCTGAAATCTTCCACCAGCTCAGTGTCATGAATAAGAGGAGAGTTTAATAATAAGTGCATTATTTTTATTGATAATAATGGAAATAATATTAACTGAAGCTAAACCTGAAATCACAAAATATATATCGACTGTGACGATGGAGCACTCTGTGAATCCAAATCGAAGTCGGAGCTGCGTGAAAGGAATCCCTCCAACACAGCTGATCAAATTTTGTAGTGGACAGCAATTTACTGTCCCAAGAGCCGTTCTCACTTCTTAACTATTGAGGACTTTTGTAGTTTTTTACTGAAATCATGTCTGAGGGTCATGATTACTGGTTCCCTAATACAGTATTGGGTCCCAATCAAGCTTAGACATGGAATACAAACATTACCTTATAGCTACTTTTGACCAACGTTGCTATATAATTTTTCATTCAGATTTGATGATAGCAACCATCTCTTGCGATCATGTTTTAAAGGGACTCCTAAATTTTCCTAAATTTGCTCTAGCATCACTGGGCAGTAATAGTTCATATTTTCGGACAGAATATGATGATACTGGTAACTTCGTGTGTTGGATTGGTGACATTACCTAGCTCCCAGTATCACCGAGCACGACCAATTTCCCATGATGCTCTGTTTCCGTGTTAATCAAGTTATCACAGAGAGTTCAACTAAACGGGTCATATTCCGTGGGTGAGCTGTTGTTTTCATTGGTTTTATGAAAACTATCCAGCTCTATCCCCGAATTGTCCCTTGCGCTATGCCGCACAGTGGAATTTTCCGTCACTTTCGTTACGAAGCCTGACCATTAATGATCACAAGGTAACAGTCTACCACACGGTTACGTTGTAAAAACAAACAGTACCACCTGGAATCACCGACCAAATGGATTTTGGGCTAATCGGCTGCTTCCAAACCCACCAATGGGTCGTCACATGATGACGGTCACGCGCTCGTGGCACTCTACCCGATCCATGAGTTGGGGGGTAGTGGTGTTGATCAAATTGGCCAGAATTATCAATTCAACAACACATATACGATTTATACGACAGAATCCATTCGAAAGTTGTGTGACCTTTATTCAATGTGAAAAACAAAAGCCGATATAGTTCACCAACTCTTGGATAAGTTGATTGTTTTTGTAAAAAAGTGAGGAGGGTAACTGTAATTTTCAAAGCTGCTCTGTCACAATGTACTACGTTCCAACTGATTGTTCCTTTCTTTTTTCGATGAGTAATTGATATTTGTCACTAGTAGTCATTAACCAACTTTATGGAAACAAACATCATTGTCTTGTAATTCTGATTATTCTTCTGGGGCACTCACTTATCAACCAGAGTGGGAAATGAAAATTTTCGTTGATAATTCGACAATACTGCCTGTTTTTCCCAGTTATCCACTGCTCCTCTTCTCGAATTTCCCCATTCAATTAGATAATGAAGGTGGTTATCTACTTTCTGATACTAACTACTTGTTAACTATAACTTTTACATAAGCAGTGTACTTCACCGGTCCCTCGGTATTTATTTTGGTTGAATTTTAATGAACTTTCTTTGAACCACTTTTCCTCTTGTGTATACGAGGTAGTGAAAACAAAGACAATTATTCACTTTTACAGGGTTCACTGTCAACACTGTATGGAAACTGACGTGGTCCCAGAGATCAACTCATTCACTGGGTAAACGGCGTATTGTTTTTCACAAACGGAAAAGTGACGTTTCTCCAGTAAGCAGATGTCGAGGGTTTTGAGATGAGTTATATAAGAGTTGTAGGATTTTTTGGATGGTGTGAATAATGGCTTAGGGATGTTCAGGTTTTGATGTGCACTTTAGTATTATATTGTCTAGGTAGATCTATCTCACCACAAATCCGAATATCGGAAGCAGAGCCTTCGCGTAAATAGGGAGCTCGTCTGGCTTCTGTTAACTTTAGTCATCTGTGATATAGGTTTATCTTTTAAGAGTAAAATGTGCTCCGTAGCACTTATGCCAGTGATCGGTGCCTATAGAAGGCTTACGAAGGTTATCTGAATTTGAATGATAGTGCCTTCAAAGTTTGGCTCGAATTTTGTGAGTGCATCTTACCAGCAATGCTACTACTAGGTGCAGAGTTTTACGTACCTGAGGCAGACGGTTAGATCCGACACTAATGAGTCTTAGACACGTGTCGTGCATGTCTCCGATGTGTTCTCAGTATGCTGCGTTGGCTGAACACATAACTGACTGGAAGGTGGTTATCGTTAAGCACCACTTAGCATGCGAGAAATGTGTGAAATTCATAACCAGGGGACTTAACCGTGTAGAATGCAGTAGGCTTCCTGTCTGGAGGTTAAGAGATGGATCTACCCAAAGGTCGGAGACTTTTGGACAAATGGTAAACTGTTACCACCAGTGGGTTTTTTTCACATCCTTTCTTCAACTAATTCATATGGATGTTTTCAGTACCCTCCCGTACTTCACGCATAATCTGATTAGTATGGTTTATAATTGCGGTTCTTAATGAGCACGGTTAATGTGTTGTCTGAGATGGAGTAAACTAAGCTGATTTTGATGAGTAATCGTAATCTGCAAATAACACCTGGAGCGACCAATGAAAATGGCAACAGAAGGAAGTCGGTGATTTGATCACCAAACAAAGTTCTTCCGTATTTTTAGGATGATTTCCTTGTGACCGCTGAAGTATTAGCGGGAAAATACTGGAATTCCAACGTCGTTTCACTGGACGGAGGCAGGTAGCCTACCCTTGTAAATGAGAAGGGAGAGGGTCAAGTGTAAAACTGTGAATTATTATTTTGGGTAGCAGGTCCTCGTAAAGATTACTCGACCTTCTTTTGAGAAGAATGCGATCGCAGACATGCGGCCAAATAGTTCTGATGCAATTGAAACAGAATACGTCATTTTTTCAACCATGGGGATCACTTACCGCTTGTCAAGCAGAATCACAAATAGTCTGTATCATTTTTTGGAAGGTCATCTGTGGATCAGAGCAGTTTGGGGAAAACATTCCAGAATGGAAGTAACTGGAGTTAAATTTCACTGCTGATTGAAGTGTTTGTTTCACCAGTTTTGTTGATTTTTAAAATAAAATTCAACCTTAGATTGTTTGTCTTATTCAGTTGAGCATTTCTTCTGCTAACTTGGTAGGGCGTTGAACACGCACTTAAAAAGTGGGGACCTGAAAAACAGCTCTGTTTTAGGGTTGGGTGTATGACTAACATCCCTGACACCTTTACTTTGAATTATTTCAGCATAGCCTGATGGTAAATTAATTGGACTGAGTCTTAATTCAGTCACAATATTTCTTGAAAAAGAAAATCGGTAAACCGAAGAAAGCGGTTATATTTAACTGGGATTTGTCATTCTCGCAGAGTGTTTCAAGACATTCCTTTCCATTACTGTGTAAAAGCTTTTGATGCTTTGGGTGAGTTTTCTTGGGAAAATACATCCACCAGTTGTAAACAGATAAAGCTTGGGTTCAAGTTATATTGAAGGACGTGAAGGTTTAGTTCACGGATAGACTGCTTCGGTGTAAATTGTTCTCCGAAACAGTTAGTAGTCGGAGGATGGATCAGGGTGATGAGTGCAGGACCTAGTGAAATAGTTGGAAACCTTGAATATCAGACGTAGGGCTAAGCTTTTGTGTTGGGGTTCGTGAAATCCACCCACCGGGTGGTTTGAGGAAATTCCTGATTTCGCGGTCAGGGGTATAGTTGCGTTCGAACCATTTCTTCATCTACTTGGTTTCAACGTATAACTTTATCCTCCGGGTATGTGCTTTTTAAGCTTCTTTTCGTTTCATTCTCTACCGAACTGCACTACGAGGTAGCAGCGGAAACACTGATGTCCGACGTTAATTGGTGAAAGAACTGAACTGATACGAAAAGTTGTGTTAGTGGATTGGGTTGGGCAGGGTGGGCCAAGTCTCCCCTTTTTGGATTCCAGGGTGGCCAGCTTATTGCTCAGGTGGGACTTCCTCATTTACCAGTGGCGATCACTTTCTCACTCTGATTCGGGGTCATCCGTTGTCTCTTTGGTTTCTCCCGTGCGTCTGTATCTGCACACTTTCATGCTATCTCTGTATATCATTTAGGGATTATGAGCACTGAGAAGTAGCCTCTAAAACTTAGTCACAAAGTTCACTGTGGACAGGACGGAATAAACTAAAACGGAGGGTCCCCAACATAAGGCAAATTTTAAAGATGAAATCCGGTGAAAGTTTCCCACTTCACCAAGAAGTAAACCACTGAGAGCAAGCAGGTGTTATCTACTTTTCAACATATGGAGCTTGAAATTATAAATGCCGCATTTTAAGCAGTCCTCGGTTGGGAAATCCACTACCAGTGGTTCCTAACACCTTCACATTGCTTTCATGCATTCAGTCAGTCAATCAGTTCAGTTTATTTCAGTTCAGACAACTAATAACCATGCACTGGGTGCAGTGGCTTTGGTCGGTATCTCCCAACGGCGGCCTCAAAAGGAAACAATGAGAAAGATAAGGACATGAGTGGAGTAAGAGGAGAACTACAAATACTGGTATCAACTCGATGAAGAAATTTTGCGGATACAAGAGCGCCACTGATCGCGACACCTTACCATATCCTTAAACCCCTCTAACCAGAGCGGCAGGATCTTTTGGACCCCACCCAGGAAGTCTAAGACTCCCTAGATGGCTAAGTTTATTGACTGGGTTTTTCATACAGTTCTTCCTTGTCATGGAGCGACTACCTTTACTCATCTTTTAACCGTTACCCGCCTCAGCCAACATTGCTCGCCGAGGAATCCTGTCAGGGGACAAGTCCCAACCATCTCAACCTGGCGAGCTTAAGTTTTTCATCTAGCGATTCGACCCGTAAATCTAAGACTGTCCGCCGAACCTCAGCATTGCTTATATGAAGTCGCATGAGAAGCCACTATATGAGTAATTACGATCTCCTGCTGCTTATATCAGGCTATAAACCACTGCTTGTTTCCTTTCACCGTGTACTGTCAACTTGTACCTTCCATCATTTTTCATCATGCCTCAGATTCTGTGACCGTATGCTACCATTTGGTGCCTGCGAGACCGGTTCCACCCTTTTATTCACATGAAAATCGAACAGATGAAAAACAGAGAATCTGTTCACTGGAAAAAAACCAGAATTGCAGGTGGATCTAAAGTAAAAGGTCGAAATCCAATGACTCGTACATCGGAGACAACAATAACAACAACAACTACTGGATTGGTCCCTAATATCAGTGTGATTTGCCATGTGATGATTTTTGCCTCATTCGTAGTGTGTGTATGCTTGTGTGCGTGTACGTATGTGTGACGGAGAAAAAATATAGATTACATTCAAGATGGAGATCATTGGCTGGCACGGACCAGCGTTCACCGGGCACGACCTCTAGGACCCCCTCTGGCGCTGATCCGATGCCGTCTCATCACGAAGGCTAGTATAACGGTCAAGGTATCAGTGGCTGTCTTCGGTTGTCCAACTCCAGCGAGAGCCCACCCACTAGGTTGTTGTGAGATTGTTACCAATGAAGGCAGGTCATCAAACATGTACCGCTGGTGGCAATGGTGCTGGCATTTGTGTGTGTTTCTGCAGCTTCTCCACTTTGTCATCTAGTGGCCTACTTGTCGTATATCCAGTTTTAGATGACACTCTTGGGGGCCAGTTGCACAGTTTCACATCACACGAAGTTTGCATTTGTGTGTGTGTGTGTGTGTGTGTGTGTGTGTGTGTGTGTGTTTGGGTGGGTGGGTGGGTGGGCATGTATGAGCAAAAAAGACTTCGTTTCTGTAGGCTTTTCACTTTGGCATCAGAGGCGATAGCACCAAAACTTTAGCTGTTTTTGAAGCTCTTTGTTGTGTTGCAAATGGCATGCGTGCAAGAGTATGTAGTGCTTGAATCATGTACGTCTGTATGGGCGATGTTGTTACTCATTGTCACATATATCCTTCATTTTCACCTGTTTTTTAGCTATTATCTACTGAACTGATTCTATCTTTATTCAGATCATATCAGCAGCCCTAAATGAGGCCCAACTAGGGTAACTGCCTACAATTTTTGATTCAGTTCAACCAACTGGCTGATATTAATTCCTATTTCGAGGAACCAAAGCGATATATTTCACCAATCTTCAAGAATTCTTGAGCAACTCGAGAAGATATCGTCCCCTATTAACAAAATAGGGATATACGGCAGATATTTACCCACGAAAATGGCAATTTGCATCAAAATATCCCTTAAATGCAGTCGTGTGAATGTAATCATTTGAACTTGCCAAATATTTTCGGGGTTCCGAAGTCAAATCCCAATAGTCAACATAACCCATTATTTAATATTTGTTTAGAGGAGAATAGTCCCTCAAAGTCTCACTCAGACTATCAATGTTGAATGCAAATGGAGTCTACGATAATCAATCTCAAAACCTACTGAAGACCTTCTATCTGCATTTGAGAGTGAAAGTAATGCAAGGTACCCCGATTTGACTTCAGAATCGATGTAGATATTCGGCTCAGATGGAGGTGCCGACAAACTATACACAAACCAAGCGGTTGAATAAGTTCAGGCACAATTTCACGTTCTCAGTGGATCACTTTACTAGCGACTGTTTGTCGCACGATGGGCAGTCGAAGATTAACATTAGTAGGAACAGAGACGGGCGTGTCACTTTTCGCTTCTTTGGTGAATAAAACTAGGATTTTTAAAGTAAAAAGATAGGAACAGAAGAGGTTATTAGCAACCATCGACAGATACATCAAGTATTGGGATGGCGGTGATTTTTACCGATGACATTGCAGATATGTGGTCATAGACGATAGCCGTTTTTGCATACAAAGGTTGATATAGCTCTTTTCGAACTGGGGGAAGAAGCCTTGATGAAATCACTTGCCAACTTGATCGGTGACATTTGGAACGAGCAGCGTATTCTTTTATAATGGGGCGAGTCACCGAGTTAACCCATCTTGAACAAGGGAATTCATATTGATTATAGTGATCATCGCTGGTTCAGTTTAATTCTGATAGCCACCAAGGTATTAGCCTCGATTTTGCTCCACCGTCTGATATCGGCTGGTGAGAGGTACGCCCCTAAACAACAGGCCGGATTCTACCCAGATCGAGAAGGAATCTGTGGGATTTTTACTTTTCATCAGTTGGGTGAAGCGCGTCACACATACCGTCGACCGACAGTGATGGTTTTTCTCAACTTGAAAAGTGTTTTCAAATCGGCTGGCCGAACAGCTTTATTCAGTGCTGTTCACCAAAAAGGTATTCCACAGAAGTTCATCAACCTACTGGGATCACTGTACTCTCATACTTCTGGCTGAGTAAGAGTTCATTCCAAACTACTAGTGGTTTTCTACCAGGGTGTACCACTTCGTCATTTCTGCTCAACTAAGGTATGAACGGGGTGATAGATAATGCCTTGCGAGATCTTTAGGATGTGGGCGTCGAACTAGAAAATACTGAAAAGCCGTGTGACCTAGATTAGGCCGACGACCTTATCTGCTTGTTCGAAATCACGGAACATGCTGAACATGCACTAGATAAATTCCCAAGAGCTTTAGCTCCTTTCGGCACACACTTTGAACCACCAAAGTATAAAGTGATGTTGCAAGACTGGACGTCAACGACTCCTAGCTTGGTGATCGAGGGGAAGTGCTGGCTGTGGTCGACCGCCTCACTTAACTTGGCAGCAGCGTGACGACAGATAGGAGCAAGGTAGTAGAGGTGAGGACGCCTATATCCAAGTTTCGAGTGGTGTAGGCTGAACCGAAGCATCTGTGACGCCGACTTGATATTTCGCTGAAGTTGAAAGGTCGTGTGTACTGTGCAGCGGTGTGTTCAGTTTTGTTGTGTGGTTGGAAGACTTGGAGTCTCCGTGCGGAAGATGTTCGTTTCTTGAGTTTTTCGACCATCGACGTCTACCTAGTATAGCTAAGATTGGATGGAATGACCAAGTAAGCAAAACTGAGGTTAGAAACGGAGTAGTGGGTACTAATCCAGAGAACGTTCTATCACAGCGTATCCAGCTTGGTGAACTTCGTTGGTTGGGGCACGTGTAAAGTATGGTGAACACACGTATACAGTACAGCGCCCTGTTTTCCGCTCATCCTCGGCAGTGGAAGATGCCACATTGAGGTCAACAGATGAAGTGGCAACGAGAAGCGAGAAAGTGTACAGCCAACTAAGGAGAAGTAGGTGCCTCACGCCTCCGTGGTTTGGGCCCAAAAGACTCCTCAACCTATTAGTTGGGGATACGGAAAAGGACGGTGAACAGTGGTGGTCATGTTTACTTTCTGTCGAATCAGAATGACTGACCAACGTGCGTTTGCAGCGTTAGACTGTGTATTCAGTGTGCTGGCTACTACGGCGTTCTTTCCTTTTCCCACCTGTGTAGTTCCACTCCCTGTCCTTCTTGTATATTGATTCTTTCTATTCCTCCGTGCAACATGGCGAGGAAGGCAATGGTCAGCGGGGCTTGCCCTGATGTTCAAAGCCGTATGATGACAATGACGGTGCATCATAATTCGCACCCATTTTGGTGAACTCATCACTGCTTGTGCGTTTTAAGATTAGTTTGTTTAATCATGATACTTTTCCCCGGAGAGATAGCATTTACCGAGGACTAGATGCTAAACTTCGTGAAGAGTTTGAGTACATTGTGAAAGTACATGCAATTTCTGATTTAGAATTAAAATCACTTCACTTTTTCACGAATGATAGCTGTTTTTCACTTGGAACGACGCAAAAGCCAGTTATTTTTACTCGTTGACTCACAGCGAACGAAATGACTTTTTCATTGGCCTGGATTTGATTTCTTAGGATGAACAAGTAGGCTGTCTACGTAGAGAATTTCTGTTTTGTGGAGTGATTTTAATCCCCCATTCCAGTTTGTCGCCGTCGTATCATATGCAATCATTTGTGTCGGTGGTCGAGCGAAATACGTTTCTAACCATCATGTCCCTGATGCTGTAGTCCTTTGCTGCTCAAATCCTTATCACATCTGACCCATTGAGGCCTTAAGAGTAGCTGCGCTTCAAGTTTCCCTATTGTTTGCCTCGGGCACTCCGTTAGATTTCAATGATTCCCCCGTTTTTCAGCATATGGCTTCTACTTCACTCAGTCAAGCTGCGGTCCCCATCAGGCCTATAACTTAGTATCAGGATTCGGTGAGCACGATTACGTAACCACTGGAACATCCGACCTAGCTGTAAACAGCTCAGTGTACAGTGCATTAAAGTCTGTCACAATACTCTCTGACGTCTCTAATATATCTGTATAACAAACTATCATAGACTACGGCTTCTACTCTTTGGTTAGCACAAACGAGTCGCTTTGCTGGAAAGCCACATAATCTCCTATTAAAGGTACCATAAGGTCATTCAGTTTTGATAAGCCAATAAAATGGTCATGAAGATTCACATAAATCTATTGCGAAGCAATAAGGAACAATGTAGAACGACATTCACAGGTTAATAGACTAATACGATTTAATTATTGTGCACCATTAATATTCCCGTCTCCCTATGGTCACGTGTTCAGACGTGGACTTATTGGAGTCAGCGTCTTTGTACATCGGACTAATCAGAATTCTTCGAGTTTTCCCGACTGACTTCGGATCGGGGCTACTAGCTGGCCACCCCAGGACAAGGAACAATAACCGGATTTTGCTTAGTTATGATTCGTGAAAGGCTGCATTATTGTGCTCGAATACGGCATTTGGTTGGTTACTCGGAGTCGGTGTTGGAAAAAAGCCGTTTCCAGTGTATGGACGCATAGGTTCCGGAATTCCGTACACCAAATAAAATGCCAATTCACTCGTCGCATGGATCCGAAAGCAATCCGAACTTTCGCTGAATTACCACTGTTGTTTTGTTAGCTGGAACACCTCTCATATTTTCTTGAATCACGTCATTAGTGCTTCCATGACTGCGGCCCAGATGAGTTAGATTTTCTTCCTATCATAAAAAAGAATGCACTTCTATTAGTCTCTCAATGGTACAAGCTAGTTGTAGCAAAAGACAAACGGTCTTTTACATACGGCGGAACAAGAGCAACCTTCTCTTTATTTTCTTGCATTCCCTCCACGGTAAGATTGTGAGGGTTCTTTCTAGTGTTCCAGTCAACAGACGTTTCTAGAGTACCTTTTGTCGAAGCCTAATTTCCGTAGCACGCGATTTTAAGATTTGATGGAGCCATGTTCCAAGGATCAGAGACTTTTGCAGCAATCAAATATTTCCTTTCATTCTTATTTTACATCCAGTGAAAAATCATCGAGTGAAATTGGCCACTTTGACTTCTCGTCAACGATGAAATTCTCACAACACGTTAACCCAGCCACAAACGTTTCCGACCCCAGCCCCCGTCTGATTTTTACCCTTATGCATAAATACACAAGCTCAAAGCATTCCATCAATAACTAAATACTAAGAGGTCCTATTCTGAACGAGAATACAGTGTCCTTAACGTAGGTCTTGTACGGGGCAAAAATATCAATAAAAATAGGAAAATTAACTTTGACAGAACAGACCGACTTTTATACTTTTGGCTTTGTCAAGTAATTAAAACCTATGCCTCTTTCATTCCGTCTTAAGAATTTGGTGCACCTTTACAGCCAGTTTTTCACGAGAGATCAGTTTACCAAGTAATTTTTGGGTAATACAAAGGTGAAACCAAAATAGGACAGCTGTCAGGCCTCCACATAAGCCAAGCCAACTGGTAAACTAACTGACACGTAAAGGTGACCCCGGGGAATTTCGAGCCTAATGTTATTTTGGCTTCCGTGTCTTGCTGGAAAAGATTAACTGAATTCGAGAACTGGGGGATAACAACACCGGGACAAGAAGAATGTGGTACGTAAGGAATCACTGGCAAGTGCAACAGATCAAGGGATATCATACGACGAAATCTGAAATAAAATTACAAAACACCACTAAAGCATTTAAAACCCGCTAAGAAGCCCTACCTTGGAGATAAAAACAGAATAGTTCATTTAGACACCAACACAACATATTCCACATCAGAAATGAAAGCCGTACTTGGAGCAGTGCCTTCGATTCCAACATTGCAGACCCTTCAAGTCCGCGCGGTTCACATTCATTCACACTCAAAATTCACATGTAACCCAAATTTGGTCACTGTTCCTTGGCCGTGGTGTGATCAGAGTACAGCACTGAATTCAACCCAGTAGAGAACCCTCTGCAATTCTGGCTCACGAAGAATACGGGGACATTCGGCTGCTTGCGAGGACAACTGAGCTCGCGATCGCGCCTAAATGAGAATGATGCAACATGGTCCAGATGAGATCTAGATTCTCGTGAGAGGCTTTTTGAGAAGGTGTGTTGAAACGCGTAGGGAAATTTTATCACGATTGGATGTTCTATTTTCCCCGATATTTTCATCCCAATAGATGACTCTGACTGAAACTCGGTGATCTAACTACTTGGTAAGGGAATAAGTTCCTAGGGCAGTTATCAGGGCCAAAATGATGAAAATAAATGCGCGAGGGACAGAAACCTCTATCGTCAGGTATACGGAAAGTGACAAAAAAGTTCATCAGCAGTATCCATGTACTTCTAGAACAGTCGGTATGTGATAATTATTAACGAGGTCCGCAAGATGATCGAAATAGTCATATTATGTACGGTGAATTACTATGGTAACAGATGAAAGCAATGTGTAAGATCCATTACAACTAGGTGCCATTGTAAAACAACTGTTTCCCACCACACATAGATAATTAAATGACCAGTATAAAAGTAGCCAAAAGAGCAGAAGCATTTTTGTCCCCACAATTACTTTCGTTTTGAAAAGTGTTCCATCCGCAATATTTTTACTCGAGTTGAGAGAAGCATGCATGGAGTCAACAACGTATGTCAAAAAATTCATGCATAACAAGTAGCATAGATGCCAAATGCGAGGCCACAGATTTTGTTCGTTAGGCTGCGTTTCCCGTGGGTGTCATCGTGTACTTGAAAAACACACACACGCGTAAGGGGGTGGGAATAGTCCGTTTTAGAAATGGTAGCATTTGCGGTAGCCAACTGTTTGCGTGCAACAGATGCTTTCTGTTCAACCAGTTCCCACCCGTTCTGCTGTGCACACTTGCACTGCACGTTCCAACATGTTCAACGTAACACATGCTATTGAGTGAGGTCAGATGAGCAGTAGCCGTCCACCAGCATTCTATTCTCTTTTCCCGTTATTCGGTGAATAAAGTCGTCGACTTCCAGTGGTCTCATGAGTTCATGCATAGTAATATCGCCGCGTTTGTTAGTGCAACGGGAACACTTTTACTTTCGACAATGACTTACACTGAGATGTTCGGTCTGGTCCATAGAAGCCGTGTACTGGAATCAATTGCGGAACAATTAAATTTGGTTAATTCCGAAAGTTCTGATATCACTGTCCGATTCAGAGATAATGCTGGTGAGCTACTTGCTCAGAGAACGGTAAAGTTTAAAGTAAAGTGGACGTATAACGTCTTCTTGTGGTTCGAATCTCCGGTCGTGGCATGTGTTCAATAGAAATTGTCACGACTTGTAATTTAAAAGCAAGAGGTACAGATTACGACAGCAGTAGTGGAAAAACTGAGTAGTAGTTTAGGCTTTGTGAAGCTAAGTAACAAGATATGATCCCTGAAGCGTGTGCACAAATAATATTAGTTTTGTTGTTAGGATTTGATATGATTTACCCTCATTTCAGAACACAGTGAACGTATTTCAGAAATTCGGATATTCTACTGTCCCATGCAATTATCAGTGTAGTACTGTAAATGTGTCCAAAGAACTGGCCTTAGACAAACGGCGGACATCGGATGTTTTATGAGCATATTTCCTTCCCATTGATAAAATCAATGGATCCTTAGTTCCACTCTTTGAATGTGAATCATATCATAGTACGTCTGTATGCTTATTATCCTAGGGATGCACTATTCGAAAGTTACGAAAACTTCCTGCCAAAAATGACTGTTATGATGGTCACTAAATGGAGAGACGGATGAACACAACTTCCATGAAATTTTCACCAAACTTTTGTCGACAGCAAAGAAAGTATGATTCCAAGATTTCCAATGTTTCTTGTCCGGTGTGGGGAGTTCCCTGATGGTGTTCGGCGGTTACGCATTCCTGGTGATTGGTAACATGTGAAACAGATTCACAGTGCTTTAGCAAATGTTCATTCTTGTTATTATTACTGTTTCCGTAACTAGTGTCACCACTATTACTGTGACTACCAATATCACTATGAATAACGTGACTATTACAATTACTATTATAAATAAGTCAAAAAAGGTTCATTCTTAAAATCACTTGTGATACATCCAGAGCTGACGAAAAAACAACATCAGCTACATCTCCGACTGTTGTGTGACGTGAGACAGAGGAGTGTAAACAACCAGCAGAACCACCACAAGCCTCCTTATCCCCTCGTTCTCGTTTTGTTCCTGTCCATAGGTCTGATCAGATAGCCTAAGCCGTTCCGATGGGTTTCCTGTTCCTTTGTCTCCTTGTTCCTGCTGACCCAACTAAACCCCATAGACAGTCCCTGCTGTTGGCGTTTACGCTACCTTGCATGCGAATTCAGAGCCTATTACTTCTTCTCTCTTTCTAGGTCGGTGAAAGGTTTTCGAACCGTAATTTACGAGGTTTTTCAATCATGCAACTTCTCAAACTAGTTCTTCTGAATAAAAGAACATTGTACAACAGTCCGGGAAGTGAATAAGAATGATCTGATATACTGAGGTGACAAATTTCGGAGTTTGTGTTTCGATAGCTTTATACTCAGGATACCGGATGTATTAAATTTGATAACTTCCGCTGAGTATGGGTTTATTGTTAGAAAAAGCATTTCACTACCTATTCGATATCGTGAATTTTCCAAGATCAGCCTTTTTCCTCCATGTCACGATTGTTAGAAGCATGACAATCCCAAGGCTGATGGTCATTTTTTGAATACACCACAATAGAGCCGTATTTTTAATTGTGGCCATTCTGCGTCACAGTATTGAATTAGGTTCACATCCTTGGATTCTGTGTACTTGCTTCCAGCGAAAGCTCATTCGAATAAGCGTTGCAGATCCTCGACAACCTAGTCACGTTAGTAATGCATCTTCACGAAACCGAGAGAGGAAGGAAAGAGCAATATGCTCTTTTTTCATAAGACCTTGGTCGTCGATTCTGATAGTTAGGCCCCAAATGTTTCATTGTTATTCGATGGAAGCTGTACGCTGAGCCGTATTATTTCCCCGGATAAGTTTCAATGCAAACTGTGACCTACTGTCAAAAAGGTCACCGTAATTCAGACATATATAATCAAATAAAAGGCCATTCCTGAGTTTGCTACAGGTACAGAACGATACTACTCAGTATAATCAAAAGTTTGACTTGTGAATTTTCTGGAGAGGGGAGGGGGGATGAGGAGAAATGACACAGACCTTGTCATAATCGGTCCTTGGTAATATGTATAATAGGATGCAAGATCGGTAAATGAATTTTAACAGTTTCAGATACGGTGTGCTTATGTAAAGTTCTCGCCATCCACTCTGAATGAGTGTATAGGCCCCTATCTTGCGCTAAGTGCTCGACGACCGTATACTTGATTTTGTCTTGATCAGCCATCAGTACAGATAATTCGGGCTTTAGTTTCAGATAGGGCAGAAAAACGTTTTGGAAGCTTTCTGTTTCCGGTATTCTACTGGTGTCGTCGAAATTCACGTTCTGAATTATTTTCTTCGCGATGGACTTCTTTTTCCTATTCTTTTTGTAATATGTCAAACAAAATCTGGAGGCACAAAATTCTGAATAGTATACACACCCGCTTAAGTATACGCACATAAGCACAAACCGCTTGAAACCTAAAGGCTTTAGATGAATATCCCAGTATCGTTTGTAAGCCGGTCTTGAAAAAGTTAACCGGTAGTTACTGAAACTTCGACTGACTATCATCATTTGAGGCGACACTGCGTTTCGGAACATCATACGCGCGTACATACTCTATCATATGGCACACTGTTTTTTCCGAAACACACTGAACCAACTTCAACTCCTATACGTTATTATAGTTCAGCCTAAATCTGTGGTGAAATACGGATGCTCGAAATCGTGTGAGCCTACGTATCGAGGGTAAATTTGTCTAAAAATTTAAGAGTAACAATCAGTTGAATATTTAGTATGAATAATCAGTAAGATTTTGAGGGTAAAATTGATCACAGATGGATTTCATTCCTGATGAATGGGTAGGGATCCTGCGGTGGGAGCACCTCCCCTTGCCCAGAAGTAGACCATTTTTCATTGCAGCAAAAATAAGCGAGGCAATGCGAATACAATGGGAAATATTGTATGTTCTGAAGGTTCATCAGCAAACTCGTTCATCGGAGGAATTTCCAAGGTTACTCTGAAAGCATGACTTAGATGTTGTTGGGTCTGGTTAAAGTCAATGCTACGTGAGAGCGGTCCGTAAAATGTTCATTTTCATTCATTCATGCATTCATTGTGATAGAGAAGTGTTCACTAAAAATCAAACAGTTCTATTACTTCAGTAAACAGGAGGACAAAATTCGAGGAACCCGTCCGACCTGAGTTTCTGGGAGAGTTATTGCTCGGAATCTTTTCCTAGGTAAAAACAAGATTTTGCTCACTGTTCATACAGTACACTTTGTCACAATAAGACGTGGTGGACCAAAAATCAACACATCTGATTTGGATAACTAGAGTGTGCACAGAAGATGAGCATACTATTGACCGGAAAATAATACGTACTTCGCAGATTATGGTGTAATTTCTTATGTAAACCAGTACCTCTTATTCCATATTTGCCCCTAAGGTTTTCTTGTGTTTAGGGGCCAATGATGTGTACACAGTGATGAATGTAGTGAATTTACCATCCTGTTCTTGTCCTTGAGAGGGACTGAAACCAGAAACACTTTTTTTGAACACCGGTCCGAAATTGTAGGCAAAGTGACATAAGATCCTTGGGCCAATGTCCAATGTTGTATGAGCACGATAAACCAGTTCCATGAAATCCGCTGTGTCACTACAATTTCGACAATACGTGTATGATAATTACTACAATCTTATGTTCTCAACAGGCTATTTCTTTTAGCACGAATGAGCATGAAAGGTAGCTGCAAAATAACACTGAGGTCACTTTTCTTGTTTTCGTCTTCTTTTATTACTATAAGAACAAAAGTAGGTACAAACATGTTACTCGTACGTTCAACGAGCTTTATGCCTTATGTAGTAGTAAGTCCTGGAAAAGTTAAAAGCTCGAGACATCGTTTATTAAAATTTAACCGGGGTAACTTGAAATGATCAGCGAGAGTAAAGTGTTTCCCAGGTATGGCTGATGGGTACTGCTGAAACGGATATTAGTACTCCGAGCGGGGCCGTTGTTGACTCATTCGTGAAAGCATGAACACGAACACGTGTGGTTACTTCATGGATCTCAAGGAATTAAAAAACGAAACAGATGTGAAAGTACTTGTTGGTTTTGATCGCGAATGACGCATCCCGGTGGTTGATAAACATTGATTCAGATTGGGTTTCGTTTATCTTCACTCTGTATGTATACGAACTTTATAAAGTTTGGTATGCTTTTTATGGTTTATTTGTGCATAAGTGCACTATCGAGAGGAAACCATATCGGTGACCCTGATGCTAATCTGAAGTAGACAATCACAAAGACGTAATAACGGTGCAAGTTACGGCGGCTTTTTGCCTACCAGCTAAGTTAACATACTGCCTCGGACGTAATAGCCCGAGGCCAGTGGACCACTCGACCATCATCCAGTGTGCTTGGATGCCCTCACGTAATTGAAAAGTCTGATTGGAAATAATTGTCTGAACTACGGATATTATCGAAACTCAGATGAATTTCTAGCCTTGATAATCCACTTGTCCTCGGTATGAATCTTTACAACCTGATAAAAACGTTATTGTAGAAAGAAAAAGGTACATCATTCTATTTACTCAACATTTAAAACCTTCGCGGTAGTGAGAAAATGAGGTCGTTTGTGGGACAATTTCTTAACTGAACCCTCGAAATTTCGGCCGTTTCCCTAGGAAGAAAGCGAACTACAAGTGAATGGATATGCCTACAACAATAAGATTACCATTTCCGCAGGAGGCGTGATCTGACGCACAACCTGGTTACAAAGCAGTCCCAGAAAAACGTATTACTTTAACCCTATGAATCTTTTATCGTTCTGTGTTATAGATAATACCCCCACCCCAACATGAATGGACAGGTTATCGAATTCCACGCAAATTAAACTTCATACAGAATATCACAGAGCTAACTTGAATACTATTTAATTACAAAGAACTTTATGACTATTACATCAGTATGACATTTCTTAGTTAGCACTACATTGCACCGAAAATTGGTTGACATGTACTAGTGATCCTAATTTTTGCATCATGTTGTCAGTGACGGACTATGTCCTATGTAACATCAAAACAGCCGAAGCAGAAGGTGGCCAGGTGAAAAGGCCATTGTTTTGTAAACCAAAAACACAAATGCGCACTCACATATGTAGGCACATTTAAGACATCTGCTTTACTGCTCGCTTACTTCGGTCGAAAGTTCACTCACAGATGAATGGTTGAAAAACGGACCGATCATCATAATCATAGTCACGTTTTTTATAGGTCTGTTTAAAAGTTGTAGTATATACTGAGGATAAATGAAGGAATGCGGTTATGAGTGACGGAAAGCACGAGTGACTCCGGTAGATTGAGCAAGCAGTTGACTGATTTAATGAATGAGTGACTGACTAGGTAAGGACATGGATAAATGAATGAGATTTTAACGAGTGTCTGAACAACGAGCAAGGGAGTTCGCTTCGAGAGTGAGGGGGTGAATGGGTGAGTGAGTGAGTGAGTGAATGAGTCAGTGGGTGAGTGAGTGAATGAGTGAGTGGGTGAGTGAGTGAGTGAGTGAGTGAGTCAGTCAGTCAGTCAGTAGGTTTGCTTGTCGGTAGGTAAGTGAGGAGTTCGTTTGCTCCATAGCGTATAGGAGTAGTGGGTGAAATGCTGTCAGTCATCATTGTTACATCTGTACATCTGGTTGCAATCTATCATTTCACGGATCACAACTAAGCTCGCGGAGCAAACCGTTTCAAAAGGGGGCTGTAAATGTGGTACCGTCCTGGATGCAATCAGGGAATCTGTTTATTTTATCCATGGGGAAGAATTCTCAGCAGTAATGCGCCTAAGGTATTAGAAGTTCTATGTAAAATAAAACGCGCCTCTGACAATACGGATCATTTATTTATTATGAGATATCCAATAAAAGACCGTCACTGATCGTTTGTGTGGAGAGAAGTTTGACGATTTCTAAAGGATTGCATTTGGTTCCTGAACAACTCACAACTAAGCCCTTATTTGTTCAGTATGTTTCCTGTATGGTACGGCTTTCAGTCATTACAAGGCTTGCTGATAGACTCGCCGTTGCGTTGCATTCCGTTGCATCACTGATTAGCACCTCTAACGAATGGCCCGAGCACGGCATGAGATTACTTTTCTATTCACCGAATGGACGTGGTAAACCGTAAAAAGTACCACTCACAGAAAGTTCACTGACTTTGTGGGAAAACTTTAAGGTAGGGGAGTGTTCAGTCTTTTGGGATTCTTGGGAAAAACGACTATTTGAATGTTGCTGTTAGGTAAGTTGTGCTTTTTTGGGTCACATCAACGTCTTAAGTGTCCTAGAATTTTTATCGGGTTATTCTCACATGCTCCTCTGTTGGTGTTAAACTACCCATGTGTGTTTGCTTGCATGTTTGTGAGTGGGTGTGGATTTACCGAATGTTGCATGTCAGCTGTTTGGTTCGCTAGAACAAATTCAGGTTACCGTCTACCAGTCGAGCTTTACTCTCAAGCCCCTTTCTCCTAGCAACCGCCGTTCGTCAACACGTCGACACTCATTTTTGACTTGATCTGAGTTTGTGATTGAAGTTTTATCCGGCAGATGGTATCACCATGCGCACTCTATCTTGATCAACATCTTTGTTGTTATCGTCATCGTCATCGCCTTAACTAGTGTATTCTGTTAGAGACCTGTCGTTACCACCGTGAAATGTATAGCCTTAGATGATTAAGGGAGCGATTAGGGAGTGAGAAACATCTTGAATGTATATCTGTAAGTAGGTACTGTTTGCTTGTGTTTGTGCTTGAGTGCGTTTTCATGCATCACCAGTACGAAATGTCGCTTCCAATGACTCCGGATGACCAGCGTTCATCACACTTTTGATCCGTTATGTTAGACAAGTCCCGATTCACACTGTCGTCAACCCCCTCTCTGAACTTGGTGATATTCGTGAATAATAAACGGATTGAAGATGTGATTCATCAGCGTCTGCTGAATGCTCTGTTTACCCCTGCGCCGCAACTGATTGCTCTTTTCGAGGTCATTGAAGTATCCCACGTGGGACCTGTTTCAAACCCGACATGCAGTACAGTGCTTGGGGAGCCTTGACTGTAAGGGACTATCCAGTTATTTTTAACTGAGACGTCCCCACAGCATAATGAATTAATGCGTAGAATACACGAAATGTGACCCAACCGTTTCGCCCGACTTACAGGCTTCGACTCGCGCGGTGATATCTGGAGAACGTTATGGTCCCTTGACTGCAACGTAAAAGTTTCGTACATTCGTTTTTTACACTTACGCCAAGTTGGGAACCAGTTGATCCGATTCCATTCCAAAGATTATGGATCTTGTGAGCAAGCCTTGCTCTTGCAGACTGATTTCTCTCCACTATCTGTTTTCCTCATCCTATATTTGAGCAACGATATATTGACTTGATTACGGATTGCTGAACAAGAAAACCTCTTTGGCACTTTCATTCAAATTTATTCGAACTTACATCCAAAGCCGCTGATGGTGCAGATTGGTATTTTGGTTTGCAGTCACTTCATTAGTCAAAATGTACCTGCTGGGGCAGGCATGTCGGATCTCAGAACACGTCCCTGAAGAACCTAGAGCTGAGTGGTTCAAAACTTTCGTCCAGTTCGATCGACCACCATTTACTTGATTGTGAGGTTTGTGACGAATCAAAACAGGTATTTCGGGCGATATGCTGCCAGAAGATTGGAAGACCATTACGTTTCGCTGAGGCTTTGGTTTTTCGAAGTTATAAGCCTGATCCGTGTAAACGAATAGACTTCGTACCTAGACTGGCCTTACCACTGTGGGGCATGTAAGATGATTCCGACCAGTGAAGGTGATCCCCGTCCCTCTCCTCATCCAACCCATGTGAGGGAGTGACCTTTGAACTTCAAGAAAATGTTGCTTAGTGGAGCGATTTTCGGTGTCCACGGATTTGTCTTTGTTCTGGACAAACTTTCAAGTGATTGGTATGTGCAGCCTGTTCAAAAAATTCCGGATCACCGCATGTCGGTCGAAATCCTGGCACACGGTCGAATTCCAGTTTGTGCGACCGGATGTGCACAATGGACACCATTGTTCGGTGATAGGAATCGCGTAGGGTGCTGTCAGCTAGAGGATCAGTGACAGCTTTGATTGCGTTTGTTCGATCGAACTGAGGTGATCGCAGTTTTTTGGACCGACGGCACACGGTTAACAGGATGGCGCGAAACAGCCGAATTTAATCTATCCTATGATGATGATTTTTCTTGCTCACATGGAATTTCTAGGGGGAACTGGAAGTAGGAAATACAAAATGTTGTCTTTCGCGTGACCTGGTATTCTTCTACTTACGATGGTTGCATCCTTCCGAATATGATTCCCCACACACTCAAAAAACTTACGCAACTTGAGAAGCAGTTCATAGGAAAAATCATAAGATACTCACGCAGACGAAACCTCATAGCCAATGAAAATCTTCTCCCGTCCCTCATATTCGAAATCTCACAGGGCGAATTACAATCAGGCTGACGATCTTCGATCTTTACACGTGAGCAGGCCAGTTCACAGCCCAACCAAGCCCTCTGAAGTCCTGAGGTTAGTGCGGCTGCGATAAAAAGTAGTAAAGTGAATTTTCAACCTTAGATTTTGTTATTTTCAAACGAGTCACTGACTCATTGACAATGACAACAAGGAGGCATTTAACCCTTCTGTCCCGCTTTCGAATCCTAATGTCGCCGCCGGTCAGCTTTGTCATTAAGAGCCTTAAATTGGTCAAGACTTTCTTCCTGATATATTATGCTACTAATATTTATTAAGAAGGAACTCAAAGGGAAAGAAAAACTCGCCACTAAAAACATGAAGGTACTGTGCAGCAAACTTTGTACATGGTGACAGTCGGTCGTTTTGCTGGCAAAGTGCCTTAGCCCTTGAAAGGCCGATGACAAAAGAGTGCTGTGTCACGTAGCTATAAAGTTAAACAAATCGTTGAGAGTCAGCCTTTATAGCCTGATGATGCAGTGTTCTACGCACAATCATACACTGCGGGTCTCAGTTGGGGCTCAGTAGACGTGTATTGTTGAAGATTCCTAAAAAGACGGATGAAACAGTTGCACAGTACTTTCGTGGGTTCTAGTAATGAATTGAATTGCGTGGTACCCATAGGAGAACTGTTATCTCCAATCATATCTATACAACACAGCATAAACGACGGATTCATAAGTGGCTCAGTAAAGGAAACCGCGGTCAGGAATTAGAGTTCATATCCGGCCCACTGATAATTCTGCACCACAATATGTGGAACAGAAAGAAAGGAAAAAAGAAAGAAAGAACGAGGGAAATTAGGGGGGAAACGATTAAAAAGAAGATAAGGAAAGAAAGAAGGGATAAAAGGTGAATTCGAAGCTCTCACGTTTGTCAACCAAGTGATGAAATTAATTTTTCGAACTTGTTTCGGTCGATCTCAGATTCCAGCGAGTCGGTAAACAATTGGTGATGACCTGTCAACATCACAAGGTAATGCGTTACTACAGCCACACTCCTGTACCTGAATGATGATAACATAAAAACACGACACTTTGGTCGTCTAGTCGATTCTGTATGTGAACACTGTACGGAAGTGAATAAGCCGCAATCAGTAGTTGGGTGACCCATTCATACACTACAACGGAGGACATAACTACATGAATATATTGCCTCAGATATCAAGCCGTGCATTGGCAGAAATAATCACATTGAGATGAATGTGTATATGCTAGTGGGAGGATGGGGGGTGGAAAGAACAGGTCCCCAACTAAAAGCAATATGTAACGACTTTGGTTTATTCATCGTATCAGCGGATTATTGATTGACAAACTGATTAATTATACACGCGGGTTCTAGGCTTAGTTCAGTGCTAAATGATCGATTCATTCAAATGTTAGTTGCATGGTTTTTTCGTGCCGTTAACATCACATGTACACACAAATGTGGAAAGATGCTACCCCACGACGATATGGGATGCCCTAACTCCAGTAGGTGCTGTTGTTAGGTGGTATTTTCATACCAGGCCCGCTCTCCCTGTGTCTATGAATGAGGCATGAAAGCATTGATGAAAGCTTTCGAATTCCTTAGCTACAACAGCCAACTGAGTTGTCCCTTATGTCCAACATTGCGAAATTCACAAATTGTAATTCCGTGAATGGAAGGCTTTTGATCACTTGACTTCACTGCGGACAGCTGGGTGATTTTCAGAAGCCATTAGAGCACCAGTCGGATGAGTTAGATGCTAGCTTGACCACGATCATAAGTTGAGAAACGAACCACTCGGGATGGAAAAGTTGAACCCGTATGGGAATACTGACGACAAATCTGTTCTCTTTACCAAAGATAAATCTACCAGCTTTCCCAGGTAAGTGATGGCCTGAATTAGCACAGCTATTGATGGTTATCAAGGACAATTGGGTCGATTTTACCCAATCACTCCCCTAATTTCGTAATTATCAATACTTGAAATCTCCTTGGATTGAGCTTTTTTGACCACTCTGACTGCCTGCGGAGAGTCCATTGTTTGTCTCACAGCTTCCACTTCAATTTCAACTGTGTTTTACTGCCATGTGGAATAGACGAATTCAGTGGTTGCTTTTGTGCAATGCGTGTTCGAAATTCTGCGTTTCCAAGAATGAAGTTGGTGATAGATCGAAAGAAAGAGGTAGAAGTGAGTCAACTGACCACATGATTGATCAGTGAGAATAGGGCTCCAGGCTTTGTCGAAATTCCCTAGACAGCTGGGTTTCTCGAAAGAATCGATCTCGTAAAATTTTCTGTTTCATTGGAAACTTGCGATAACTCTTTCCCCACACACAGCGAATAAATTCCTAATCTTTCTCAAGTCGTAACCTTTAGCTGAAAATTGCGGATAATTTATTCCTGCGAATTTCCATTTGTTGTTCTATTGTAACACGTTACAGCACGTGTATGAACTTGATATACAGTGTGTGATATACAGTGTTGTGGGAGATATGACTTTTGTGTATCACTCTACATTATGGTAGTTTCCCAAAATAACTTCTGGTCTGACAGATAGGGAACTTTCATCTTACGAGTACGGTGAATGCCGGGTTGTTCAGTGAATCTTTAATAGAGCATCATGGATATGGTTGATCGTGAGTTTTTGCAGACCATTTTACTTAAGGTGGAGAGTTTTGCAATCTCAAATTCACTAACGTGACTCTTTTGGAAGTTTCTTTTTACGACTGACGTGTTCATGAAACCCCTAGTTTTCACCATAGTTCTTTCAAAATACCTTGATGGTCAAAACAATTCACAATGCGGTTCCGATATTCTCGTGGTTGTAATGATTATCAAACTTTGTTGTTCGTATAATGCTGGCTTTCAATCAGTTGAATTCTAAGCCGACTAACTTGTTTGCAAAGGTACATCGAAATTTTTTCAATCATATCTCCTCCCAGATTAAACGCTCGATGACCGCTGTCTGGTACTTTTATTCCAATGCAGCTGACATCAATACTCAATTCGGAAGTGTTCATTTTCTGCATACTACTTCTTGTTATCACACCATTATCTACATGGATAATGAGAAGAAACATACTGCCATTCGGGATAAGAATATGAAATGATTTTATCGTGGGAAAGTGTTTCTTGGGCTAGCCTAATGTCACCCTTCTTCTCTTTCATAGTTCAGTGGAATTTTCTGGTTTTCGGTAAACAGTTCTTGAAAGTAGCGAAAACAAAAAAGGGTATTTAACAAACCGCGGCCATAAGGCCTTGAAATCCTGGTCACGCATTTAAAATAAACCACCGGCTTTTTCCCGTGAGGCTACCGTTTGCCTTAAGTTGGCTGATGAACTGTTAGACAACGAAGTATTTTTCGAACCTGTTCGCCTCGTTGTTGCTTCTTTTCCATGAGGAGAAAAGTGAGAGACACTTCTGAAAAAAGAAACTTTTCCAGTGGGATCAGCATTTATTTCTCAGTGAGAAAAACCAAGTATAATGAATTTAAATTTCGTCGACTAAACAATGAGTCATATTTAACATTTAACTAATTTTGGACTTCTAAACTTCAGACTAGTTGGCCACTTTGAAACTGGTCACACAATTTCAATCGCCAACGGATCGAGATAGAACAAGACTGACATCAAGTACTACTGAACTTTATTTTTCACTTCAGGAAAGAGGAACTAATTAAGAAGAAATTTCTCGTCTAGTGAGTTTCGACAGCACCTGTATGTGATACATCCACGTATTAGGTACTACACTTACAATGGGCCGTGTTCTGGTGATTGAGCCGTGTTCTGTTCCACCATAGCCAACGGTTAACAACGGCGACAAGGAAAACACGGTTTCATTGACTAATTCAAATTCTACCAAACAGCAGTCACGTGTAAGTGATGAGTACATCAAAGTACACGAAGTCATCTTTGTTTCTTATGCGTATGGCAAAACATGAAATAGTACAGTTGATCGGGAAATGCCATAAAATTGTTCATTTGGCAGAATAGAACACCGGGTACCTTTGAAAATATTGGATTTTAAATTGAGTTTCGCCTCTTCTAAGACAAAACTTCTCCCCGTCCTTGCACTACGGCCACTGTGTTTGGCTATCCCTTTCTAAGGTTGTAAAAAGACCAGAGATATTCCGTTAATGGTGTCTGTCTCAGATTCTGTTGAGATTGATATGAATGACAGCCAGGAAACATAGAACATAGATGATGCTCCAATATTCACAAATTTATTGTCTTTCCATAGCATTTTTGCATTTTTGCAGAGAACAGTACAATTGTATTACTGCTGTGTCAGGACTACAGACACAAGCCATCTCACCTTCAATATATGCCACAAAATTAAGTAGTGGTAGTAATAACAACAGTAGTATCAACAACAACTTGGACGCTATCGAGATTCATAAAAATGGTTGCAACACGAAGAAATTTCTTGTCATTTACATGAAGAGTGCATACACGGTACTGGGTGAATGGGAGTATGAGAGAGTGGAATGTGTGACCACATGGCGTGAAAAGACAGGTGTGAAAGACGGAGGTGTGGTGGAAAGGGGACTCGGGAGAATTTGAACAAGGGGACCACAGGAGAATCATTTGCTACGGTCAAGACAACAACAACTAGCACACGAGGTTGCTTAGCTTACACAGCTGCAGCCTCTGATGTCATGAACAACCTCCTGCATAGCCCCTTAGCGTGAAATTTGACAGTTGTCAGGACCGGTTTGAAAGCTGCCACTGCATCGATCTGATGTCCACCATCAACCAAATGTTGTAGAATTACGCTACTGATAGTCCGAACCATCGTAATTACGTGTAATAAACGACTTTTTTTGGTTACTGCGTTCTTTTTGTATTGTTGCGCACTGTTGCACCGACAAAATCAGAGAGTAACCTCCGATTCACATAACCTTTGATTATCTACCTATCGTTTTTCTCCCGGACTGCTACGATGGACGTTGCCAAAATTGGGTCTGCAAAATTGTAACTTGAGCCTCCCAGCAGATGCACGATTTCGTAAAAAGTGAAATCCGATGCAACAAGATTTCTGAGATACACGCCCTGATCTTGTTTATATGCTCATCGTCTCTGGAGAAATTCAGATCAGTAAAATCTGCTGTTAGTCGACATGGAGATTCTTCAATGACTTATCGCTCTATGGCATTTGAGGAAATGACCGGAATATTTGGGGCTGGGTGCATTGATAGCTCAATGCCCCGTCGATGGATGGATTATGACATGATCTACTTATATATGCTCCTCCCAGAAGCCCTTCAAACCAATGCAGTGGGATGCAGTGGGAAGGTTCGTGGCAGACCAATCGTAATAAACTTTATCCCCTGAAAAAACTCTTGTAGACTTGTAATTAGAAAAATCCGGTAAGTCTCAAGCCTTAACACTATCCAGGTGAAAATAGTTTTGAAAAGGATCTTGTAAAAACACCTTTCGAGCATCCGTAGTGGTACTATTGGCTTCTGTTTTGGTGTTAATAACTGTGGATTTTTCGTACTTAAGCCAACACGCTTCCGAATCATTTGTAAGATTAAACACAATATTCCGGAATAGTGGTCTGCAGCGCGGATAAGAACGTTTTCAAAAGTGGCTACAGAACTCGGCCAGTATTCATTCATTCACACCCCACCCCTGAAAATGCACATGATGCGGGGGACAAGAGACAAATTCGAGAACATGTAGTCGTAAACTGGACGCGAATTTATGTGCACTTTCGAGTGACCGGAACAGTAAGGACATACAAGAGGGATTCATCGTACGCAACGCGGAAAAACATAAGTCTCATTTTGATGAGGTCATTCGAATTTGTACGTGGCATATCTGACAAAAAATGACAATGTTGCCTAATTGTGGGCAAGTGTTCAGTCGGTTAGAATAATCTACTGGTTTTTGGGTCTATTTCTTTGCTTTTCGTTCGTGGTTTTCAATTTTCCGCAGAAGCCACCAGTTTCCTTCTACCTAGCCAACAACAGATATACACCTCGAGGGGATTTCCAAAACCCGGAAGACACGGTTTTTTCGGTGGTTTGAAAGCCGTATATCGTAGTTTAAAGGCCTTGAATCGGAAAAGAAGAGCCCTGAACCATAGTTTGTGAAACGAACGCGAAAATATAACTAGTGTCATTTATTGCAGTAAAGTGGAAAATTAATAGTCGAAAAATTCTCCGAGTGGTCTTATGAACGTTTTGGTGAAAGAAATCAATGTATTCTCACTGAAGGAGCTTCTTGTATGATATTGAGCTTACGTTTGTTGTGCTCTAATGAGACTTTCACTCACCTGTAGAGACAATTTATTGTCACATTGATTAGGTTAACAAGCGGGCTAAGCAGAGGAAAAATACAAAAAATGCCCACTGAATAAAAGTGTATCAAATGCAGCTTGATTGGATCACTGTCTAAGATGAACTTTGTGTCAGTGTTTTGGCTGTTCATCACTCACCTTAGAGGAGAGTGTTTCCAGGATCCCAGTGGACCATTGATTTTCTGTCCTCAGCGGACATTAGCAATGTACCCCCCCCCAGCCCGGAGGATCGAAAAGCAAACGGTGATGTGCATAAGTTCTTGTGATAAGCACACTTCCCCATAAAAACTTTTTTGGGTTTCTGAATTTTCTTCTTAGCAAGAATAAAAGATATGACTAGTCATAGTTTTCCGTTGATTTCGCAAAATGTACTGCATGATGAATCTCCAGCTGTGGCCCTTGGGCTCTTCCCATTAAGAACAACTTGTTACCATAATGAACAACGGCCGACTTTCGAAAGCACTGCCCAGAACAATCACAGAAATCCAGAGGAGTTGTTTGGGTCGCTTACTGAATCTACATTATATTTTGCGCAACTGTAAATCTCGTTCCAGCTGTGTACGTATGTAAGTGCGTGTGAACTCGATTGTTTTCAGAGCAGAGAACTAAGGTGAAAAATTGAGATGTTATCGAAACACAACTGTTTTTCCGTACAGCCATCTGGTCTACAACCAGCCGTTGAAATGAACCCTTATCAGGGAGTCTAATGAGCCCGACTGAGTTTTGTTTACGAGTGAGCTACTGCTGGTATCTGATTACGCAACCACGGGTAAAATCGCTTGACAGATGTTCACAAAAAAGCAGTCTCGGCGATCCGTATTCGATATGGTGATCTGTTCAGACCATATCAGTTTATAGTGATAAGTGAATCTGATATTGCCCCACCTACTGCTCTGTTTCATAGAATCGGACCACCACTTGAAATTGCCATTTCTCACCGTTACTGCAAGCTCTAGTGGACCCACAGTCCATTTTCCCACTGTACTCCCTAGTCTCTACGGAATGAGGAATACCAAAGCCACACAAGATTTGTGGCCAGTGACTATCGAAGACGGACACATAGATTCTTCGAGTAATTCCGGAGTTTTACTTCCTCCTTCCCCAATATAGTTGGATTTCACGATCCCGATGTTTGTGTGAGTTTCTTATATCGGTGTTGTTGGAGGCGCTTTAAAGTGTCCATCAAGTCTACCAAAGGGCCAGAAAAGACGTAGCCGTACCCATCACACTTTTTTGTTATAAGCCGTTTTGACACAGTTCTATTCCTCACCATTATCGGGCAATCCACCCTGAACGATCTAATCATCACTCGAATTAACGAATCGGAGCTATGCGGAATAGATGATGCAGACCAGACACTGGACAGATAGAAGCGCAGATTTCGAAATTTGCAGTCTTCTCGATTTTTCGTCACCCTAGTCGTTTTACTGTGGGACATCCGGCGAAATATGGCCGATTGTCACTTAATTGGTTTGAAAGGCTTGGATCACGTTTCATCACTAGCATAGATGAAGCCACCCCAACAGGGCCACAACGTGGTAGATGTCACCTCAGTTGACGATGAAGCATTTGCAATCAAACTTCACCTGACTCGGCAAACGAATCCAAAACCAACCTCATGGACCGAAGTTACGGATAGCATCATTTCCGGGAGTTCTATGAGTTTTAGTAGTCCCAATAGTAGCAGCAGCACATACTGTAACATTAGTAGCTGTCGTAATCGTGATAGCAGTTATGGGTAGTCTTTTAGAGTCTATTATTCCTCGTATTGAATGAACGTAACGTAGTAGACAGCGTGGATCACGCTAATCTATATGTGTTCATACATATGCTGTTTGAGAGCAGTTTACGTACAACTGCGGGTCCTAACATGCGACGCGCGTTGCAAACGCACACACACTCATACATAAATACATACATGCAGAGGAGCCTACGAAAACGTGCGTGATGTTGTGGAAAGTGCAATATTCTGGGGAGGTTTTGTTCTACTCAATATTAAATAAGTTATCAAGGAAAGCATTCGGGGACCCTTAGGCGTATCCTCTGGCGTCAGTGGTAGGCATGACAGAATAGCAAGAATACTGCGGTGTCGCTTGACGATAACTATTTTTAAAACCCAGTAAACAGAAACTGTATAACAATTAATGGGTCAGCGTTGGAAGAGAGTAGCCAAAGAAAGTGGACATCGTTTTACTCATCGTCAAAACTCACCTATGAAGCTCTGTACCCTTCTGGTTTTACTGCTTTTCAGCGAAACCAGCGTGAGGGTTTAGCCTTGTCCGTGTCTTCGTACGTGTTTGTGAGCGAGTGTGTGTGTGTGTGTGTGTGTACATCTCCCATAAAATGGAGAGCTTTTGAGTGATATATACTACCAGCTGCAAAACTTCCCCATCAAGCACTTGCCAAAACCCGCAATTATTTAGCTACGACCCATCATTCTTCAGCCTTGACACACAACCTTTAGCCATGCCACTGCAAGCTAGTCAGATCAAAAGTATCGGAATACTATGACATCGAGAGATATTGGCAAAATTATTCTACGAAAACTGGTGTCGCATAGCTGACTGAACAAGTGAGGAAGTGTGACGATCATATGCTATGCAGTTGACCGTGACAATGGCATCAAATGCTGCACCCCAAATTGATTCGCGAAGGTTTAAACGATGCGCCCGTCCCGTCGAACCAATTGACATAGCCCGTATGACAATTGCATTTTCGGTGATAATGATGGTGTCAAATGTCGCAACATAAATAACCTGATGACAGTAATAGAATTGTAGCCACGACAAATGTGTGTATTATCCTCGGACTGTCAATGGATTCACTTATTAGAACGGTTAAGGAACCAATCCCTTTTTTCACGACGTAGAATCTTAATGTTTGTCAGCGACTTTAAATGCAAAGCAACATACAGTAAGTAGCATGACTTTTTACTTACAGGACTGTGAATTTGTGAAATCTTAGATTTGCATGGAGAGACTAGTTGTCAACTTGTTGATATTGTGCTTGAAGACAGCAGGTTGGTAAAACCATACCGCGACCGCTCGTGGTACATTTCGCTGTACTTTACCTGGCCTTGTACACATTAACTCTTGATAATATATAGACAGCCGTAGCACGAGTGCAAAGAACCGGTTGTATCGTTGCACCCACGCCGAAGATCGAGGGAGGATAATCAAATGTGCGCGAAGAGATGATTTGATGGAAGTTGCCAAACACCTCGGCATTAAGATCAAAGCACGCATGCTATTGCTATTGATTGAGAGACAGCATTCACACCTTGATCCAACAAGACGAAGTTCAACGAACACTCATTCAGGCTTTTGTGTGATGCGGTGGACGAAAACCCAACTAGTTAATTGAGGCTGGCAAAGGGGGGGATGGAAAAAGATTTCCCAAGCACAGCAGTCGGCAATTCATTCAATGATCGGTAGCTGGATGGGCTCTACTATTCGGTTCAGTGGCTGACTACAGTCAATAGAACAAAATTCAGACACTGTCAGATCTAAACGAGCAGAATATTCCAACGGGTTGGAACGATCAGGCATTGCAACTACAGCGTTGTAATTTGATGAAATCAACTAAGGTATGCAGTGTTATCGTAGCTATGGGCTCTCCAAAGTACTCCGTAAGACCATCTAGAGTCCATCGTCAACCAAGGAACATAACTTGAACGAAATATCAACAAGTTGACAACTAGTCTCTCCATGCAAATCTAAGATTTCACAAATTCACAGTCCTGTAAGTAAAAAGTCATGCTACTTACTGTATGTTGCTTTGCATTTAAAGTCGCTGACAAACATTAAGATTCTACGTCGTGAAAAAAGGGATTGGTTCCTTAACCGTTCTAATAAGTGAATCCATTGACAGTCCGAGGATAATACACACATTTGTCGTGGCTACAATTCTATTACTGTCATCAGGTTATTTATGTTGCGACATTTGACACCATCATTATCACCGAAAATGCAATTGTCATACGGGCTATGTCAATTGGTTCGACGGGACGGGCGCATCGTTTAAACCTTCGCGAATCAATTTGGGGTGCAGCATTTGATGCCATTGTCACGGTCAACTGCATAGCATATGATCGTCACACTTCCTCACTTGTTCAGTCAGCTATGCGACACCAGTTTTCGTAGAATAATTTTGCCAATATCTCTCGATGTCATAGTATTCCGATACTTTTGATCTGACTAGCTTGCAGTGGCATGGCTAAAGGTTGTGTGTCAAGGCTGAAGAATGATGGGTCGTAGCTAAATAATTGCGGGTTTCGGCCAAGGCTTGATGACTAAATGCGTAATCAAGACCACTTCCTCCGCAGTCAGATCTGCAGTAGAGCAAGGTACTACTTTCATTATGTTTGCCTTTGCTGGTTGCAGAGAGCCTTTTGAGCACAGATCATAACCTTTTGATTCACGGAGCTACAGAATCGACCACCGAAAAATTCATCTAGTTCTTGAAATATGTGAATTTATCCGAGCCAACTTCAGGTGCCTAGTTTATAACCGTTCAGATAAAGAAATGAGGGAGAGTACAAACGCGTCTGCCAACACAGAATTTCTATTTTCGTACCTACTTCGAGTCATTCGTCGGTTTTTTGTTTTAATTTTGTCGGAAAGACACTTCCATTCAGTATCCTAGTGAAGAAGGAGGAATAAGTGAATTAAATAGATGGCCATCTTCAGTCATTTGTGTGCCGCAAGTTTTAAACCTAGCCGCATTTTGAGCCTCGGACTGCAACTACAACAACTACGAAAGATACTTCTGTTCAGTCCTCACCTTTGCTTTGAATTTTGGAAACAAGCATCTGCACACCTTGATGTAATCCCGTTGGAGGCCTTATTTAGGTTCTAAACCTCCACCGGCCTTCAGAAGCCCACATGAACAAAGATATCTCGAATCATTTATTTACATCCTTGTCTACCGCATTCTTGCCCCGGGGGGGGGGGGGGGGGAGGGAGAAAATCGACGTTGGAAACCATCAATCGTCACAACAACTTACGGTCGCCCGTCCGTTGGATGACCATAAACTTTGGAGAGTATTTTCGAAACAGGGATGACCAAATTTATTCAAATTTTCTCCCGGTCCTATTATCCGGATGCACACGAACACCTCGCTCTACGTGATCAAAGAGCTACCTCGGAGCCCGAAAAAAATGGGGAAAATCCTTTTTTCGGATTCTCACCAGCAACCCACAGAGTTAAAATAGTCTTTATGAGATAGATCTTAACCGAATAGTGATGAACTGTAAATACTGAGCGTCACTCTGTCCGTTGAGCAACCAACTCACCAAAGCCGTATACTAAAACTGCGACAAAAGCCCAAATACAATCGAGTGACTCTCTTGACTAACGTAAGGAAATGTGAAGTGCAGGATAGTTGTAATGTAGATGTCAGGAATAGGTTTGTCTTTATGTTTGGGGGAATGTCTCCAAAAACACTCACACACGTGGTCATGTATGCCCACGTGGTACCGCGGTCACACTCCACACTCGGTACATACGTCTTCAAATTTACTGTTTACAACTAGTCTCCAAAACTTCTGCAGCTGGTGTTTACACGACTGGATATGACGCAAATAACAAGAGCTTTTCTCTCACCCAAGTTCATTATTTTTAGCTCCTTTTTTCTTTATTCCTTGAGACAAGTGATTCATGAGGGAAACGAAATTTTTGTGCCCTTTCACAATTGATAGATAACAGCCAGCTATATTTCTGAGATTAGCATGACCCTCTCAATCAATTGTGCTATTCAATCCAGATCCAGAACAAAATCACTGCGCCCCTTTAAGCTCGCGCGTTCTGCAAGGATTGTGGAAATGACGCTCGTCAGCCTAGATAAAAGCGAGTTCAGTGATCCAGAAAGTTTTGGCTCTAACACAGTTAGGGGCTTCTTTTATCGCTCCTCTGTTTATCACCGAGCACTTTCGTCGAAACCGTGAAATAAAAGGGTTGTCAGTAACTCCCTCTGTTTTGAGCAGCAATCGTGTAAATATTTCGGTCTAGTAGCTCCCTCCAATCAGATTGAAAGTGTGATTATTAAACTGTCCATGAAATGGATTAAACCTATAAAAACCGCATGCAACACAAAACCCTTCATTTCAGATTTGCTGTTTTCGTGGTATGAGGCTGATAATATGCATTAGAAAACACCGTTTTTCAATGAGTACAGACAACGTCTAGTGACCGAGCTACGTGAAGTAAAATCAGAAGGCAGGTGAGATAGCACCGGAACGTATTCTTATTTAGCATACAATACAGGGCATTTTTATAAGCATAAAATGTGTAAAGGAAAACATACACAGTTATCGATCCACGAACGTTGTGATTGGTTGGGACAAACTTGCCAAATGCTGTCATGTGATGTGGAGGTGGATCATGCACGCAAGACATGCAGCACTATAATCAATATCCATGGCTGGACCGAGATGAGTCATATGCGAACGAAGTATTTGGTCGAGTATGGAATTGTCTGAATGATAATTGGAGTGCACACTGAACAAAGGAACAATGATTGGTTCAAATGGGATTTCTCTAATTGCATTCTAGTAGGGCACAAAATCATCGCACAACGCATGCGCTTTATGGAACTTACATGGTTTGGAAAATTTATTGGAAAACGCTTTGAAACAATGCAAACATAGACACCCATGAAGATTATTATTGTTGTTATCACGCAAATGATGGAAATGGCCATGATAGTGACTGAGTATTTGATATTTGAATAAGTCTCCATTCTCATTCTTCTGGAAAAGAGACAGATGAAGTGTGACGTCTTGGTAATGCACTGTTCGCTTGGTAATTTCACATTGACTCTGTTCACAGTTTCAACGCTTCACACACTGTATTTTATTGTATTGAGCACTTCGGTAAACTTACAAACTCACTTTTCAGTCATAAGGAGAGAAACTGATTGTCATCCGTTTGAAATGGGCAGATAGATGATGCGGAAAAAAACGATTCAGCCACCAAGGTTCATATGAAGTTTCTCTGTCACTTTCATCTTGCAAACCAAAACACGTGCTGAATAAAGCACTGTAGAGTAGCAAAATATATTTGTACGGGTGTGGATGATTCTGAATGCAGAACTTGTGGAGGGATGCGAAAGGCATGGCGCAAAGTCATGGTATAGGGATAGGTGGTGTCCGCAAGTATCTTCATAGTGAGTTTTTTGCGTGTAATAGTGTGTAATTCGCATACTGTGGAGATAAAAGAGTCTATGGGAATCAAAAAGACACGACTGGTCACAGTCAAACAGATGCTGACATGTGTGGTGAAAAGATAGGACGAAAGGACGGCGCCCTGAGGAACACCGGAGCTGTTCATTTAGGGACTCGATAAAATTACCACGTATTGAGTATATTGGGTTCTACTAGAAAATTAGCATTTCAACAATGAAAATCAAGAATTGGGTTAGCCTAAAGACTCCAGCTCGATGAAGTAGAGAACGGGTAACCGAATTAAAAGCAATGGAATGGTTTGGGAAGACACAAGAAACTGACTTCACGGAACTATTCGAGCTGCTAGAAATGATCAGGTAATTACTGTAGGAAAAAACTGATTTATCCACATCTGCCTTTGGCCAGGGTAACCCGAAGGCTTGCATAAATTTCTTTGGTGAGTATAGTTCGGGCTCAGGGGTCCGTATACTGATCTTTTTGGCCATCTCCACTGTTCAGCTTAATATCGTTTTCGATTTTCACAGTAATAACGCCCACAGCACCCATTCTAATCGGCGAACCATCAAGGAAATGAAAGCCACACCGTTTTCCGCAGAATTTGTTCAGTTAGATATCTCGTTGTTCGAACAGCATAACTGGAAACACTAGCTGGCCTTATTTGAAACAATGAATCAATTTGCTTCAGTTTTCATATATAATTGCTGGAATTGTTGTGGACAGATACCAGAGCCAGCAGTCTTAAATGTGGCTTTGAATGAAGCAGAAAAACCTATTCTCAAGGCTGCCATGTCACCCCTATTGAGGAGGTTGATGAATAGTTATCTCAGTCATCCCAGAGGTAAATCCACGTAAGCTGTAGATTTTTCTGCACACATTGAGTCTTAGCTCGTATCTGAAAATCGTTGCAATCCCGCAAAAAGACTGCCTCTTCTAGCTTATTGGAAATCGTCTTCGGGGTGTTTATCAAACAAAGCGTCTTGATAAAGAATGGAATCTGAATTTAATTCCATAGCGGAAACTCTGTCATATTTGCCAGTACTCTTTGCAGACGAAAAGGTTACAAATTTGTTCTTGTGCTCTTCGGTTGTGGGCAGAGTGTGGATATCGCACTGTGATCCACTTTTCGATCATGAAAATCAGTATTTCCCTTGGTTTAGGAAACTGGCGCAGTGGGAAAATAGATTGTGTCACAATTCAGAAGCCTCACGATCTTCACAAATCATCGAGAGAATTCAAGTGACAAAAATATAGGAATGTTATGAAACTAAAATCAGAAGTCTACAATGCTTCTGGACTGCCGTGCCCGCCGTGGGTGAATGGTCATTTTGGTGGACTTTAGACCCCTTCGGTCCCCGGTTTGGATCCTGCCGTGGTGGCCGGTCACTTTTTCCCAACTGGCAGCCTCTAACTGGCTGCGACGGTATGCCGGAAATATTGTACCATTATTGCATGAATAAGAAGGAAGTAAATAAAACGAAACAAAAGAGAGAAAGTTTTTTCCATCCCAGGGTGCACAAGTAGAATAACAATGAAAGCCAGATGGGTTAGGTACACCAGACAAGTCGAATTGGTCAAACATGTACAACTGTTCGTATAGTTCCATTTCTAGACCCCACTGTGGCAACATCGCCCCTGCCGACTGCCTGAGTATTTAGGCTCCTTTCTGGCCAGGGCCCACGGTCATTTGGCTGGTTATTTTGCTCGCCATTTCCGTTCAACTGGTCCGCTCGCGTAGGCTGGTTGCCTGAGATTCTGCTGATTTCATTCTAAGAGTCCGTATGCTTCGTTTTGTCTGTTGCGCGACGTTTCCATTGTGTTCACCGTCTCTCAAGTCTTGGGCTCCCGAAAGATTGACCAATCGGCTTGATATTCTCCTTGTTCTATTCCCGCTGTTCCTCGCCTCCGCAATTGTTGTGATACCGTGAAATGGTTTATGGCAAAGTAACGGTCACAAAGGAACTCTATGCTTTGTCACAGAAAAATATATTTCAGTACTCTAATGACCGATAGCATTCATTATAGAAAATTTTAGGACTTGTTTGGTCCCGGGTTTCAGTCTTGTTCTAAGGCGTGGCACTGACTCACATTGTGTCCTCCTACTTCTTCACAACGTCAGACTCAAGTTGGCCGTATTTCATTGGCCATCGCTGGCTTGTATCAGTCGAAGATTTCATTCATTTTAGTCCATGCCCGTGTACTCAGTTCACGCCCTGGTACGCGTCAGTACAGTTTTACGTTTCCTCTGCGGTTGCTGCTAAGCTAAAGTAACGAGTTCCGCACAGTAGTTTCTGGAAGATAACTGACGATCTGCTTTCCAGCCAAAGAATCATACACGGTTGTGAAAGCAGCTGGAAGTCCATGACAGAAAGGAACACTGGAATCAGATTAGAGAAGCCTTATACGCCGCTTTAACTGCCGCACGAGACTCCGGTTCAAACAGAACGCAAACTATGAATACATTTGATGCCAGCGGCTCTGTTAGATGGAACGTCCAGTGAGATCGTAAATCGCTAAGGCGCCAATGGAGTAGGAGTTTGAGAAACAACGTCAAGCGGTGATGGACGAAAAAACGTTTGATTAGAAGTATCGAGCCAAGTAGGGCAAGCGTCAACAAGTTATTCAAGGAATACGGCGGCTCAGTGAATCAATCTGAGAAAAGTTGTCTGGACCGCTGGGCGGAGCACTTTAGGGATCAATTCTGATGGTCCGTTTCTACCACGAACTTTTCAGGTATGCCCACGTAAGAAACGATGCAGGTAGGTGTCACTCCTCTATCAGAAATGAAGGGTATACGGGAGTTAAGTTATGTGAAAAGGGACGAAGCCACTGAACCGGATGGGTTGTCTCCGTCCTTTTTCAGGGATGGAGGCGAAACTTTGGTCTCAGAGTTACGAAAACTCCTCCGGATAATCTGGGCTACTAAGCAGATTTCCCGGGATCAGTGTGAACCGGTGATTGTGCTGATTTACAAGAAAGGTGACAGATCCTCTTGTGGAAATCAAAGAGGGATTAGCTTGGTAAGTATCGCATCCAAGCTGATATCTGGGATCATTCTTCGCCTATCATCTAGCGCACACACCATGCTTGAGAATCAAGCTGGTTTCAGACTTGGTCTTGGTTGTATTGACCCCGTCATCTTCCGACAATTTCTAGAATACAGGCACACCTTCGGTAGGCCCACAATCTCTGTCTTTTTTGATCTGAAAGCAGCGTCCGACTCAGTCGACCGCACAGCTCTCTGGCTCTTGTTCTCATTGAAATATGTGCCACAGAAAGGCATTTTATTTTTCTAGTGCTTGTATGTGAACAGCCAAAGCCGAGTTCGTGTCTACGGCGATCTTTCACCCGAGTTCAACACAAAAAGTGGTGCTCCTCAGGGTTGCCCTCTTTCACCCTTCTTCTTCAACTTTGTGATTGAGCTGATTCTTGAGATAGCCCTATCCTCGTGTGAGAATAGTGGAGTCGATCTTTGTTCAGACAATGAACTGTCTGACTTGGAATGTGCGGACGATATTGTTATTTTGAGTGAAGATTTAGGTTAGTTTCAAGTCTTTCTGGTTAGCCTTAACAACATCGCAGCAATGTCTGACATCCGTATTGTGCCTTAGAAGTGTAAAATGCTGCTGCATGACTGGTTTGGCCTATGCCAAACCTTGTTCTGGCGCGGTAGGTTATAGCTGAAGTGGGTAGATTTTTTTATCTGGGTAAGTACATTTCATCAGATTGTCGTATATCAGATGAAGCTTCATCGCGTTCACATAAGGCCTACTTGGTCTTTGCCAATTTGAGCTTTCTGTCAAGTCGGCAAGACGTCTGGTTGTTCATCATGTGTCGAGTGTGTAGCGGCGGTTGAATCTGCCGTTTTATGCTCCCCATACTCATGGCTGTTAAGAGTAGAAGATAGACAAAGAATGTCGGTGTCTGATCGTTGCTGTCTCCGTGGTATTGCTCGAATATGCTGGGAACACCGTATCAGCGGTGCTGGGGTTGGGCGTATGAAGCTGGGAAACTTTGGTCAGTCAGCTTAACAAGTACTGGATCTAAGCAGGTTAAAGTGGCCGGGAAATTTGTTACACAAGCAAACAGATAGACTTCCTCGACGTGCGCTGGTTTCTGGGGCAGGTAGTGGTTGGAAGATAGGTTGAAATGGTCAACCCATGAAATGGCAAAAAGGTATGAAAATCTCAACCAGTGAACTTGGACACATAGTACATGTCAGACGTTTGTGTTGGGGTACATGAGACTAAGGTACCAGAGGGATGGAGACAATATATGATTTGCCCAGGTATCGTTACCGGTGGTGTAATTGCACTCGGACTCTTTCTTCGTCCTCTTGATTTCCGCTTCTTGCTTCGTTTTTGGCTCTTTTTTAACTTTACACTTCTGTTCATTTTCTCTCCTATTCGGCGATGCCGTAAGGTAGTAACACGTGTGGAGCTGATGGTTGAAAGAACTGAAATGAAGTGAAATTTACCTCGCCCATTAGCGATGCGTATTACTTGTAGTCAAGTCAGTCGAATGCTTTACGCACCCGAGGTTGAATATCCAGTAGCTACGTAACCACTGCACTTCATCGCATAGCAAAAGTTAGCAGTAGGAAAAAAGTACGCTAAGCGGGGCGGGTTAAGAAAGTCGGTGGGGAAGGTATTTGGGTTGGTGAGGAAACGGGTGAGGTAAGGAACTACTGAGGATCCAAATGCTCTGGTGCGAGCAAACAGATGTTTGTACTTGGATCGAGTGGCAGATTTATACATACGAGTTCTGAGATATTGGTGAAGGCCGGTGTGTGGTGTCATCCAAGATCTTACGGGAAAAAGGCAGGAGTACTTTTGATGCTGAACCGCGATACAGTGGATGAGCACGTCGTAAGTGATGCCGCTATGTCGAGACAGATTTTCAAGGGACCAGGCAAGAATCTTGAAATTTTTCGCAATCTGTCCGGAGAATATGACAAGGGAGGCATAGATCCATTGCTGAAGGAAGCAAGAAAATACAGAGTCTTATTAAACGAAATATGGTTGAAAACGACCTGAGTCGTGCCAAATAAATATGAGTCACCGGACTTTGGAGAAGACAGAGGTGACCTGGCCTGTCCAGATGAGGGCAAGGTCGATGGTCACACCGAGGTACTTTATGGACGGCACTCTTTGTAGTGATTCTTCATTGAAGACTATGTCTGGGTTGGATACCATCAGGTTGGAGTATTGGTGAGTTTTACGGAGACGGAACAGAGTAGTAGAGCCATTTGCGGGATTCGTCCTTAGATTTCGATCTGAAGAACAAATGACCAGCTCAGCTACTCTTTGTAGTAGAAGGGAAAATGTATGGCTGTTAGAGTTGAGTATTCCAAAAATTCCATCACTGATGTATTCAATAAGGAGACAGTCATCGTAAACGGGCAGGGATAATATACAAGCAGAAAACAAAAACGGTGATAGAATGGTGCACTGGAGAACATTTGGAGTATTGAGGGAAGCATGAAAGAAGTTCGTCCACAGCGTCGTGCGAATCGTTATCGATTGGAAAAGTAGCTGGACAGATGAATAATGCTGGAGGTATTGACGCGCGAGTCAGCAAGTACATAGAGCAGTTTTGATCTATTGAAACAATTAAATGTCTCACTATATTCGAAGAAACAGACCCCGAAAACTTGATTTCTGCTATCAACAGATGACAAAACTGAGTGGTTGAGAGAGGCCAGGACACCCAGGGTAGATAGAGATTTCCGATATGTAAATGGCTTAGAGTCCAACACGTTGATCTGGGTTGACAATCTTTTCAGTTTAATATTTTCAAGCACCTCGAGAGCTACCCAAGTAAAGCTATTGGACGTTGTTTTGATGTGCCTTTTTTGGCACCGGAGTGATAGATCCACCTTCCAACAGTACATATGACTCACAAACGATGAAAATCCCTTTAAATTATTTAACTTGTAACTACTGAGTTCAAAATAAAAGGTCAAGGTAATTGGCTAGGCCGTGTGGGAGTTATTTTGACGTACTGTTTACGGTAATCGTGCCGGATAAAAATCAGGGAAGTCACAGATGCTGACCTACTCCGTTGATTGATTCCAACGGTTTTTCTTGGGCTGCTGTTCTGATGCAAACTTCCTTCATGATCCGGTGAAGTTTAACTGAAATCTATACTACTTAAATCTCCCAGTCGATTTAGTGATTGGTTCGCACTGGATCACTACCCCCACCCCCCCAGCCCACCGCTCGTTCAGTACTCCACCGACTACGCACGCTCTACATCAAGTAAATCCCGAGTCAGCTGGAATTGCGTTAACTGCGTTATAGTATATGAAATTTGTATAGCTTTTGAGGACTTGTCCATTTTTGAACACTTTCTAACTACTGGAGGAAAAAATGTTGCGAAAGTGATACTGTACTGTAAGACTGAACGGAGATGAACCGTGGAGCTTTTCACACAATCAGTTTATTTTGCCTTCATATGGTAATACGAGAGCAATGCTATTTTCGAGTCCACAGATTCAATGGAAATTTGGCGAACCTTTCTACATATCGCTTATCATTCGGCCCCTTTCCCACCCCCTTCTCTCCCCCCCCCATGATAGTGAATACACATTTTTTACCATTTATATTCAATCTGTAGAGTAGTTTTTCATGAATTGTGAATTCGACAAATTATTTTTTCGTATCTGTCAGCTGCGTAGATACTATTCTTATTTTTCCCTCTACGCCGCAATTTATCGATGATAGATCATTTTTAGCGCCGCCAGATACGGAACTTGTGGTCGTTTAGTAGCTTTCCTCAGCCGGCAAAATAGTGCCTTCTATGACCGGGCAGTATTGCTTTAAGCTGAAAACAATCCTTCCAAGTTGTTACGACTTTCATATACAGTCAGAACAATGGGGGACAACTGCAAAATTCCCAATGGCAAATGTACCGATGTTTGCTACAAAACAGACAGTCCTCATCTAAAGATCTGAAGTACCAACCTCCTCTTCGCGGGTCAGCTGCTGCCAACCAACCATCCCCCCTCCAAAAAAAACGTCAAGCCCTATTGCAACTTTTAGGTGGTTGTACCTCCTTTCAGTAATGTATAGGTATATTTCCTGTGCCCGTGCTCACCGTGGAATCCGTCAACACGGAAAATCACGTAAATGTTATCAAGGACCCCAGGAATCAGTTACTCAAGCTTTCGGATGATTTAAAGTTCAACCAGAGTCAAACATAGATCACAAAATTGGGTGTTCATTCCAAATAGAAGAGTTCAGTTAAATTAGTGGTTACCATGTTTACTAGCATCCGTTTAGATCTTGACGTACGAGATCACAAGCACAGCAACAGAGCTTACCCCTCCACGTGCACTTTTAAATCTAAATTTGACTACAGTTTATAGACTTCCTTTTCATGTTTCACAGTCGGTGTTTTTTTCGTCTTGATGTACAGTTCCAGACAGATACAAACGTCCTGGAGAACTTTAAGTGAATTTCGAAACCATTAGCGAACAAAGTTATTCACTCAGATATTCTTAGAACTTGGAGTCTTCGCTGTTTTTTCATTGAAGACTGCATACACGAAAAAAATGTTTTCTCATGCACGAATATGTGGCTAAGAGTGTGACGCTTATTTCAGAGATTCCGATATTACAAGTTTGAAACGTGGACATTAGTCCCTGAGAATGTCACCTGATCTTTCGGCTAACTCTCCGGGCAGAACTACCTCCTCCTCCGGTTTCGATCCGGCACTTTATCAAGGAAAGTAATCATCACGACTGTTCAGTTCGTTGTCGTCGTGTTCAGGAGTGGAGTTGGCACGTGACAGGTCATTTCCGTTTGACCTAAACTGAATTGGACGGATTGAATTTCACAACCACTATTCTTTCCTTTTATTTCACTCACTTCACCACTCTCTTTGATGATTCACTTTCAGCTTGGCTGTCTGGAATGGCGTGCTAATTCAACCATCATTGGACGGGCTCCACGACCGAAATCAGCAAGTCATCGTCTGAACATTCCATCGACTGACAAATCTAACGGACATCCGCCTGCAGCCCAGTCAGATTCAAATTCAACTGTGTCATGGGCACACACCGAATGTACCGAATGCGCCATGAACGGACTGGTAATGGACACGGTCAAATCTTCCCGAAGTTCCCAACGAACTAAAGCATGTAGTGGCGCGGATGCTCTCCTACGTCGACTACGGATGAGACCAATGAGTAAGAATTCAAGGGCAAAAACTCCCACACCAGTCGGTAGTGAAATTGCCGGCCGATTGGCCTCAATGCCGGTCAGATCTTCCTCAACACCACGCACAAACTGTATGTCAAAAAGTTTTATTGAATGGACCGGAACGGAACCGAAAGTGTTTCCCAGCTGTTCGCATGGTTCCCGACTAAATCTTACCACCAGTGAGGCGTCTGATTTCCCCCCGGTCACAAGTTCACAACGCACAGAGAGTTGTTCTACGGTGAGTAGTGAAGTCATGAACTGCTCATATTGACTAAATCCATTTTCTGTCCGAACAATGCTCACTCGGTAAGTGGACTGAAGATCTCTGCGTTCAGGAGAATAATTGATTATTATAATACCTCCCTCGCCCTCTGTGGGATCTGTTATGGTCTCGATCAAGGTTTTTAAAGGATAGTTACTAGCAAGATCATCCACTCGCCTAACCATCACGTAAATGCAGAATGACAACTTAAACTACCCGAGCTGGTCAGCAGAGTAACTTCGGGTCACAGATTTACATACAGTTACCATTGATTGGGATAAAGTCTTCTGAAACCCTCCAGTTACACCGATGAAGTGGGTAAGGTTAGGTAAGATTACTCGGTACCCAACTAGTATTTATCAACCAGAGGTTCTCTACCACAAAATGTATCCAGTAGTGTCATCATTTTGGTGGGCCCTGTAGAATTAAGTATTGTCTGCTCGAATTCGTTTTTCGTTTCACAAAATATCACGGTTTGACGGCACGCTTGCAGGTAGTACAAAGGTTGGCTTTGTAAACGAGCTTATCAGTCAGAGTTGATAGAACCCATTATGGTAATGTCTATAGGATGCATAAACCCTCAAAAACACTCATGCACAGTCTCCAAAATAATCTCTGCCTTCTGACCGAACTCTATCGCTAGGGTATTTCACGATGATTAGAACGATGACCGCTGCACTCCAACACTTGTCATCCGACTCAAGCGGTAAGTTGCAATTAAACGAAATGGATCGATACTAACGGTAAGGCCGAAGTACTCCATCCACTTCACTGTGAAACACTCTGTACAAAAGGTATGCAGCTCGGGTGAGTGAAGGAGTGAATGCGCCCAACAATCTGAGCACATCAGATGCAGATGCTTGCGGATACTGTTGTTGTTGCTGCTGCTGCTGTTTCAGTGGCTGTTCCGCCTGTTGCCAGTAATTGTCTTGCCGACGAATTTGAAAAGTGATTCACCCTTGTCAACAGACAATGCTCATCGACGGACTACCCACCACCACCAACCCAGTAGACTGTTGGTGAACCACTCTTTACTCACAAGATAGACGGTAGAACATTTACTCGATGGAGAAAAAGAAACAAGAATCAAATGAACAACGAAGAGAGTTTAGGTTTTCCGTTTTTCGACTTTCGGTCTGATGAGGATATAAGAATGACACAAACCAATCCATTTGAATAATGCCATAAATGGTTGTGCTACAGTAAAACGTAGCCTCGGGTAATTTAAGACCTCTTATGAATATATGCGGAAATTTGTGTCAGTATACCTGGAGAATAAACGGTCAGTCATATAACGGCCTTCCGGTTTGAGTGCGAGTGTGAGAGAGTCGACGGGTATAGACCCTTTCGAATCATTGTTGCTCTGATGAAAAGAGGTGGACTCTAGGCAATGAGAAAGATGAAAGCCACTCTAATGGGAAACTGGCATTCGAATTCCATGGTGCTCAAAGTGATTTGTGGGTTTCGTAAACTAACAATTTTCGAGTACGAATCAACTGGCTGTTCACTAATCACTGGTGATCAGTACACGAGTCGTAATCAACATGCATAACATGCTGATCGAAACCAACCAAGAGATAGTACTCAAGGGGAACAGATTAGATAAAAACCAACAGAACAGAATTTAAGTGGAAAGCGTGGACTGAACACTGATGCACCTGATGCTGGTTGAGTGCTATATTAGTTTTCTTTATCATAGACCTGAGTTCGTAGGTTCGAACTCAACACCCCGGTGCTGCTGCTTGTGAAAGGCCTCACTGCTGATCATCCAGTAAACAAGAGTGATTTAAGTGGTTTGCGGTGATTTTATTCGCAAGCCATTACAATCACTTTTTACAGTAACAAAAATTGTAGAAAGTTAATCAGAAAAGTTCTAAGTGTGCTTGGTTGTGACGCAAGTTTATTATCACCTATTAGGCAACCCAGTGGTTTGTGCAAGCATCACATGGTCAAAGTTGACTCATCCGCTGGTTCCTCACCCTTTCCTCGTCAAAACAGTGAAAGAAACACTTTGAGCTTTTCTGACTAGCTGTCAACACTTTTTGTTACCGTAAGAATGTGACTGCAATGGTTTGAAAACGAACTCATCGAAAACAAATGTTCGCCTACTTCCTGTGTTCTGATTACCTTAATAAGCTTGTTACGTCACTTATGAGTAAGATTCATTTTCATATATTCCAAGTTTTCAAAAACGATGAAGTAAACCGTCGGACTTCTTGACCATTGTTTTTCAAGTTCACCATCTGCTCATATACACACCAGTGAGTAAGTATGTCTTGTCTTGGTATTCCTATTAATTGCGTCGAAACTAGATACTATTGCTGAAAAATGCAGCCAGTTCCTGGAGTACTATTCTGCTTGCAAACTGTTCTGGCAACCAACAAACTGTTGATGTATATAAGTAGTGGGAGAATAAATATGCAGAATATGACTCATCACGCAGCATTACCGCTCAGCTCATCATTAGAAACTATGTGAGCACTGCACAGCCGTTCCCTCCTTGTTAGGTGTCATCAACAGCGCACATCCAACAAGCCACCACTGGGGATCGAACCCGGGTTGAACAATTGTGAACCAAACATCTAACCCCCAAGCTACCCGGGCCGCCTTTCATCGGTTTTTTGAATATCCACTACATTATATAGCACCCTACTGTCACTTGTTCTGAATGGCAAAAGCCCGTTTGCCGCACAGCAATCGACTCCTGTGGTGGATGACTTCTGGATAGGGGCTTAAGTGCAAAGACGGCTTTCCGTTGTGAACAACCTACAGAGCTTGTCTACCATAAGTATTTCAGTAGTAGGGGATTACATTTGTAGAATATAATTCATCATGCGTTGCTAAAGCCCAACTCATTATTGAAAACCGCGAAAGTACTGTATAGCTGTTATATCCTTGTTAGGAATCATCAGCAATGCACATCCACCGAGCCGTACAGCTGCACAGCTATACAGTGTTTCCATGGTTTCAGGCGACGTATTCAGCGTTAATACTGCATCGTTAATCATATTTTGCAAATTATTGGTTGTATGATCTTGAAAGTGGATGCATTTTTCTTCAACCTTTCATGTATTTTTTAGTCTTCGTCTGCTGCTACTGCCGTGTTGATATTGTGCAGTGAAGTTGTCCATGAAGGAAATAAAATCTCCAACTGCTGAAATTATTCAACTGATAAACAGGAGAATTGTAGTCGGCATTGACTATTCCAGTACCTCCTATATGAGCAGATAGATCGTACGCACATATACACATCCACACGCCCAAATGCATGCCCACTTTCCTACATGGGCACGCTGCACAGAAACAGTGACCGCAAATTGGAAATCTCTGACAAGCCGTGGATGTTGACAAGACAGCGGCACTGTTGATGCGGAACGGATAACGGGCAAGAACGCAGAAGAGAATTCGCACATGTGCTTGCACTCCTGCGCGGACGTGTTAGTCTGATTCAGTTCAAAGTGAACCGCCACGCGGTGTGTCTTTTTCAGCATTAGGAAATCAGGGTTCTGTCAACCATGTCCAATTGACCGTTTACCGCCCAAGAAATGCATGCGGTGAGTACACGACGATCGGGCGTGCACATCTGTGCAAACTCTAATACACAATTTGCACTCCCCCTTCTATTCCTACTTTTCCCCATCATCATGAAAAATATCAACATCAAAATTCGTAGCACTTACTTGACCGGGAAAGTTACGCGGGTCAAAGGTTTGTTGATGTTTGTCGAAACACAGACGAACAAGCGACCGGTCCATCACCTTCACTAGGAATAACAATAGCCCAAGTGTAGGTTAAGGTCTCGGAGTGGTTTTTCAGGTTACCAAGTAATGGATATTGGCTTTTTCCGAACTGAATTATACAGGCTACTAGAGCAGCATCAGTTTTCGGGTGAATCAGTCGTTTGCTCCAGACTGTTGCTGTGGCAATGAAAGATGTTCTTGGTGCTGTTAGAACTATGGTGGAAAAAGTGAAGAGAAAGGAGCTGCAGATGGACAGATTGTGAAGATCAGATGAGCAGTAACAAATAGGAAGAGAACGCGACTGACATTACCCGTCTCTGCACAGTTGGGAGATACGGCCGTAATTTCGTCACTGTCCTTCGACTTACTAGTATAATTAACAGACTCTTCTCTTCCTTTATTTACTTTCTTTTGTAAAGCAGTAATAGCAAAATATTTCGGGAAAACGGCAGCAACCACCTAGAAGCTATCAGTTGGAGTCACTAGCCGACAGCGGCAAGATTCGAACCCGGGACAGAACGGTCTATAGTCCGCCGTGATCTTTGGATCACCTCTTAAAAACATTTCAGTGAGTACTGGAGCAGAGATCTAAGGAGGTATCCAAACCAACGGTCATAGCCATAACCTGGTGGCTTGTTAACGAGGACCTGTGTTAAGGGGCCGAAAAGCAGGGAAAATGACAAGACTAGAACATACACATCAAAACAAGACGGCTTCTACGATTCAAACCCATAGTAGTCGACCATTACCAAAATGATTCCCCGGGACCAGTGGTTTTGAATCTCACCTAGGTAAGCGGTATCTCTAAAACTAAACTCCTTCGCTTCTGAAAGGTTCGAATAAGTGCCTATTCGGTACACATTTACTGGTGACTGAAGAGGATCGAAGAGAAGTTAGGTGGGTCAAACCTATGGAGTTTAGTTTCGGTTTCATTTTATTCAACCCCTAACCTCGCACTTCTGTGCTCCGGTTTCGGTTGCCACCTTCCAGCATCGTCGAGTAAAGGGCGAAAAGAATAGCTACATAGAGATGAAGATTCAAAAGTGTCAAAGTATCAAGGGGAAATCTAGACGACAAGGAAAGTCTGAATAAAACTACGTCACTGACCGCGACACCTAGCCATATCAATTAATGTCTCCGACCATTTGGCAGGCGGATCATGTGGACCCCAACCTGGAAGTCTAGCACGTCCTACTCGGCCAAATCCACTGGTCAAGGGTTTCATACTCCTCTACCATGTCATGGACTGACCACCTCGACTTACCTTCCAATCGTCACATGCCTCAGAGAAAAGTGTACGCCGAGGAAGTGCATCAGTCTGTTGGCATACCTAACACATGTCCCAACCACCTTAACTAGTTTAGATGAAATACCTTATCCCGAGACTGACCTCTGGTTCCCAACACCTTGCGCCTAACCCAAGCAATGCTGATACGGTGTTCCCACCGTACTCGGGCAATGCTACGGACACATCGGTGTTCGAACACCGACAGTCTTCGCCTATCTTCTACTCTCAACGGCCATGTTTATGAGCCGTATAGAATAACGGACCTAACCACCGCATTGAACACTCTGCTCTTAACAGACAGTCGGAAGTCACGCCGACGCCACAGGTGCAAAGGTTGGCAAAACCCAAACGCGCTTTCTATATACGCGATGACACTTCATCCGATATCTGTCCACCCGGTGAGATGTAACTGACCAGATAAAATTTATCCACTTCAGGTAGAGTATCCTCTACCAACACAAGGTTTGGTGTTGAGCCAACCCAGTCCTGCAGCAGCATTTCATACTTTGAAGATGCAAACGCATCCCAAACATTGCCACTCTGTTGTTAAGGCCACCTTAAAGAGGTTGCAACTTACCTGGATCTTCACCCAGAAGAGCAATATCGTCCGCATATTCCAAGTCAGACAGTTCATTGTCTGAACAAAGATCGACTCCACTATTCTCACACCAGGATAGGGTTATCTCAAGAATCAGCTCAATCACAAAGTTGAAGAAGAAGGGTGAAAGAGGGCAACCCTGAGGAGCACCACTTTTTGTGTTGAACTCGGGTGAAAGATCGCCGTAGGCACGAACTCGGCTTTGGCTGTTCACATACAAGCACTATTCTGTGTTGCAAAGAAACCGGATATTCCTATCGTGTGTATCACTTCGGAGCTAAGAGCTTAATGAGCAAGATACTGTGCGTAAACTTATCGTGGATTTAGAATGGACATTTGTGTCATCTTCTTGTGTTCTTGATCAGCTAACATTGAAAGAAATGCAATCCTTTGAGAAATACATCCAGTCAATTGTTCAAAAGCAAATGAATCGGAAACGTGAAATGCTATCGCAACGGATAAAAAATGACCGAGACTAGGGATTGAGTTCTCACCGAAGCCTGAGTGTTTTGTGCACAATTTATCTGACTTCCAGTTAAACAAAACGTTGCTTGAGTTGTTATTCTTAGGCCCCAGATTCTGCTGCCCAAGCAATCAGAGTAAACAACTAGACCTGGAGATGGAATCTGAGAATCTTTACACTTAATTGTCCGGCTTACTTCCTTTGTCACAGTTGGAACTACATAATTTCAAATCTATCTTAGTGAATACTTGCTATCAATATCATACGGCTAAGGCATCAACAAGTGGGCTATTAGGGAAAACATGAGACGTCTGGGGGAATTACAAAAGAATAATGACATCATCATATCGAAACTGGACAAGGGTGAAGGTATAGTACTCCTGACTAAGTCAGACTACATCGCGAACATGGAAACCACTTTGAATGACACATGCAAATTCGCGAAATTAGCAACACAGAAGGACAAAATGCAACAAATGCAGAAGTCTCTGCCGAACATTTCACGACTTCTGGAACAAAATGACATAATAGACTCATCTACTTTAAAACGGATAAGGCCTGCAGGAACTGTCATTCTCAGATTTTACGGAATGCCTAAGACCTATCCCAGACATGTGCAATTCCCCGTACCATGCAGTGGCCAAATGGTTGACAACTCTGCTTGTACCGGTTAAACAGAAAACATCAAGACACAGCCTAAAAGATACATTTGAATTCATAAGTTGTGTCAAAGACCTGAATGTGAAAGAGCGACGGATGCTATCTTTAGATGTCAGTTCACTCTTTACCAACGTCTCATTCGGTAAAGCCATCGGTTATATATGTGACTATACCGAAAGCAACGCAATTGAAATAGGCATCCCCTTAGAAGCTCTGAAACGATTGCTGTTCTTCCGCACATACAGGATTCATTTCAAGTTCAACCATCACATCTACAGTCAAAAGGAAGGAGTAGCAATGGGCTCCCCATTCGGACCACTGTTAGCCCACTCCTCTTTGGAAAAATTGGAAAATGACCCACTTGAATCAACGATCCTTAGCTGTTGTTTATACCAACGATATGCAGATGACATCTAGTGTGTAATCAGTTCCTCAGACCAGATAAGTCAACTGGGAAATTTGCTTAACTCAGCTCAAGACAACTTGCAGTTCACAATGAAAGCAGAATAAAACAGCACAGTAGGCTTCTTGGTCGCTCAGAAGAATCACCGTGAAGACAGTCTAGTCAGTCGGCCAGTGCACAGGAGGGCGACGTAGAATGTACCATACTTCCATTTCCACAGTTTCGTGCCTCCATAGGCGCCTCGTAGACAGAACCAGACGAATATGTTTGAAGGACTCAGTTGAGGAAGAACCCCGAACGATGCGAAGGGTTTTCACCCAGAATAGCTACCCGGACCGCCTAGTTGATAAGATGATGCAGATAGAGCGGAAAACTCCAAGAGAGTTTATGGTTGAAAGGACCCCAGTATGCATAGCTTCGCCATTCAAAGGCGACAAGATGGCAGAGAAGTCCCAGAGAAGGTTGTCAGGCGTCGTCAGCAAAACATTTTACGCAGCTAATCTGCAGATGTTGTTCCAGTCCAGACCAGCAGGGACTTTTCAGTTGAAAGACAAAATACCCGATTCTGCAGTCCCATTCTGTGTGTACTCATTCACTTGTTCCTGTGGGGCAATGTATATCGACCGCACGACCAGGCTTTTATCGGAAGGTATTCGAAAACACCACCCTGCCTGGTTGAGCACTGGAGCAATTAAATGGCTCACAAATGCGGTCGTTTCACACCAAGCTGAATCCAGTCACACAGTAAACGGGTCCGAAACTTTCCGTGCCCTGTATCATATCCAGGGTCGACAGTCAAGACAAGCAAAAGGTCACATTCTGGCCACTGCTGAGGCTGTCAGCATCAGCCTGCACTAATCCTGGGTGGAAATTGAAGCAGGCATGCTAGGCTTCATTGATATGTTGCCAGCGTTCATTTGGGTCCTGAACGTCTGGCTGCATCGATAACTGTGCAAACAGCTCCGTCTGGAAATTGTTTCAGTGGTTATCGGCTGAAAACAACTGCGCGGGACGCGTGGCATTTACTTTGGTGCGATCATGGACGAGACGTAAACGAAAGCGAGCACGTACAAAGGCGTGATCTGAGCCCACAGGCCTAGATCAAAATGAACGACAATCTTCAACTGATCCACGCCATCGGTGGCCAATCACAATATGGTCAATCTGAGTCCAACATTGTGAAGACGAAGGGGGACGCCATGTGAGTCTATGCCGCTTCTTATGGCAGAAGTTCGTACTTGCCAGAAACAATCCGTGGTTAGAACACAGCTAAATGAGACGATCACCGTTACCGACACGATCGGCTGGGATAGCAAGTGAACCTCCAGTATGCCTTTCGGAATTTCCCAAAAGGCCGAATTGGGCATTGAAATCCCCAGCAATGACCACCACATCCGTTGCACGTGCGCTTTGAAGCAGCTGAGACAAGTCCTGGTAGAATTATTTCTTGGTTTCAGAGGGCTGAAGTCAGTGGTCACATACACAGACACGATAAAAAGCATCGGAGTTTCAGTTTGTTGTTGCTGACACGAACAAAACCGTCCAACCCAACTGGACACAAATGACTGCTGACTGGAATCCAGTCTAGCAGTGCACGCTCAGCTTCCATGCTCAAAGCAATCCCAAAGCCAGCCTGACCACGACCTCTAGACACCGAATTACCTGATACGGGAAGAGCTAATTGAGAGACTGAGGTTGTATCCGGGGAGCCGAGAGCTATCACAGAAGTAAGGTCGTGTATCTGTGTTTCGGAGACATAGCATACATCTATTTTAAAGGTTTCAAGTTTTTTTCGCTAGGATATCCTGCTATCCTGTCTGACAGTGTGCAGACGTTAAAGGCAGAAAAACGAAGTGAACATTCAGGCTTAAGAAGTGCATCCGATTTACACCCAACTCCTGAACTACTGCTTTCATCACAGCCACAATTATCCGTGGCGTTTTGCATCGACCTTATAATAAAAGAGGGAAAATTTGTAAGGCTTTTTACAGGAAAGATACTGAAGTTTTCTGGACGAATCATACTTCGCGGCTGCCCACACTGTAGATACGGTTTTTCTTTGGGAACCCTAACCGAAGACTTGAACTCAAGTGTCCAACTCACAAGGCAGTGGGGCTCTTACCCAACACGGGAACGTGACCGAAGAACCCGTGAAGAGACTTCTTCTGGTCTGTCACGTGAGACCTGATTACTGCATGCATTTTGTCTTGTCTTCGCTGGTGCTTTGTTATCGATCCGCTTTTCGGATTCTTTCCTTAGCCCCTTGCACCCAATGGAGCAAGCGGAATGTGGACGGGGCAGCATCCTTTCGGCTGGGGACTACCCAGCTTAAGAGGACGACAGCTGCCCAGTGAAGTGTGTTGACTTCTTCCACCGTCGAGAGAAACCCCAGGTACACCACTCCTACGTCCATCTAGTGGAGGTTTTTAGAACGCTAAACTGCATTTCTTTGTGTTTATTCGCTGGAGTGTCCTCTCCAGGTCCATATTGAATAGAACTAAATGTTGCCCATCAACTGATTCTGAGACTGGACTTTGTCTGGCCTCTACCCATTGACCTGTCACGCAAGATTTCATCTCCGGCTTAAGGAAGCCATCCTGCATAGCTCTTTGGGTCATGGAGGCACGCAACCTATCCCACCACGCCAAAGTGTAGCTTCGTTTTGGTGGCAAACCTATGGAGAGTATATTATTAACATGAAAAGAAGGAGATTCGAATTGATTTCCTTATGATTTATCATGCGTTAGGAAACGCTCACATATTCATTGAAAACCATGGAAAAGCTGTAAAGCTCTCTCATCCAGGCTTGTTATAAACCGTCTGTAGTGCACATCTACAAAATCCCCACTGGGGCTTGGACCCGCGGTGGACGATTGTGAGTCGAACAACTAACCTCCCGGCTATCTAGTCTAGCTCCCAGTGGTTTTCTTGATAATGACCCTACATAATTTAGCGCCCTCCCGTTGCTGACTTCTGAAACGCAAGGTGACCAGCACTTATGGAGAACGATTTCTCCGTAGGAGGTCTAAATGACTACAAAGTTATTACATTGCAATCAACCTACAGGGCTTGTCTGCTATATTTTAACTCAACTCGTGATGATTAGCCTCTTCGGCTGTATGTCAACGACTGCCCCAAGATATCCAGGGAGAGGGCTCTTTTGCTTCCAAACAATCTCATTTATTAGTGTAAAACAGTATATATATAGGATATCGGGTGATCGTTACTGGATTCCACATAAAAATAATTGGTTCGTGTATTTTTGACATTCTCTTTATCTGACTGATCTGTCTGATTAGATTTGGTTACAACCATTTATTGGTTTTTGGAGTAGCGAACTGATCGGTTGACTCCTGATTGGGTGATTCAATAAGAGCTGATTGACCGATTTATGCCGCTATGCACGAAGCCTGTACCTCACCGGTTTCACAGTGCTGATGCTGGTCTGCCGGCCAAGGCGGGCTGCATTTTAGCACAAATCAACGCACGACTCACAAACACACATGCATACACACATACACACACAAACACTACATCTGCTTTTGAAATAATGTCATATCCTATCGGCGCTTTGGTGGTCTAACTGTTCCTGTGTACATCTTGATGTTGGGATTTTAGTTAGGGCCGTCTTTCTATCTTTCGTGTCACAAATGCGATTCACTTGTTACTTGTTGGGATCTGTTTTGTTGGTCGGTCGTGTACGTATCGTAATAGTTTCACAATGCTTTCTGTGACGAATCCAAAGAAAGTAAACTGCTGGAAAGCGGAAAGTCAAACAAGCTATAGAAAGCTCCGATAGAAGCTCTAATTCTGTCTGACATGAAGGTTAACCGACCGCCCTGTTTCGAATGTAAGGTACGATGAAGATCAGTGCTACAGTAACCATGTATTTGGGTTATTCCAACACTTGCTTAACACCTCCCGTGAAGCAAAAATGCACAAACATTTTGAAAATCAAACTTTGTGTGGACAGCTCAGGTTTTCACCATCTTATTAGGGCAGTTATTCAAGCATCTTAATCGAGAAGGTAGAAGCGTACTGGCGTGACACGACAGACTTCGGCACCTCCCCAGGCACACGATGGGGTCAGAATAAACGGAAATAAAGAAACTGTACAGGGGATCACCGTAAAACGATGCACACTTCAGTGGTACCAAGAGAAGTCGTCATTTTCATTAGCTTTGCCCTGGTCAAACTATGAGTGTTCTATTCAACAGTCTAAAACCGGTGATTGCCATTTCGTTTCTCTTTTAAATTCCCAGTTCAGTCTGCGTCTGACAAGATGAGATAGAATGGTCCGAAACTGAACTGTGTGACTCTACTCTGTTGAGTAATTTGTTCAAGCTTGTTCGTGAAAAATGCCCGCTTAAATTTGACAAATAGCTTGTCATCACGTTCGGTGCAGTTCGGTAAAAAGAAAGTTTTAATGCAAATTTCCTGTGAGAAAAATCGAACTCGCGGTGGCTATTAAATTTGGTGGGACGTACAGAGCATTATTAGTTTTACTCCATACGTTTTTTTAAGCTTCGATCGCACAAAACTGCCAAAAACACAAATCACCTTCCACAATATCGTAAGACATTATTGGTATGTTGACTTGTTTATTAGTAATTTCAACAGAACACTTCGGCGAACTTCCAGCATTTGTCACCATTTCGAATCGAATCACCACTGGATTAGCCGAGAGAGCGACAAAAATTGATCGAATAACTCTTTGTCGCCGGCAAAACTCGATGGTTCTTCACGCAAAACAATTATTTCACCACCGTGGACTTAGATTTTAATCCGATCCCTATTGGTTCATGATTTGGTTCCTACAGAAGAGAATAATCTTCCACGCCTACATCTCACCTCATCATATTTTGGGGGAGGAGCGGAGAGGGGTTCTATTCATTTTGTGACTGAATTTAATAAAAATCATTTACAAAATTAATTGGTTCAAAAGCGTACCAAATAGCCCTGTACCCAAACACTGGTGTTGGATTAGTCTGGGGAAAGGTAATAAGGAGCAAAAGGTAGCGTGCCCAGTGAGCACATTTTGTATGGGTTGTTTGCGGAAGCAGTTAGTGTGTATTCTTGCACATTGGAAAAGCTGGTCCTCTTTAGTAAACAAAGATTCGGTTGAGCGTACTCCGGACGTAACTGTATTTCCCAAGCACCTGAAAATCATTCCTGAATCAACCAGGGGATTTACATAGATCTCGAACTGTTTCATCAGTACGTCACGAAAACATCTTGTCGCATTTGCATAGCCTGACGACCGTTTTCATTTGTCTTGCGAGTTATCTGGAATCATTTTCTGATTTTACTCTCCGTATTTTATTTTACATAAATTTCTAGGCTATTCGATCTCACTGTTAATAAGTAACTGTTGTTCGCTGCGGATAAAACAGAAAAAAGTGACCAACCCGTGAACTAGACAAGTCGAATAAGGACACGAAGTATGAGGTTGAGCTTTTAGGCAGCAAAACTGCTCTGACCACCTGACTTTGCTTTCGGATACCGAATGTTCGTCTTTTTTGGCCGTCTGGTGCCCTTAAAGTAGAAGAAACCGGGTGGAGAAGTCCTAAGTGTATGCGATAAATATCGTACAGTCACCAGTATGTCTTCGTGCTAGATTTGGATTTCAGTGTTACTTGAGTAAACGCAAAGCATTTTCATGTCCAGCCTAGTGCAGCCTCTGGTCAGATAAACATACTACATACAAGAAACTGCTACACTTCTGGAAAGAAACAAACTTATTTAGAATGGATAATGACGGCACACACATTTCATTCTCTCAGTATGACTTTGCCTCATGATATGGTATGATCGCTCGCTTGTCTTCACGAACCAAAATGTATACTGGATATCTTCCCTAGGCCGGTGACGCCTTTAAGCCAGGGAAGTGGATTGTAAACCTACTTTGAGAGAGGTTGCCCGCAGTAACCGAAAATGTTAAGTTCCCAGATACTGAACATCTATTTTCATGTTAAACAAAATCTTTTGTTTGATCCACTCAGAATTGCATCCGATCCCGATACAAAAACTGTTGGGAGCTTGAGTTCCGAGGCTTAGTCTGTACTCAGTAATCGGGGGGGGGGGGTGATCTACACCGTAGGATATTCTAATCATGTGAGACACGATAAGGTCTAATATATCTCAACGGTATGAAACATGCATCATGAATCAAGCCTTTTAAGTTCAAAGTATCGGTTACTTCCGTCGTGCTTGAGATTATATATGCGATAAAAACGGCAAGGCGCTGCAATTTTTACTTCGGTGTTACACATGGATACAGTGCAAGGGACGTACCACGTTACCACACAAGTTTGCTGCATATATTTTCCGAAGGAGCTGAAAGTCATACAGCTGCGTCTTGAAGTGCAGAGCCAGGAGTAGTAACCATTTTGGCAACAGCGAAAAGCTGTCTCCCATTAAAGTGGAGGTATTCAGCCCTGATACTTCGTAAGCATTGTGTAGTACTGATATTAAGGAAATCACAGAGCCCATAGCCTGGTGGTTAGCTGTTCTACTCACCACGGTTTCGAGTCCCATTTGGGTCTCCAAGGATGAGTACTGCATCTGATGTTCCAACGATCGCCTGCACTGAGTCTTATCGGCTCGCCTAATGTCATCCATATAGCCTCATCTCTTCGGCCTTACTGATGGAAGGAAGCAGTTGTTTCAGCTGAAACGCAATCCACAACTTTCATTTTGATTTGTATAGCTAGTTAGAAAAATTGTTCGGTTAGATGTAGTGAACTACATGCGGTCGACTAGTAAGTCTCTTCGTTGTGCAATTCTGATGGCCAGTCAGTCCTCATGGGGAAGCCAGAGCGAGTGTGCAAAGAGCAACAACGAGGCATATTTCCAAATGGACTCATTGCACAATAAGAAATCTGTCAAAGGAAGTTTTCAAAATGCTTTTTTGTGTGTCCAAAAAACTCATCTCCATTTGAGAGCTGATTGATTGCTACGTGGTGATACAGTTTGCTTGACTGTTCAAATCATGTGAACCACTCACGCAATCTTTTGTGATACAGACACAAAACATCTGAGGTAGGGATTTACTTGGGTGGACTGTGATGACTCACTATTGTCAGACTAAACTACTTTCTCAGGAAGAACTTCGTGACAGCCACACTGTGCTGGTACAATGTTTGCTCTGACGGTGTTGTTCAGAATAACTGTGGGTGTTGGAGTAAACTTTTTTGACTTCACGAGCAGTTGGACTAGGTGGACATGGGCTGAGTTCCATTACTGACTTTTTTTCGTACCCAAAATCTGTTCCAAAATGCGCCAGAAGCCTGCCCGAATCCCAGTGTATGCTAACCGCACTTGCGTAGCACCAGCCTTGGGAAACAGCATTCCATTCGACAGGCTGATGTCATATCCTTTGCCAATTAATCCGAGCTCGCTTGAAGGTTTTGGTAGCCAGAGTAGTGCAAAGAACTTGGTTGAACTCTGGACCAGATATAACAGGCCACGTGATTAGTGCATCGGGTGCGCATGTCCCTTCATGGATTTCTCCGGCCTATATCGACTTCTGAGGTGGGAGCCTTTTAACAATAGCCTTACTGGACAGTTGCATAAATACAGAAAGTTATTAACACTTTGAAAGCCATTCGGGAATTCGATTAGGGTTCCTAATTGTTTTTCATCTAGTAGCTAGTTGGTGACACTAGACAGCATGGTCACTGAAGATGGTATTAGAACTCTATGCGTCTGTCTGATTTCCTCTAGTGTCTTCATCCAAAGTAAGATCGATCTTCGTGCTTCTATCTGTGTCACTTCTTTTTGGATGGTAATAAGATAGCAATCTGAATCAGAAATCTGAAGTGCACGGTTGTCAGTTGAGAAAACGAAGCTGAAAAAGGGCGAAAAGCTATCCATCTCAGCGACATCATTCTGTCGTGGAATCAACGGTATCCGAAGGCAAAAAGCTGCACGCCTTTTAGTCGTTCCCTTTTGATTGTGCTTTACATTAGCAGAGATGTTGTAATTCGTCATCAATTCACGTGTGTTCATTTTCCAATCCATTTTGATAGGGGTAACAACATCCACTTCCGGAGATTATTCACTTTATTCGCGTAGGCACCAATACGCGGCCAACCGTAAATGCCCCTCAAAGCGACAAGCTCGTCACCTGAGTAACTTTTTGCCAAGTACAAAACCCCACAACCCTCCCTTCCCCCGGTACGTAAAGATTTTGCTAATCTTGGTTCAGTTTGGATAGCATGGGGCTTAAATGGTCATAGCATCACTACGTGGCAGTTGACCGGTGATCAACAAACAAAAGTCAGGCCAGCTTACTCCGCCAGTTTATATTGATTATTATTCATTTAAAGAAATTGTTACCTTGGGTGGCCAGCCATGTATCAACTCTGTTTTGTTCCCTCGCTTTTTTCTTTCATGTGTGCTGACATGTACACATGTCCGGGTAACGTGAACCCGGTTTTAAGCAAATCCCCCCGTCCGTGTTCACACAAAAGACAGTTTGCTGTTGTGTGGGTTCTTACGTTCATCGACAAGATCCTAATGACAATCATTAGCGGATATCCACATTTCTCTCCCTCTCTCTCTCTCTCCGTTCTCTCAATGCGTTTTTGTTTAACGAGGGCCATACTTATGGAACGGAGTACATCATTTTTCATCTACGACCGACACCAACCACACGTAACACTTATGCGTTAACAGCTGCTCCGTTTGTCGTACTGGTAGTAAGTGACTAATATTCTGCCGGTTTTGTTTTCTGAATATATTCAGCAGTGTGTCCTGTGCGGTGGGCTGACTGTGGTCTAACTAACTAGCTAGCTATCTTGCCTGTTGGTGCTGACCGGTGTTGGTCGAGTGGTGTACACGCCTCTGACTTTACAGTTTCGACTTTGGAGGTTCGAAACATGCCGGCGTCACCGGTCGTCTTTGGGGGTAGAATGAATTCCACTGTCGTTGCTGTGATGATAATGATTGATTCCAGACCAGTTTAACATCATCACAGTCATGTGATGCGCGAACATCCCTTGCCCAGAATTGAGCTCAAGGCTGGGTCCAACTGAAACACTAGCGGATGCATTGCGTTCATCGATAAGTTGATGAGTGAAATTTGTCAAGCCGTAGCTGACGGCGTTAACAGCCATTCAACACAGAGAATCGCCAATCGGACCAGTTTGTTTTTGTACAATCATCAGTTTCAATTATCTGACATTCCGTATAAGCACTAACTTCAGAGCTATCAAACTGAGTCGACCTGGAAGCAGCAAGCCTGGTTCCCAGAACCCGTGGGATAGATCAGTGCACTTACCGAGTTCGATCTATCTAAACTAGAAGGGGCTCTTTGCTCAGAGTCTTCGGATTAGGTTTGCTGGTTCTCCCTTGGGTTTATTGTTAGGGGGTCCGCTGGCTGGCTGTGTTTCTCCTTCCACGGTCATCCAAGCCGTAACAAACCCCAAAACAATACCAGCCCAATGGACCCCATTAACCACTTCAGGCAAACCACGAACTGCATGTTGTAATTTTGCCGAGTGGCTTTTTGTCCATTTGTGTCCGTTCATGAAACACACTTATCAGAAATGCCATAATCAGGGTCATCGAGATGATCATTGTCCAGTCAATCACTCTACCAAGTTTCATGTCAACCAGAAGCAAAAGAAGCTCTTCAAGCATCCATCATCTAACCCCGGCCCCAGTTTGCAGTCCGACATGGCCGCCCTCAATACTGCTTTCGGAACCGGAAGAAAAAACATTATCATCAAATCAATGGCACATCGATACGTAGACAGCTAGATACGGTGTCAGATATCACATCAATTTCCGAACACGGGATATGATCGGACAGCCTCGAACAATCAAACCAAACAAGACAGCAACGAACATTCCCAGAGGAAAATTACTACTCACTGGTGAGCACGACTGTGATGTTTCTTATAATGATATTCAATTCACGGGCACCTATTATCTCACTCACCACCCAAATACGAATCTCCTTGGGCTCGACTAGACTGAAGAACTTCACCTCCTGGAAGTACCTGTAAACTATGTCTGCAACAGTGCTAAGTTGTCAGCAGAGAATACTCAGACCTCCGATCACATGGCTACTGAATTGAAGTCACGTCTACAAGAAAAAATCGGCTCTATTTTTCAAGCTGGTCTCGGGAGCTGCACGAAGACGGAAGCCACTCAGTGTCTGCTTCCTGAAGCAAAACCTCTCTTCCGACCAAAAAGATCAGCTTCATAGTCTGGTTTCCCGGTGGTCGACCAGGAACTAGAACGCTTTCAACAAGATGGTGCGCTGCGACCCGTTAACTATTCAGCACGGACAGCGCCAACTGTCGTTGTCAAGAGGCCTAATGGGAAAGTTCGGTTATGTGGTGACTTCACTGGCCTCAAAGCAGCTCTGGATATGCATCAATATCCACTACCCGTTCCTGGGGGCTAATGTGCAAAAAATATTGGTGGAACATATTTTACACAGCTGGATTTTTCGGACGCGTATCTACAAGTAAATGTAGATGAAGACGCAGAGGAACGTCTGATAATCAACGCTCATCGTGAATTGTTCCAGTTCACCAGTTTGCCTCTTGAGGTGAAGACAGCCTTTGCCACTTTTCAAGAACGTATGGGCATCATGTTGGCGGGAACTGAGGGAGCTGCTGCCTATCTGGACGGTATCATCACCGCTGGCTTAACTCCAAACGAACTTTTATAACGTTTGGAAGTGGAATTCAGTCGCACTCAAGACTACGGCTTCCGAATACGTTTGGATTAGTGAGCTTTCTTCACGTTCTGCATGAAATACGTCGGCCTCATCGTTGCTAAAGACGGCCTTAGCTCAGACCCATTAAAATCGAAGCCGTCAAACAAATGCACTCACCAAACGATTTGACCACCCTAAGATCTTTTCTGGGCCTCGCAAGTTACTACAGTTCATATCTGCCAGAAATACACAACCTTTGTGCCCCTTTGAGTGCGCCTTTGAAAAAAATACCAAGTTAACCTAGTCTACCGGTTGTCAAAAGACGTTTGAGCAAGTGACAGAAATGTCAAATTCCGACCGGCTCCTCATGCTTTTCGACCCCATTCTGAAGATCGTTGTCATAAGAGAAGCACCCAACTACAGAATCTGTGCAGTTATTTCACGTGTTTTCAAACGGAAAGGAAAAGGCTATTTCTCATACTATACCGTCTCTGACCTCTGCAGAGCACAACTAAGGACAAATTGAGAAGGAGGCTCTGGTTATCATGTTCGCCGTGAAAAACTTTAAAAGATGCCCTATGGCCATAGTTTCACTCTTCTCACGGATCACAAACCTCTACTCGCAACTTTTGGGTAAAAGAAGGGCATTCCAGTCTACTCAGCGAACAGCCTCCAGCACTTGGAAATAAAGTTTCTCGAATAGGATTTCAAAATCCAGTATCAGTCAACCATTAAAATTAGAGAAGCGGGGGCACTGTCGCATCTCATCAACGCCAAGAATAACGAATCAGAAGACACGAGCACCAAGTCTGTTTCTATTGACACTGTTCGTACACTTCCTGACTTTTCTGAGGAAATCCACTGAGCGACCCGACAGGATATACTATTGCAAAAAGTACCCAAGTACCATCAAACTCAATAGCCGTCAAAACTTTCAGGAGACGAGCAACAATTCTATCAATGACGTCTATCCCTGTCGATCATCAATGACTGTATTCCCCTCTCCGAAGTTATAGCTGTCCCACAAGAGCTACAGGCAAGAGTTCTACGACAGTTTTATACAGGTCATCCATGAAACAATCGTCTGAAAGCTCTTGTTTGCAATTACATATACTGGCCCAAAATGGAGAAGCATTTGGAATACCTAGGTCGAACCTGCACTAAGTGCGCCCGGGCATTAAAAGCCCCATCCAAGGTCGAGTTTTGGGCAAGGCCTATACCAAAGAAACCATGGTCTAAATTTTATATTGATTACAGAGAACCAGTTAACGGTCGTAGCTTCCTCGTTGTGGTAGATGCTTAGGGCAAATGGTCGGAAATTTCCGTCATGGAAAGAAAAACATCAGAAGCAACAGTTAGTATTCTAGGTCAACTTTTCAATGGGTTTTGCCGCCCCGAAATTTATTGGGTGACAACGGCGGGCAGTTCTGCGAACGATCCGGAATTTATCACTTGCGACCACCGCCGTATCACACACAATCCAGTGGACAGGCCGAACGATCTGTGGACACGTTCAAGAGGACTTTTAAAAAATCGAAGGTGGAAGGAACCACGGAGGAGGTTCTCGAAACGTTTTTGTTCAGCTTTCGTGCAAAGCCAAATGCAAACTCTCCAGACAGTGTGTCATCTACAGAGACCCTCATGCAAAGGAAACGGGGCACTCCTTTTGACCTGATTCGCCCAAAGCCTTCCGATGAATATCAAGGAGATAAAATACCCCATATGTCAAATAAGAATTATTTCAATCGAAGCCACCTTACAAAGCAACAGTCATTCCAGTTGGGTCCAAGGGTACTGGCAAAAGACTACAGAAGCAATCAGGAGGCATGGACTCTTGGATGTATTTATCAAAAAGATGGTGAAGTAATCTGTAAGCACAATTTCGGGACTACCGTGGAAACTGTTGTTGGGTACATTCAACCTGCCAAGGAACAACAAGAAAACCCGCCACCAGCCGAAGAACGAATACCCCAATCAGTCAGGTGAGCAAACCGGAGGCAAAATCCAACGATGCCGTTCCAAATCAACCCTAGATAGCGCTCCCATTTCAGGTCATCCGACTATGAAGGGGAGGTGTCCGGGTCCCGAAAATCCCCCTCAAACTCGTTATCAGAGAGGCGGCAGTCCGCATTCTTCCAACCCACGAACAGGGTGCTTTGTGAATACTAACCCATGGCAAGGCCCGCATATCCCACGCAGAAGTGCGGTAGTGACGCGTCTGCCTATTAACCATTCAATCTACCACACGTCACCATTCACATCGACCACTGAGAAACAACCTACTGCCTACTCTTCACACCAACTCGCCAGCCAATCAGACTTATGACATATTGTGATCTGACTTAACTAATCACAGCTGTGCTCCAAGCTGGGCAATTAAAAACAACATCACATGTGCCCATGTATTCCTTGTTTCATGCTATATAAAGTGTCGATTTTTGGTTACAACTGAGTACAGTTCCCGCACTTTGATCATGGTTACATTTCCTTTGGGATTGGACGATCGAGGATTCGGTAACCGGGGATAACCCAGAGGTTTGAGCACTGACACGACATTTATGACCATGTCTGCATTGTGAACCTACCACTCGATTCTCCATGGTGATGGATATGATTTCGTTTTACCGCACGAATGGAATTTCACGAGTGATGAGAAACTGACTTTTGTTTAGCACGTTGTAGATCAAGCAATCTAACTGATGAAGGAAGCTTTATAAACCACCAGCGAATTAGCAACGTGGGAGATTTTCTTGTTGCATACTGTAACGATATACTGGTTGCTTATCCCCGAAGAACTGGCTTTTGACAACCATCTTTCACGTTCGCTCACCTTGTGACTGCTATGAGCACAATTGGGAGTGTTATATCGGAAGGCTTGTTCGAGGAGGAGGGTTCCAAACCTGTCGCATCGAACACCAAATATTTTTTCACGCTAGCCAATACGTCGTAATTCTTACCACTCTTTTGATGAAAATGTGGCCGGCGATGGAAAACGGTCATCATACTAAGTTTTAGTCTTCATGGCCTCGTGTTCAAACCCTTCCATCACCGGAGGCCTTTTCTGGTATATGGCAGCACTATCGAGTAACAATTAAAAAGAAAGTGAAATATTATTTTGAATATTACTACTACTTAGTAAGACGGTAAACTGTGCTAGGATAGTACATGAATTCCATCGTATGGACACCAAATGACCACAAGAAGACTCAGTTGAAAATGTTATAATTTGAGATCCCACATGCATTCGGTGAGGTGACAGCTGTATCTAATACTACGGGTTGGTTAAAAGATATATTAAAAATCATTTTAGGACTCTGAGGATATTCTGGGTACAAACGAACTAATTTTTTGTCCGGTAAACCCAGTATTGTGAGTGATCAGTAAGACGGGGGAGGGTGGAGTGTGAAGGGTACCACGCAGATGGGTAGGTGTGTATCAGTTACTCCATTTTCGCACTGTAGATGTTCAAGTTACGTATCCAAGCCCCGGTTCCCACCTTCACTTGTTTACTACTGGTTTTTTGCTCTTTGGCCTAGGCAGCCAAGTGAATTTACGAGTTTTTGTTGCTCGAAGAATTTCAACCTTGATAAATTGATGTGTGTTGCCCAAACGTTGCTAATGTACGTAATATGACAGCCTGCGACTTACACCTCGTGTATGCCCATTTTCTCTAACTATCAAGTAGTTCCTGACGATCTTTTAGTGGTAATCACTTAGCCTACCGTTGTTAAACTGGTCACATATTGTGAAGGATTATCCGTTTCCCTAATGGTCAACTTTTCACGTGATTCTCGGGAGCAATATATCGAGCCGAGTAATTGAGCTCACGCACACCGAAACGGGGTAACCTGTTTCAGAATCGGTGTTTTGCAAAAGGCTAGTAAGCGACACTGAAACCTGGAGTGTATAGCTCAGCACTTTAGTCAGTGGTGTCCTCGAACCGATGTGGCTTTGATTCCCCCGTAATTATTTGTTTTGATACTACTAGACTGGAAACCATAATGTCAACAAATGTTTGTTGATAAAGCCCTTTCCTTCTTGTAGCTGAGAGCTCATCACTTCTCTAAGCTAAGCTGACGATTCTTTGTGACTGGCCTTGTCCACCGCATAATATATAACAACTGTATGTATCCTTCTCTAATCCTTGGTTCATGGGTGATCACTCGACAGCATACAGATGTACTATGCATATCTGGTCCCAAAGTTTCACGCTAGAGCTTACGGATGTAAGAGGTTTGCAGTCTGGAAAATTAGGCCCACCTTCTCCGTGGCCTAGTATTATAATCAATAAATACGTAATTTACGTGGCTAACAAGGATAAGCTAACTTTCTTGGTACTTCTTAGAAGGAATGAGGAACGTTTGCGGAAAAGTTTGACCTAAATGACTCCTCAGTCCCGGAAAAGGCCTCGTTGTTTGCTTTCGTCAGCCTGTTTTCATTGTGCCCCTGGCTTTGTACTCCGCCATTTTAAGTTGGGTGTGTCTCCAGTCTGTTGCTTCCCCTGACAGAAGAAAGTATTGCGCAAGCATTCACACAAACATGCACCTGCGTGAGTGTGTTGCGGAGAAGCCAAGTGCATATCATCGACTCAATTTTAGTTGGCATTGTTATGAAAAGTACAAGTGCAGTTTGTTCAAAAGACCCTGTGTTCCACCTGAGCCAATGCGGCATGTCCTTTCACGTTTCACGGGCTTGAGTCCACCGAGTACTCTACTTGAGGTCAATTGCACAATGTGGCGGGCGTAAAATGCAGCACGTGAATTATCGCGACTGTGACACTAGTGAACCTTTGGTTCCCCAATCTACCCAATCAGAGGAACTTGAATTTGAATGAGGAAACTTTCCTTGCAACATTCTGTCTCCGCGCAAGATAGTGCAGACACTGCTACCAAAAGAAAGGAAGTGCTGCATACTATAAGAGATGGTGCAGGTGACACGTGTGGAATACCCGACGAGTGAGCTACTTTCGGCCGAATATCCAACAACTTGACAACTGATAATACCAGTTAAATTGATGAAGATGTGATGTCTTGATTGAAAATCTCAGCGATAAGCATGCTTGAGTAAGAGTACAAATAACTTGATAGTTTATATAGCTCGGCGTGCTTCAACTGGAGAGTCTCTACAGTACATTTCGGAAGAGAACATGATGAGGACTTGGCAGATGTTTGTCATACCATTATTATCAATCACAATGCGATAATTTTCATCGTCGCCATACCAAAACGAATACCGACAAAACAGCAAGAACTACCATATCCGAACAAGGGACACGCCATCCCACAGTTTCAGTCACTATGGTTGCCGCGACACAGTCGTGCTCAAAGGGACTAAGTAGGCCACTGGTATCCTGGTCGATGCTGCCCTCAAACACGGACACAGTCGCCTCATCACCCCAGGTTACGTTCAGCCAGACACAACATACTCAGCATTTGCTGTCGAACCGCCTCAGACAAACCAACTCTAAGGATTAGTTGAACTCAAACTAGACGAATCATCTGTGTCGCCACCACCGAGGAGTTCATTCAGCAAGGTGCCCCAGATCCGACGACAGCTAAAACGAGTGAACGTCGCAGCGAATAATATGAGCATTGTTGCCACTACCACGATTGTCTGACTAACCGGTGGGTGTGTTGTTATTTTACAAAGACATATTCGCGCGTGTGGGGGGGTGTGTGTCGACTTGTTCAATGAGTTCATACGCATTTGCTCTGTCTACTCGTTTCCTCACTCACCCAAGTATCCAATTCCAATTGACTAACCGAATTCGAATGATAAGGAAATTGTTTTTGACAGGTTTGAGTCAATTTATTAGGTCAACAGTCGCCAAAGTTTTGATTCCAGCGTGAGCGTCCTGTGCATCTTTTTGCTTGGGGATCCATTTGATCGCTTATTCCGACGAGATATCACCGATTTCGTGTCATCAAATTTCTTTAACTTCTTAATCACCGCAGCAGACAGTGGGTATTTTTTGGATACCCTCAAAAAACCAAGTTTTTTAAATTCAGTCTATTTATTTTTTCATTTCGCTTATTTGGACGGGAATAGACGAAACTGATGAAGAGCTACATCAAATTAGGTAGAAAAATCGAAAGACACCTTGATTAGAGTATCTTTTGTAAACCAAGAAGAATATGTGCTTGGCTGATTGTTTATATGTACAATGAAGTTAAGTGGGTGATGATCGATGATGGACGAGTTGCATAGGCGATCAGAGGTTCGAACCTCGCCATCGCCAGTCCCATTGGTAGTGCTGATTCGCTGTCACTTGTCTCGGTACTATATCTGAATTCAAGTGGTTCTCCACTCCAAGTCTCAGCATCACGGCTGCTGGTTATTCGCAATACTGTAGTGGGGACTTTTAAGGCTATGTAATATTTCCCGTTCACTACACTCATATGTAAGCATGTATGAAGAAAAACTGATACCAGCGTAACGATGAGCTGCTAGGTTATCTCAATGTGACCCAGCTATTTTACCACACACTTGTTTTTCCAGCTCCAGTTATATGTATCCAAAGAAAAATGACAAATACTGGCTTATGATTGTCAGCAAACTTTCCAGAATATTAACTTCATGTCCACTGTTTTGGCTACCTGGCAGAAAATGGTCACACTGATGAAAGGCATAGCAATATGAACTCATTCGGCCCATCTGAAAAGCTGCCCGCTATCTTTCAACTGATCCAGTTTGGAATGCGGTTCGTGGTCCTCTTCTCATGACAATGATTGATTCTTTTGTATCTTTCATTGTCTGTCTGCTGAGTTCCGGTCTGTTCATCCGGTCTCTGCTTCGCAACCCTTATTACTCCACCCATAGATTCAGTACAACGCCGTGCTCGAGGTAAATTCTCGCTAGAGCTCCAGCTAACATGATTGACTGAATCTCACCGGGCTTCGTGGGCTGTCCACCCTTGCCCAATCATGTGTGGAGACTGAGCAGACATGTGATAAGAAGGCGAATCAGATTGGCGACCCAGCAGGGAGTGGCATGCTCGTGCTCAACTGGTGTTTCGGAGGGCTTCAAAAATTTCCGACCGGTTCTACCAGTGTGATTGTGCGTGAAGGTACACAAGAATTGGCCTATATGAAAAAAAATGAAAAGTGACAAGTTCAGGAATAGTATACAGCATATATATATATATATATATATATATATATATATATATATTACGATCCTACAAAAATTCGCAAAGCTGAACTGCCGTCTAGCAAACAACTTTGGTGTGCATTGACCTTTTGGTCACACAGAATGTTTTTGTCTAACGAAAATATCATGGTGGATTTTAGTTAATTAACGCTTGAGGAAATCGAAAATTTCCCATGTAACTTGTTACGTATACAACGGATGCGGATACTCATTAAAAAAGGGGACAGTTATCAGTGGCACTTTGTCATGCTTCATTTTCTCGCTACATTCCAGTAATCATTTTGACGAAATAAATAATGCAATCCTGCTCTTACATCTGCTAAACATACCTTTGGTTTTCATGTTGTGGGCGATGACGTAGAGCGTAGTTTATATGGCCAGAACCGACAGGTTCCAACAAGCTTTCTTGTTTGTATTTTTACGTGTAACGACTGAAAAGTCGGCCCACAGCTTGCATACGTACTCCATACAGACACGAACACAAAAAAGCACTTTTATGGTGTCACCGATATAGTCACTGAGTCACTTGAACTGCGCTTGGCTCAGTTGACTGCACTCAGTCCGTTTTTTTTCCCGCGTTCCCACCGTTACCATTCTGATTTGTGTTGCAGGCGTGGTGATTGTCTGGACCTAGTTAGAGTCGACAAGCCAAAATTCTTTTCAGCCGCTGACACGTTGAGAGGTTGACCGTCTGCCTGAAGTGATCATAACTGATCGACCGTAGGCGTAGCGATAACTACGACGAGTGGGAATTTTTTTCCATTTGAATCAGTGATAACCTCTGTTCTTAACGAGGACAGAATGACCATTAGCAATACTCGTAAAAACAAAAGTCTGTCTACTCTATCAGTAGGGCACACAAAAATAGTATAATATTTCCTAAAGAAGTATGCGGCAAAGCAAGAACTACCGCGATGGATATTTAAACGGCAGGGTACGGTTCCAAACCGGGGACTTCTGGAGTGACTTGTGATTATTGTTCCTCAGCGGCCTAAAACAAGTTGTTGAGACGCTAAAATGATTCGCTCAGAAATGAAGACAGTAGCATCGGAAGAGCGGACAATATTGGATCTTAGCCTTCCCAATCTGATCACGAAGAACTACTTCTGCAGAAAAGCTTGTATGAACACCTAGAGTGTCCGTCTTTTCTAAGACGGACAATTTTACCCAGTTTCTATTCGACCTTTATTTGTCTATTTTCAAAATGGCATACTGGTGTCCCAGTCAAGCCGAGGCGCGTAGTAATTATTTGTGTCGAAAAAGTACGGAAAGTGTTGTTAGTCCCGGCATCAGGCGGATCTCTGTGGATAGCTGAAAACTAAAACTTGACCCGGAGTACGGTAGATCCATAAGTTATTTCTGCTTGCTAGCCCGACCAGTGTTGGTCGAATTCTACAAACCTCTGTCATCTCCAACAGACAAAGTTTGGAGCCTACCACCGCTGGTTGTCACATTGATATTAGACAGTAATCTACTACGCCTTTCTGATAATAGTAATCTGTACCAAGCTTTTTACTTCCTTTTTACTGTGTAATAACTGTGCGATATTTCAGGAGGGGGTTCCAACCAATTAGAGGCTACTCAATGGTAAAAGTGACCGATGGTGACAGGATTCGAACCCTTCATAATTGATATGATTTACATTGTATACTTCTAATCTTTCAGAAGCAACTGGGTGATGCAGAGTGGTGGCAACCAAAACCAGAGCATAGAAGTTTGAGGTTGGTGGCTGAGTGAACTGAACTGAACTGGACTCGAACCTAGGACACAAAGGTCTGTAGTCCAGCGTATTGTCTGTTTGACCACCCACGCGTACTACACGTGACTCAGTTGGTGGTTCTCCACTGATATTGTCAAGATTATGGTTACCCCCTAATCCAGACAATTAAGGCTGTAGAGTATATCCCTTCCAATCCACTCAAGCTTTCTATAACGGAATAGAAAATATAGGCCGAAACATATCTCTGTGACAGAACCATTTTTGTCTAAGTGTTATCAGTTGAATAAAATGAGTTTCAGACATATTGCTGCTACACTGCTTTTGGACTTGTCCATCTAAGCAAATGCAGTTGTTACTCCCGATTAGATGGTTCCAAAATCAAGCTTCCAAATACTATTCATTTTCACCTTGATGTGCTTGAAATAGGCCACATTTTAGTTCTTTTCCACGGGAAAAGCAGCTACCTGAAGGAAAGATTCCATGGGACAAGTGAAAACTGTTGAGAGAACGATCGAGAGCGAAACCGATATTTAGATTGGTTAATGGAGAAAAATAGTTGACAAAAAAAATACATTCCATGAAACTCCATTTTTATTCACTGATTGATTTTCTCAGCCCTTTTTACTTATTCATTTTTTAACTGTCAAAGAAACTATTTTTCATTTAATCACAAGAATGACGTGTAGTCGTCTGCATTGCTTCCATGGTCATGGTGCAAGCAGACTGCTTGGAAACATGAATGGAGACCTTCAGTTTTTATTTCATGCACACCATGTTGAGTACTGGGGTAGGAAGTGAATTACTTTTCGCTTGTTCGCTTTCTCCTAGTAATTTTTCTTCAGTCAGGTAAACCATTTCTCACAGAAACTGATCTGTTGCTCGGTAAACGATGATTTGGTTCTTTTGTACGGACAATTATTGAAAAGACCTCGTGGAAAGAGACCCAGTGGACTACCACTTGATAATGACCATATGCATAGAACATCGTTTATTTTAATTCGTTTCATCGTGCATTTGAAGACGCTGAATATATATATATATATATATATATATATATATATATATATATATATATATATATAGTATTTCTCTGCTATTTCTAATCAGTTAAGAGCCAGCCAGTCGGCACATTCCGTCCCTATTCTGGCTGAACCCAGGGAATCAGGCCATCATTTCCGTTATTACTTGAACTTTTTCGATCAAATTTCGAATACGATCAGACCCACCGGATAGCAAATATTCATCAAAACGTGCGCATAACATTTTTATAACACATGAAATACACGGAAGTATCAAATAATTCACTTCACTGTGCCCTGCTTTTTTGTACATGTGGATCTATCATGGTCCGGTACGGTAACTCTGTTCCTTTAGTTATTCGTAGCTTATTTATCCTTCTCTTCAGTCGAATATGGGCCGCAATGAGTGATATTCATCCTTTCTGTCTGTCTGTCTATCTTTTCTTTGTTTTTTCCCATTTGTCCTTTCCCTTCCATATGCTGCTCGCCAGTCTATGAAGTTTAACCCTAAGGGAGAGGACTGGATGCAACCATGTTGCAGTTAGAGGAATCAGCTTTTTGTTATCTGTATACCAGCCGGCCGGAACTTTGAGTTCGAAATTTGACTACCATTTCAACTACATGCTATCAATCTGCGAATCAGTGGATGAATGGTATACAACATTATATTACCTAGGTGTCCCTAATGACTAAAGTTGATTTTTAGTCAAATTTCTGTCGGGTACATGATACACTGCTCTGCGCTATAGTTTTGATTTCCTCGTCAAAAAGTGACCACCCTGAACATGTACAGCCAATTTACGATATGTAACTGAAGTGGTACCATTTAGCTCGTGGATGAGATACAGTCAATTAATTTCAGTTCCCTTTTAATTCTGAAATCTTTGAGAGAAGTAAAAATATCATCTGTCACTGCACGCTCATCACAGAGGCTCGCATCACTTGGTTGCCACCGGTAATTTATTCGAAGCTTACGCAGTGAAGTGTCGTAAATAAATAATCCTTAACTTTCTTGATTTATTGCACGAAACTGTACAGTATTTCTGGGAGGGGGTCACGGTCAGTCAAAGGCTGCCTAACAAGGAAGTGACTGGTGGTATAGGGATTTGAACTCGGGAAGTTAAGGTGTAAATTCCATGCTGACAACCTTTTGATCAAAGCCGATCTAGCAGTTCTGAAAATCATGACCTGTAATTTATGGGTACAATGAGCAGTTGGATGTGTAACTGATGAGGATGAAGTGTTTGGCTCTATTCTCTCGCTTTCTGATAGAAAGTACAAACACACAAACGGAAACATGCAAACAAAATGATAAATTGTTTTATCCCAAATCCGATAGGCAGAACAAAAGCGCGTTCGTACAGATGAACTTGCGTTCTGAATCATTGTACGGCAACCACAAGCGCAAGAAGCTCTCAAATGAACGAAACTTATTAATCAATATCATTATTACACAAGTAGGCAACATGTGATTGGTGAACAGTGGCAGTGCAGAGCATGACACAGGCAGGTCTCGGATGCGCGAGTGTAGAGCGGATGGAGAAGGAATGAACCACCAGCTGCTGTCCACGGCGCATGGATTAGCCTCACTACAATATGCGATGGAATAAACCGAAAACAACGTAATTTAGCATGTCATTGGTGACACTTGTTTTTTTTACAGACAACAGCGACCCACTTCAGTCTTGGGGTTGTTTTAAAAATGTCAGTGACCAACCAATCCACTCCAAGTTAATGGAAGAAAATAAGAGAACCAAACCTTTTTTGACCTCACGGAATGGCTGAATATATTTCGATCTGGGTGATGAGAGTGAGGGGAGATAAGTTCACAGAAGTGGAAAAAGAAACATTGTCATTCCCCAAGCAACGAATTTCCCATCAGTTATCACGATATGAGCATTCGCTGAGCAGTTAGTCACTCACGAGCACATCAGTGATCTACGTGAGAAACGTGAATAGTCCGTTACTTTAGCACTGCCTTGAAGAAGGGTTTTTTTGCCTTTCCTATCGGTCTGATACTAGCTGCTCTGTAACTGGGTCGTGATTTCGAAGGCTCTTTTTACCTCGAATATTTAGACTGTTTCGTTCATCATAGTTTATAGTAGTAAAGAGTCAACAAAATGATCATGAATATATTGTGCAAACCGATTCTTTCAGACTTTTTATTCCTGTAAGATCAAGCATTTTAACATGAAGATTTACTGAGGGGTAGAAAAAGTGAAGAAAATCTATTTGAGCGGAACAATTTACATCTGAATGGACACATCTCACGAGCCCTCACCCCTTGACTTTGTGGTTTTCATGTTTCGGACGTCACTCTATGGGATGCAATGCTTTTCAATTTCAAGCAGATCTTATTGCCAAACGGCAGCCTTCACCAATTATCACGTTTTCGGTCCAGTGCGAAGTTTCCGTAAGAGTTTGTGCTTGGGCCTTTAACAATGATATCGTAGAGATAGATATCCCAAACGATGATTGTTATTTTGTCACTAAGAATGAAGTACCGAAGACTGGTAAGTAGCTATTTCATAAAAGGATCGATCGAATCATAAACAGGCAGTTATGCTGCGCTAGGATAGACACATGATTAGGTACAGAATTCTAGATCTGATGACGCTGACTACTGGACTTGCACCAGTAATTAGACACTAGAGCAACCGTTGCACCAATAATCACATCAAGCAAATATCTTTTGGTATCAATGGGAGTCAAAATAGGAAAAGTTGAATAACGTATCCTATTTTCAATGGATCCAAATTCCATAAGGATACACTGTCGGATTTCTCAGCAATCACTGAACAGGTTTGCTTCATTTTCTAAGCCAGTTACCTCTTAAGTGTTTTCATCAGGTTTCCCGACTAGATACAACTCATTCATTTGGTGTGTGTCAACAATCAGAATCAAATGCACATCCACGCTGATTGTTGTCAACTCTCGTAATCTGCAGATGACTGCGTGATAATAAGATAAATGAAATATTTAATGAATATTTGCTGCATACGTGCCCACCAGATCAGCTGTCATTATGGTGATTGCCCGGTCAGGATGCTCACGAAACGAACACATATGGAAATGAACCTGAAAGCAGGACGAGTCCGAAGCATTACTTGGTGCTCTGGGCCTGAACAGACTTGACTTTCAGTCATAATTTGTACGCACACAACCGTGAGAGGAACTAGAAAAAGAATTCATCGAAAATGCGGTAACAAGATTTACAAATAGCTTTCGTGCGGTGCATGAATTTGAAGAGGACAGAAGCGGGATTTCTAGGACAACAAGCGAGATGAATGTGGAGTGATCAAGCTGGTCACTCGACTGTATTCTTTCTGCATTAACTGGGGAGATAGTTTAGGAGTTTAGCAGTTAATGCCGGGAAGCTTATCTGGTGAAAATGAGAATCCTTCATTAGTTTTTCAACAATACTATCTTTCCCGATGGAATGATGCCAGCAAAAATACGCTATCCGAGCACCAGTAAATAAGGGAGTAACGCGTCAAACCATGGGAAGCAGAATAGACATGATGCTAGGTGTCATTCACGAGCACTCACCTTTTGAGTAAACAAGGATGGCAGGATTATCTCTTCATTTTCGGACAACTGTTTGTCCTGCCATCATTGCATTAGGCGTTCAAATAAGCCAAGTGATGGGATCGTGGTTCACGCGTTTTTCTCGATTGGCAGTTACCAGCCCTAGCCTGTTCAGACAAAAGTTCACAGTTCTGGAACCCATTGAACCAGAAACAAAAGCTGTCCCGAATTTTCCTAAGCAGGAACGATACCGTGTCGTATACAGTGCTGAAATTCACTTTTCGTGATTTAGAATTGCCTCGTGAGTTGGCTTCACTCCACATATAAGGTTTAGTTGGGATTAGATAAATAATGGTTAAATGTAACAACTTTTTCATCTAATTTATCACTGATTTTGGGCCCAAATAATGAACAGATCATTGATTCATCAATCTCAATCACAAGTATGGCGTACCATTGTTGATTACTCTGTTGTTGTGCATGGACAGTCGATGACAGGGTAAGAATCAGGCACGATTCTAATGGTATTTTCTGCCCGACGCGCGACAACCGAACATTTGTACCAACGCGAACGCCGTTGCTCAGTATACCGTGCGGACACCGACGATAATGGCTATCTGGGGTCGATTGCGATTAAGTACACCCATTTACCTGAAATGATCATCCAGTGAAAGCTTTGCTCCCTTCCGTCCCGGGCTCAATTCCTTGTTTCCTAAATTGGCAGCCCTCAAAAGACCGTGATCCCATACTTGAAAACTTGCACTGCTGCTATATACTAAAATGTGAGTAAATAAAAAGCTAAGCGCTCTGAGCTTCAAGATACTGTGATCTATCTTCATATCAGTCCCATCAATCTTTTGGTTCTGACAGATTGAGGAAGCTCGTCAAGTAAAACGACTCAAGGTAAAATCAAGTGTAATAGCGTGGAATGGAGTAGAGTAAAGTAGAGTACAGTGGAGTGGGGTGAGCCTGAATAGGTTAGAGCTTTCAGATAACTGACTGGTTTCGGATTGATAGACAGTGGTTCTGGATTTGTCCGTATTCTCAGCTCTTGTTATTTTCGACTGAAGGAATGTGTATTCATTCCATGATATCGTGGCACAATAAATAGTTGTGTTTTCTATCTGAATGATTGATCTCAGATGAGTGGTGGCAATCCGGTTTCAGTAGTCACTTGTCAGCAACCTCCGATTGCATTGACCGACGTAGTTATCTAATTTTTGCGGAATTTTCACAATAAATCAGGACTACGGTAGTGATTTTGGTTATTCTGCAACAAAATATTGTTTTTAATTCATTATTTACTTTCCTTTGGATCGACTTTAAAGAATAGTCATCGTGACTAACAAGAAATGCTCTTTCAGGATCTTCACGTTGACAGTTATTTTTGTCACTCTAAATAATGATCACTTCGGTGATATTCTAAACACCTATGTCTGCAATTTTAGTTATTGTGCTCTATTATGCTTAGCCCAGTGACTAATTGCAATTTTCCTTCATCGCCGCTTGTTCGTTTTTCTAGAAAAGAGTAAAAGGCTGTAGTTACCTGGTCTACCGTGTTAACCGACGAAATAACTTTGCAAGAATCACCGCGTGATTCTACAACTGGCCTCTTCGTCCGTTCACACTCCATACGATTCAAATGGGATTAAAGATGTATCACCTCATGAACCCTTAAACTCTTGTTTTTACAGGCGATGATTCTGCCCGGTTGAGTTATACGTGTGTGAGCGATATTAAAAATAAACTTCCAATTTTCTTACTCAACAAGCTTTCCGGGATTGATAAGTACGTGTGGTACAGATACTCTCTACACAAATGCTTCAGATATAAACCAAAACTTGAAAACACGACAGATTCACACACGTTTTGCGACACGTGCACCATAGCCACCATCTGTCGCCGGATCAGTCGGTCGTGGAACTTAGTCACACAGGGGTACGTGCACAAAAGGCGGAAGTTAAGGTTTATCTGTTCTAGTCTATGACACTCCTTCGACTGAACCTACCTCCATCCTCACCCTTACCATCACCCCAGTCCCTCTCCTACGCGGCTTATCTTCGTATCACCTTGTTATTACTTGATCTGTTTATCACGTGATTGCCGGGTGAATCAGCCATCAAAAATTGCAGTATGTGGAGCAGGCCCAAAGGTTATGAATTGTTGGAATGACCGACCCCCGTCTGTTCGTTGACTGGTCTGATTATTAACTATGGTGATGGTGTTCTTCAAATTCGCCACTGGGTAAGGGAACCACCTTGTACAACGGACAAGCTATGAGCGAGAACGGAGTAGTTTCAAACCTGTCAGCCATCCAAGAAGAATTCTCACAGATGCAAAAAATACGCCTTCACTGTTAATAAAGTTATTGAATTTACTTTCTTCTGACGGAAGCAGTTCCGTTCAGTTCAGTCGGTAGGCAGTCACCCACCTAGCGCTCAAGCACTCTGGTTTTGTTCACTACCTTTCGCTATTTTCTAGTGGCACAAAAGCGAAACACCACTAAATGCGATTTTGTCTCATGATGCTTAATGTTTATGACCATCAGAAAAGAACCAGGTTTTTGTTTAGGCAGCTTGACCCAAAATGATCCTTTACCGACGCACACAACATCATCATCATCGTCAAAATAGTAGTCAAAGAAAGCCTGTTTCAAGGTGTTTTATCACAATGGTTGAGCATGACAATTAGTCTGCCATAAAATATTTATTTTCTATAAAGTTACATTTACACCGTTGTTGAATGACAGACTCCTGAAATCCATCGTGTTCCTCTCTTCTTGTTCATCAACCGGGGGCACAGAGTTTGTACGATTGTGCTCGATCACAGCACACTTTCCGGCAACCAGTCCGAGAATCTCAAAGTCGAAGTGTAGTAAGTGAGCGTCCAATCTGCCTAGTGTCGTGGACCTCGAGGGCTGCTCTACAAGTCTGCGTGTGCCTGTGTGTGTGTGTGTGTGTGTGTGTGTGTGTGGGTGGGTGGGTGTGTGTGGGTATTTTGTAGTTGTATTTGCATTTGCGTTTGCGTTCATTCTGGCATATTTTCGATCCGGTCCGCGGATCACATTTGGCATTGCATTCTGCACTAGATTTAGTTGTTACTGTAAGCAGAAAGCTTACCTTCTATTTCTTCAAATTATTCTCTCTGGTTAATCACTCCTGACGAGAGTCTCGAGGCAGAATCTACAGAAAACGAGGAATTTTTCGAGCTTGGCTTGATTTGTGGATTCTCGCTTGTGGAGTTACGGAAAAGTGTGCTTGAATCCAGAGATTTTCGGTATCAAACGCAAAAAGATGATATAAATGAATGTATTTGCTATCAGAAGCGGAATTTTCCCATTTTTGTGCTAGATGCCTGTATGCTCACATTTCGTCGTCATAAACTTTTGTTGCTTCTCAACGAAATGCGATAAAACACTGATTTTCGTACTTCGCCAGTTGATCTCTTAGAGTTTCTAGATCGAAAGGGGAGTCCATAATAACAACCGAAGACACAGACTTGGAAGAAGGAGCCGACATAATGATTTATGAGAGATCAAAATCTAAGAAGGATAAAGAGGGATTCTCAGCCCCGGTAGTGAACTACGGTTCGGGTAAAACAATACTTTGTTCCAAGTAAATGGTCCTCATTTATGCAGCCCCAGCTTTCTCTAGGATTTGTGGGTACATGACCAATGTAACGCACAGGGTTAAATCAGAGTACACAGTTGTAATCCTATTTGAATCGAAAGGAGCATGCATGGATTGGTAGTGCATCTTTAGAATCACAGTAATTTTTCCAAAATTAATTCGTCGGTTAATGCGGCAACAGTGGCAACAACCGCGAAACCAGTTGTATGCTTCTAGGGAAATTTAATCCTGTCATCCAGATATAATGTCATACTACTCATTGAGATCAGAGTACTTTTCCAGTGTTTGCGTACTTTGATGCTATCTTCTCCTAAGCTCATTTTGCACACACACACACACACACTTTGCTGCTTTTTGGTACAGCTCGAAATGTGGACGTGTGCGAGTGTTGTGAAGCCTTCGCTGTTTTCTCCTGGTCTGTTTCGGAAACGATTAGAATTTTTCCTTCAACCAATCAAGGTTTGTGCTTCGCATGGTTTTGCGTGGTCGCGCTGGCGCTGCGTATTCTTGTTATCTTTCTTTTTACAACAACTCACCATTTTCGTTATGCCACTTGGACACCAGCCTTCGAGAGTGTTCCATGGCAAAACGTCCGGTAGTTGGATGAATGGACAAATCCTGAGGCATGACTATTTTTTTCCATCTCCCTGCTGTCCCGTTACAGGTCGGACTGTGTCCCAACTCGATAAACTGTCCATACACCAACCACGTTCCAGCTTCGATGACCAGAAGCTTTATTCCTTACAACAGTTCATGTTCGCTCGGTACGAAAGTCCCTGATATGAGTCTGAACAGCTCTCATCAGCTATCCGCCGCATGTCGAATGTGTGTATGCACAGCCGGTTGTTGTCAACACGTTCGACCGACCAACGATATGCGTCTGACAGCACCAAATGAACTCTATCGACCTCTGAGTCAACCGACTTGCTATTTTTTGCGTCATGACTGTCCTAGTGTGCCCGACCTCGAAGACTCCGGGGCTCGGCGAATGATGACCCATTTTTCCACTTTGCCTTGGCCTGCCACGAGTACAAACGCGCTGGACACGTACACAAGGCCAGAGCTGCCTTTAAACAATGTGTCCTCCGCTCTGGATCCGAATCATATACCTAATTATTGTCCTGGAATCTCCTCACAACGGACCGGAATAAACAGTGCTTGCATACCCGCTTCTATGTTGGCCTCGTATCCTTCCGTTCCAAGGCACGGTCAATTCGCCTTTCCAAGTAAGTCATTCGGGGAAAATAGGTCAATCTTTTGCGTGTACTGGAAGTTTCGTGCTGAAACCAGTCATGCAGCTTGGCTCGTCTTCTAATGCAGAAGCCAAACTCATCGACGACACGTCTTGCATGCAATGCAAAGGAGTTCCATGCTCTTCGGGAAGTCATCGGTATTGTGAATGCATAGCATGTACAATCGTTCACCTGAAACTTTTGTTCACAGTAATTAGGCTCCAGCTGAGATAACTTTTGATAATTCAATTCAGTTCATTTCAGTTGTTTTAATTTCCAGGAAATCCAAGCTGGAATGCTATGTCAGATTTGCTATTTTTCAGTAGGATGGGATCGGAACAAGTCACGCTACTCCTAATTGGTTAGTAGGTTTCATAGTCCCCTGAATAATAATGAATGTGAAAGAGATACGATCTGATCGAAAGCAGACTGGACAACAATCACTGCTCTTTTGAGATGAAGACGATGATGATGATGACGATAATGATGTTGATTTGGTCAGAAACTTTTTGACCTGGAACTTCCATGTCCTTCGTCAGAGTGTAACATCCTCCGCTGACCCGATGAGTGTGACAATTTGTATCAGTTCCAACTGGAACCATGAAGAACGTAAAATGCGTCTAACCGCTGGTCTTAGATACACTGCAATGCGAAAATAAGGAGCTCCCGCATTTTTTCGCATAGTTCCTCTTCTGTATTCTCTGATAAAGCCACATCTGGTCGGGATGACTGAATATAAAATTTCACATCAAAATAATCTACTGTCAGCTAATTAAATCAGAATAAGCTGAAAAAGGATGGCAAAACATAGGATATCCCTCAGCTGGGATTCTATAATTCCCACCTAAAATCGTGTGCAAACGACATTCTGTTTGAAGACCTCGACGTTACTCCACATATTTCTTAGAAGACTTGTGATTGTCCCTTAGTCAATATTCACTCGTTCTCGCCCAAGGGCGGTTACCAATTCACTCTTTGACCGGTACATCTGGTGAGCATGTTTGTCCCATAGGCTCTCGATCGAGTTTAGCTCCGGACTGCAGGCTGGTCACAGCATGACCTTGATCCCAAGGAACCACAGCCAGCATTTTGTAGTGTACGGGCAGTGGACGGAATCACCATCACGTTAGAACATGGAGTCATCTTATAATCAGCTGGTCACCAGCGGGAGCAAACATTGTTCCAAAGTACGAAAGTACTCAACGGAATCTTGAGTACCCTCAAGCGTAACTAACTCACTTCGGTCGTTGACTAAGAAGGCTCCCCAAACCATCGCTGGTCTCGCGTCGTTGTCTTTCAATGAAGATTATTTCTCTTCTGACGTCATGCCAATAATGATTCCAAGGACCCAGTCAATTTAAATTAGTTTTTTCATCACTAAATCCAACAATTCCATCTTATTATAATCCGTGAGACATACCGGGTAGGAAGGTTATTTTTCGGAAATTTGTCGATCAGAATTCATCAAAATCAGTCAAAAGAAACAACAAAGCATGCCAGAGGTCCAGTCCATTTGAAGACAGTCGTAATCCAGTCGGAGGATGCAATATTGTGGTTTGTATGTCTTTCTTCATCTTGCTTCATTCAGTCTGTGTGGCGTAGTTACTTCCATTGTCACTCCATTACTGTCCATACTTGTGTTTTGCGCAGTCAGCTACTTACTTCTTCAGCAAGTAGTATACAAACTTCACCACACGGCCTGTTTGTCCATGCTACTTGTGTTTCAGCCCAAGATAAGCGCTGATCTTCATGCAGCAGTGTGAGAGAAAAGCATCTTTTATTTTTTTGTTTTTCACCCATTAAACAGCTTGGAGCTTCCTAACGCTTGTTTCTAAATACTGACCTCGATCAAAGCTTTCAACTTCAATTTGGAGCACCTGTTGTTGTAGGCAAGAAGAAGTAATCAGCTTTTGCCCGATTTCCTAAGTTTTCTGGACGATCCATTCGCTCTTGAGGCACATATTGCTCGTTACATTCCAGATAATAACTTATGACGTTTTTCGATCTCTCGTATTGCCTGAAGATCTCATGCAAATTCAGTCCCATTTGGTATAACTCAGATATCATGCCCTTCGCGAAGTCTGTTGATTTCTTTCCACTTTATATTGGGCATATAATATTCGTTGTGAGTTCTGTAATCTGCAATTATCGAGGATGAAGGACTAGACGACTAGGGCGAAAATGAACCACGTGATTATGATTCTCATACACTTGTCAGTCACCAAATCCACAAACCGTATTAATTAGCTTGTTGCCAGGCTCAGTGACCCGTCTGGCTTTGCAAAATTTTCCATGGTACAACACACGTTAAGGTGGAGTTGTCATTCTGCGCAGTACTCATAAGCCCAGACAATTCCTGACCTCATAATCAATCCTGTGTACTTATATCTATCGGTGTGTTCTCCCTATCTTACTCTATTATTCTCCTGTAAAATTCCTCGGAATTCTGAAAAAAGACTTCAAAGTTCTATTGCACAGTTTATTCATAATCAGTCTTGTTTCCTGAACTCCTTTTAAGAGATGGATAATCAACTTATAGATAGACTCATCGAGTCGTGTATGACGTTTACATATACTACAGTATTGAAGTTTTTTTCTAGAAAAGTCATACAAATAGAATATAAATACAAACACAGATCTTGTGCATCGGTGCATAAAATTCCTCGTGAAGTGGTAGGACATCCGCCTCATAATCTGGCGACGTGTTTAAGGTACACCATTGATTCTTTGTACATTACCGGAAACAGAGCCTTGAGAGCCTGAAGACCTCGATGATTAGTGAAAATAATTATTCCGATGTATGTGATGGTTATATCGGTTTTGTCAGCTGTGGTTATTTTTTTATTCCCATCACCTCACGTTTGAATCTCGTTCAGTAACAAGAGCTGCAACCTTTTTGCCAGCTGACTTTTAGTACACTGATCGTGCCAGCTGACTGAAATTTAAGTTGTTAGGATCCTTTTTTCTAATTCACCATAACTGAAAGATGACAAGTCGCCGTGTGCACACGATTTGTTTACTCTTGTAGGTCACGAATGTAAAACGTACGAGTTTTGATAGGATACATTACATGAGTAGTCGAAGTACTTGCATCCGGTTCTGATGAACAGACAGAGACCAAACTCACCGAGTTCTGCAGTGAAAAGTAATCTATATTGGACAAAGGTATGCATTCGTTCGATAACACATCATCGTGCTCGTGGACTGACCTCTAAGTTTCATGGAAACAGATTGTTATTCACTCTCTCAAACACACGAGCGTGAGAATCAGTGCCATGTCCAGTTCCGGTCACTCGAATTATCAAAAGCAGGTCGGCTACGTGCGCTTCAATGCCTTTTCCGTTCACGTTTTTATCCAGTTCCATCAGTGTATATGTGTGTGCGTGGCTCATGACAAAACTCGTAAGGATGACCAGGGAGCCGCTCAGTTCTCATATATGCAACGCGCACACGCACGCACACACGCACGCATACACACAGGGTCTGTGTTTACAGACTGAAAGACAATTGTGCTTTCTTACGTGTTTGCATGTACTTTCACAACTAATTGACAATGTCCAGCATCGATTAGAACGCATCCCATACTAGTTCTTCACCAGCTCTGGTTTGCTTGCCATTTGTTGCTACAGCGGCATCTTGAAAGCCGATCAATGTTTTCACTCAGATGTGTATATCCATGCACTTGTCCGTCTTGGAGTTCATCTACATGTATCTGGTTTTCTTTATATTTGTCTGATAGTCTGGTTCTCACTCTCCTTTGCTTTCTGATCACTAGCTAGCCGGTTCGCTATCCGTAGCCGTTTAGTAACTCAAATTCATCTCTCCGTACCTATGAAAACGACCACGAGACCTTGTTCGCGGACCGACACCGATACGGATCACGACGGCTTAGAGCTGTGTCCTCATATTTACTACACTCAATAACTGGTCTACAGTGGGGCTTATCCACAAGTAGAAAGCGAGTACTGGGTCATAGTGTGGTTTATTTACAAATGAAAGAATAAGGAAGGCTAACACTGTCTACAGTCCACCAATACACGTGGTTGATCATCTAAAGGGGATATCGTGTTCTACACTTTATTTGATTTCAGCGTATTCTTGTTTGGCAATCACCCTTGAGTGTATCATTTTTATGTTCTATGATTTCGTAGGGAAACCTGCACCTTTGCGTTTTGGTGCATTCCGAGCGTGAGGGTGTTTATATTGCAATCGCTGCATTTATATATTCTGTCCCACTGTCTTGTTTATCTGTCTAGCTTCTTTTACAATCCAACCGAGAATACTTTGCACATTAAGCATCCATACATCAGCCGAAGCTGAAAGTTGGCTACTCACATGCATGCAAATACAAAAACTAATCGCCAAAAGAAAGCTTTCAGCTCCTGTTCATTCTAATAAGTATGCACCTCATAGTGTTCTGCTATATGCACTTATGCCGCGCCTAACCTACTTAGTCCTCTGTCAGTCTAACACACCGTAGTAGGGGCAGTCGGTTGATCCGGTTGATCCTGATTTTACATAAAGCCTGCCAAATGGTGTCCGTCTGTCTCAACGACATATCCGTGAGCACAAGATGTCCTAGATTATGACTGAGGCTCATGACCACAGTCGTTCCTGTAGGCAGGATCCATTTTTCATCAATGTGTCATTATTGGCGCCAACTGGTGAGACCACGAAAGCCGGGTGAAGGCCTTTCACAGATAGGTGGTGACTCATTCCATTTGGTCTCACCAGTAGACAAGTAGCGCCATAGCCACTATGTTCTCAATCCCAGTGATATTCACTTAGTCATACCTCCCCGTGGTTGCGCCGCACACACGCGCACGCACGCACATACATTTAATTATCGTGGCATAGCTATCGCACACTTTATTGCATTTTGATGAGAAACCAACAAATGAACTTTTGTTTCCGTAAGACTATGTGGCACGTTGGTGATTCTCATCCAGGTACTTCCTCCAAACCGGAACAGGCAGTGACTTAGTCAAACGGGAAATGTACACATTACACATAAACAAAACGGACAAACGAACTGTTTCGGTTTTACGTTTAACGTGCCAGCTGACAAACATCCCCAGTACGCACTGGCATTAAACCTTATGTCTGCGAAATGTTTCTACAGCCAACTTGATCTCCTTTTGTCTCCCAGTATTCCTGAGAACTCAAAAAAAGTGTTTCCCTCATTCGCTATGTGATTCAATCCGTTCGCCTCCGACCACTCACCACAACCCCCTGCGGCTCCAACAAAAACTGTCCGAAAAATCCAAGTCAGAAGAAACTTGCGAATTGTCATGGCAGGCCTCCAGAACGTGGAAAACTGAACATCAGGTTTCAGTGAAAATCGATTGCCACTCATTAAGCTAAGATTAATTATAGTGTCCTTATCATGTGCAGTGCTGATGCACAGCAAAACCTCCGACAGCTAACCCGGATAACCTAGTGGTAATGTGTGTGTGTGTGTGCGTGTGTGTGTGTGAAGCTCACACTCATGCACCTCGGGTTAGAGTCCCAGTTTCGGCTCGACGGATACGCACTGCAGCTGATGACTCCGAACAGAGATGAAATAACTAAAACACAGTGATTCTATGGTTGTCACTGTCCAGTTGAAAGTTGGCCCCGCACAATGGATGATTTTGCAATCGATTCTGGTAACTCTATTCATTTTCCTCTCATCCTGAGTACATTTAACAGCAAGTGCTCTTCACTGTCTCCGGGATTTCATGAACTGGCTTTTAGTATTATGCTTCCCAATGTATAATAATCAACAACTACAAGTACTAATACTGTGTTAAAACGTGAGTGACTAATAATAGTGTGCGCACAACTAATAGTGGGCTAATTAGGTGAATACTGGCTTAAGCACAATTGTCCTATGTCCCAGGGTTGTGTAGGTTTTCTGATGAAAGTTATATTTCCGGATAATCAGCTCTTCAGAAAATGTGGTCCATTTCCATACCCCACGGTTCTGATAAGGCTATACAACCCGGGCTTTAGCTTTTCGTCACTAAACAAGAAGGAGCATCACTGGCAAGTGATATCACCTTTGCTGACAAATACTAACGTGTTTTGGCTCACCATCCGTTAGTCGAAATACAGCCGTTAGCCCTCGGCTGATTCCGATTTACTTGAAGGCATTGTATTTTTATGAATAAATAGATAACTAGAATCTGAGTCGATCTGTAAATTCCAACAATCAGTGTCGTCTCATTAAGTCAGCAGGTGAAGTTGTATTACTAGAACTTTGACTGTCAGAAGTCTCCAAATTACTCTGCTACAGGACAACTACGCCAGTAAAGGAGATGGACATTAATTTAATTTCAGAAGATGGTGCATACTAGTGCGCTGTTAAAGAGCGATTCTCCGTGCAGTATCGAAAACAAACAGATCAATTATCATAATTCCACCAGTTGCTTTTCGTGTGCCCATGTTATTTTGGCTCTTTCTGAGTCGATCTTTGTGTGAATGGACAGTTACTATCGTCCAAAACCAGTGATGGATACGTGGAACTCGATATATGATACTCTTCTTTGGGAAACAGGACTGACAGCTTGAGGGCCAGATTGTATGCCCCCCCCCCCCCCCCCAGTCATACACTTCGGGTTTGAATCGCTTTTGGGACTCTGAGCATGTACCTTGAGGTGAATGATTCCTAACTAGCAAATGCAATAAAACCGCTGCACAGTGCTTCACATCGTAACCAATTCTTAAAAAATAGTAACTGAACTACTTCATTCTAGAGTCATGAGTGGGTGCTAGACCACATGCTAAGCCATCTTGGTTTTCAATCATTTCGACAAGATAAAAGCAAACAACAGTTTCGTTGTCATCGCTTGCGGTAAAAATTCTTCTATGAAATTGTGATATACAATTAAATTAGATGCTCATCTAACCGTCCAACTCATATCGGTTACGCTGACCTATTCATGCACCCCATGCACCAACCGTGGTTACCGGTAGATCAAGATTACCTTGTCTAAACTAGTTTCACGGGAAAAGAACGTCCAGGGATGCGTTTCTAAATGAGGACAGAGAGAGGACTGAAAAAAGGATTATTCGCTGGACGGAAGAGGGAGAGAAGCTATGATAATTGGTGGATGAGCGGAAGTTCATGCTGTCCGCTTTTCGACTAACTAGTTTACACGATTGGTGACCAATTGGCCGTTGTTAGTATTTCCTTTGAATAAAATGAGCCCGAAGTGAAGTGTTCGTTCTAAGCCATGAACTAGAGAGTGAGAAAAATGTTAAAGGCCGGACACATCACAATGAACGTACATATCAGGTGACGTTCGAACGCTGATTACCTGCCTGTCACTCACTTTTTACATCAAACTGGTATGATGCGATATAGTAGAGATCACCCTGTTCAGTGATATAAGACGTGTGCATGATGATAATGTGCTGTGCTGTTGGTTCACTACGCGAGACTATTGGGAGATATATCCACTGAGTTAGGAACTACTGGAAACTGTTGATTAATGGGAGGTGGCATCGTTAGAGTTGTTCAGCAGATGACGCTAGCACCTAACTTCTCGTGCGAAATTCTTTGGATGTACTCATACATTATGCGGATGCTTCGAGCTACTTCTTACCAATCTATAATTCAATTTTCTTGTTCAAACTGACGGTCTTCATAGCCTCCTGATCGCTGGGTTTGATGTCTGGTTTTCAAACATGGTACAACAGTTGACTGAAGGTGCAATGTTGGCAATTTGAATATCTGGACAAGCATCACTAATGAAATATATTATTAATATTTTGACTTCTTCATTTTACTAATACAAGACGAAAAAAGATAAATCAAAAAGGGGTGTTAGCCAGTTGAAAGCTGTCGGGTGATATAGTGACCGACGGTGGCAGGAATGGAATTCGGGACTTCTAGGTATAAAGTCGGCGATGGTAACCGCTTGATGGTCATTGGTTTTGTCCATTCTGAACACCTTGCATTCACCGTGAAGCCAAAGGCTTGCTCTTAAGATTTCAGGATCTCGAGTCTATCATCCGAGGTTTTCGTCTTGTCAACCGTGCTTAACACGAGCTTAGTTCCCATCTGTTTGGTTATTTCCATTTAGGTTAATTCTTTCTCGAACGTTTCTTCAAAATTTCCGACCTACTGAGTGTGCCGTTAGAAAGTTCAGAATTGTAGTCGATGCGACATTGACAATCCACCCACCAGTAGCGTCGTTGCGCTTATTGACAGAGTATGTGTCGCATTTCTTTCTGCCCTGACTGACGTCGACCGTGGTCGCAATGGAGTACAGGGAGGGTACTTTCACAGCATGAGCATGATTGCGTTTGTCGTTTCCTTGAAAAATCTACAAAGCCATCCTATTTGTTTTTCTAAAGACACAAAACCAGTATGTCCATAATCACCCTTCGTACACATAATCTCTCTCCTTTCCCCAGCAAATGCCTCCACCGAAATTGTCACTATACATTTCTGTACTGTTCTCCAATCCATACGCTTTGTTTTCGGTTATTTCTTGTCTATAAAAATGCGAGGAACCCCACATGCATAGCTACAGAGTTAATCCGTTCCCCGCCCCCTTCGTAGTTGATCATAGTTTGACACGCGAATGGTAAATGATGTCCGTCTAGTTCTCTCGAACATAAGGACTAGCAGCATATTGAATAATTTATTACCATGTCATTTTTAACCATTAGGAATGTTTGTTGGATTGCCAGACATGAAACAGTTGATTGTTGTTCATTTTACCCTTAAGCTAATTATCACATACAATACTGATCTTCACGGTACAGAATGAAACCATAGAGTTAACATCTGAGTTTGAAGTTCATCAGAGTTCCCCACACGTAATTGGCACCAAAGAGTTGATACAAGGAGCCGTAGTTTAACTGACTAATTTCAACCGTCAGAAGTGCCGTTGTGGTCGTCCTTGAAGCAATACCGTTCCGTTGTCATACCTTACAAGACTTGTGCACTCCAATGTTGGACGTGGACCTGTGAGCCCTAGGGGTTGGTTTTCCAAGACTTGGGTGCCTCCCTTCCTGCTAAATGGGACCAAGACAAATTGTCTTACTGTGATTTACAGCACAGAATCTGACAACTATCAGCGGGGGAAATCACAGTAATATGTGGTCGTCTTCCACTACGGGAATAAGTTATTTTGTTTCTGATGTTCTCTTCTTGAAACAGATCTCTCAAAGACCCAATCACTTAACTGATGGTGTTCGTGAATAAATCTATTGATCACAGTTTTCGAACGGCTAACTGAAAAGAGAGGCCATGCAGAACGGAATAAATCGATGTGTTTGATCAAACGAGTTAGAAGTTTTCCTCTCGTACTATTTAGACAGAGAGACAAGTTTCTAGCAGTTGAAAGTGTGTGTGTGTGTGTGTGTGTGTCAAAACGGGTTTATATAAATGCACTGTAGGCACTCTGATGACGGTTGCTCCACTCTCTCTCTCTCTCTCTCTCTCTCTCTCTCTCTCTCTCTCTCTCTCTCTCTCTCTCTCTCTCTCTCTCTCTCTCTCCGGAACGACTCTGCTTTCTGTCTGACCCAGGCCCAGGAATACTCTCTGTTCTCGTACTCATTTGAGAAGTCCCAATCGATCGAACAAATTGCATTGATCTATTTTACGAAAAAGGGGAAATAGAAGAGTAATCGGTTGAAATAAGCAGTTCAGACAGAGATTAAATATTGTTACGCAATTCGTTTTAATTTATTGGTTTCCTTCGATGAATTTGAGTAACAGTCGCATTTACCTATATAATTAGAAATGCTCGGCAATGATGGTTGACTACCTAATTATCTTGGCTCGGCCTGTTATTGAATTAATCCTGATATACCTAGTTTCATCCGAGGACTTCAGAGGTTGATTTATATAATTTCGCCCCAACTATGGAAATTACTTTATTTCTGACTTTGTTTTGTCATAAATACTGCCTAATTAGGCTTATAAAATATTCTTCCAAAGATGTATGGGGTTATTTCTTTACCATACCAAACAGTTGAGAAATGCCAGAGAAACCATGGAGTTATCCGCAAACCTCATCTTGATAAATCAGGTTGACCTTTTGGGCGTGATATATTACGGTTATTTTAGTCTGTTTCACCTTTGTGAATTCGTTCTTGACGTTATTCCTGCGGTCCCGATCAAGTCATCTCAGTTGACAATATCCATAAATTCTTCCCTTACCTTGCCGATCTAATCCCTATCAGTGCTGCTTAACATTACATCACAACCCACACTCGCATTAAGTGTGACTGTTCACTAACTACAATGATATACTTCCCCATGGAATTCTTTTCATATGTTAGAGTACGTCGTCCTTTTCTGTCTAATAATTATCCCGAATGGAAATCGTAAGCAGAGAAGGCAAACACGGCATGAAATATAAACCCTTCGATCATTTATTTATCGATCCCAAAAGTACACCACAATCTGGTATTTATACACATGGTTGCGACCAACTACGTCGGATAAACATGAAATTTGAGGGATGAATCCGAACATGATGAGATAACTGTGATATACGTTAAGCGTGCCCCGGATAGACTTCCTCGTTGTACACTGTACCCCGGGGCAGCTAGATGTTGAAGGATGGGTCCATGTCGCCAGTCCATGATGTGTGGTAAAGATATGAGGACCTCAACCGATGGACTTGGCTACTTAGACCGTGTTAGGCTTCTGGGTTTTGGATCTACGAGACACGACCCCGGTGTGGTTCGAGACAGTGGGTGACATATCTAAGTGCAGCGGTCAGCAATGTAGTTGTATTGAAGCCCTTTGGTGATCTCCTTGATTTTTTCTTATAACCTTGGTTCTGTCAGTTTGTTTTCCATCCTTCTATTCGTTTTGCTTTCGGGTGGGCGATGCTGTGAGTAACAAACAAGATAAGAGCACGGAAGTGGGAGGATTATGACTGGAGTAAGTGAACTAAATCTAAGCCATGGGTAGTCGATGGGAAGAGCCCGGTGTGGCCGGGATCGGTACTAGTACTAAACAATTGGGCTTTTTGTTTTCTCGCTACTGTTCTCCACTTCTCAACTTGGAGTCACGATGGTCCATTCCACGTGATAATACGATCATTCTTTGTGGTTCGTATTAGTCTATAGCTTCGAATATCCATCGTGACGGTTACCGGTCCGTTTTGCCGATGGATATATGTATCACCGGTATACAACAATTAAACAGGACCTTTCCAACGATCCAGTCTCACGAGTCTGCTCAGACCAATTCCAAAGACAGTTTTTAGGAAGCGAAGCTGCATATTTTGGAGTTTGCGGTTCAAAACAATCTTGAGCTTGCACAACACAACAGCGGTGGGCTTAATGGTTGTTTTGGTTATTAGGGGCAACAGCTTTCCTGATCTAGTCAAGAAGAAAGTGTGAATGAAACTCGGGAAGCCGACTGCCCGTTGTTCATTGGGGCCAATAACGAAGATGGTCCAATTAGAGATAAATTTGGGAGTGGTGTTTCGACTGAGCGCTCTCTTCTTGATTCATTTCAATCAGCGAGAAGATTTACATGCTCAAATAGTCATCCAGATAGCCAGTGAACTGAGCTAAGCATCACTAAAATTTGAATTTAAATTCCTACGAAGCTTTCAGTCACAAAAATACAGTAGCACTGCAGTCACGGCTATGATTTTTGTACAAATTCAAGAAACAACGATAACAACAACAACTTTATTTGGAATGATTATTCCTGTGTCCGAACAGGGGGTTTTCTGTCATGATCAGAGTAGCTTCGTTGAAAGCCAGTAGTTTTGCATTTCGGTTATCTAAATGTACTTTGAGTGACCAGGTCATCAAGTTGACCTGACCCGGTCATTCAAAGTACGATTACGCAACCAAAATAACAAAATTACCGACTTTTTCATCAAGTGAATTACTTTTTTCTCCTACCAATGAAGCTGCCCACGAGTGATTCGTATACACAAACCTTTTGAATAATACTGAGTTGTTGGGGTTACAAGGAATTCGGAGAGAAACGGTATTCCATGGGTAATGAATTCTTCTACCGATGCGCGGTCCTCCTTTCCATTTTAATCTGTAATCCCAAAGGGAACAATGCAGTTCACTTCAGTTGATTCAACCATTAACCTCGCTATTCTGAACTCCGAATTTGATTTCGGTTGCTGCCTCGCAGTATCGTCCAGCCGAGGGCAGAATGGATAGATGCATAAGGTGATAAAAGTCAAAAACAAAGTCAGAAGCCGAAATCAGAATACTAAGAAAGAGCCTGAATGCAAGTTCATGGACCAAACAGAAAAGATTACCTTGGAGCTAATCAAATTTTCATTCCTAGTTTGAAAAGTGAGATGATTACAGTCTTGTTGAACTTTCGTTCTACATATTAAGGCAACTGAATTCTGCTTAGTCCACATTCTTCACACTGTATCTTTAATAAACTTTATTATTTCAAATAAAATAGACGAAACGAGCAGAGTAAAAACAACGACGTTGACAGTTTGCAGTTGATCTTCTTCAAGTATCTTCAATAAATCAGTCAATTGTGTTCGAGCCATTGAAAGTTGTGGAAGCACTGTGCAGCTGTTTTATCCTTGTTAGGAACCATCAGCCATGCACATCCACCGAACCCCAACTGGGACTCGAACCCGGAATGAGCGACTGTGAGTCGAACACTATCCAGGCTGGCTGTCAATGGTTTACTTTGTAAACATGCAACCTCTTGCTATTCACACCGAAACCAATCAAGGCTGAAAAGTAGAATTTGTTAGGATGACGATAATGCAAATTTACTTCGTTCTCCTCGTGCCTGATCCGCCCCACCACCGTATTCGTGCTCAAAAGCTGTGATCAATACAACCTAGACCACGACTAAACCCAGCTTGGTTCTTGCTTGTGTAGTGTTCACAAACTTCAGATGAGCGACAAAAGATAGTACTCGAGAACAATCTAGTGGACATTCATTTCTAATTAGACAAACAAGGTTGCGACTATTACCAACGGCGGCACCTTCTTCTACCTCCATACACTTCGCAACTCGCCACTGCCCACAGTCATTTCTCAGGCTCCGACTCAGGGTTTAAACCATCTCCGTGCCTATTCCTATCAGGAACCCGAAGAAATCGATCAGCGCGCTTCTAACACTGTAACTGATGATGCATATATCCATCGTTTCCGTGTGTCCATTTCTTAGGCCTTGAGCAACACGGTCAGCCATAAATTAGACCTTCATGATTTCCTTCCATCATTCATCTGGGTCCTGTGCATTGGACTGCCTCGATAATCTGATGGATAATTAAGTCTGGCGTATATATATATATATATATATATATATATATATATATATATATCTAGAAAACAGATCGATGGTTGTTATGCAGTAGCAAGTATACGGATAGCTGACTTTGGCATTGGTTTGTCCACCGAGAAGAAATATGCTAGAGATGCCCGTGGACAAGAAGGCAGTCAGTGGTCACAAACGTGTAGCATACTGAGGGACTATCCTCGAAGTGATTCGAGTCAGCAATATTCGATAGCAATGTGGCTGATCTGAGTCCAAAGCTCTGAGGGTTCAAGAGGATGCCAAGTTAGTCAATGACGCTCACAGTTCGTGAAATTTACGCTCACTAGGAAAAATCCTTGTTCACAAATAACTAGATAGGCCAATCAGCGTTATAGTCTGGATCGGCTGGAATGGCAAACCGGTCTGCTATTTGCCTTTCTGTTTCAACCAGGCTTCCGAATCGGTCGCTGTAACAGCCGGCAACAACCACTGAGTTAGTAGAGCACCAGCTGAGCAGCAGTTGAAACAAGTCATAGTAGAAGTCAGTTTTGACTTCAGAAGAGCTGCATACACAGAAACGACAAACGGTCAACTCTTCCGTCTATTACTGTTGAGATGCACAGAGCCATCCAAACAAACTGAAAACAGACGGCTGCAGACTTGGGCCCAGTCGAGCAGTACAAGTTTTGTTTTCACGCTCGGGGCGATACCGAATTCAGCCTGAACAAGAGCACTGGACAACAGATCACCCCACGCGCAAAAAATGAAACGAGAAGCCAAGTTCATTTCTGGGAAGGGAAGTGTTATCACTGAGGTTCGGTGTCTCAGAGACATAGCTCTCATCAATCTTAAAGATATCACGAGTACTGTTGAAGGAGAGCATTGCTTCGTTTGACAAAATGTAAGAGCTTTGAAAATAGATAAGTGAGGAAAATGCTAAGGCTTGAGAGTAGCTCCTCTATTCTTCCCTATCTCTAAGTTATTATCGTTATAATAAGGTATGATTTCTCGTTCACGGACTTTTGTCTTCTCCCAACCATTTAGAATTCAGGTGAAGAGCAGAGAAATAAGAAATATTTTCCGAGTGACCGCTAGATGTTTATGAGTAAATCATACCTCTCTGCTACCCGTGCCACAGAAGTGTTCATCTTGGTCTTGACGAATCATACGAACATGAGTAGTAGATCAGATTTTTACCTAATATGATTGACCATGCATTACGAACGTCTAAACCATTGAAAACCATGGAAGCATTGCACATCTGTATTATCCTTGTTCGGAATCATCCAACGAGCCCCAACTGGGACCCGAACCCTAGGAGAACGATTGCGGGTCGAACACCTTAACTACAAGGCCATCCGAGTTGGATCTCAAATGGGTATACACTACGTGATATAGCGCTCTTCTGATACTGGCTTCAAATGTCAGCAGAGCGTTTCCGGCAAATTGAGTGACATCTACGCTTGACGGCTTCTCTGCGGGGGCCTAAGTACAAAGAAGGCTTTCAGTTAAACAACCTACAGACCTTGGCTACTATATGAGTATGTGTAGCAGAATTTTGGGTTTTCAAGGTACACACCATATGGTGAATCACGTTGTGCTAAATAATGTGGTCCTGGGGAGTTATCGCCGACCGCACTAAAATAACGTGGCAACACTGTTCCCTATCATTGTCGACCTCTCTGACCACTGCTCAACCTCTTATGAACATCTCTGGATGCCGGAGGGTGGACACCATCGCTTAGGTACCCTAGAAAGGATCAAATAAGTCTCATACCGTAGCATGACCCTCTGTTGCCCTTTAGGTAAATACTACAAACATTATCTCTTTAGCTTTTCGTATCTCACCACCCAAGCCCATTTCGTCTACCATCGTTCGCACTCAGCAGTTGAAGCCCTCGCTTTCGGAACACATTCCGTCCTGTAGTCACTCGACCAACAATGTACGCGGCCAAGGTTTGTTACTTTGTCTATAGAGGTGCTTCAGGTTATAATGTGTGAGTCCATTTATTATAGATCCTAGCTGAAAGCGGAATTCAGCAAAAGACATACACTTACTATCCAGCTACTTTTTTGGTTCGTGAGTAGGGTATCCTTCAGTTCGACTCCTGTGATTACGGCAAGAACAAATTGTATCATTTTCGCATGGGGGTTGTTTGGAGGGCGCACATTAGTCAGTGGAGCGTTTCTGAAGCGGTACCGGCTTTGGGATGTTGGTGTTGAATCCGTTGGACCTCTTTTTCGTACATTTGTTGCTCTTCGTGAACCTAGCCCATCTCGTGGACTGATCAATAACACTTTCGCACACCGAGTCATATCACTGTCGGATGACGTTTGTAATTAACATGACCCCAGATTTTGTTGTATGAAGAACTGGTACACGCAGCAAACCGACAATTCGATCATTACACATAAAAATAAAAACAGAAAAATAAGCAAGATTTCATAAATGGGTACAATATTTAGGTAAATACGAATAGACTGGCCTGAGTCGAAGTGTTTCAATAAGTGAGAGAGTGGAGTAAGCTAATCATCAACGTGTGTAAGTAGCTGAGCTTTTGTGTTTTCGCCGTTGGTCAGAACCAGGAACGAACAGTGCACGCGGGCTTTCTGCGCAACACGTCCTATATTTGTACTTTAGTGCCCATAAGCTGCCTGCATAGGATCTGAATTTCGAGCATCTTCTCTGGCTGGACAGCCCACTTTGACAGCGGATTGCCTTGTCACTGTTTTGATTTCGGTCTCATCCCTCGGCTTGCCCGTTTGCTTTAGATTTATACAAGTTTCGTTTCATCTAATCAAAGAAGATGAATAGATCCATATTATTACCTACTGTTTCCGTCTCAAAGATCTTCGGCCTAATCAGTGATCCTCAAGTTTATCCTCGATTTCTTTATTCTGTTCTCAAAACGCAATCACCGCACTCTGTGGAGTAGCCGGTATACCTTCACGAGAACATGTGACCAGTGAGACGGGTGAACACTAGTGTGTCATGTTTGGCATACGTTTGTTGAGTCTGTTTTTCGGATTCAAGTATGACAATGTACACAAAACAAAGCCGATATGACCTCTGAACACACTTCCTCACACACACACACTCCACGGAGCCATATCGATTATCCATTTCCAGTTACTTTTATGTATGTCACCACGACCAAACCTATAGTCAGGGTACGGAGGGGGTTCTTTATTGTTACGCTGTCCGCGCCTTCAGGCGTGTATAAAACGTACGCTAGCTACCACTGGTTTACATGTTTGACCAGACAGGGTAGAATACCTCCCTCCACCACCATTGGAGAAACGAACATTTTTGTTATCATTGTGTTCAAATACCTTGGCCTCAGAAGTTAGTGCGAAGAACGTGACTGACAACACGATGCGGGTTGAACTTCAAACCCGACTTAACTCCGAGCCTCAATGATTCTGCCTTTATGCGCGATAGATCTTTTCTTTCTGCCTTTCTTCCTTTCTTCATTTAAGCTTTTACATTCCTGCAACAACTAAGATACACACCGACAGACTGAGAGAGAGAGTTTAGCAATAAACATCTAATCGTACGTGTCCGTCGAGGTGTATAACGAACAAACACTCAAATGTGCGAATTACCACGAAAATGTTATTTCTTAAATCAGGGATGGCATCTGTCATTTGTTCAAACGATCAGTTAGTTTATCATTAGCTCATGTGTGCAATGCTATTGAATTCATAAATAATTATAAATGGGATGCAAACAGACCCGGTGAAAGAAACACTTGTATTTGAAATCGAAATTTAACCCTTCGTTTGAATTACGATTTTTATTGTGCCACCCATGTGTGGGCGGAATAGGGGAACAGGCATGTTTGAAAGTCCTCAGTTGGCTTCATCTCTCCGTGATTCAGTGAGGATCAAAACAAGGGAGTGGCGGCATGGTACAGAATTCACATGCAGAACAACGTTGTCGGCTAAAACCCGCCTTCTAATAATGCGGAATCAAACTGGCAGAAGAACCGCGTGCAGGATGGCTTACACAACACAAACTGTAAAATGCCTGTGATCCGTCGAAGCAGTTGGAAGCTACACTAGAAGATACCCTATGTGGCAACAGGACCAAAGCACCTGAAGTGATTTGTTTTCTCCGAATGTCACTGTAGACCGAAGGGAGAAGCTTGATTATTCCAACTAGTGCACAGAAATGAGTCCTTACATTAACTCTGTTCACCTACTAGAGATGATAGTCGTCTGAAACCTAAGCCGTCCGCAACAATATTGGCATGAGGCCTGTCATAATAGATCCCAGTTAGTTCTTCTGCGGTTTATGGTGATCTGGTCTACAACTCTTTCCCTTCTTCAAATGCAACTTGATTCAGCGCACTGCATTGTGAGGTTAATGGTTGAATAAACTGAAACTGGAATTTCTCATACACTCCTGTTATCAAAACTGACGGAGTTAGTGATCCCCACTACCATCGAATTACTGGACTGAGAATAAACTTGCAGTCCGTTCAATCAATACCGCTGAATACAATAGGCTTCCATTTGTTATTGGGAGCAGTTTATTATTACCTGACAGTTAGACCAAACCAGTGACTTTAGTGAACAATAAAAGGGGGAAAATTCCCCACTTATTCCCGACTAACGACATTAAGTTCGGCACTGTTGTGGTGTATCATAATACGTTTTTATCAGTAGTATTTATTTGCTTTTCTGTGGATATGACAATTTTGCAAAGGTAAGTTGGCACTCATGGAAGGTCGGATGGCCTTCACTGGTTTGGTATGTTTTTCCTAATTTAACTCTGCCGTCAGTCTCATTTCGTGGTCATGAGCATCGGTTTATTCATCCGACAAAGACCTTCAACTGAATCTCAAAGAGTTTGGGGAGGAACTCACTTTGACTTTTTTAATTTCACTTTTATACCTTCTTCGTTACTCCATTTACAGGCAGTCGCACAACAGAAGCTCTTTTTGTGAGCTGTGGAGATTCAAAACCCGACCAACCGCAAAGGAAGACAGTTCCTGGGCACATGGCATCCAATGGCGATATATGGCACCCGGGTCTTCCTCTCTGTCAAGGTGTCTATGAAGCTCCCGGTACAATATACTCTCCTCGCGCGCGTTCGACCGAACAGCCTCGTGATAGCTCACTGTACTGGTCTAGCGTACCTCCACTTGAATCCGTCTCCGCGGCCACACAAACACAGGGAACGGACCAAAATCAATCCCATCACTATCATCCTCATCCTCATAAACAACACCAGCAGCTTCACCATCAGACAGTCACGAGTGAGACAACGGTGCAAGCAAATCAAACTCGCCCTGATTCTTTATTGTCCACTTCCTCTTTGACCACTGCAGACTCTTCTCAGACTGACTCGTTGCCCAATTCCTCATCTTCTCGAGACTCAGCCCTGGGCGGAAATTTGCAACAAACAGATCTGAAAGGAATGACACGGAACAAGTTGACTGGACTGAATGCAAAGTAGGTTGTTTTGCGTTATGTTTTTTGGAGAATTCTCACTGGTGATATAGGTCTTTACTCGGTAATGGTATGTTCTTCTGAAGCTGATTCAATAAATGCGGAAGCACCAACCGAGTTAGGCTAACTGACCAGCCGTGATTTAATTTTTTTATTCAGGGTCCTGATTGCGGAAATAATATTAACGTTCTAAGCTGCAACTACCCGTGGGGTTTTGTATTGATCTTACATCAACAGAAAGTAGATTAGTTGAACTTTTTACTACGAGGTTTCTGTAGGTTTTGAGAAGACAATGCTTCGTGAATGTCCACCCCGCCGAACGACTTCTCTGGGAAAGCTAAAGAAGCCTGCAACTCGACTGTCTGACCCACAAGAAGGTAGGGCGTTAACTCGGCAAGGAAAAGTGACCAAAACACTCGTGAAAGAAATTCCTGAGTATCACATGAGACCCGGTTGATATTTCTAGGAGTTGTCTTTGATGACGCAATAATTAATGATCCACTTTCGGATCCGGTCCTTTACTCCATCTGCCGAAAGCAATAAGCGGAATGTGGGCGAGGTAACATCGTTTTGGCAGGGGAATTTCCCAGTTTTTGCACGCATTTGGTGCCCAGTGAAGTGCGGTAATATGTCCTGCCATCGACAGGACTTCCCAGATATTCAGTCCAAGGCTCATCTACTGGTGAATTTTTTCCCGATAAACTATTTACCTCCATGTTCATTCGCTAAAATGTCTTATCCACGGGAGCACAAAATCAGATTTTTCTCATCGTTTGGTTCACTGAGATTGAATTATATCTGGCCTCCTCCGATTGACCTGTTAAGTATGATAATATCTCCGGTCTAAGGAAGCTTTCACGAGTAGATAGCTCTTTTGGTTGTGTAGATATGCCACATCAAAATCCAGTTCCGTCGTGATGGGTTCCGTCAACTGTCTGTACTTTTCGATATGATGATCAGTGGTGATAATATGGTTCAGCTGGTGAAGGTTTTCTAATGGCTTCCGTATCAGCGACGCTAAGGTTAGACATAGGGTGTTAGGGACCATATGACGGCCACCGGAGCAGGTACCGAGTCCACACAGAGTAAGTTGGGTGGGACATGTTTTACGTGTACCCACCTGTGGATCTCCTTGATTTACTTTGATCTCCGAGCCAATAAGTAGTTGAAGGGTTGGTCGAGGTGGTCAGTCCATGACATGGCAAAAAGGTATGAAAACCTCATTCGGTGAACATGGCCAAGTAGTATGTGTGAGACTTCCGGGTCGGGGTCCACGAGACCCGCCGATCGGATGGCTGGAGACATTAAGTTGAATGGATTGGTGTAGCAGCCAGTGACGTAGTTGCATCCGGTTTATTTCTTTGTCTTTCTGAGTCCGTTTATTACTTTGTTTTCGATTTTTTTTTTGTCTTATGCCTTTAATCATTCTACCCTCAAATGGACGAAGCTCCGAGATAGCAATCAAAACTAAAAGCAGGCAGAATTGCAAAGTTGGTGGTTAAATGGGCTAAACTGTAATAACCTCGAAATTTATTCAGCTGGAATATATATAATAATTCCTATTTTTACCATCGCTATTTTGCTTTTGAGGCCTCATATGTTGTCTCTCGAAGCAACGTTATCAATTAGTGTTCTGTCGATCATTTTGGAGTTGGACCTTTTCCCTTCTTTGAATAGTCAGATCAGCCGAGGAAATTGAAATCTGAGAAAGAAAGACTGTCTGGTATCAAACACCGTAAAAGGTTGGCATACAATCTATCGGTTATCTTCAGCTTCAGCTTCTTTCCTCTACACTTTCCCCCAAAAATGGAAACTCTGTTCACAAAGACAGTTACTGATAGAATTTTACTCTCTCCAATACTGGCCATTTATCATACCGTCCTATCCTAATGAACTATGCTGTCACAAAACTACCCAGAGGAACTTCATTCCAACTTTACGTATCAGATGAGCATCTCACCCAATGTACCCTCTACCACAGGCAGTTCTCCACAAGTGCAAGAAAGAAATGCTATCACCGAAATTCATTCGAGTTCAAGCTTCTTCTGTTCACCTGCTCCTGAAATAGATCCCTTTGAAGCGCATTATTCTCTTTCTCCGATGTCTTTGAATTTTTCGCTCTAAATTCATTTGTGAGAATCAAAGGTATTTTTGCAAATAGTTATTAAGAATTGCGCACTGAGGAACCACTTGTAAAGCTGATTGAAATCAGGAGCATTCTTATCTGTCAGACCGAAAGTTGGGTCACCTTTTTCAGGCTACCTACACAAGTTTGGCTTTGCGATTACGGTGATGGCCCCTTCGTCTTTGTCGTTTTCATTCTCTATTTCGCTGTTCGTCCGCTAACCGGGCAAATCGGATGATGATTTAGGAACCGAGAGAACAAGCGGGCCTTCGCTGAGCTTGAATACAGTTAGTCACCTGATGGTGGAAACGACTAAGCCGAAAAAATTCAGAGTTAGATTCATGCAAATGACGGGGGGAATACTTCGTCGGATAGATGTGATATTTTTTAGATGTAGCAGATATGGCTAAGGTTTAAATTTTCTAGTGATTTTTATACAATATCGTGCGACATCCAGGCTCACAGCACCACTATAAATCCAAAGAAGTTTTGTGTAGTTGTTTTGTCGGGTTGTTTTATACATACTTGGTGGATCTCTCCCGAGACTCGAACAGTCGCATCACCTTCAGACCATGGTTGTTTCGAGCGAACAGTGCCTGACCGAAAGCCCATCTGTCACTGGGTTTGAACTTTAACAACTAGTCAGTTGCGTAGTGTTTGTCTCATATTATGGCCACCTTTTCGTTGGGGACCAAAACGAGGGGAAGAAGGTTTCCGTGGGTAATGTGTAGTATGCCTCTTCACCCACGTCCAGGGTTCGAGTCCCATTCACTACTTGGTGGGTATGCCAGATGAAACCGTACCAAGTACACACACTGGATGAGCCACAATAACCGCGAAACCGGTCGCGAGCTACCGAGAAAATTTTGTCTACCCATCTGCGTACGACGTAATTTCAATAGATTGGAGAGGCGTAAAGAAAGATGCGAAGTAATGTGGATGAGAAAACTGGGATATTTACTTCAGATACGATGTTGATAATGGTAGTCGGGGTGGTAGTATTGACGATGATGACAGTTTGATTTCTGTTCAGTTGTTGCAGGTACTTCAAAATTTGGTCACTCAAGCAATCTCTCTGTGTGCCAAAAAATGAGAGCAAATTTTGAAAAATATATTCCACTGATGAAATCTCGCGTTATTCTTCGCAATATCGCTTTCACCAACAAATCGAAATTTACAAGACTCAATGCACCATACGTTTTACAGCTGGCTAGACCTCCTTCGTTGTTATTGGTAGAAGTTTTAAATTGTTTTATTAACAGACGAGAACCCAAGAAAGTGTTTTGTCCTTGAAACTTTGAATCCTCTATTTTAGGCCAATTAAATGGGGAAAAAGACAAGTATTGCGACATGCAGGAATTTGGTTTTATTCTTATTGATCGCCTACGTAGAATATTTCGTTTTTTAAACGGTACACTGTATGGGATGAGCAACTGAAACAATCGGTTAGTTGTCTGTATTATATAGGTGAGGAATTCCGGCAGGGTTGAATGCATAACGCTACTGAATGTACAGTGTTTGCAATACTTGTTTCCGGTCACAAAGTCGAGAATTTTCTGATTTGATAGTCAAGGCTTCACTGAACGCAGAAAGTTTTGCTTGACGATTGTTCAGATCGCAGTGTGGAGGACCGGGTCAGGTCAGGTAGATGAGCTAATGAAATTAAATACTTAGCTATGGCTGATGAAGTAATTCTTCTATCTTACTTTGGGGTTCAGTTTAATTAGCAAAGACGGTTTGAAAATCAGAGCTACCTTGGGGTCGAGCTGTCATTGTGTCTGTATTGTAACATACTACTTGATTCTGTTTGAGTAAGCAAAGCCATAATAATAAAATTAACTCGATGAGTTCAATTTTTTAGCGCTTCCTGCTTGCATGCATTGATCTATATTTTGGTCTAATAATATATGACTCATAAGAGGCTTATGGTCCCAGAGATATTTACGAACCATTGGTATTGATAACCATGACCCGCTTTCTACAATAATTCACGCCATGTAGGTGTATAAAGTTCCTCGTTTATTTATTTTTATCTGAGTTCAACGTAGTCATGCTGCATGAAAAAACAAATACAAATAGTTATTTCCAGAAACATAGCTTTGTGCAGAGTTCTCACGACATACTACAGGGGTGTGCTATGTCTCTCCGGAAGAATTCAAAGGAAACTGTAGATTGTATTATCTCATAACTAAGAATATGATATATGATTTACGCCCCCAAATAACGAGAAACGTGGTCGGTAAAAGTCCTTAAGGGATGTTGCGTTAGTCGCAAAAAGTGAAGCACCAGTCCCACCAGCTTTTCATACCACAACGATATTGATGTTTGGACTTCATCAATGAGGGAAAATTGATGTTTTTGTTTTCTTTTCAGAACAGTACGATAAATCCATATTTCGTTTCAGAGTTTAAGTAAGATCAAGTATTACAAAGCCTGGCATTGTTGTTCGTGAAATATTTCCATAATCTGAATTTAGAAAACGTGACATGGTGACCACAGATCTGTTTTTCGGTAAGCTCTTCAGGCTAGTATAGTACACATGCATAGTTTTAGCGTTAATCGAAAATGTGATGCAGAGTATTAACGTAAAAGCACGAAACTGAATGTCAAAATCCCTTTCCGCGGCATTTGTGTTGGAGCAACAAACACCACGTTCACCAGTCCTGTGTGTCAGCCCTCCCCCATCACATTGACCCTCTGACACGGGAGATGTAGTGTCTTGGCAAACTGTTTTTGCGAGCATAGGGTTGGCCTATATAACCTGATTGCAATCGCCTAGGCCGTATAGAGAGGATAGTCTGACCCCTTTAGAGCGGTTTGCCGGCACACGGCTGATAACGGTAAATGTCCCATCTCACGTTAGTGTGTGACCCGTATCGACTGCTTGGGCCAGTACTGCTCTGGTTACTTTGCGTGTATACTGTACGGCCCTGAGGAGAAGTACAGAAAAGACAGATATGTGTTAACCTCGTACGTATTATATAGTAAAGAAAATCCAGCTCAAGAGACATATTGTGAACACTCTGAAGTGTACTGAGATTCGGTAAGTTTTTTGGTTCCTGTGTCACTAGAAATAACACTACCTTCTAAATATCGGTATTACAATGTTACACTTCTGGCCCTGGAAACTGGCAATGGGCCTTTTTCGTGATTGAAATTATGCTGCTTGATAATTGCTAAGTAGGTATTTTGTGTACAAATAATAAGGAAACCTTACAGTCACTCAAAAACAATCGGTGATCACTTTCTTAAACATATTTTGCACATTAAAAACCATACCTTCACCCCCAGGGTTCATCATCTTGTAGATCTATCAGTGAGCCTAGTCATTCAACTGCTATGAAATTTAGGGACTTTCAAACCAGTCAGGAATATTTTTCTATGATCAACTCGCTTCTCTGTAATGGGTTGTAAATACAAGCACAGTATGATCACTTCCACTTAAAAACCAATAGGAAGTTGGCACCAATCGAGTTAAGAATTTCGCACATTCGTTGTACTAAATCAAAATTACCGTCGAATGTTTCTAGCCAATTCGAAGTGGTATCGCCAATAAACCGAAGGTTGAACATGGGAATGAAAACTCGAATAAGAACTGACATACGTCCACCGAAAAGGACATTTAGATTGCATGCGGTATATAATCGGCCGATGTGACGTAATTATTGGTATGGTACTGTGGCTTCTGACCTGAGAAGGCAGCTTTTCCGGATCATGAAAAGTCCGTGATCCGACTGCTAAGCACGAGGAACAAAACTACTGGACCTAAACTAAGGGAAGACACGTGAGTCGCTGGCCGTTTTATCAAATTTTCCTCGACTTATCTCTTTCGTGAACTCTGTGACAAAAATTTATCGGTCCCTATCACAACTGCTCGGTGTCTCTTGACTTTATTCTCTGTAACTGATTGATAACTTGTTTGACTGGTTGGCTGGTTCTCCAGGCTCTAGTACAATGTTTTGCTCCTGAGCGTGTAAATCTCATTCGGAAAACTAACAACGATTAATGCAGTTTTGGACGCAACACCAAAACTCTCGTTCTGTTCTCACAGAGAATAGACGAAAACCTCATATTTTTCGGGTGGTATATTTATCAACGCTTAAAATCGCATTGTGGAGCGATGGAGGGGTTGTAAGTAGCTACGCAGAAAAACTGGACGCTGATGATGAATTTCCTCGTCATTCGATGATCTGTTTCAATGCTGCATTTTTCACCATAAGTATCATATTTACGAACACAGAGCTTCAGTAGCTGTGTGAATCCAGCACCAAACTTACAAGTACTAATCATATCCTCTAATTAATTTCCTGATTTTCTGGCAGAGTAGTGTTTTTACTGATTTTGCATGCAGACAAGGTTGGTTCTTCTCTTGGATGAAATAACTGAAATGGTATATTTTTCCCACAGATAGTTCATGCTATTACTGTCATACTTCTTTTTGAATAGATACGTTTTAGGAAAGAGATCGGGTTTTACTTACCCTTTGGACGAACTCTACTCTCCCAGACATAGTTGCTCAAAGGCTATAGCCTACGGAACAAGCAGCACCACCCTTGGACTAACTTCTTACCATGACCTTGCGAAATTTGATACAGATTTTGGTTAACGATTTATTTTTGGGGTATTCGAAAATTGTCCTATAAAGCTGAACTTCAGTATCCTGCCGCTTACTTACTTGATTTAAAGGTCGGTTATTTCTGGAAGATGTCATGCCTATATCCATCGAATTACCAACTCTTCCGGCCTCAATTTTAGCTTGTCAGCTATCAACGAACAAGTAGTTCCACATTCGCAAATGCGTACCTTCTCCTTATCTATGCTACCGTCCATTGTTTGGCAAATGAATAAGTGGATGGGACCGGGTGTGCGTGATAGCGTACATCTCCTTTATCGCTTCCATCTAGTCAGTTAGTAATGGAACTGAATCCAGTCTATTGCTGCATGCACTGACGCCTTTGCGTCGCTCTCCTGTCTAGGCTTTCTAGATTCGTTTAGGATCCACTGATCCCTCTTTTAGTTGAAGGGGTGGTGGGGGTTAGTATCTGTCATCCACCTGTCTGTTCCGAATGGGATGTTGTACCCATTCTTTACATCTAACTATGTTAATTCTAGTTGGTGGAGTAGTCTGCGTTCATTGTATGGTAATCGTGTTCTTTGTGTGCCAGATGGTGCATCTGAGGACTATGGTTATCTAGTCTCACTTCTCTCTTTTACCTTTTTCTCTTTCTGGCTTTCTAATCATGAAGAACATGTCTACTATCGTGGAATTAGGCCAATTATTGGCTACCAGCGGTTGATCGCAGATGGTGAGATTCCAACTTGTGATCCCAGCGTACTTGGGGACCGCCTGTTCAATGCCTGTCATCCAAGTGTGCTTTCTTTGTTCACGTAGCCACCTATTCGATTATATCTCAAAATAGACTTCCTCGGTGCATATGGTCTGTGGGGTTGAGTAGTAATGAGCAAAATAAATCTGGATGACTCGTTGATAAAGGGGAAGAAAGGTATCGAGAGGTTGTAACTAATAGTTTTGAACACGTTCACCACGATATGCTTTTTCACTTGAGTGCACGAGGTTTTAGTCGTCATTTGGATACATTATCCGCCATGATCATGCGTTTTGTAGCAAATGGGCTCACTAAGTTTCTAAACCTTCCTTCATATGTTTGATTTCTTCATTGGCTACTCCCTTTTTAGTTCGTTTTTCTTTATTTCTGAATGGGTTGTGGAGAAGTAGAATCAAAAACAGCAATGGCTAACAAAGCTAAGTAGGTTACTTTTCAGTGACTGGTTCATACTAGCATTCAACTCAGCACTGAAATTCTATCGAAGCAGCTCGAAGCACATCTGTTTCTTAGAAAGAACTCCAATGAGATGGGGATATGATAGACAAACTACGGAACTCAGCCACTCGAAGGATCGCATTGATAGACGATTGGAATTGTTCCACTAATCTTATCTGTCACTGCATGGCTGAGGAGCTGCAAACGGATAAATGCAGTTCCGGATGGATACCATTTCATGTAATACGCTATGGTGATGTAAATCACTGGAAGGCAGACGCGATAGCCCAAGGATAAAGTGTGTATGTTCTTGCTTGTATGTGAGGGAGGGGGGGGGGGTAGGGGATAGGTGCGTGGGTGTGAATCATGATCTCGTTCAGTAGGAGTTCCAGTCCCAGGTGGAGCTTGATGACTTCACTCTACTCTTCATTCCGTGCAAGAAAGGAAATGAATAATAGCGTTTCAGTTGGTTTTCAACGAAGAACTAAGCGTTCATACGGCACAACGAATAACATCGTGACCAGCCTGTGTGTTGTCAGTAATTTCCAGTATAATAGCCGATGTGGTTTTACGATGACCAAGAAAACACGAAGTATGACTGATATCTCTTCAGAACAATCATTATCCGGTCACTTTTGACCATGACAGAATTTTGGTTTCAGAAAAAAGGTTATCATACAAGTGTCTATTTGAGTTGTAACAGTAACCGTATAACCTACCTTATCGCATACGTTGATGGATTCCGTTTTGGTATTCCACGCGTCGGTATCAGTGCATTGGAATGCCCGGTTCTCCACTGTCGGTGACAGTTGGTAACGGTGGGACAGTAGGATTCTTTTATTACAGCAACAAATAGGGTTCAAATAAGTCAGGTGTGATAATAAACCATCCGAAAGACTAACAATATGGCAGTGGCTGTAGTGGAGTTTAGAACTAGTGATTCGGAGGGAATGAGAAACTGTCACCAACCACCGTCAACGCCCCCACCACCCATTATAACAGTAAGAGTGAAGAAAGTTCTGAAAGATACTAGTAGTTCACTGGCCACTATTTATTTCAAGTCTTCATAGTGGAACACTTCTGCCAGATATTGACCGGTAGTGGTCGAGTGGTTAAGGGCGTTTGCTCACCAACTGGGGAGGTCAGAGGTTTGAATCCCGCCACCTCTGATCACCTTGGTGGTAGACAGTAATTCACCGTCGTCCTGATCGTTGCCACACCTGACCTACCTCATGTGGTTCTCCATTCCGAGTGTCAGGGTCTGGTTGCTGGTTACCATTAACAGAGCAGTGAATATTTGTTGGTGCGAGGTACATCTCCTCTAGAGAACTCATGGGCAAATATATCATGATAAAAGATGTTTTTTCTAATCTATCCACTGAAGTTGATGTTTTGGTGTAGTCGATGATCGTTACTCTGGAACTTTTTCTGACTTTGATTAGTCTTAGCTGAATGGAAAAAGAAAAACTACGTCACTCACGATACTTGAAAGTACCGATGACACTAATAATGCTAGTCATGAAATTGTTTTCGTGGCCGTGCTTCCCTCAGGTGAAGGAACATGAATATGCTACCCTTGAATGTGTCTCTTGATACCTTTTCCTGTCAGACAGACAGATGTGGTGAAACCTATTCAGGAAATCTTCTTCCTCTGGCCGGTTTTTTAGAAATCTCATGATGTGTTACGGAACAAAGGAGATTGCACTCCTTACCTCGATTCTACGAAAATGAATTACGGGACAGAAAAGCTATATCCTAATTCATGTTCAGATAATATAGTTTGTATAATTCGCGTATTTTCTCCTTTAAGTATTTATTTGATCTTACTGTCAAACTCTAAAAAACTAGACCTTACGACTTCATTATTGGAAGTGCGCACGCGTTATTGCGCCTGTCCGAGCTATAGGGACCGAATTTCTGACTCACAGAGTTGGATATATTTGTGACCGTGTGGCCTGCCTTGGGGGCTTTGAAATACAATTGAAAAGAGATCACCTTGAGACTCAGAGAGATCTGATTGTCTAAGAGTGGGCCGTAAAAATTGTCTCATTGCTGGGTAATAGAAATACTCACCGACACACATACACACACACAATTAAGTGGGGTTTACCGGACTGTGTGATGACATATGTTAATCTAGTCTTCTTCTTATTTAGATTCAAATATAGAATTGACAAAAACGTGATATGAGAAGTTGAAAGTTGAGGGGGGGCGGGAATATTATTGAAATATGACTATATTCAGTCTGCACATATATCCTACAGCTTATGTGGTTTTTCCTCCCAATCCGCAATATCGTAAATTTGTTAAGTGTCGGCCTAGAATTTCCGGCGAAATATTTTCCAGGAGGAAATTAGTAATCGCCAGCCGACTACTGAATGTCATCATCGGTGACAACGCAACTCGTAACTGAAACAAATCTGAAGGGATAATCACTTTGTATACACCTTAACCAAAATGAAAAAATAAAACGTAATCGGAAAGAACAAACAACAAGATGTAGAGACCTTTAATTGATAGGTTGACGAACTTTGGCTAATGACTGGGCATGTAGAGTGCACACCAGGGGCGGACAGTTTACGACAAGGAATCCCAATATGACTAACTTGTAAGTGTTGCTGTAGTTGTTGTTGTGCTTGTGTGCTTTGGTTTTTTATGAATAGACTATGTACATACGTTGAACTTTAAGCAAGATCTTCGAGGCCAAGCTCAGCTGAGAGCGACGGTGACAATGAAGCATGCAACTTCATGTACATATGTGTAATTTTTCAGATGTATTCTGAGTTGAATCTGAAGTTTCTACTCCTTTGTATATTTATGAAGGAATGAGGCAGTCCTACGATTTCCTTTTACAAGTCACTCTCTATCTCGCTTTCACGGACACACACGTGAGTGCCGCTCATTCAGCTTGAGGACCCCCAAACTAAGTTCTGTCCGCCAAGTCACAATAGTTGAGAGAGCTGAGTCACTCGGCCAGTCAATCAAGCAACTACCATTGCTCAGCCGATCAGTCATTCAGCAACTTAATTCGTGCACTCGTTCTGCGGACGATAGTTTTTTATCAATCCCCTTGTCTGTATCTCGTCCTAGAAGACTGCAGAAAGAAACAGAGCTATGCAGACTGGTACCGCATGAGTCAGAGCATTATTATCCCACAGACACGAGAATTTGACTCACAGGCTCAGAGCATAGCACAGCATAGCACACTGCTGCTTAGCAGACTGACTGACTGACTGATTGACTAACTGACTGACTGACTGATTAACTGACTAGCTGCACTTTATGTGTTTATACGTGACCACTCAGTCAACGGGAACGTGTGCACTTCGAACCCAGTTGACTCACTTCAAATTTTTACTTAAAAATGCGACAGATTAAAATTGCAAGCAGTCGAGAGTTTTTATCGTATTGTTTTCTAGAACTGGCAACTTTCCATCAGCATCAGAGACACACCTCACCCCCACCTCTTTTTTACACACGTACTAGGCGCCAAATTTTAGAACAGTGGCGAATCATCAGGTTATTTTCGATTTGGCTTTTCCGCCTGTTTATTCCTTTCACATCGCGTATCCGACGTGAATGCTGACCGCAATTTCGTGTAGGTTTTAGAATTAGTGACTGTGTTGTTGTACCCTTGCGACAGCGTATGGTCTGTGGTAATGAAAAGTGTGTACGTATGTACATGGGGTCCGGGCAGGTGTCAAAGTGCTACCACGGGACTTGTGATGACTGCAATGTGCCACAACGGATAAGCGTTAACATCCTCGGCTAAATCCAACGATTTTCTGTCCCTGTCGTCCATACTGGCATCAAATTTCATCGTCCCTCCAGAGCCAACTCATCTGGTCAAGTATACACACACAAGCACACACAAACTAGTGATCTGACACCTGAAAATCAGGACCAATCAGTTTGAAGCTGTCTCACTGCCGACATTTTCCCGTCGGATGCGGTTCAGAGCTTCAAAAGGAATACTGTTGGGTTTGACGACTTTGACTAAATTCATTCACTTCAATATGCTTGTTGCATTGCATGTGTGTTTGTGTGTGTTCAAAATAGTTTGAGAAAAACACTGCTTCGGAACTATCCAAATCGCCTCCCTGCTTATCTGGATAGGCCCGACAATTTGAACATAGTGGACTAATCAAGAAAGATTTCATCTTCATTCCTAATGCTCACACACTAGTACACATACAACAGTGATCAATGTAGATAGAGGAGCCCGGCTCGCTGCCTCCGACTTTTCGATGTGAAGAATGCAAGTGGATTTCCCAAAAACATACTAATCAGGCTCCTCGTGCCAACAATACATTCTCAAAATTGTAGTTATTGGAATCAATGTTTCCTCGATTTTGGAAGTTGCAAACTTTTGACCTCATTTTGAAGAAAGTGGATCAATTATTTCACCAACGAACCTCTACCGTTGTGCTTCGTGGATATATAGTGTTGTGATATTTTTGATCTCTTTATGGAATATTAAGGTATATGAGTTCAATCACCTCTGCTGATCAGTGTTCGTGTTTGGGTTGCAAGCAAAATATTGGCTCTCGGGCCAAAATCCTGACGTGTGATTGTTGTGAAGGGTGGATTCATCCAAAATGTACAAACATCGATAGGGATAAATATTAGTGGCTAGGTTCTTGCAGCTCTCCATTCCTGCAAATTGTGTGCACAGACTGTGCCACTGCAGGTAAAAGAAAAACAGTTGAATCTGTGGCAGTGGTAAACCAAGAACCCGCGACACCTTGTGGAACGGACTCCGGATCCCACGCGGAATTCGCTTTAACCGTTAGAAGCAGCCCATCGACAACAGTGAAGAAACATCGTCAAAAGAAACCCGTGTTTACTGGAAGTACCGCAGTAGCTGTTAGTTCGGAAGAAAATACTGCTTTTTCGGACGTGTCTAACGCGGCCGGCGCAGATATAGTCTACAGTCCAGGACAGTTGAGAATCACAGGTCAGTGGAAAACGTTGAAGCTACGTCAACGGACTGCCCTCCCACATAGGACTCAATGCTTCCTTGTCATGCGTTTGTCGGAATCAACTAATTCGGTATCACAAAATCGATTAGATTATGTGGTGTCTTTTTTACGGGACATATTCGTCAAGATATTCTTCACGAAAGAGGAAAACTTGGCAAATACCGTGAAAATCAAAGCCGTTCTCCTCTCAGGGAAAGTGAATAACAATGACAACCCACATCGGCTCAAGGTGGTCTGCTGTTACGATGAGGAATCCCGTTTGAAGCTGCAGAGTTTCTGCTCACTAAAAGAGGAGAAAGTGCGACTTCTTCGAGATCTCGACTCCGAGGATGGAGAACATCATAGGTTTGAGACAAGAGAGCTCCAAGAAAGCCAAGCCAATGGGGAAACAGGTCTATTTATCCGGAATTTTCGAGTACAACAGAGGCGTCTTCAACTGCGGTCGAAGCCTTTTAATTAGAACTGTATCACTAACCAGGCAGTTCCGGCAGTGGAAATCCAATGAGGGTTTGCACGCAGGGGGAAGGCAGACGAGGAGGGTCACTGATCATATCATCTAATGTCAGGAGTCTGTGGAATAAGCGAGATGAGATCGAGTTATGGGCTGTTCTGCACTCGCCAACCTTGGTAACCTTGACTGAGATGTGGCTTACCAAGGTGATGGATTTGGAAATGTCTCCCTCAGGATACATGCTCTACCGAGCTGGCAGAAGTCAAGTGCGTGGAGAGGGAGGCTTGGAGGTGTATAAGCGAGTCGACTTCCCTTCGCTCAAAGTTGGACGGCTAAATAGACACGGAGGACTTGGGAGAATCTCTTTGGTGTCGCATAAAGATAATACCCAGTGGATTTAAATCTGTCGGAGTCATTCGCCGGCCCCCAGCAGCAGGTCTTCCAGAAATATCGACTAGAGCATGGCTTTAGGCTGGCGATGGTCACTGTCTAATTTCTGGGTGGCTTTAACTCGCCGAACGTTGACTGGGAGAATCTACCGTGCAATGCAAGGGCGGATTTATTTTCCCATGAGATCCTGTCGAGGCTGTTGGAGCTTGCTCTAAACCAACACTTCAGTATTCCAACCCGAACCCAAGATCTTCAAACCTCTATCTTAGACTTGATAATCTCTCCAAGGCTTTCCGACGTGAAGCAGAAAGTTTACCTAGCTCCACTAGGGAGCAGAGATCACGAGCTATCTTCCGTCAGCTGGAAGAGAGCAGCAACATTCGTCCCCAGACAGCAGGGTGGACTCAATATCTGGCAAGTTCCTTTCTAACAAGTCAGGCAGGCCGCAACCTCTATGATGTGATATCCACAAGGTACGTACGAGATGGACAAGGCTTCGGGAGTAATTCGGAATTAAATCCTTCAATTTTGCCAGGTTTTTCTCCACCATCCAGGCAGCGACAGCGTGCTAAAGGTCCATCCTGGTTCGACTCAAAACTCAGGCGTCTTCCGAAGAGTCGGAATTATGCATGGGAACTATGTCACACAGCTGAAGAGGAGTAGGACCGCTACCGCATCATCCGTAACCAGTGTACCCAAATAAAGTGAGAAAATGGCATGCATTTGAGGAGACGTTAGCGATGGACTAGGTTCGTGAACTCAAACATCTGTTTACTTACCTGCGGCTGAAGACCCCAACCAAAACTGCCGTCCCAGGCTTACAGAATGAACATTCACTGGGAGCTACAGATGAACACAAGACGGATATAGTGGCTAGACACTACTTTTCAGCCTATGCTCCTGAGCTGAAACATAATCATCCTACACAATTTTGGTGGAGGCTCCCTGTGTGTCGCGAGAGGAAATCGTTAAGGAAGAAGAGGCGGCAGCCACGCATGCTATCAGAGTCAACCAATCCCTGGGACCTGATAGTGTGCTTTCCTTAGTGATAAAGGAGGTGGTCGATAAGTTAACTCAGCCAGTCACACGATTGTTCAAAGTGTCGTTATCAGCGAACAAGCTCTCCCAGGAATGGGAGAAGGCAGTTGTTGTCCCGCTAAACAAAGTTTAGGCGAAGGCCGAGGCTGTCAATTATCGACCTATCAGTCCAACATCAGAGGTGGGCTAGTTAATGGAAGGCCTGCCGGCCACACGATTCCGGGGACACGTAGGAATAAAGGACTTCTATGCCGACAACATGCTTTTTAAAAAAGTAGGTCACTTCTAACAAAGTTGCTACTTGCACGAGAAAGCTGGACTAATGCCTAGGTTGATGGACACTCCGCGGAAACAATCTTCGTGCATTTTAGCAGGGCTTATGACGGAGTTCCACATGACCTTCTGACAGGTAAGCTCAAAATCCTTGTTTTTGAGGATGGCTTGGTTAAGTGGGTCGAGGATCTTCTTGAAGGAAGGATCTTCGCAGTACGAGTAGCGCGATCAATGTCGGCGTGGCAAGTGGCTACCAATGGTGTGACCCAAGGATCGGTTATATACCCTTTCCTCCTGGCGTATATCAATGACCTACCAGCAATTTTTCAATCGCCGTGTCTCGCCTATGCAGACGACCTCAAGATCTGGCGTACGATCTCATCAAATATGGATGAACTTGCTCGTCAGAAGGATATAAAGACCCTTGAAAGACGGTCTGATCCGTGGTCCCTGCCAATCAACATCGACAAGTGTGCACGTGTGTGAGTCCAGTAATGGGACGCACTACGTACACGAGGCATCCCTTCGCCGTTCTGCTTGCGAAAATGATTTGGATGTGATTATGGCCTCGTTTTTAAAAACGAAGAATAACACATAAGTTTGGGCTTCCGAGTGGAGTATCTTCAGGCCGACTTGTCGACCATTTGGTTATCTCTCACTCGACTCTTTCAAGGGAATGTATGCATCCCATGTGCAACCTAGGTGTGAGGTGACAGAAGTGGCAAATTTGGAACGAGTGCAGAGAGGCTCGGCTCGCCTTGTTCGAGGACTACGTGGGATCAGCTACGAAGGCCGGCTGAAGATTGCCGGGTTATTTCCAGAGGCATATGGAATAGTCTGAGGGGACTTGATCTTCACCAGGCGCATTATCCGAGGTGACTTTGGACCGGAACTACATGCGAAGCTCCCTCTTCGCGAACATAACCGCTTGCGAGGGCACCCACTAGCTCCCAAGAAGAGGTAATCGATGGGCCCATCACAGGCGTACCGTCTTTCTCGGAGGATGACCAATCTATGGAGCGCACTGCCAGCTGAAGTGGAGGAACAGCCAAAAGACATATTGTTCCAGCGACTAGTGGACGTAATTCTGAAGAGGTGGTGGCTTGGGAATCCCGCTTGAGTCTACGTCACTGAGCTGTGGTGATGTGGCTTAGACAGGAGAGCCGCATGCTGCATCCATTATGAAGAATGAAGAACGTTAAGAAAACTAGCCAGTCAGAGCTTTCGCGAACTTAAATTTCCTAACGAATTTTGACAGTACCTGTAAATTAGCCAATCGCGGTCGCAGTAAAACAGAAATAATAATCTGATGGGAATTATGATAACTGGCAATTTGTTTGAATAGCATTCATGCTAGATCAATCTGTTTAGCATATACTCGTCAGTTCTCCGGTGCTTCGCTGTACAGCTGTTAGGAATCATGGGCACCGTCATGGAATATTGTGAATCGCAAACAGACCAAAAGGCTGTATTCGAAGAATTACCATTTCCGACGAATGGGAGCTACACAAGTGACAGTTAGATCAAAAAATCCCATATCACGTGTTGACCACTGCACATCCATGGATAGATCATGGAATTTATGGAATGCTTTCAGAACACCATCAGATCTCCTGCTTGCGTATGAACTCTTCTAGTCGGATGGGCCCTCAGACAAACGAGTACACTGTCTAGCCCAAGCATCACAGATTCATATTTAAGACAACCTGTTATGAAAACGACAAAAAGAGAAATTTGGCAAATTTTTTAAACACGCAAACTCTATTCCACCCGGTGTGACCACTCGGTCTCTCCCACTTGAGCGCCTTACCCTCTTCACCCACCCCCTGCTACACTACCGGCCACGCATCGGTGCACGCTCATTATGCACAGTGGCACAGGTGACAACAAAGCAGAATATTGATGAACAAAGTAGTGATGATTACCATGACGTTGATACCCGCATGAGTGAAATTCCACACGAACCTTTCGACGGAAATGTGTCATCACAAACAAAAACATTTTGAGGCTGGGCCCCGAGGGTAGTTTAGTTCAGACGCTGGAGTGAGTTGGAGCTGGTGATGGTGGCATCCTGACCGGTGTAGTGAATAGTTCTGGGTGTTATTCTGACTCATTCTCGCACAAACACCGAACTGCTTCTGACTCACTTCGGGAACAAGTTTAGTTTTATAGACAAACATATTTATTTCTGTCTAGGCGAGGCCGTTCATGCGCTTGTCTGTTCCTCCTCTAGCCAACAAACACACACACACACACATTATATATATATATATATATATATATATATATATATATATATATGTACGATTCCCTTTTACTCCACTACCCTAAGAAGGGCCACATCCACAAGAGTTAGTTAATTGGTCAAACTATCTGATATTTTATTTGGCATCTAAGTTGAAAGGAAAGTGCACACATTGCACAGGAAGTAGTCGATACGACAGGGGATCAGGTGATTCGGAATGTTACCCCCCTACATAAGTGTGGTCACATGGTGCGTCATAGTATGGTGCATTTGATCGTATTCCTTGATACTCCATGAGTGTGTGTGAGTGTCGGCTAATGCATGTTTCCCGTCAACCATGTTGCTATTTGTATCGTTTTACTTGTAGTAATCCACTTGGGAAATATCCACAGTGGTTACTGAACAGCTCCATTCATCATCAAAATGATACTCGATCTCCCCATCTAGTTTCGTACCAAATTGTGCTTTGGTAGTTTTCGGTGGCTATTCACAATAATAACAATAGTAATAGTAGAAAATATATTCATCATGCCACAATAAGTTCGTACATATAAAAGGAAAATTTGTCAATCGGAAGCTGCCGAGGTGGGCAGTTGACCAGTGGTGGAAAATTCCGAATTAAGTGCCCTCAGATTATCACTTTAATTAATGGAAATAAACACTGATGACAGAAAATCTACCCGTATTTTTTGCATCTAAAAGTCCAACTCTGTGCGCCTTAGTCAGACAGTCAGTAGGCCAGTCAGGTAGACGTCCAGTCCACAAGAGTTGTATTGATAAGTTCAGTTGATATGATTCACTAATTTGCTTTCTACATGAGATTCGAAGACTTTCCTTTACGACGGAATGATTGCTCAGCAGAAGCTGAACTTCCAAAATCGTGGTCTGATGTACCCCGAGTTCTGGGTTCAGTTCTCGTCGAACTTAATTGGTTTTACTATCTAGGAGAGGAGACTTCTATCTTGAATGTAGCAAACAAACCTTGTGTAATAAACAGAGGAGAGAGGTAAAATTGTGACGTCCTGTGTGCGCTGCAGATTTTTAGGACTGAACCTTTTCTTGTAGTGCGGTTACGGTGGGTGACTTTATCGAAAAATGTTGTTTTTTATTTAATCAGAATTTATATTTCGTATCCATGCATTATTTTTATCAACGCTCATTTCAACACTAAAACTATGATACTGCATGATTGAGAACCCCGTAATCAAATTAACTATCACACTATTCAAAAGCATACTAAATCACCTTCTTGAAGAGGACCGTCTCGAAGTTTGGAATTGGTTTCATCTGACTTGCACGAACTCTTCAGTAGTACATATCCAAAGCCCTAGATGGAGTTCCATCTGGCAGATGATACATTGGGAAATCCAACCGGATGTGGGGAAGCTAAATGTTAAAGGATGAACGCCATCTGACGTTGTCACTTTGATCCGATTGGTGAAATGTCCGAAGTTTCCACTACGGCCCCTTAGTTCAGATTGCTTGTGTATCCGCTGTTTAAGCGTGGATGACGTCCCAATTAGGTGGACAGTATTGCCCATTTCGACCAAACATTTTAACCGATCGAAAGATTCCCTACTGGGAACAATACCCGTTCTGTGGGATTTTGAGTTCGGTACGTCACTGTCGGCTTATCAGTTTAGAAATTCAGCGGATTGTTCATGCTACGGCGATTTCAGTTCTCATTTTCTTCTATCTATATTGATGTAACCAGGGGGGCTTTTTCCGGGACATGTAACTGATGATTCACACAGAGCACTCCAAGGGCTCCAACCCCTGTCGAGGCCCCACAATGAACTGTAATACAGAATTCTTGATTGTCGTGTTGGACAAATTTCCCGATAAAAAAGCCATATGCGGGTTTGTGTGTGTGCTTGTATGTGTCTCCATTTCCTAATCGCCAGAAGCTCAGCAGCTAGGCTCACAATGAGTACATATGGGTAACGGGCGCAACCAACAAATCCACATTTACGTCCCCGATATATACTCGATCAACATAGTTCTTTGCCTGACTGGGCCAATAAATAGGTGGATGGGTGGTCACCGAAAAAGCAAAACAACAAATCACACAGTGCATTATTGCCCCGAACTGATGATTGAACTGGTACTTTTATGTGATACGAGCGAAACACATGACGCCAACCCTCGCTCTCCACGTTACTCATCCACCTTGGCTAATCTAGCTTTCATTCATACTCTGGTGTGAGAGAGAGTGGACGAGAAAGGAAGATATCATCGTAATAGTCTTGTGTACCAGTTCGATGAGTTTTCTAGACACTAAGGAAGATGCGTGTGTGTGTGTGTGTGTGTGTGTGTGTGTGTATCCACTTTAACTCAGGAACCAATTTACTAGTGAATAGATGCGAAAAGCTGGCTTGCTAGCCCACCTAATACCATTACTACATAGCTGAGTAATGTACAGCTTATTACGACAAGCACCATGACCAGCACAAACGCTGCGTAGTGAAACGTGTGTTGTCCGTTTTCAGTGAAGTGCTGACTGTGATAATACGCCTTGAAATACATTGATTTGTGAGTCGTGCACGCTACTCATCATGGTATCCGGGTCGGCCCTCAGTGGCAAGTTACATCACGAAGTACTGATGAGATGGTCTTGTGGTTTAGAGGGTTTGTTTACCACCATGGAGGTCAGAAGTTCGAACCCCCTCCATCACCGACAGCTTTGGTGGAATACAGCCATCCTTTGTCGTCAGGTTCGTTACAAAGCCTGAACTACTGAGACCTTGTATGGTTCTCTGCCACTCCAAATCTTATGGTGTGGTTGCAAATCACCTGTGATGATCTAGTGGCCTTTGGTGCTAAAGGGTGCAGCCCTTACGTCCCACTCATACATATGCATGGAATAAAACATAAACTCAAAACGAACGTATGAAATAACCAGTCCTGTCCCAAATGAAACTCGTGGGGTCTGTGCACGGCGTGTGATGGTAATTGCTAGCAAGCACCCAGATGAAACGGGCTTTTTCAACGATGATGAGTTCAGAGTTGAAGCCGCTCGGTGGACTTTTTTCTCTCTTATCATATGATGTGAAGAAGGGGAACCACTGATTACAGATCCAACACTAATTTGAGAGCGGAAGAATAAAGCAACATGGCTTTGTCACGAAGCAAACATTACTCACTTATATTCCATGCCCAAATCACACTTTCTTTTTCAACTGAAACTTGATGTTTTATTCATATGTTTAGGATACTTTGGAACTTCATCTCGACGAGCTGAACAGTTGCTAAGCTTGGAGTACATGTATCTGTTTATGCCATATCTGGGCACAGCCCTGAACTCTGAAGACGCTCAAAGGGAAATCAATAATAAGTTAAAGTAAATTTATGAATTTGGGATTCGGTGTTCACGACAAATGTCGAGGAAATTTGGTTGTATAACTTTGGCCATTTCCTAAATGTTTTTCTTCATAGTTTTTTTTATTTCGTCAGGGACTTATTTATTTATTTACTTAACGGACTACCAGCACATTATCACAGCAAGACTGGCCACACAGATTCGCAGCCGACAAGTTCACATCAAATTAAAGGTACCCAACCACCACACTTAACGGTGTTCTTTTTAAGCAAAAATCGGGTGATTCTCCCCATTAAACTGTTGATGAGATGGTACCGCTTTCTTTGTGGTACCACATAACTAACCTCAGGGAGGTTTTTTCAGCAGGTAGGACTCCACCGTTGATTGGTCAGAACGGAAAAGATACTTGACAGCGTTTTGATTGGCCGACTAGGTAAAGCGTGTCCTTGGTTTTTGAGATTGGTCACAGAGGAGAGTGAGAGACAAACCAGCTGGCATTTAGCAGCTACCTGAGTGCGAAGTTGATTTCGTTCGCATTTCTCTACGTATGATATTGAAAACCGTCCATACCTTTTCTGGCAATTCGGATCTGTTTTCGTCCATGCGTTTCTGTTCGCATTGATAAATCTCTATTTTGCAGTAATGCCTTTTGTTTGTACCGTACCCATGCACAGCACAGTACAAACGCGACATTCGACGCATCAATCTCATCCGAGCCATCTTCATCACCATCACCATCATCATCATCATCATCACCCACAGCTACCGCTGACCAGCACTGATCATCGTGTACGGCATACGGAAGAGTCCCATCAAGTTAACCAATCATCACCAGCGTCATCATCCACCGATCCTACTCACCACTGTCCACCAAATCCTCCGCCTAAGCCAACTGCCGTGATTGAATCGAAGTTGCCTCCAACACCCACCCGGTCGGTTCCATGGCCATCACGACTAACCCCCTTACCGGATTTTACCGCTTCCCAAAAGCATTGGCCAAGTCAAAAAGCACGAGCTGAACGGAAGCACTCAGTTTATGTGAATGCGGCAATTTATCCGCTTCGGGAACAACCTCAGCCACAAAATGGTGGAGAACGAACACTGTCCGTCGGAAGTACAAGTTGCACTCCGCCTACCTCATGGACACATCTCTTACCGTATCGTACGTCCACTGTGCCACAGAACTTATCTGAACGTTTGAAAAAATCGGAAACTTTACCAAATGATGTCTGGGTTCATTCGCAACGTCCAAACTCGAATAATGAACAGCAAGCACAACCTTATTCTCCTTCTGCCACCATGAATACTATAACCGATCAGTGTGCGAGGCAAAACAGTACAGACGGAATTCCGGTGGGATTAAAATCTCCCCCACCCCGACCTCCAATACGAACAAGCTCTCAACAGCTGGCTGGTCGCACTCCGTGCGTCGTTCAGTCACATGCACGTCGACCGAACCCTTCTGTGAATTCACTCGAGGAAACATCACAATTGAGGAAGTCCGCTGAGTCTCACCTCTCCGGTTTATTGAATAACGAGCAAACCGTTCTGGAGGATAGTCCGATTTTGTGCCGTTATTCACAACTGTATTCTTTATCACTGAAACCGGAACCCGGTGAACGACCTAGATCTCACCTGAAAAATTCAGCTAATCATTCAGAGAGCCCGGCGTCAACCAGAACCACGAACTCGGGGACCCGATTGGAATCACAAATGCAAAAACTTCGACTTCGCACAGAAGATCTGAGCTGAGTCTGAAGCCGATTAACTGAGGGAACTGACACTATCTCGTGCTCGTGTTGATAATCACAATCCTCGCTTCGTAGCCATACTGTGGTCCTTAGCTGTCCTTCTAATGTCACAACGTCTCATTTGGATCTATCTGACACATATGGGTGAGTTTCACTTTCGGTTCTTTTCATTCCCGTTGCAAGTTTGATAAACCCTGAGGAAAAATATCCTTTGTTTACGCAATAACTTCCGTTCTTAATCTTTCTCATGCAAGTCTGATCGATTTTTCGACCTACTGACATTTTTTCCTTTTCAACCCTGGAATCGCTTGTCATGGATTCAAAGACAGAGGGATTTATTGCTGATCTTCGTCTGCTCCGTTCTATTTTGGAAAACGGGAAAATTGTCTCGTTCGGCTACCTCTGGTTAGACTTGTCGACTCGCGCAGCACCCCCCCCCCATCAACTCGTCTATCGAGTGCACCATAAAGATCATGCCTCAGTGGTGAAGTGACCCGACGGAGGCGGATGGAGTCAGGACCTCCATGTGGAACCAGTTATTTAGTCAACATGCAGAAACCACCACATCCATAATCAGTTACCTTTGCTGCGCCATAGAATTTTGCCCATTGTGAGATCGTCAATCTCATCGGCTGTGCTTCTTTTGACTGAACAATTCATGTTCTCCATCTCTCATCCCATTCACACCTTGACCAACACACAATCACCGAAGGCCTTCAGTGCATAGTTAAGGCAACGGACATTCGCTGTATTCGATCGAAAAGCTGTCTTTAGTTGCTTCTTTGACCGGACTGAATCAAAACGGTGCGTAGTGCTCAATTTGATCACTGGCTCGTAATCGACTTCGATTCATCTATTTTATACCGTTTTTTCGTGTACGCTCTGATTTTCGCCACCATCACCCTGCTCCGTCCCGCCTAGCCCAGTGTTTTAGTTGTCTTCTGGCTCGTTATTTTTTTCTTGGCTGGTTTGAAAAAACAGTCCCCCTCCGTTCATTGTCGGTCCTCGGCCGATCCCATCCAGATCTAATCATGTAAAAGCACACACGCACACATCGTCCACCCATTCCAGCAGTTTCTTATAAGCCCGCCTACTATCGCCTGTTTATTCACATACACCGGATCATCTTCGTGCACGTCCACTCATTAACATCAATATCATATTGGTTGTCCAGGCCAGCTAATGAATCAATTCACCTTCTGCCTTGAATTGTCTTGTTTTGTTTCTTGTATTATTTGGTCAACTGGTTACTCGGGCCCTGTGTTAAAGTGAACAGAGTAGAATGGGGCAAGGGTTTTATGTTCGACAGGAACTTCGATAGAGAATTGAGCTTACCTTCTGCAAGCGATATTTTACAGACTCCTCCGTGTACCAGTCAGACACGATTTCCGAGTTCGCGTAACCACAACTGAGAAATAGATCGATGGGTGAATGAACGAGCTGATGAATAATTCCGTTCTGCTTTTTTCACCAGTTGGTTGTTTCGTTGGCACGACGTAAGTTTAAACTTCGCCAAGAAGCAGCAATTTCCTTCAGTTCAATTGAAGTAAGCAAACTGGAATCAAGGTGAGTTGAAAAATTGTGAATAAATAAGGCTTTTTAACGAAGAAGTGCTGTCTTTAATTTCCGAAAGATGTTTTATGGTGATGACAAGAAATCATACAAAAAGTCTGGTTTTGGAACCAAATAGCCCTAATAAAACAACCAGTCAATCAGTAAAGATCGAATAAGACAGTGTGGTTTGCCGAGTTGGGTTCACCTTGTACACTACCGGTCGTACCACCAGGGCCAGTTGCAAATGTCATCACAAAGATCAGTCCGGAGTTGAATGTGGGTCTTTGGCGATGCTTCTCAAGGCACAGCAATATGCGCGTTGCATTTCCCGTCCCCAGTTGACTTCACCCAGTCAAGTCCAATTTATTGTGTATGCTAATCTCGAAAACGTCAATCTCACCCCGATGTTCATTATCCACCAAGGGCCAAATTGGCCTCGACGGATACCTTGACGATAGTATGAAATTCCTGCCTGATATTAAAGTGGATCCGTTGGATGAAGTCGTGCAATCCAACAGGTGGGTGTATTTAGGTCCGTATTATTCTAACTGTATAAAATTCTTCGGAACACAGCTGAACTTTCTGGACCTACTTTCCAACAAGAAAGTTCAGTTCTTATGAAATATGATTTGCCGTGCAATATAAGCACTCATCTGCCCATTGAAAACTGAAAGCGGCTGTTGCGAGTGGCTTGTTAGGATTCCTCAGCTGAAATGCATCTCCACCGAACACGGCTGGGACTCGAACCCTGAGAGGAAGATTGCGTATCAAACACCTAACTAGCAGGCTATCCGGGCTTGTTCTCAGTGGTTTGTTCCACATCGTCACTACAAGATATAGTCAAGATTTTTCCTAATTCTTTTCAATCAAGGATTAATTCGTGGAAAGATTCACATCGTCACCACATTTTTCCATCCTCATTCATACTGGCCTCATCGCATTTGTAGCGATTTGTGAAGGTTGTCCCGATGTAGCAAAACTGAATACATTATCAACCGACTAGAATGTGATTAATGCGTTTGCATACAATTCTAACCACTTTCTAAGGTACCGTAAAAGCCTGATGCTTATTTATAAAGCGGGATTATATTTGCATACGTTAATGACGGGCTGGTTATTAAAGTTAACGAAAAGACGGTGATTGAACTCTGTGTATCAGACGGAACAGAATGGAAAATGCCATGCATTTCTGTGACGAAGTAAAACTAGACGCCGACCTTTCTGCTGTTATGACTTGAGGGTATTGCGTGTACTGACAGGCTTAGGCTAGTCTATTGAAATGTTTTTTTGGATAGAATACTCCATTCCTCAAGAAAGAGCACTTAATTAAGGTATCGGAACCCAGATCAGTTTGGAGTGTACAGGAAAAGGATGTGAGGTATGGTGTCGTATTTTTCGGTACCACTTCTTTATCATGAAAGATGGTATCCCAAGATCATTCGATTGTAAACTGGTGCTGAGAGAGGTTACCCACAGTAAGAGAAAAGCTGACGGACTACCATCTTTTCCTATGACGCTATGTTGCCAGACAATAAACACTCACCTATAAAAACACTTACGTTAAATTAAAACTATTTATTTACGGTGAAAAATGTCGGTACTAAGTGTTCAAAAAGCCGACCACGCTGGAGACCTCAATCGTTAACATGACTGGCCCGAAAACCCAATATGATCATGCATGTGGTTCTACTTCCTGCATTTCCCCGTTAGAATTGCAGAAGGCTGGTGGATAGATGTAACTGATTCTAAAAGATATGACAGACGCATTTATTACTTTCATATGTCTGATTCAAATTTCTAAACTCCATCTGAATACGGTCGAATAATGGTAAATAGTATCCGTTACAAACGTCCATGTATATCGATGTGTAACATGATGACGGCTGGGATAAAAACCGCCCTACTTACTTCCACGTCACCCGGAGACTAACGACGTGGACAGAGAGGTTGGCAAGGTCGGTAAATGTGTGCTGGATGCGGTAATTTTCCGCGAGCTTTGCAGAGAAAGAATGAAACCCCGATGAGTCGTAGATCAGTAAGTGTATGCACAAGTACCAACAATAAATTCAGACGGAAGAACCATAGGTCCGATGATTTCCAGAGATTGTTTTGGAACATTTCCTAATGTTCTTTGAATATAGTTTTGGTGAATCAGGAAGAAATCAATGGCAAAACCAACTGAAATGTGCAGTCAAGCAGTCAGTTTGCATTTGCACCACGATTCAAAGTTCGACTGAATGTTACAGGCTGAATTTCGAGCTGCGAGTTGCGGTACATTCCGTTCTCATCCCGAAAATTTTTGGAGTGATCACGTAGGTCCTGATATGCAAACTGCCTCATTTTCCAGCGAACAGAAACAGTGGTACAGTACAAATATTTTTCGGTTTCTACCAAGTTAAAAAATCTAAAATTGGACAAATTTAACGATTTCAACTAGCTCGGTCATTTGTTCGGGTCACTTGTTGCTCATATGTCCTTCAATCTTTATGTCAGATACAACTCCTTTCGTGATCCTATGTCACTCGTATACATATATAAGGTGGTGGTGAGTTGTTCACTATAGTGAGTCTAGAGATTGGAGCATCTAGATTCGAATTCTGCAGTAGTCGCTGGCCAATTCCCCGTTGGATAGCTTCGAATAGGCCGCGACTCCCGCCCGGAAATGTTGTACAATTTATTCGTCATCATTAACAAAGGAAACTTAAACATTATGATTCCTCTGGTTTTCTAGTAAACGGCTATGAGATTTATGCACAGATTTCTGCAACACCACCGTCGCCGTTGTGGCTGAAAGTGTTTATTGTCAAAACTAAATCGTTTTTGTGATGGGCGGACCCATGTGATTGATCTACTTAGTCTTGGATTTGAATGAACCTTTGGTCCCATGGGGTATCACGGTAATACAAGAGGCATCATCTTCCAGTGCAGATCACTGACCACCAAGCCGTTTGCCGTGATAGAACAAGTGCCAAGTACGCTATATGTTGCTCCTTGTGAAACTCCATAACTTGTACCTGCACACGGATTTTGTCACCTCGCTTCTTATGTGAATAAACATTCGGCATGTGAACGCCAATCTCAGCAATTCGAAGCTTTCGAAAACCGCGCAAGGTTATCAAAAGCTACTCAGTCGTGAATGACGTGTATGAAAAGCGATTGATTTTTCATTGGTAACTTTTCCTATGGGACTGAAATCGAAACTGGTGTTATTTATGCCCCCTCAAGGCGGAGCAGCTACGCTTTATGTCCATTAAAAGTAACTTTTCATACCAGTTGTGAATGAACCATAAAACATTCCGGCCAATAATCGATACATTTTAGTTACAAATACATTTAACCCCAACCGTTTATTGTCCTCAGGAAGTAGCTGACCAGTTTTATTTGACATAAACTGAGTCGCTGTCCTGTTAGAAGAACGAAATAGCTCATCAGAAAAATGATTCTTTCTCAGTCATTTCAATATTCTGCTGGGATCATTTGGTTTCTAATAGCTTATCATAATGGTTTTATGAACTGAGTTACCTTGCAGTATCATCGCTCATGTGAGTAGAATGTTGTATGGGTGCCGAGTTGGCAATGACCAAACTGGTGGCGGATGAGGTGTTACATCATGTGAAGTTGACGCAGAAGTGAGTCTATGAATGCACATAAGTAGTAAGATATAGGATTTTGTCCAACATGATTCGTAAAAAAGTATCTACGCCTAACTCACCGTTGAAAACCATGGAAGCACTGTACACCTCCTTCATGCTTTTTAGGAATCATGAACAATGCACATCCAGCAGGCCTCAACGGGGACTCGAACCGACTGATGAAAGGTAGCTCTCCGAACACTCGACCACTAGGTAATCCGGGCCGGCTCTTAACGGTTTGCTGGACACTACAAGATAAAGCACCCTTCCGTCGTTGGCTTTGGACAGCAACAGTCCGATTTAAGTTCTGCTGGGGTTCGTTGGATGTACACTTTAGCTGATGAATCCTATCGGGTCACACGAAACAGCTGTGCTGTGTTTCCATGGGTTTCAATAGTGTATTGAGAGTATACACAGCAAGGTCAGTTATATTATGCGCAGCCCTTGAGTTCCAGCCCCAAAAGGTTAGTGGTCATAAAGATTTATGTGTAACCCACAGTCACACATCCCGGGGTTCGAAGATACGCATACATATGGAGTGGGTCAATGGGTTTCAGTCAGGTGTTAGGCGGCGACCCTGTATCATGAATCATTTCACGTAAAATTTGCATCACTGACTAAAGAAATTGATCAGGCTGATTTTTAAAAATTTCCAGTGAATGAAAGTACCCAAAAAATTTCATACTTTTCTGCGATGCACTTTCCAGAACAAAAATGAACGAGTGGACTCAAAGGTGATTTTTATCCAACAACGAATTTGCGTGGGACTCTAAGGTGAATAGTGAACAATAGATTTAAAATGATTCGAGTTCTATCACCTCATAACTCACGACTGTAACAAAACTGATCTATCTGTCCTTTTTTGAAATTGAGAGGATATGTATCAGAAAGGGGGGCTATTGTTCTTTGCAAAGTGTCGAGGTTATTATGATCGCTGAATGACTTATTGCAGCATCTTTGGTAGTAAAGGATGAGGGTGGTAGTTCCATAATGCGGGACGACCCAAACAGTTCCCTCATAATGCATCTACGACGGATTATAAAAACTGCAGTGGTATATTACTGAATTAGAGCTGTTAATTTTCTCGTGCGTTGTTCATATCTGTGGAAAACAAAATGCCGTAGTAAAGAATATAACTATTTTATTGTTATTGTTGAGGATCCACTGTTTGGAATGTTCGTTTGGCGGATATAATATTCTCAGTGACTTTCAACTGGGATTGTGTTCGAATTTCAGAAAGCAGAGCTGTACATTTTTTAGATACTGAATACTGTTTTCACTTCCTTTGAATTTATTATACAACAACTGACGAAGGAAGCTTCTGCCAGCAAAATGGTCCCATAAGAGAAAGTATCCGGTTGTAGAGGGAATCGAACCCGGATCATTGCGGTCCAAAAACCACAGTGATAACCATACGACCGCCGCGGGCCATGAGAATGTCATTATTGGCATAGATGTTATCATTTATACGCACAGATCTACCTGAGTTAAGAAGCCCTATGGGAAAATAATGCTCCAGTCTGAAGGAGGTAATTATGATGTGCTGGCCCTGTGGGAGTGGAAAGGGTAATAAAGTGAAACAAATCAGACGGGGCAACACTGGCTCGCTATTTCGAATATCACCATAGCTCATCTAAGCGGTCTTGCGTTAAGTGTGCTAAACATGATCCACTTCGATCTTCTCACTATTTTTTAATCTATTTCAAAGTTCCAAGAATAGTAACCCCACGATGATCCTAGAATAGTTGGATGTTGTTGCCAATAGGTTTGTATCTGCGGTAAAAACATCAACTGTCAGATTTTAACTCCAGAGCAAGCCATGACATACTCACTAAACGTGGACACCATAAGGTGTGTTGCCGTTCTCGTTCACAAGCCATTTCAAACGTATGAAAAAACCATTCCTTGAGGACCATCCCAGATAGTATAACAGGATTCTTTTAGGTCTCACAATCTTAAAGTCCCCGCTAAGACTCGTGCGTATGCGATCGCAAAATGGCCAAACGCGAGAGCTGTACAGTACGTTCAGTGTATCTAAATGACAAACTTGATTCTGGTTGTTAGGTTTTGTTTTAATTTTATCAACCCTTTTCATATTCCCCCATCACTAAATGTGGATTTCGGTATTGATAAAAGGACAGACTGATTGACCATGACAAACCTTATGCCCTGTAAGTGTTCAGAATTACAAAGTTTTAGTTTGATCCTTCTGCTATCCCTGCTCACCTGGCATATGGAATGGGTCAAATGAAAGTTAGAGGTGTGCCCACATTTGTTAGTTCAATGAGAAGACCAGTGCTGCAAGAAGTGCTAACATTGTTGTTCACCTCATTATCAATCGCATATCCTTATACAGATGTGTTAATGACTAGAAAGGAACAATGTGAAGTGTTAATTCTTCTCAACTCGGAACATTTAACCATGGTAAACGGATAAATTTTGCTACCAGTTCGTCGTGGTGTGCCTACAATGTGGATAGTCAAGCTCTCTGATCGAGATATTTGCTGAATACATCCCTCGATGGCCTGGGCACGTTGTGCTTATGTCTAGTCATTGTCTGCATTTCCGTGTTCTATCCACGTGTGCTGTACAAAGCTGGAAGAAAGCGACGCGGCGGTCAGAGCATCAGGTGACTAGGGTTTTGCTCTTTCCACCTTTCCTGTTTGGCCTCAAGAGAAGTTGAGGAACACGGCTCAGAACAGATGTCAGTTACGAGCATGCTATCAATTGAACTACGGTCCCCTGTAAACATACAACAGGAATAAAAAGAAAAATTGCATTCCCCATTCAGTCTTTTTTATTTCTGCAATTTTTTGCTGTTGTTTTTGCGTTGAGACCACGGAAATATACACGTGTTCATATTATTTTCGAAATGAGTAGCGTGGTGTAATAGCAGGACAAAATTTCCCTGGAAAGTTTTGTCCCCTTAGCTACATACACGACCAAGGAGAGTGTGAGAAAGGAATTCTGCTCACACTGTCTATGTTCTGGCTTCCTTGGTCGAACACAAAGTATATCCCATGACGAAAACCGAACGAAGTACTGTGTAACTGTCACAACTCGACCTCGAGGGAGGTTTGAAATCATTGTTTTCAGTCTCGTATATGAAACTGGTTAATAAATCGTCCCCTCCCCCGTATTTTAAATGGTTTAATAAATATTTAGAGTTGCGCACAAAAGAGGCATAGGATCGGGGTTTATTTATGACCTTTACATAGCTTTTAAACAACTTTACTATTTTTGGTATAGTTTGTCGCGTTGTAAGAAAAGTAACTGACGGTTCATTTCTAAAGTCTTTAGCCCCTAACTGCTGCTTGGCTTAACTTGTAGATGTACATCGGATAACGAATTTCTGACTGACGGCCTAACAAAAACACAAACTACCTATATTAACAAATCGTCACTGATCTTTACTGCAAAGTATAGTGTTTTGCCTATTACATTCTAAGCTATTCATATTTACAGCGTTTCATTCTCCTAAGCTTTTTTCATTCAGATGACAACTGTAAATAAGTGTTTTGCGGAGAGTGGTTCCCACAAACCACTAACGCAGAAGGCACACTTTTATGACCCGTGTGTGACTCACCGTTCATGAGTCGGATCAGCATATGTTGCGCTATCTGCATCCCTTTTTATAACGGTTAATCCACGTGAAGTGATGGTAAATAGAGACAGAGAGTGATCCATAACTCCAGCGTGTTTGTCCAAAGGTTTTATTCCACTCTCTGACAACTAGTTTGGTAAAGCATTCATCATCAGTGGTAATTGGTGTCCATAACGATTTCAGACAATAACCGTATTCAAAATTGTGGTTGCAGTTTGCGATCACCAATGGGGAAGCCCCTACAAAGCTGTTTCATCGGGAGCCTCATTTCGGCTTTATCACTTCTGTCTTGTTGGGATCAATCAAACTGAAACCATCCTTGCGGGGAGAAAAAAGACATAATTGTCGTCAATGGACTCTTTGCTGTTATCGGCATAGGTAATTTTTCTCATCCGTGTAAACAACAACGTTCGGATGTTATTATCAAGTTTTACGTCTAGCAGTCGCATTATTGTGATTCGTTATCCGCTAAGGAATAGCAAACCATATTTCTCGAACATCTCTCTGTTCCAATGAGTTGGCGATGCTAGGATTTCCACCGGTTCTGCCCAGCACATCATTCGAAGCACTTCTATAAATATATCAGTAATTCTTGATGATCTCCATTGTTCTTTTGATTTCCCGTGTTCCCTCATTGTGTTGATCACTTTTATCCCATGTTTACTCATGCAAGCAATACATAGTTTGCCCCCACAGCCCCAAGAGCCCACTGTACCGACAGGGGAAAAGAACAACTATGAGATGGGGAGATCTGGAGTCGTGAACCATATTGGGCACAGACGAATGAAGTATGCAGTAACGAGCCTTGTGACAAGAAAGCACAGTCTAGTACCAAACGGGACCGGCGACGTCGGGGTTGAAACCTAATACATCATAAGTGACATGAGTATATCAATTGGCCCACTGCCTTGTGGGTCAGGCTTTTGAGTCAAAGGCTCCGGTTAGGGTTCTTAAGGAAAAACTCCTTCTGCGCTGTGGGCAGCCGTGAAGCATTATTTGCCCAGACTTACGCAGCTGTTCCCTGCAAAGGGCCTTAACTGGTTTCCCTCCCATAATTTAAGATCGATGAAAAACGCCATGGATAAATGCGACTTTGAAGAAAGCAATAGTTCAGTAGTCGAGTATAAATCGAATGCACTCCCTAAGCCTAAATGTCCACTTCACTTGGCTGCCTTTAGCGTCCGCACACCATATCAGATAGGGCAACAGGCTACCCTCGGTAGAACTTTTGACACTTTCGAAATAGATGTATGCTGTGTCACCAAAACACGCGTATAAGACCCCACTTATGTTCTCATGCTCGGCACCCAGGAAACAACTTCGGTCTCCCGATTTACTCATCGTGTGTCAGGCAATCCAGTCTCTGGTGCCCGTGGTCAGGCCGGAGATGGGATTTCTTTAAGCATGAAAGTTGAGTGTGCACTGCCAGCTTAGATTCTGAGCAACAATCGTTTGTGTGCTTTTCGATTGGACGGTTCTCTGCATGCCAACAGCAATGGAGTGAAGCTTCGATGCTAATTCGTCGCGTCTGTGTATGCGACCACTGACTGCAGTCCCTCTGAAACCAAGAAATAATTCTACCAGGACTTGTCTCAGCGCACGTTCAACGGATGTGGTGGTCATTGCTGGGGATTTCAATGCCCAATTCGGCCTTTTGGGAGATTCCGAAAGGCACATCGGAGGTTCACTTGCTATCCCAGCCGATCGTGTCGGTAACGGCGATCGTCTCATTTAGCTGTGTTCTAACCACGGATTGTTTCTGGTGAGTACGAACTTCTGCCATAAGAAGCGGCAAAATTCACATGGCGTCCTCCTTCATCTTCACAACGTTGGACTCAGATTAACCATATTGTGATTGGCCACCGATGGCGTGGATCAGTTGAAGATTGTCGTTCATTTTGATCTACGCCTGTGGGCTCAGATCACGCCTTTGTACGTGCTCGCTTTCGTTTACGTCTCGTCCATGATCGCACCAAATTGAATGCCACGCGTCCCGTGCAGTTGTTTTCAGCCGATAACCACTGAAACAATTTCTAGACGGAGCTGTCTGCACAGTTATCGATGCAGCCAGACGTTCAGGACCCAAATGAACGCTGGCAACATATCAATGAAGCCTTGTATGCCGCTTCGAATGACACTCACAATTCTGGTTTAAGTCGATCTCACAAACGATGGATATCTTCGACATTAGCTTCTCTGCTAGATGCTCGCAGATCCGTCCTTCCGGGTGCCACACTCAATGAAGTGTGTAAATCCCTGTGACCCCAACTGAAGAATGACCGTGAGCAGTGGTGGATTGCGAAATGTGGGGAATTCGAATAGGCTGCCTCTATTGGCAATATACACAACCTTTTTTGTCCGATAAGAGGTACTGTTCCACGGAAGCCCGGGGACAAGCGAATCGAACAAGGAATCCGACGGTTCACTGATTCGCTCTCAGGGACGTCGTCTGGAGCTCTGAGTGGAGCACTTTAAGGTAGAGTTTATCCAACGCACTTCTACAGTGAACCTTCAAAATATACCTACGTGAGAAGCGATGCAGGTTGATATCACTCCTCTATCATAAACGGAGGTTATACGAGAGACAGGTTATTTAAAAAGATACAAAGTTGCTGGACCGGATAGGTTTTCTCAACCTTTTTCAGATATGGGGACGAAGCTCTGGTTTCGGAGTGAACAAAGCTCCTCCGGATAATCTGGGATGGTGAACAGATTTTCTTGGAAAGGTGTAGGTCAGTGATTGTGCCCATCTACAAGAAAGGTGACAGATCCTTTTGTGAAAACCACAGAGGAATTAGCTTGGTAAGTATCGCGTTCAATCTGGTCACCGGCCTTATTCTTCACCGATTATCCAGTGCCCGCAAAATGCGTAGGCGTGAGAATCAAGCTGTTTTCTGACCCGGTCGTGGTTGTATCGACCACATCTTCACTCTTCGGCAAACCTTAGACCACATACACATCTTCTGTAGGCCCACAATATCTGTCTTTCTTAATCTGACAGCGGCGTCCGACTCAGCTGACCACACAGTCCTCTGGCGCTGCCTCTCACTGAAGGGTGTACCAGAGAAGTTCATTTCTCTAATGCTTGTATGCAAATAGCCGAAGCCAAGTTCGTGCTTTTGGAGATCTTTCACCCGAGTTCACCACAAAAAGTGGTGTTCGGCAGGGTTGCCCTCTTTCACCCTTCTTCTTCAACTTTGTGATTGAGCTGATTCTTGAGATAACCCTACCCTTGTATGAGAATAGCGGAGTCGATCTTCGTTCAGACAACGAACTGTCTGACTTGGAATATGCGGACGATATTGCTCTTCTGGGTGAAGATTCAGGTAAGTTGCAACCTCTTTAAGGTGGCCTTAACAACAGAGTGGCAATGTTTGGGATGCGTTTGCACTTTCAAAGTATAAAATTCTGTTGCAGGACTGGGTTGGCTCAATACCAAACCTTGTGTTGACAGGGTAAACTCTAGCTGAAGTGGATAAATTTTGTTACCTGAACATTTACATCTCACCAGGTGGACAGATATCGGATGAAGTGCATCGCGTATACAGAAAGCGCGTTTGGCTTTTGCCAACCTCCGTCATCTACGGCGACGGAGTGACATCCGATTGTCTGTCAACCGTTGATTGCACAACGTGGCGGTTAGGTCCGTTATTCTGTACGGCTCAGAAACATGGCCGTTGAGGGTAGAAGATAGGCGAAGACTGTCGGTGTTCGAACACCGATGTGTCCGTAGCATTGCCCGAGTACGGTGGGAACACCGTATCAGCAATGCCGGGGTTAGGCGCAAGGTGTTGGGAACCAGAGGTCAGTCTCTGGATCAAGTACTGAGTCCAAACTAGTTAAAGTGGTTAGGACATGTGTTACGTATGCCATAAGACGGATACACCTCCTCGTCGTACTCCCTTTTCTGAGACAGGCGTTGGTTGGAAGGTAAGTCTAGGTGGTCAGTTCGTGACATGGCAAAAAAGTATGAAAACCTTTTTCGGTGAACTTGGCCAAGTAAGGCGTATTAGACTTCCGAGTTGGGTTCACTTGACCCGCCTACCAAATGGTTGGATACTTAAAGTGGTATGGCTGGGTGTAGCGACCAGTGGTGTAGTTGTATTCGGACTGTTTCACAGTCTTCGTAGTTTGAGCCTCTTAATTTGATTTTTTGAATCTACATCACTAGGTTCTTCCATTATTTTGTTTTTTACTCAACGATACTATGGGGTAGCAATCGAAACCAGAACACAGACATGGGAGGTTAGTCTCTGAATGAACTGAACTTGACCACAGCCGGTCAGGGGTCGTTTTACGTATACGGTTTTTAAGAGAGTAAACAGTTTTCCCATCTGGTGCAGCAAGGGCATTCTTCTTGTCATGGTTTATTATAAGCTATACTTTACTGACCTTACCTGCTGGCTGTAAACCAGAGCTATATACACACCAAGGATCTGACTCACGGAGTGCGTGAAACATGATATTATTGTGTCCGAAGGGAATGATTTACTTTACGTTTGATTATAATGTCGGTGAGTGGCGAATCTCATGACCATTCAAGCTCATTGATAAACCAAAAGATAAGAAAAACTTAAACATGAGATTTACGTTGTTCATAACTTTAGGTCTTTTATAAAATTATTCCTCGTACTATACCTAAGTTCAACTCACCAGTGAAAATCGTACAAACACTACCCATACCATTTGTGTGGCTTGTTTGGAATCATTGTTATTGTATTTTGGACGGCTTCTCAGCTGGGACTTAAACCCCGGAGTAGAAGGTGTGCATTATCGCGCATCACCCTTTGAAAGCAGAAGGCTACCCGAAGAAACGTTTGTTATAGGTACCAGCTTTTTGCGAGTCATCGCAGGGTGTGCTTGTTTAAAGTCAGTGACGAAAGGGTGCTACATCGTCCATTGTTCGCGCAAAGCAATCCGTTGAGAGTCAACCCGGATAACCTAGTTGAGTCCTGTGTGACTCACAATCCAACACTCTACTGGCGAGTCTCACTAGGCCGTCCAGCAACGCACACTTCACTTTTGATTTCGAATACAAATCAAGCAGTAGTGTGGAGATTCCCTAGTTTTCAGTGGCGAGTGGAGCGTTGATTTTGCGTGATGAATAATGTCGAAGCCAACAAGAATCTCTCACGATCTACAGCACTTTTATTAGTTTACTCCTGCCAAATTTCGTTTAGTGTACAGCTCTTTCTTGAACAATTGGGTGCTACCTGTTTCCGCCGTTTCCATTTTTCGAAGCCGAATCGATCTCAAGATATTTTTGAGACTTGGTACCAAATAGTAAAATCAATTTTTACGTCCACTCGGTCTCCATTTCTGATTCGTTCTACCCGTTTTGCCTTTTTCTGGTGTTCGTTTCAAGCCCATAGTCATTTGTGATTTCAATACAAAGTTTGCACCAACAGCTCGTTGCACCAGTAGGAAAAACGAGTGACGGTGAACAGGGGATCTGGGACGGTGAACTACACTAGGCCTCAGTGGGACAGCCGTGGTAACGATTCATGGAACAGCTGAAATGGCGGATTTACCGCAGACTTCCTCGTCAGCGAAGCACACTTCATGATTATCATCAGTTCTGTGGTCACGGATTGTCACAGATGGAAGGGTAGAATAAACTGTTTGCTCACAGTCTATTAGACAGAGGCTTGGACTCCTTCCAGGTACATTCACCAAAGAGGTTTCTTCCAGTTTCTAAAAATGATTGGCGCTATTAGCCTCTGCTTCGTCGAGTTTCATTTAGATTCTAGGTTACATATTCAGTCATCGGTGAGGGTGGATTTAATGTCTGCTACATGGTAAAGGTCACTTATGTAACTACGAAGACATGGAGTAATCCTTGTTAAATTACTGCTACTTACAGAAACCATTTGAGAGAAAACCAAATATCTTTCTTGAACTATTTTTTCTGAACAGATATTTAGGGCACCGTAGACTATTGTCCACTACAATCATAAAGGAGCTGGATAGGCTTCCCTAGTCTACGAACAAAATCACTATAATATTCAGCATTCGCAGGGGTAATGTAAATAAAGGACACGCAGTGTCTTGAGTCGGCGCTGGGATCACTGAAATCATTATCACTGCATAGGCACACAATCGTTTTCAGTTAGATCAAGTTCGTCTTATGTGAAAAACAAAATAACACAAAATTAGCAGATACTTTGTATCCAGCTGATAGAGCCTAACTGATTTACAGGGAAATCACTCAAGCATTATTTTCATTATAGGATGACTTTCGGACACCAGGCACAATTAGAATGTGGATGGAAAGCAGTGTTTAACTTGTGAAATGTTGGAAACTCACCTAATGGTTTCTCAGTTCCACTAGCACAGACCAAGCAGTATTGCTGCGTGGATGTCCTCCATGCGTATGTTTGAATTTGACATCCCCGAGACACTTCGGTACCATCTATCAACTTGCTTGTAACTAACTGATCACGAAATTACTGGCCTCTTTTTCGGTGAAACTACCAGCTTCCAGTGGCTCAGCTATGAAATCCTGAAAGTTTTCCTTACTAAATGCCACACATACTCTCTGCTATAAGCTTTCATCAGTGATGCAGCCCTTATAACTTGGAGCCATGTTGAGGGCAGAAAAGCACTGACGTGAAGATGGCCAATGTTCGTAACATTTAAATGCCATTTAGTCGTATTGCGAACAGCGGAGTTGGACCTGGCACGCCGTGTTCATTTCAGTTTTCGTAGGAAATCATACCGTGTGCTACATAATCCACTTCATTTAGATATTTTAAGGCCACCTGACGCAGTCCGTACAATCCGACCTGTAGTGTAGGGCATTTTCAACCCTGCCAACCGTTTTCCAGAGCCTACATCTGCATAGTTTGTCTCGTGCCAAATCAAATAACTAAGGTTAAATTGACGGCGAATAAACTAACTGAAGCTAACTTCATCCGCTGACTAATACAGTGACTTTTGTGCGTTGCAGATAAATGTTTACGAAGTCAGACCACTGAAAGTGTGTGCATATGTGTGTGGTTAATTCAGTGGTTGAGAGATGGGATATAGTCTTGTTGTGCTTTCCAAAGCAAACGCATGAGTGGGACTACAGTGGGCTGGGTTTAGTCACTTCCGCTCAGATTCGGTCATTTCCGGTTACGTCAACAAACCGCGAAATTAATCCCATCCAAATTTCTCGGTCTATGCCAATTCTAGACCAGGGCAATGGGACTGATTTGACAACACTATTTCGAGGATAAAGCGATGATTTGTACGGTGAAATTGTGAATCGTTCAGCCATCATAAAATTTCTTTGGAGGCTTTTCGAGGGAAAGATTTAATCTTCATTCATCTGACAATCTGCATAACCGTTCTGTTCACCTAACTTCTAAGAGAAACCATTGATCCAAACCAAGCTATCGACTACTTTTTTAGATGGGACAGATTTTCTTTGCCTAATTTACAATAAATCTGGTAAAATTCAATTTGTGCTCCATTGTATCGGAACACGAAGTGAATAGGCACACTGACCGTCATGAAATTCTCTAATATTGCTTGAATGAATACTTCACCATGGAAGAAATATTCTAGGCATTGGTGAGCTAAACGGGAATACATGCGATTACTTTATCAAACTGGGTATAAGAATTGCGGCTGGATTTCAAAAATTCACCTCTGCCATTTTGTGCCCTCGGTTGAACGAAATACTCTACATACTCTATTATGCGCTAACTGGCTTACGAGAAAGTCGTGTTCATTTCCGACACAAGATTGCTCAGGTACACCGACACTGTAATCATTCCTATACGTGGCATGATTAGTTCAACTTAGATCCTGCAATGAATTTATAAAAACAAGACAAGACAAATATCGAGACTTATGATTGTGCGCAGAAGTAACTTCTGTCGCAGTACTTGTCTTCTGTCTTGCTTGTTCGAATGGAAGTTGATTTTAATCTACAGTGGTTCTATGAGTTCATCCGGACATATACTCCGCTGGGCTTATACAAGCCAGTGGTACATATTCGATTAGGTGAAAATGTGTGCCTCGGATTTGGAGTCTGTCTTGTCCTGTGGTCTTTGGTCGGTACTTGGCCTTCACGTATCATCCCTAATCTCAGGAAGCCAATTCTCAAGGCTGCTACAATAACAGCTGGATGAGTGTTGCTATATCATTCAAATCTCTGCTAGATAGTGCTATTTCTGTGGTACCTGATTCTGTCTTTGGTGGAGTGAAAATCCAATCACCAAAAGGTTATGTTCTCATCAAATCCCATGTGACATTCCAAGTTGCCACCGTGCTCCACCACGAAGCAGCTTGAGCTTGGTTGAATAAAGCCTGAAGAAGTAACCTGGCACGAATCGCATCAGTCACCTTCCTGCTCTGTATTGGCTACCACAAAATTGGTAATGATGACCAGTGGTAGCTATTCTGCTCGGCCAAATTAGTAATGCGAGTGGCACGCTTGTTTTCAGACCGATTTTAAATACAGGCCGAATGAAATAAAATGCTATATATTCTGATGCATCCAAATGAGCGAAGAAAGGAGAGAGAGAGAGTTCGTGATAGAGGATGGAGCAGAGAAGTGCTAGTGGTGAAATCAAATTGAAAATACACCAAAAAATTTGGCATCATACTCACAGAAGACTGAATCGCAACCACTGTCCATGACAGTCATCTCAGTCCACATGCGGCTGCTGTGACGGTCTTGTGTTTGCAGTATAACTTCTGAGTAGAAAGAGACATGAATTCTTACAGACTGAGGTAACTTACAGTGTCGAAGTTCAGTCACCCAAACAGAAATCTATAAAATTAACAGGCCGCGGCTTTATGTGGTAGCTTGTTGGTAAGTACCAGTGGTTTCTGTCCACCCATTTACCGCATACTGACGTCATATAACGAAGCTCAGAACCGTCACGAACTTCTCCGCCTTAAATAACTCCTCATACACTAACGGCTTAGATGAACGTCCAATTAGTGGGCTCAAGTGCGACGAAATCACAACGACCAACCAGCAGAACTAGACTTCTCAGTGAGCACTACAGAACCGTGACGAATCATTTGAAAACAACCCTGATAGACTGGTTGTCGTGTGCGAAACTAATAGGATTTGTCAAGCAGAGTGAATGTTTAAACCATTGGAAACCTTGGAAGCGCTGTACAACTGTTTCTTCCTTGTTAGGAATCTCCAGCAGTGCACATCCCCTAATCACAGAAGTTGATTGCTGTGCGGGAAATGCTCTGCCAGCTTCAAAGAAATTGGAGAAGGGGGCGCCGTACCATGCAGCATATAAGTTCAATAAACCATTAAGAACTTACCCGGATAGCCTTGTGGTTAAGGTGTTCCAATGACAATCGTTCACCCCGAGTTCGAGTTTCAGGTGGGACTCGTTAAATGTGCACTGATACTGTGATCACTCCCAACAAAAGTAAAACAGATTCCACGGTTTTAATGGTTTGAACATTCACACTGTATGACGAATCTCATATTACTTAAGATCTAATCTACTGCTTATACTCAGGTGTGAAATTCACAATCGTTCATGCAAAGTTTCCCTTAAAAAGGGTTTCTGATCTTGTTTCTAGGCTACGAGCAAAATGTTGTGGCCAGCTGTGCCCCCATAATGGGGATCCTATTGTTGTATTAACATTCGGAAATAGCAGTAGGTCAACCTCAGTTCTGTTGTCCTGACTACAAAATGATCCCTTCTAATGGATGCAAGATCCATTGGCGTGAACAGCCCCAAGGAGCAAAATGGACGATAGCAACCCGAGTGTGAAATAGTTGGGATTCAACGATTGTTGTTGCCGATGTGTGAACGGCGGGGGAGAGACTGATAATAGCATTAAGTCCAGGCTTGGGATAGTTAAGCCCATTGGAAAAAATAGTCTGGTCACAGCAATATTAAACGTTGGAATTTTGGACGTAATTATGTTTGTTGAACATTTTCATTGCAAACTTTGGATAAAGTGCTCCTCTTAAGCCAGATTATTCAGCCGGACCGCGTTAGTTACTCATCGGTTCAAAGCGGGCACTCATGTTCATTTCTGACAGTAAAGGTTTGAGATTGGTCTCTCTATCTTCCGTTTTCGAACTGAACAAAAGTAAGTGCCATTTATCTTATTGAAGACATTTCTGAGTTTGAATCTGGAGTCTAGTTTCCACTACGGGGTGCTTGCTTCTATTTCGTTTTTCTGCCGTCGCTGCAACATATTCGGAGCGGATTCCTCGATTTCACAAGTAGATTAATGGCCGAGTAAATTCCGTTAGCAAGAAAAAAGTCATGCTTATGAATTAGCTCAATAAAGTCTATATTGTCAGTTTTACGCAGAATTGTGCAATGACTTACCTATTTATGCCTTTCCACCTATTAATGATTTTTCTTACTTCATGTATAGAATCAGTGAACTCCCCACACACAGCACGGTCGCTCTGCACGTATTGTGGAGTAAATCCTCTTGACCATAAGTGCTACTTTTTTTTACCGTATGCCGTGTTTATTTGCATATTAATAACACAGCGGTGGCTTACATTTATATGGTCGAATAACTGCAGGGGTAATATTCTGTCATCCTTTCGTTTGATTGATGGGGTCTGTAAAAGGATGGACAGCGCCCAATCCGGCTATGTGAAGATGACTGAACATTTCGTCTGAACGCTCAAATTACTATTCAGAAGAACCAGCGTGGGTGACCTGGGGGGGGTAAAGGAGAAGTGACTAACTCCCAATAAGTCGTGCGCACTCCCGAGGTTCGAATCCCAGTCGGGACTGGACTTACATGTGCTGCTGATCATTTCCCTGAGAAAAACAAACGAGCCAGCTGAACTGCAGCTTCAGCGGTTTTCTATGGTGATTTAATCGTGGAAACTGAATGGGAAATCACTTTATAAACAAGTTAAATTTTTATTACTTACGTTAATCCGGTTAAAATTTGAAGCTAAAAATGAGAAAAATCAACAGCTCTGCAAGCGACTGAATCTGTTTAAATTAGTTACGATAGGGGTAGATGCGTTCGAAGGTTTTGAATACATTACGCACTCCTGGTGGAAATTGAAGTAGTTGGGCTTTTAAGCTTTGTTCTAAAAGCTGTTTAGATGAGTTACCTGGAGGGCTGTTTTTCAGAATCGGTATCGGAACGTAAATAACATACGACACATCTCGTGATCTGGTGAAATAATCGAGAGCCCTCCGAGGACTGAACGGTTCTTTTCAACTTGTCCTCTTTTCATGAGAATAATACTTGGACTTATTTTGTAGTAGATCCGATACAGTAGAAGCTCGAAACCGCAAAGCCAAAATAAAGTCTCAGATAGGTGATCATAAGAATAAAATAAACGGTACGTTTATTAGTACGCACTCTGTAGACCCGAGAGTAGACAAGGGAAACAATTGGGCAGGCCATTTAATAAGCAAGCCATTAGGTCGGAGTTACATGCATACACAAGCATAAGTCGACCCGGGACAAGAAAGGCCGATCGAATTACAGCAAGGTCTGCTATTAGGCTTCTGTATGCGAAAAGTGCACGTGGACCTTGTACGACTAAAAAGTTCTGTGAGATCTGACTAGTCACCACTGTCCGAACTAAGGCATGACTAACTTCAGTATTGTGTAAGCACAATTTCAGGCGTAAGTCCACGTGTGTGAGGGATATTGGTCAACTGTCCGCGGTGTATGCGCATTCGCATGAATATGTCTCTGTGCACGTAACTGTTTAATCAGAACACGGCAACTTTGTTCACCTCTGATTTAACACTTAGTGGCGAAATACGTTACTCTATTAATTCTGATCGTTTGGGTAATTCATATAGGGTTTCATGACCCAGCACGTTTTATATCCACGCAGTTCCGCAGGCACTGATTTTCTTGAATCAGAATCGATTTCCCTTACTGTCTCAAACATCACGGGTTCTAGGTTTTTTAAACTAACAACAGTATTCACCTCAGTACAATATAACACAATACAACAGATAAAAGGTAAGCCTAGTCCCATCGAATCACATTCAGCTATCTGTCATTTTTGCCAGAAAAAAGTTTATTTCCCCTTCATTTGGCAACATCTTTCGGTCTGAACAACCCTACAAAGATGAAATTTGCCATTTTGGACTACGCAATTGTTGAATGGAAAATCTACTGCTGAACACGACCACACATCAAAGCTCTCGTGTTCGCTGGACCTATAAGCTTCCGATGAGTTGCGGAGACTAGAAAAAATGATAAAGATGTTGTTGAACAGGTAGTTTTCGCCTTTCATCGATGGTTCTTGCTCCCGGCCAAATTGTGATGGTAATGATAGTGGTGATAGAGCGGGTGGTGAACACTGAAGCAGACTGATGAACATTGTGTTTCTCTATTCTACTTCTCTTTTCATGAGTGAGAAGGTGGCAGGAAGTCTTGCAATTTCTTAAAAATCAGCAGGAAATTATGCATCCCTTGCAACATCATGATACTTTCTCAAGCTCCAAACATGTAAATTACCAACACAACTGACAATTGGAAATTCTGTTTCGACATGCTATTTCAATGTCTAGCCTCGGGGGCGATTTTCGTATTTGCATGTGAAATAATTTCACCAACGAGTTCAACGATTAAAACAACTGCAAAATTAAGTCTGAACAACAGAGGCTCAGTTTCATGTGCATTCAGGGAATCCTCGTCGATTAGGTTTACCGCGAAAATGATCAGTTATCTTAAAAATACTTCAGTGCTAGATCAAACACCCGTCATGTGCGTTACAGGACCTACTGGAAGTTTCAGCAAAACCACCCACCACGAGCTAGCAAAGAATATCAAACTACGTTGGCCCAAGAACTCGTTCACTGCCAATTTCTTCGGCATTCAGGATGATCTAATAAACGACATTCTTAATAAAGCTAAAGGAACTTTACACTTTTCCATCAAGGGTGATGAAATGATGTGGTTTCAGTTCACACACAGTGTTACCAACCAAATTCTTTGCAACCAAATTTCATACCGCAGACTCATCATCACAATAGTGATGCATAAAGGTACATTCAGAATCCACTCCACGGTTGGTACACAGTTTGCCTTAAATGCACTTGATAGACTGCTATTGCACAAGAGGCTCTCCGAATAACTGGTGCATAAGTCAACAAGATTAACTGTGCATGGTTAGCATTCTCAACGGTGAAATTGTCGTGAGCCAACAACACCCGTACAATTTATGTAGATCAAGAGGGTTAAACGGTTATCATTACGGACTTCGGGCAACAACGACACGGGTTCAATTCCCACCAACACCGGTCACTTTCCCATTGGGTTGCTATTCATTGGCCGCGGCTGCCTTACTGAATTGTTGCACACTGTTGCCTAATGAATAAAAAGGAAGCAAGAACAGCGTGGTATAGTATAAAATAGAGTCCTTCATATTATACTCATAGCAGCATTCTCTACACCAAGCTATGTCACCAGCTGTGTTGTTTCTCTATTTGTGTTGCACAGCTGGCTGTATCGACACCCCATTATTATCTCATAAAGGGTACGGCATTTCAGGAAGGAGATCGAGGACGGGCAAAAACTGCAGCACTAGAAAGTGAACGATGGTGGCAAGATTGGAACCCGAGACCGTGGACTCACAAGTTCGTTATGTTGACCACATAACCACAACCAATCACGTTCAATATTCAGTTTTGCTATAGCGATATACCCTTGCAACTAATCTAACGGTTCGTTTCACTACAATATTTTGAGGCATACTACAAGTGTTATGCACAGATGTTATCTGACTTCATGCATTAACCTAATTGTGATCTATACAACTGTTCCCGCATCTTTCACGTACTTCGACGACAAACACACCTAATGTGAAATCAATGTGGTAAAAAATTGCTTAACTACCAAGTGAAATATTTTAATTTAAATGTCAGACGAATCACTCAGCACATCCGGTCAGTGCATCAGATCATCCGCTAATGCGCTTGAAAACTGCCGTAGCCAAGGTTCAACATATTTAGCACCGATGTTTTTTTATGCATGCTGTGTACTTCCCATCATTTGTCGGACGTAAACCGTAAGCAGACATTCGTCAACCAGACCTGAAGGTCTGTGAAAAAATGCTGTTTAGCCTCTATAAGGAGATAGAGAAAACAGTTTTGTTGTCAATTTCAGCTCGTGAAGTGAATTCGCAGAGGGCTTACCGTGGTTAAAATTTTACGCGAAATACTTATCGGTCGTCCGAATTGGTCCAGGGCCAAGAACGACCGATAGATTCACGAGGCGTGATGAGGTGCAGAGAGACTGATCAACGATTTACAATGTAAACACTGCTAAGTGGGATAGTTCAGGTGAAGATACAAGGATATTAAGAGAGATTGTGTAAATTCGCGTAAAAAAACACGGGTTGGCGCATTTTAAGGACCAATAATGCTGACAAGTAAATCAGGTGAAATAGTTGGCAATCAATGGCGCTACTTTTAATGTGATAAAAAGTGTTTTCCTTTCCCTCGTTTGGCATATAATAAAGGAGAAACGATTCCTGAAATGGAGCCGTTGACAAATAATTGATTATCGACGAACAGAATCAAACCCGAGGACTCAGAAAACATGAATTTTTCGTGCTGACCATTTGGAGGGACCGTTTCTGCAACGATGATCCAGAGGGAAACGAACAGTTCTTCTCATATGTGCATTTCACTTTTTCCTTCCTGTCTCATCTATAACCTATTACAAAATTCAACAGTGCACACGTGCATAGAGTTCATGTTGCTGACATCAGATGGGACAGATACCGTAAACCAGTTGTCTATCTACACCTTTGGACTTGATGAATGGACAAATAGTGTCAGGATTAGGATAACGTAATTGTCCTTTGAATGAAAAAATTCGGTCTACTCGCGTATTTGCAGGCCATGGTGAGGATTTCATACGCACAATAAATGAAAGACCATGTAGTCTGATCTAGCTTCGTACGAACTGTGGATAGAAGGCAAGTCGCCGAACTTCGGTCCCTTGGACGAAATCCGATGTACAATGAAACGTCATTGCCCCGAGCATACTTCTAATTATGCTGTGCCACAACTGCTGTGTGTATCGTGTACCCCTTGAATTAACCACGCTGAAATTTTTGTTTGCCATCCATTTTAGTTAACTTCCTTTATGCATTTGTAAGTTGCGCTAAAAATAGAAGACTTACTCGAACTAGTCCCGGCATTTTCGTCAAATAGGAGCTTATATCTGTGTGAAAAAGTTACCTTGTCAAACGATGGACCGCTTTTGATGGCACATCAGTCAGCAGTTTTACTGCACTCGGTACTACATTCTCAAAAAAGCAAACTCTGCCTTCAACAGACTGCTTGGTGTAATGTGTTTGATCAAGTAGCTTATTTACCAGAGTGCATATGTTCAGTAACGTCACAAATCATGACAAATGGAAGATAGTGGATGCCGAAAAAGAACGACCACCGAGATAAAATCACGCCAGGGGCCTGTCATTTACTTCCTCTCCAAATGATGCGGGTGATTTTCGTTAGCCTAATCCTTCCCTTCATATTATAATACTTTCTTATCTGTTTGATACTCTCTGAATTTTTGGCTTCTCGATGATATTTGCATGGACCCACGTTGATCTCACTGTGAAATCATCCTTAACCATAACTATTGTCACTTGATGATAAGCGTCGGGCTGATAATATGATATTTTATCAAATCAGATATCATACTATTTCCTTTTCCCAATTCATGGCAAACTCACATTTTCAGCCTGTCCTTGCAAATAATCCCGTGCTTTCCATATATTCGGACTGACTAATTATCTCAATCCAAATGCTCGCGGCAACATTCATCTACAGGGGAAAATGAATTATATAATATCCAGATGTGTTCTTTTCCATTGAAGAAACCCTTCCAAAGAAAACCGTGCCACCTCGTGACGACTGTCGCACAAAACAGGAATTATAAATATCTCCTCTGAGCTTTGTTGTCCCATCAGGAATGTTTGTTATCGACAACGCAAGTTGATTCCTTTATGATGAAAACCTATTCAGGGAACGGCCTAAGCTACACACTGGAAGTAGTACATATGAGTTTCGGCGATAACCAATTTGCATAAGTACCGGAATCATAAAAACGGGTTTGATTTCCTCTGGGTAGCATTTTCTAATACTTCAGCTGGCAAACACTCACGGCAAGGAATTGAGCAGAAGACCAAAATGAACACCTACGTTAAAAAAACAGTCAAAATTGCACGTTAACCATTAGAAGTCCGGGGTCTAAACTTTATCACCCGGTCACTTTGTCCCAGTGGTGACTTATGCTCAACGGCATTCCTCCACCTGAAGAACTAATTGACTGTTGAGAGACTTGTAGACATAAATAATTTTGAACTCTTTGAAATATACATCGGCGGGTGACCTGTTGCTACGGTTAATTTATTTATGTATCTAAAACAACTTGATAACCGATCGACTTCGTTCGTTACCAGCGTCTGAATAACAGTGTTCTCCTTAAGATTCTCACGAGACTTGTTTCTTCGATTCCAATTTGCTCGAGAGCACAGATAATAATACCTATGAAAATACAGATAAGAAATCTACCAGAGAAACAGATCATAAGCCGAAGCGAAGGTCTCGGGGAATAGACAAATGACGACAGAACACTGAAAGACAATTAAAGCTTCTCAGTTTGCTATTTTTGAAAACTGAATGCATATCATATTTCTCGGTTGTATGACTGCGCACACTTTTCCTTCTACCAAAAGATAAAATCCAAACTATGATAGAGAAATGGTAAAGTGGAATTTAAGGAAGAAAGTCCACCGAGAGAACGGTGGGCTGATCCTAGATCTGATGAGGGAAATTTTATAAGTCATAAAATCAGTGGGGGTCAGGTTGTTATTTGAAGTTCCACGAAAGTAGGAAAAAACGATGATTTGCAAGGCACTATTCCACTTGTTTTGGGCCATTAATCAATGAAGTTGAACTTATGTCAGCGAGAAGATTCACAGGGCAGAATATTATGAGAGTAGAATAAAAAAAAACCCAACTGAAGAGAAATAATATATCATGAAGCTATGAAATCGTAGGAAAAGTGAAATAACAAAGCTTTGGGGGCGGGGGAAAAATGGTGTTGGAATTTTGTCAAACATTTACCCATCTTGGCAACTTTAATATGGCATGTGGTGGTCAAACGGCCATCTTCATGAACTTTAGACCTTGACTTTGCGGGATCAACTCCCTCACTCAGAAGTCTTTGAAAAGGCATTGTTTTCTTCCGGAAATCTTGCCATTAGTCGTATAATCAATAAATGAAATAATAAGATCAAGTGTTACTGTTAGTGCAACTGATATGAGGCATCTGGCTCCTATTCCACGGTTGACTGACGGTCTCTGTTAGGAGTCAGTTCATTGTCTCTTTGTGGGTTAGAAGCAATCATTGATTGTGATCTTTGACAAGTGTATTTTGCACCAACAAGCTGTGTACCTCCGTTATTCGATGAGTAAAACCACCAGATTCAAGGGTGAGTAATTTTATCAGTGGCACTACGAACATAGTACTGATAGTAAATAATAATTCGGTGGTATGTTACTTATCGATGGACCCATTATACCATCAGTTCATAAATCAAGTACATCTCCCTCAGGTGGAATACAGTGCTGATGATTCCTACCAAGTATGAAACAGCCGTACGGTGTTCTCATGATTTTCAGTGGTCAATTAAGCTTTGCTACTGCATGGAGCAGTTATTGGAAATCTAATCCAATCTCCTACTGTTGAAAAATGATTCTTATGTATTTGCGCATATGACGTTGACACTTTGCTTATCTTTAACTAAATTGTTGTGCTCAAGTAACTGAAGATAAAAAAGGCTCAAAGTGTGATTGATCTATTGGTATGAGCTTATCATATTATCATGAAAAACGGATGGGATTGCTGGAAATTATTTTAGTTCGTAAGATCGGAAAGTTGAAAACTGCTAGAAACAAAGTAGTAGTATTAGAAGTAGTAGTAATAGTACGTACGCCATTCGGGAGGTATATACTGCCTAATGCAAACGCCTTTGAGAGTAATAGCAAATTTTACCTTTTTGTTTACCTCAAGTAGTAGAGATATGAAAAGAAACCACAAACCGAAGGCGACTGGGAAACTCATCCCATGCCTAGTATCCGTAATCCAGTGCAAATTGGATAACCGCGCACGTTGTTTTTTCGTGTGCCAGTTCGAGAAACAATCACAGATAATCTGCCATGCCCTGTCCTAGTCTCTCATTATGACTCAGGAGATATCCTTGATTGCTCAGCAAGTTCCGTGTTTTCACGAACGTACATGCGTTGACAAATCTTAGAACGTGAGATCCGATAGAAATCTCGCCTATGATACTGCGAGAGGCAAAATGGAATTCGTCCGGAGTGTTGTTGACATTTGTGGATGGTACAGCACATGCTCGTTTACGGTGATCTATCATTATTGCGTTGCTATTAAAACGGGTCGAACCGGGAAATAAATCTATTTATGTTGATTACCAAGTAAAAATGAAGGATTTTTGTAGGCAGTCCGTTTTATTCGTGCTAAATGGGTTTGACAATAATAAAAACCAGCAACAAGAACCGCTCCTGCAGTGAAGTGCATCACGTATTACTCGGAAGTAGTAAATACTGTAGACAGCAATTATTGATCATCATAGTCAATGGAGTGATATGCATCTCGATGAAGTCAAATAAGTAGTTCACAGTGAGCTGAAACAAGCACTGTACTCCTAATCGAAGCGTGTCTATACCCCACTTACTCAGAAAGTACTGAATTTACCATTGGTGCAAATGAGCCGCTTAGTTATTGACTAATCGGTCACTGAAAACGAGCTTGCTCGCCAAAGTACGTTCTCCAATATAGCATTGTCTTAAAGCTAACGGACTGTTAACGAGTATGTCTTTGAAAGTATACTACTAATACTATCGCTACTACTAGTAGTAATAATAATAATGCCACTTATAATAACTGTACTTGAACCAGTGCTTCTGGTTATACTAATTTGTCTGAATAACGAGGGACTGTGTAAAAGCATAACTGTTATATCGTGGGAGCCCTTGTGGTTACGTCAATGAATTTGACTCCAATAGGCATCATTCCCTTGAAGGAATCAAAGCAGCAAAAATTACAAAAGCTTGAAACTAGAAATCAGATCATGAAGTTACACGAACTCATTGACTTATCATTCTTGCCTCGTTCGTTTTGTTTCAGTGGGATGTGGAGACTGCCACTGGATCACTTAACTTGAAGCTGGTTCTGATCAAAGCCACACAAAAAATCAGACTGATACTCACATAGTGTCGTAATTGAATTCAATCACTAGGAATCTGTTAACGCCACTGTGGTATTCTTAAGGTAATTTCTACGGAGAAATCGGAGAAATGAATATTTTTTCAGTTTCACGAAAGAATGAGACATACAAATTTAGCAAAAGTTGTCTATTATCATGCGAACGGGTGGGACTGATACGGAAGAGAATACAAGCCATGGGATTCATCTATGAGATGACCACCCCATATGGGTTGAACGAAGGAGTAGGCTATGTTCGGTGAAAACTTCTGCCCCGTATAATTTATTCAGTAGGACCATAAACAATATAGATGTGCAAGCATACATGCGTGTTGTTAGCAATGAACAGTCGACCAGCAGACTAACCACTGAAAAGGGTAGGGTATAACAATTTCTCGGGATGACATTCGAGTAAAGAATTTAAATTGTCCCGAGGTAACAGGACAGATAATCATTGGTCTTTCTTGGAGGCAGTTTCGGATAATTGTGGAGAGAAGCCTGTCCAATACGAGCAGACTGCACAGTGGAATACCACAGGGTTTGTTCTGGTACTCCTTTTTGTCCAATTCATCAAACACTTAGCAAACGTGTTGGGAGGCGGGTACTATAAGGTTACTGACGGCTATAATTTGATCGAATCAGTTGTAGATTGCACTACACACAGATAATTGGATAACCTGAACTGGTGACCGGTGGCACGGGATCTTCCCCTCAAAATGAGCGAATATCATCACTTCATTAATGAGAAAGAGCCACAGTACAATTGCAATATGAGAAAACCAGGCTACCAAAAGGCACTAACCCAAATAGTGGGCGCATATTACTTAGAGCTTTTAATTAGGGCAAAATTCAACCAAAGCAGCCGGCTGCAAAATGTCGCGAGGGAAGCCTCACCTGTACTCTGTCAACTGAAGCGCGCACAATGTTTGAAGAAACCGGAAATCTTTCTATCACTAAAAAGGCCTTTATGAAATATCAGTTAGGATTCTGCCTCTAAGCCTGTAGGTTGTCCCTGGTGCGGGACATCAAAATTTTCTAGCAAACACAGTGGCGTCTTACCTGGTGTATGGTAGACCTCGACGATTGGGAAAGAGGGATAAAAGAGAACATTTAATGAAGATTTTTAATCAAGTTAAATATATATATATGGCAGATGGACCTAAGTAATCGCTATTCGTGCTTCGAGTGGACGACAGATCGTGAGGTGATTGAATCCCTATAAGAAAAGATCGCTTTAGAACAGGGACTAGGAGTCAATAGTTCGCTGTGAGGATTATGTATAGTGGGTTTAAACTACAGATGAGGGTCGAATCAACTCCATATAATGTTTTTGAACTTCAAAGGATAATTTATATGTTGAGACGAATGGACTGTTCTCCGTCAACGTTCAGTCTCTAGCAGTTAGTTTGCTTTGAGTCGTGGCAGATTTGACCGCATTATCAAATGATTCACCACGTGGTAGCAATGCTAAAGTGAATGTCGGAAATCTTCCTTGTTAACAGTCATCTTTATTGAACATCCAAAGATCTCCTATAGGGATTCAAACTTGGGATAAATGATCATGAGTGGAACACGTATTCACCGGGCTATCCGGCCGAGTTTTCGTAGAAGATGGTAGTTGATCAAGGGAATCTGAGATCACTGTCTTTTGTGACCGAAGAAGGGTGAGGGAAGGCCTTTCGAAGCCTCACTTGGAAATACTTCCCAACAGTCGGCTAGGATGGTGAGTCCCATGAAGATCATCAATCATAATGATTTGATCCAAAATAATATGAGCCCTTAACCCCGTGGTGTTCATACCCAAACAGTGACACCGTCCACACTTTAGAGCAGCATAAACTCTACCTGCTGAGCTACGAATCCACAACAAATATGACATCTGTTGGATTTGCAGAATCCTGCTTTATACCCTAATTTTCCCGTGCAACCAACTGGTCGACAATGAATGTGTCACAGGAAAATCCCGCTGTGGGCAGTCAAATTACGAATTGGTTCACTGTGGCGGATGCCAATTGCTAGTGTAATATGGGAGGGGCAAATTATACGATCCGTATGTTTATTATCCGAGATCTTTGGGCACAATCTATTGTCTCGTTCGGTAGAGCACTCGCGGTACTAAAGCGTGAATGGCTACCATGTGGAGATTCGAATCTCACCGGGGTCCACATCCTAGAACATCTAGTTCAAATCACCATCCATCAAACCTGCCAAAGTAAACCATCAGTTAAAGTATCCTTTAGTCGTCATTTAAATCTCCTTTTGCTCGAAATGCCGTACCTGGACGGTGGTTTGCGAGCAAATGCAAAAATTCGACATACAAGCTCTTCATGCAGCTGCTAGTTAAAAAAATATGCATGGGAATAGCGTTATTTGAAGCACTGGAGTGTCTCACGTATGGCACAATAGATTCGAACGGTAAACACGTTTATGAACAGAATCCCAGTCCGAAACACTTTTTTCGCCTGTCATATCAGCCTTAAGACTGCTTCCGTAGATAGCATAAACATGTCCTGTTCGCAAGTCGGTAGGCTTTGTTGACAATATGGATTCGACTGGCAGTGTGCTTGCTCCATCACACTTGAGTTGAAACATTTTCACTGTACCGTGTAAACAGATATCGGAATAGGACATACGGTAAAAGAACACGATGACTGGTCGTGAATGGTGCTAGAGACCAAATGGATGTCACCCATCTCGTTACTTCCCGTGACCTATTGGCACCTTACGTTGTTCTTCATGCTCAATCTCAGAGCTATAGTTACTAACAATTCTTGGCTGTGCCGTGGGTTTTGAGGGCCTTTCTACCGCACTTACGCCCACAGGCAGCAAAAATTGCTGAATTAGACACAGCTATAGGCTGTAGACTATCGAAAAGCTAATTTTGGTGTCAGTTTAGCGTGAAACATTTTGTTGACCAGACACGGAAAGTGTCATCAGAACTGGTCAGAAGTGCTTTTCAATCGTGTTGGAAAACGAACAAACCTGGTAAACGTATTTTGCGAACTGACCAACAGAACATCAAAAGTTCCGCGATTGGCAAGCTAAATGGGACGGCCATAGTCCGTTCGACCGTCGATAAAAATAGCGCTTCATTTTGTCCAGGTAATTTCACCCCGGTCAAAAAAGTGTGAAAACAAAAATATGACCACATTCTTGTTTTGTGAAACAATTCTGTGCACGCAATCAAAGATGTGAGTGTTTTGGGTAGGGTGACAAATAATACTTGGATATCGAATCTCAGTTGCATTAAAACCGAATGCAAAGTACTGTACACAGACAAAATGAATGTCATAATCCATATTCGTAAAATGCAAAGCTTAGCCTCCAGGACGAAAACAAATGCTCTACCATCGAGCCAGATGTATTTGTTTTTTCGATATTCACCGAGATCGATCAAGCTTTCTTCAGAATTTTTGATGTAAGTAGCATACTACTATACCTGGGTGACAGGACGAAATTTCCATGGAAGCACACGACCTCTTTCGCGGTTGAACAGATGTTTTTAATAAACCGTTTTGTAGTTTGTGCTAACCCTGTTGAGAATGCGTGTGTTGAAATTGTCCATGAGCAATGCGGATTAGACAGACAGTGATTTCTTTGGATCGACAGGTCGGTCTACATGACTGTGTCACGGAAGTCACGTGTTTCGTTTCTGAGTCATTAGGTGGATCTGGTAATTTACGACCAAGTTTACACACTGAGCATGCAATAATCTATTCGTACCCGGTCATCGGATAAACGGTGGTTCCAAACACTCCTTTATGTAGTCTGTATCCTTCAAGTATCTTATATATATATATATATATATATATATATATATATATATGCATATACAGTATATATTTAGTGTTTTTTAGTATGATGAAGGATCGCTAAAATTGGACATGTTCACGAAGTGGTTTTCTAAATGTGCTCTGCGGGATTTCTCGGACAATAGTTAGACGGCTTGAAAGGATCTTTCTGTGAAATGGATGTGTATGGTTGGTGTTAATCCCTTTGAAGTGGCCAGCGTGTTTCGATGTGTTTTTTCGTGGAGATTAGGGGCACTCGATACACGATTTGTAATATTGTCTCTTTCTACTTTATGGTCTGTGCCGATCAGACACGCGAGATTGGCTTTTCCTGTAATTCCTGCTTCTACTTTTTGAAGTCAGCGTAAACCAGGTTTCTTGGTCCTTTGGAATATAGATAGCTTTCCTGTTCGGCAAAATTTGGTTACGAAATACGGCTTGGCACATTTTAATGAAAGGTTGAATTTACCCAAATAGTAACAGCTGCCGGTGACTCGGAAGAAAACCGAGGATATTCACCGGCAGCAATAACCTAGAGGATATCGAGACCATAGAGCTTGGATGCAGTTTTTTACCCTAAATTGAATTCCGAAGCTGGTCTTCTAAACATCAATATGTCTAGCATATTCACCTTCGGACCGCACACCTTCAACTGCATTATCTCTTGCCAACTATCGTGGTACCGATCTGGACAACCACAAACTTAGTCGGTCGTCAAAATTTGCCTCTCTCCTGCTTCAGGGTAAGTTCACCTGGAGTTGTGGTGACATTTACAATGAATATCAAATGGCCGATGAAGTCGAAAATGGGAGAAATATCCCAGTTTCATTTTGATAAAAATACACACGCGCTTGTTTGGAACCACTCTCGTAGCTATTTTGTACAGAGTTGGTTCAGCTTAAAGCTCGTCATAATCCAAATCTAGTAGCATCAAGTGGACCAATGCTAATTCGACTACGCAACCCAGTTTCTGGGTCGCCGAATCACTGACACAATCATTTTTCCCACCACAAAGTTATCGCGATTTTTTACTACCGTACGTATAGTACTTCGTTTTCTTCAATCGCATTCAGCAACTGTTCTTTGTTTCGGTTTCAAACGGAAACTCGCACTTTCAATGCACTTTTTCTACTATGTATTTAATGTAAGAGTATATCTTTCCTTTACTAATGCCTGTCGCATTAACTTGAATAGTGCTCGAAAAAGCCGGGGCTAAACTCCTTTTCTGAAGTGGTTATATTGGCTTCTCCACATGAGTTTTTTCCAAGAAAACCGACAATTAAATTCAGTTTACTAGATTTTCAGATAACAAAATGTAGGCATTAGTATATATATCCTTTCTCTCTTCCAATCAAACGACATAACACGTTATTTTCCCCGTTTTTTAAATTAGATGCCAATTGGCGGTGGTCAAAGGGTTATCATGGTGGAGTTCGGACAGTAACGACTTGGGTTCAATTCCCACCACCGTCGGTCCCTTGCTCATTGGGCCGCCTTTCACTGACCTCCTGAGTTGTTGTACTCTGTTGTGTGATAAAAAATGAAAAGAGTATTTTTATTTTTTTATCCTCTTTTTTGTCGTTTTGCACTACATGCACATACACGCACACACGCACATAAACGTGCACATACGGTCAGGCACCGCGCAAGGCACAACAATGGAAGCAAAAAACCCATTCTACACGAAAGAGTTCTTTCAATGTTTAGGCGCACGCAAACTATTGTGAGAGCTTTTGTTCGCCATTCGAGGCGACTCCGTTTGTGCTTTCTAGGATTTGTGCACGTCATCTATCGAGTGACCGTAAATAATGATCAGCAGCCGTGTCAATCAACTGGTAGCCGTGGAACATCATACGTATAGTGTATACCTTTTGTCAGCATCCTTTCCAAACCAGATGAAGAATGGGTTATTTTCCTCTATTCTGTGTTTCATTTGGAGCAAGGTGACAGTTTCCTTTTTCATCGGCACGGCAGTTTTTGACTTCCCTTCGGATACTTTATTGCTAGGGGAAGAGAGCTGAGCCAGCATATGAAACAGAACTGTGCATACTTTGCGAAGGAGTTGAAGATGTCGCTAGCTCGATCAGAAAGTGAGCGTCTCTGGAGATCAGCTGTCAAAAAATGTTTGCAGACGGCGGTAAACACGGTTTTACGTTTAGAGTTCTAAAAGAATGTTCACACTAAGTTTCACCTTCGTACAAACATCCAAAAACGAAAATAACCCGCATGTAGCGGTCCTAGAAATAGTTTACGTCATAGATATCACATTTAAGTAGTAGACAAACAACGAGAAACACAGCACTGATCTCCAGTTCTAAAGAGAATATAAAGCTGGTTGACTAGGAATACAATGTTATTTCGGTGTACCAGTGAAGATAATTTGGAGAAAAGTATAAGACAGTTTTGGTAGTTCGTTTCAATGGAATGCAATGAAAAGATTTATACTGTTATTTATGGTGTAAATAACGTTCATCATCCGAGCTGGTATCATCTTCATCATTATGAAAAACGTCATCCGAACAAGTTATTTTAGTAATATTATTACTAAAACCAATTATTTTATTCCTATTATTATTACCTTCATGAGTTAATTCATAGTAATAACAAAACAAACTCACGTGGTCTTCGCTTGACCGAAAATTACACGAGCAACCAATAAGCGTGCGATTTGTTCTTCCGTGTCCATTGGAGTTTTTTGGAAAATGGGTTCTGTAAACATCCTCAATATATATTGGATACCGGGAAGTTGATGTAATCTAGTGACAAGTACGACCATTCTGAATAGTTCTCACCTCTTCGTAATTACTCTTCTGAACGCCACCACCATTGAGAAGAGTGACCTACTTGACGTTATGGAAGAATGTGGAGCCATACTCCTAAAATCTGTAAAAATCCACCTTTATTATCGTTCAAACAACCCGTCACCCCTCCCAGTTTTCAGTCACGAGGGGAAGTCGTTATTTTGAAATGATTCAACTAAGTGAATAAGAACTGTGATGCCGAATTTTTATTAGCAATAAACAGCCAGTTTTCAGGTGATTCCAAAATGGATTATTGGACAATTCGATAAAATCACCGGTCTTTTTCCGTGGATACAGTCTCATATTTACAGAGGAAGGAGATACTTACCTGAAATATGAATGCGCTCATTTCAGTTCTTGGAATGTTTATCAAAATAAGAAAGGCGATGGGGCATTTGGTCCTTCAGTGAGAATATCTACTGGCGAACACTCCCCTTTATCAACCCCGCACTATCCGCAAAGAGCAAACAAATGCTGAGCAGTTGGGTAGCCAGTAGTAAGTCACTTCTATAGGGATACTATCGTATACTTTGATCGGACACGAACGTGAAATTTGAGAGATAGAGTTTATCTTCTGTCTGGTTTGTTCAGGTTCATCTGACAGGATCGAACTTGCGCAGCCAGATCTTGACCACTAAAAGTTAACCGGCTTGACCATGAAATACTGTGAGTTTCGTGGTGAACTGAGGAGCGGATGAGGCTCAGATCAGGTCAAGCAGACGCTACATGTGTCCTGGGAAGAATATACCTCAGTTACAGAGCAGCTGTAATATACACACACACACACACACACACTAACAAACAAGAGCGAACTACATCGGTAAGTGTAGAATGTTTTTTGTCACAGCATATAAGGAATTTGCGAGAACCGTAGCACGAAAAGCAAGCGTAAAGGAGCCTTCAGCTCTGAAGCGGGAAAACAAATGTTTATGAGAAAAACTGATGGGGGATATTGGACAACTTCAACCAGAATACGGAAAAAGGCGATCTGGTTGGTCAATCACTTTGTTTCAATGAAAGTTTTAATCATGTTTCACGTTGAATGAAGTGATTACGGGGTTTTCCGATGCACGGAAGATGATGTATGAATTCGAAGATTTTGCCAGTAACATCAGCGTATATACCACACGAAGCATAGAGCAAACGCGGTAATCCATGTGGGAACACTAGGTGTATAACTGAATGCATGGAGGCAGAAAGTTCGTTATCATTCACAATAGCACCAACGCGACGGTGAGCAGAAAGAATAGGTGAAATTTCAAGAATATCTTGTAGATTTTTCATCTTCCACTGGGCGATAGTATGACAAAACTAGAACAAATTCAGCAATATGTTTAACTTCATAGAAAAAAGGATCATTTCATCATCATTTTATATGAAAAAGTTATACAGATTTTTCAGTCGGCGTTTGTTAGTAGTCCCTAGCAGTGGAAGTTCACTGAATCCAAACAGGATATTCGAATGCAAAATTACACTTCTTCACAAGATGAACAGCTCAATCTCCCGGTGTACATATGGATCATCCTCAACGAAAATAGCGCAACCGTGCAAAGCTTTCGTAGGATGTATAATGATGAAGTATCAGCACGGATAAACTAAACTGGTACGGTTTGCCGTGCTCTTACGGACAATTTCCTAAAACTACCAATCGAAAGAAATAAAAGAACGCTTGAGTGTATGAATACCATTTGACCCTGAGAGTCCTCGTCTACTGGAAAACTTACAGCGTCTAGTCCACATAGAACTGTCATCAAAGTGGAGCCTCCACTCACACTCCTGACACAAAAATTAGATATTGCGAAGATACATCTATGGAGAGTACAAGCGCCTGAATAAATGGATGGACAGAGGAGTACCGGATATGCATGATTGATGAGCGGAAATCACCAAGAAACCGGTCGTTTGCTTCTGAGATCCTTTGTTCACCCACTCGTAGATACTGCTCACATCAAAATGTAAACGATGAGATTACATAGCATGTTCACTTGTGAGTAATAAGCGGTATTTTGAGTCAAACCAAATCACCTCTAGGTGACCAAAGCTGAAAGGAAGGTCCAAAACATTTCCAGAAATTCTTGTCTGCCAAAAGTGGTTTGAAAGCTGAAGCTGCACAATGATTTCTTCCGTAAATACGCAGTCAAATCATTGACCCTGAAGAGCAATAACCACCTGATTTTCGTTATGACTCGGGAGTCATTTTCTTTTGTTTTATTTTCTATTTTGAAATCTATGATCTTTTTACTGGACTATTTAAACAAGGACTGCCCTTTGCGAGATCGTATTTGTTGTTTACGATCAGGAGCCCGGTTCAGTGAAGATAATTTTACCAATAGAACACACAGTCTCTCTACACAAAGCGTCGAACAGATGGGCTCGGATAACGGTGACGTACGCTGTAGAATAGCATCTTTCGAATACAGCTCAAAAAGGGGAGTCTGTAGACTCAATTTTTCGATTAGAGAAAGGCAAAATTTCATGGTTCGTTTTCGATTTGATCTATTCCTGGTCTAATGCATTTACATATATCGAACTAATGACTAGAATATCACTTTAGGGTTGGATAATCTGCATTTTCGTTGTTGAATAGTTAATCACCATTATAATTTTGATATCTTAAATAATATGCAAATACTTACATTCCTTCCATTTATGTCACTATATTAGCCGGATGATAAAGTTACCGTAAATGAGTATGTTCGTTTTCGTTTAATTGGTTCTCGCTAAAGCCCCGGAACTATTCACTAAACTTCAGTCTTTGTGATGCGGTCGACCTTGTCAGAATCGCGTGCCACCACGTCAGTTGGGTAAATTGGATGAAAAACGAAATCACCAATGACCATTTCAGAGGGGAATATTGTAATCAGTAATATGAACCTGGTTCTACAATCAGAATGGTTTCAGTAGTGGAGATTCGGAAATTGGCCCTATAGTTATCCTGGTCTCACGCTGGTCCTCCTAATATTGATAATTCCTTGCACGCAGCTTGCTCTCAACAGGTAGACAATCGGAGCATCCAGGTACATTACGTACTTTGATTCCCCGAAGTTCAAGGTGTTTCGGTAAGACCCACAGAATTACACAGCTTCGATCATCTGGGAAATCAGTTATGATATTTCCGGTAGCTTGCTGTAGCCTAAGACAGCTTTGAAGAAGAAAAGCTACCTGGAATATCGAATACCAGACAAATTACGTCAGATTGCGTGATACGGAGCCGCTACAACGACCATATCTCTTCGAGGCGAGGTGTGTATGATGCCGTAATGTGCAGTGTTTCCTAAACTCTTCACCTGGATGTTTGGTGGCTTTCCTCACTGGAATATCGATGTAACCGAGCGATCAGCCTTGTTTGCTGAGAATACTGAGGGAGTTATGATGCTTTCTGTCATCATTTACTCCTTATCAGCAGTCACCCTCTAACCTACGTTGGTCTGAACTTGTTTAGCGCATATTGGCTTACCGTTTGCTTTGTAGCAGCCTATATGCATACATGGACGCTGTTTAAGAAAATTAACACGTGTCTAGTGTTGGTAACAGCCGCGTTAAAGCTTTTTTTTTATTTTCTGGCTGTTAACCAGGCGACAAACTGCACAGCCGGTTGAAAAATACGACTCATAATTGAATCCGTGATCGGGATTGCTTTTTGGTGTGCGCGATGAACTCCCGTGTCCATAAACGAAGGCCTGTAGGTTAAAGACAGCAACAACAACAAAAACTGTAAAAGATGCACAGTGAGAAAGATCGACAATGAAAGTTAACATTATTTTCCCGTCGTTGTCTCTCCCTCAGAATATCTCCATCGTGCATCGTCATAACTTTCAGTAAGCAAATCTGATGCTCGGACTGAGCCTGAAAAAAGAAAAATCTGGAACACTCCTGTTTTGTTAACAGCTGCTAGACATGTTTGAGACTATTTTACCAGACTGACGTTATCAGTCAAAAAGTGTATCTTTTCTTATGCGTTATGAGGCTAAGTTACGAATGAAGTCAGGATCGCAAGATCACGTGGTTTCCCTCATGAATCGGTTTTATTCGGCCAAATATATCGAACGGCGAGAGGATATGTTCATGCAGGTCTCCGACCCCCTCTCATCGGTCTCCTTGAGGTACATAGATGAGTCAGCAGCAAAATACACAGCCGAGGAGATACATTTATTTGTTCAATCACGCACTCAGTCAATTGACCACCGACATTCGACCATCCATCATTTTCATGTGTCGAGGTGGGCGCAGTACTTCTTATTCAACCTCGACGAGCTTTGTCGTAGGTAGACATTGCGTTCAGCCTCACATTTATTTACACGAAATGCGAGTAGTGGTCAGATTCGTCTCAAGTTCATTGTAAGTTAAGGCTGTCTTATCTTCATATTTTTGTATTCATTGTTCTTCCATCCTAAGAAAATGCATTGTGACAACATAAATGGTTTTGAACTGTCTGAAAAATCTGGTACACAAGTCTTGCATTTACTCAACAAAGTTCTTCTGTCATATAATAATGTAAATCCAAAATTGTTATAGTTTTTTAAGTGTAGCCTTCTGTTGATTCGGTGTCAGCACACGCTGCAGCTGCGTGGATTTAAAAATACTCAGGTAGACCAACGTATCCAGTAACCTGAGAGCCACCTGCAAGAGTCTGATGGTAAGATGTTCAGCTCACACTCATTCATCCCGGGTTCGAGTCCCATTTTGGGCTCGGCGGACGTAGACAACCGTTCATGATTTCTAATAAGCAAACAAGTCAAGCTACTGTACACAGGGATTCCAAGGCATTCGGTAGGGGGTTGTGTATTGACACTGCATGTTGAGTCATACTGCACATACAACAATTATCCTACAACATTTATTGAAATCCAAAATCTGCTTGAATATCACACGGCCCAATAAACATTACGGATGCAAGATAGCAAACTATTTTTTTTCTTTCACTGGTTCACGGTCATGCTCTTACGGACCAGAAAGATTGTACAGTAGTGCTACTGATCATTCTTTGGCTGGATTGAGGGGCATCTTTACAGTGTTACAAAGGTTGTGAAAAGTGGGGTTCCCAGTCTGTTGGGGTGGTGAGCATTTAAATTGGTTCCCATTTCATCAGTGGATTCTGTATGCATAAACTGGAATATTATTATAATAGGTTAAAGCAGTACATGATTTTAAGGGCTCATGAAATGCTTCTTAGAGTGGTATTATCAACACTAAATCTGTCAATAAAATTGATGCAGCCACTGAACCGCTGCTTGACCTTGCGTGTTATTAATTCCACGAAGTGCTTATTTACTTAGCCCCAAACGGCTTGTGAAGCCTAGAGCGCACGACTATGAGCCGCTCAAGTTACCATATGATCAACTGGCCTGGCTAGGATCAGAAGGTTTCATGTCAACATCATACGATATAGCGCCCGGCTGACACGGGCTTTAGCTGGTGACAACCCGAGATTTTCAATGACGAACTGAGCCTTAATCCTACGCATCTAATCACTTTACGAACACTTATTATCTTCGGCGCACCCAAGGTACTGGATCGATCTGTCTGACTGATCGGGCTAGGTAACGATAAACAATAAGAGGCGTCTAATCTGTATCGGTCCTATGATCACTACTCAGAAAAACAACCAGGACAGAACCAGTGACTGCACCTTTCTTCACATGACTCAGTTATCCTGGAGAATGCTCCCTACTGCGTTGAAACGAATGCTCGGTGGTGTACATGGAAATCCATGAGCACTTGAATAAAGAATATTCATAAGTGAGATGTTTCGCTTGCACATGGATCATAATTTCAAAATAGTGAAACATGACATGATTCATCATGCAGGTTGGATGTTCAGCTCACCACCAAAAATCATGAAAGCACTGTACAGTTGCTTCATCTTTTCTGGAAGTCATCAGAACCTCAGTGCACATCTACCCGGGTGTGAACGTTTGTGAGAGATGCACCTAACCACCAGGCTGTTCGGGCTGGCTATCAAGGGTTTGTGCACGCTATACACTACTTAATATAATACGCTTCCGCCACTATCTTCCAATTTTAGCAGAGCGATTCCGACACAGCGAGCGACTTCTACGCTCAACCACTTGTCTGTAGGGGCCTAAGCACAATGAAGGCTTGCAATCTACCGTAGTATTATTCCTGTCAAAAGAGGGACTGATCAAAAGAAAGTGATTATTCGCAGACGCGAATGTACTTGACGCTTAAATTCAAGTATTTTTCAGCGGTTGATACTTGACATATAGATACCGGAATATTTACCGGCATTTTCTCACATCCGAAAAATCCAGACCACGAGCAGGAAGACATTCAAACGACTGGGCAGTAGCTATACCAGATGAACCAACGCGGTAGGGCATATCGGGTGCGAACAAGCAAGCGAACGTTCCAGTGATGCGCAAGAACTAGCCCAGTGATACGAAGCAACGGTTCTGATTTTAATTACTGGACAACCCTCTTTCAATAGGACGAACAGCATACTCCTGAAGGAGCTAAAGAGTGCATGTTCACTGATGTTAATGCTCAGCAAAACAATGAGTCGACAAATAGTGAATGCAGAAGTAATTCTGTCTCCGCCGGAACTGTTTATTTTAAGAAAACAATTGGAACTTCAGCATTAGCATTAAGGTCTGTGGCGCAGTGGTAACACACAAGCTTTCGAGATGGGAGGGCCCGGGTTCAAACCCTGGGTGTGGCGGGGGATATGCACCACTGATGAGCTCTAACAAGAGCGAAACTCGTGTCTGGTGCTTCCGAGTGCAGGTTGGTCGGATGACCTAAGGTTTGCGCGTGAAACGTGGAGTCCAAAAGGACAGTCAATCAAACGAGAAAGACATTCTTATTGTGGCCGGCAGGAGTGGAACTGTCACCATGATGATCCTTAAAATGGCATGCTCTGGGTTCAGATTCCGACGCCTTTGGTTAGTTCCCTTTGGTCAGCCTCCGATTTACCAAGAAATATTTCCTGAACTGTTATAAAGTCCTGTATTTCGCAGAAGAGAAAGTGAAACCACTATTATTATTATCATTATTATTATTATTATTATTATTATTATTATTATTATTTCTGTCTTTATTATTAAGCAAAAAGCTGTTGTTGCCAAATCGATTCTTCTTCCACTTCTCGTAAAGCTCAGCATGAACCGATGAAGTCGAATGGGAAAAGTTTTGCAAGTACCCACGTTTAAACTTATGCCATGAACATCGTTCCCCGAGGGATATTACGGACTGAACCGCTGTCCCTTGATTGAGTGACTTGTAGAACACGAAACCGGAACCCAAAGTTATACTGGGCGAGTCGATAATTTACTTTTACTGTGATGAAATACCAGTCAAACGCTAGTGAATATATACCTCAGTTTATGGGCCGTTCGGCCGCAATGTACAGATGGGTTAGTGGAGACCAGATCACCGGTCAAATGGGATGGCAAGCTCACACAGGAAGGATCGAGAGCAAAGTCGGACAATAAGAGAATGACCAATCACGACGAGGGGTCTTTGATAGCGTGGAACCGGGGCTCATGCCGTGGGGCACAAGGAGGGTGGGGTGCTGAGAAAGAGAGCGAACTTGGCCCTGGCCAAACGAACAACACAGAGGATCATTGAACAAACAACCGCGGGTGTGAACCATGATTACGAAAGCACGAATATTAAACGACACTGGAGACTGCAAGTAAAATAGTGGTGGTCATGAGCAACCCGATAAGAGAATCTGATTAAACAGACACAAACGCGGAAGCCGGTTGATCACTGAACGAGAGAATGCAGCGGGAACGGTAGGTGCGCAAGCAATGATGGGTTACAATCATAGGTTATTAGGGAGCACAGTGAGAAGACAAGATAAACAATGGCCGGACATCTGCATGGGTTATAAATGGACACCATCTATCCCCACTGCCATAGGTAGGTTAGAGAATAAGTGACTCAGCAGGTGGGGAGCAAACAAATAAGCACACGGGAGTGCAGACGAGTCGGACACAGGTTACAGAGTCAAAAGCAAACACGATCTGTGATGATGACACTGGAGATGGTCGCTCAGGCTAGGTAGAGAAGTGCGTGTGAAAAACAACAGCAGTCCTCTAAGGTTGGATTCAGCGTGGGAGTTTCATAAACAGATTGATTGAACATTTGCAGATATGACGGATTAAAAACACACGGAGACTGTCGGTCCAGAGAATGTTAACGAGATAACAAATCCCTACATATTGCGTGCGTCCTTGTGAGACTTGCGGTTCTTTCTGTTGATGGTCCACCAAGAGTAGTGAGTACGCTGTATGCAGCAGTGCAGTCGTTTGGTTAATTTAAGTGTAGAATCCTGTTGACGTACCTGCTGAGCCATGGGCCCATGAAGTCTGCCCTATTTTGGTGGTTCAGGTTGAACTCGAGCAAGCCCCGCGAAAGATCACTGGTCCTTACATGTGTGCGGCGGCACACAGCAATGACCTGTCGGAAACTAGGCTAAAACCACAACATCAAACTGATGTGTTAGCCTCATCAAAGTACCGAAAATAGCGGCTATATGGAAAAGCTGAGGGGACAGAGCTCTACTAGTAGTAAAAATAGACAGGAGAGAAGAAAAAGGGAGAATAATATCGACTAACATCCAAGTGTGGTGGAGTGCACACGCTATTCACTGAATACGTAAGTAGTTGGTCGCTCAAAAATGCAACTACGGACAGTTCAGGATTAACAACGAACGCGGCTGTCAGGGGAACAAACGCAATAAGGTAAAAGAAAGCACACAAACCACCCGATTGCATCATGAGACTAGAGCATAACTGCCTTCAAGTGGATTGGACCACTGGAATGCAAATAAGCATAGTTGCTCCTTTTGGTTAGTTTTGATGGCTTCTGAACGAGTAATTTCCAATGAACAAACTATTGGCCAGGCAGGTCTTCTGGGTTATAACAGAAGGAGTGCCGTGGAAGCTGATCATCAGGCTAGATATGCTGTAGTTAGCTTGTGCTTACCAGAGGCCATCATGTGTGTGTGTCTTCCGAACGATTGGAGACAATAGGAGATTAATGGTATAGCTGAACTCGGATCTTCCCCTAGTCCAGTGGATTTTAACTCGTAGAGTCTCTATCTAAATTTTAATATCGTTTCCATTTTACTTTATCTCACTCCGGACTGGAAAATACCTCAACGGAAGCCAGAGCATTGAAGGGCAATGCCGTTAATTTATTGCCACAAGCTAGGCTGAAAGGAGTTATGGATAACTTCTATCACTGTCAAAAATTGATGTGCGAAAGCAAGATCTTTAGGGTTTCTGAATATTCAGCTAATAGAAAAAATAAGGCTCCACTTTCAAAAAAATGCCACCTCCATTGTTCTGCTAACTAGATGGTGTCTAAATCCTGACATTCTGGCAATTTTCTAAACTAATCGCAAATAGAAGTGGGCCTCATGAGCATGAATTTTGAAGTACACAGAGCCCCGCCCAAAAGATAGAAATCGCAATGACTCATTTCTGGTTTTGTGGTCTTTTAATTCTTAATAAGAAAGCAAAACCGACCAAAAATACTGAAGATCATATAATAAAACAGTACCAAGCGTACTTTTCCATATTCCTCTGTTTTCCTTTGATTTTATCCTATAGCAATTTTTGGAATATAGTTCAGCGATGGAGTCGCGGCTAATTTGAGGCTCCCAGTTGGGACAAAGGGATCCCAAGTTTCTCATGATGAACGTGTGACTTGGAAATTTACCGTAGAAAAGTCCACTCTGTACCAGAATATTGAGCAAAAGCTTCCCAACATTATGGTCAACCACGTGCTGCTTACTATCAGTTTGGTAGATTCCACCACTAATGTTGAATTCACTTGGCCTGAGCGGAAGTTGAACCCCTTGCGTGGAACTAAACACTCTTTGAGACAGTCTCTGTTCTACCAACGGGGAAAAACAAGCCATTCTGGGGACTTCAAATATTTCACAAAGCAACCATATAGTTACCGTCAGGTGGAAGTGATACCCACTGTTGATAACGGTTACTGTCAAATCTGGAAAGTGAAGTTATTGTTACTTTCGAAAGACAATTACCGCGCAAACAATAAGGATTGGTGTGGTCACAGAGTTCGAAACAAATGAGAAATGGTGGCAATTGTCAAAAATGCTTAGCAAGTTGTAAAGCTTCAAAAAATTCACGAAGACCCTGCACACGAATGTTTGACTCACTCTGTCCCATTCACACTACTTGCGATGATCAGAGGCCCACCATACCCATCGCTTCATTTTGTTCGGATATCATCACCAGTCGACAACCACCGGATTATATTTAAGTTCATGTACTCGGTAGGAGTTTGACGTTGAACAAGTCCATAGCTGAATGCATATACGATCTGTATCCGCCTTGACTTGATGAATACGCCTTGCTAGATAAGTCATTGTTTATCTGACGCCTTACAAACTTTTACAACACATGAAGTTCCGCCCTGGGTTGGGTTTTGGAAAACGAACAGCGGAAACCAGACAGGCGTTTGCCATGTCACCGGGATAAAAAGCAGACAAAGGTAAGAAATTTACAGGCACATTTACGGGTAAAGACTATCCGCAAGTGTTCTAGCGGAGGATCCAGAAAACAATTTTGTTCCCAAGGGCAACAGAGATTTGGAACCAAACCTTATCAAAAAATATTATTTTTCTGAAAACGGTGACGATGCTCATAGAAGCCTAACATGATGAAAGCTACTATCGATTACTTATGGACTACTGTGAACAGCATTACTCAATGGATACTCGGTAATTCATGTAGACCCAGCAGAAAGTAGCGGTAGTCAGTCCTTCATCTAGGCAAAATTCCCAACTTGCAGTCTCCGATACCTTATTCACCGTCACAGTACCCCGGAAAAAGGCGCACATTCAGACGACGAATAATCCTTTTTATTGTTATGTATTACGGAACAGTGCACATATTTTCTGGAACTGTCAAGTACCAATACGAAGCTGCCGGATGGAAAAGTGACCGGCGGTAGCAGGAATCGAACAAGGGACGTCAAAGTATAAATGTTAAGAGGAAGACCATTTGGGTTTTATTACTTCACGATCTTTTTTACGCTCATGGTACAAACGTTTCCTCATTCGTCTCCACCAAACTAATCTCTTACTGTCATTGGGTGCTTTCTTTATGCCTGAGGAATCCATCACTGAACAGCATTCTTGGCCGTTGTTTCAAGTTCACGGATGAAATTTTTTCCTAAATACCATTTAGTATACAATATTGCTTGAGGAAAGTACACCCGAAAGTTTTCCAAAACCCTCAGTCGTTTTTGGTTTATTCGAAAATAATCACGGCACAGTAATGTGGCATAACTGGTTCCCGGATAGATTTCGTTATAGTTTATTTTGCATGGACTACGGTTCACAAAGTGATAATCATTACCGTTGTGACGACAAGAGTACCGATAATGAATGGGTTCACGAAAACTATGTTTTCCTCAAGATAATGTCCTGGAGGAGGGAGGATGAATAACGCGTTTTGCTTATACAAACCAAGCCCATTTCGCCTACCGCATGCAGTTGTATACCAGAATCCTATGTAGCAGTTATCCTAATCTGGCTTGCAGCCCAAGCACTGCCCGGTTACGCTTCGTCTTCAAAACCATCAGCTGACATCAACCTCACTGTTGTAGTATAGATCAGGTCGCTTCCATTATCTTGTGCAAGTGATCGAGTACAAAAGGGGAAGATCACTGCGCTTGACTATGGTATTTCATCAAGTCAGTCATGAAATATTTCCCTAGGAGATTAAAATCGTGGCTTTCAATGCCATAAGAAACAGCTGTAGTCAGAGAGCACGTAAGACGAATGAATTCGGGCAAGTATCATCGAAAAAGTTTTATGTCGCAGGCGTTCAATGCACCCTTTACAGCCGTAATGAAATACACTCTTCAACTAGCTAGCTACTCTATTTCAAGGGAGCTAAATTCGACGAAAGATCTTTTTTCACCGTCCACAATCATTGCCGTTTTTGAATGCTTCGTCTGAACTTTCAGTTCACTACCACCACATTTGATCACAGGACTGTTTTTGAACCAAGGGAATATCATGTGATCTGTGTGGTAAACAATTTCCTGGGGGAAATTCACTTCAACCTTTTTAAGTGATGAGTTTGCTGCAGGATGAATCACATTATGCACAATTCTGTTTGACAGATTTCTGCTAGTACTTCAAATAATCATAAGGCTCGGATTTGTCCTTTTCGGTGTCATTCATGCCAATGGGATTTCGTTGTGATGCGTTGTTCCGTGCTCTCTGTGCGCTGTCTTGCAGTTCAGCAGGGGAGAACGCATACTGTTCCAAGGCGAGAAGTGGCTTCCACTCAGGCTTAAATCACACCGAGGACAGGCACCTTTTTGATGAGCCTTTGTGGAAGTTATTCGGCATTACGGGGAACAAAATGGAATCAACTAAATTCACAGGAGTTTTACTATTTGCGGGAGGTTATCGCTAAGGCTCTTATTGCATTTAAGATGGATTCGTTCCTGGGTAGATGCTCTTGCAAAATCCCTCTTTGGAACAAAAAGCAAAAAGCAGATTACTGTACTATTCATCTCGCTTAGAAGCTAGGTTGAAACCCCGGTTGTCTAAAGGTGTGACGGTTTCCGCTGCCATTTATTTTCCAGCCAAATTCATTCCTGTCCATATGATTTTTGACCTCCCCACACTGTAATGTACGCGATTGGTGGGAGCACGCAGTATGTAGGAAATTCGTTTATCGGCAGCATGTAAACAGACAAGTGAGCAGGGAAGCAATCAGGCTCGCAAGTACCGCGACTGAGCAGGTGCAAGATGTACACACAATCGGTGCGGTCAAGCAAGGCTTGGTGAAAAGTGATTGCGTAAAATGTTTCAGTCGTATGCATAGTCTGCGAGTATGAATAATCGGAGTATTCAATAGACACGGATCAAAAGGCAATCAGCAAATTTATCCCGTTATCGAGCCGAAAGCCAATAAGTCACAACGCATACAGTAATGGTAAAACATTTCAGGAAGGGGGAGTTAGCTTGTCAGATCCTGTCGAAGCTGTCATAGTAACAGGTCATGCGAGCCACATGAACACACTCGGACCCATCTGGCCGCCAAGCCCAGTTGAACTAAATATCTTCACGACTGTGATTAATGCAACAAAGTTCTCTCTGATCATTGTATCAAAGTTAATCGTTGACATATAAAAGCATGGCATATAAGAGCTAACAGGGCTAGTGCATTACAATGACGCAGGTGTATTTTACTTCGGAATAGTTTTCAACTGTAACACGACTAGACGAGAAAATATGATGTCTTTACCACAGCCTGGTCGGTAGAAAATTATGAGCTGACTTTCGGTTACGGTGAGTACCGTTTCTCAAGGCAGTTTTACAACGTAATTAAATTATTTATTTGTTTTGGTAGTGATTAATTCTGAGACAGTTCACTCGGATCCAGATTGTGTTAGATGCCACTGAAGGGAAGTGTTACAACCCCGTAGTCCATCTGTTGAAGAAGGGCTTCAGAAACACCGAGTTATACCTTCCCACCGGACCGATTGACACGAAATGGATCTATCTCACCATTTGAAATGTGTGAATATCCAGCTGCTACATAACTACCGCACCGCAAAAATCCTCTGTAAAAACCGGCAATGAGAAAAGCGTGTGCTTAACGGAGCGAGTTAGGCAAATCTGTGATGATTGAATACGGGTTCGTAAGGAAACGAGCAAGATAAGGAGCTATAGAGGGTTTATAAGTTCTACTATGAGAAAACAGACCTTTGTACTTATCAGAGGATACCTTGGCTGTAAACAGGCCTGTAAATTACTTTTGTTTATCCGGTACTGCAGTGGGTACCACTGTATAACTTGAACTAAATTAACACTCAATTCTCCGTCCTGTCCAATTTTTCCACTTTATATGTCAGTAACTACTCGTACTTTCATCTTAAATTGTTGAATTCGCCCGATTTGTTTGCTGTTACTCCAGTGGACATGATACACTCCCAGTCACACATGGTCAGCTAAGCTCTCATTGTGTTTCAAAGCGTGAAAAGGAACAGAAGTGCTTTAAGAGAGATCACGATAAGACATTTCTTAACTTTTGCCTCAACGGGTACAGTTCACGATCTAACAATCATCCAACCCAGACACACCAAAAAAGAGTTTTAGATTTCTGCCAGGCAAATCAATACAACTTGGTAATAGGATTAATTCGCTTCCTCCGTCAAGTCGTTCGAAGCGAGTCTGTCCAACTCTGTCCTTAGTTCTTCTGTCCAACACACTGACCATCATGCTGTGCACTTGCACAGTCTATATTAAAGCCATTTGCTCCACTCCCATAATGAATAGTACTTGACATCATATTTAACGTTGTTTTGACACGCCGGCTATCTGACAGCAGCAGTTTTTTGATACCTAGTGAAGATTTTACGGAATATAATCCATCTGCATACAAACATCCATTGTCCAGGCCTTACCCTAAACTCTTCATGATTTATAAAAATGTTTGACGTGCCTTTCCCGGCTTTGCTTTGATATTTTTCAGTGTCAAAAAATGAACTTATTCAGCTGTGCAACTTATTTACTTCAGCATCTGACTGATCATTCTACGAAAAAACCTGCCGAAATCGAGTCGGGGAAGTTCATCCAAACCACTGGAAAGGATTCTCAATGTCCCGTAAGGAGCAGATCTGATTTGGTTAGCTTTTTGCTTGCTCATTGTTGTAGCTCTGTCATTATCCAACCATGACCATCGTTTGGGAATTCACCTCATTCTTCCACCCCATCCGGTCACGTCTCCCGTCGAATCAATCTTTTTTTACAACAGCGTTATTCCACTATTTCGTTTCGTATTTCTGGAGGATATGCCTAATTCAACTCTTATTTTAACTGTAATAGAAAGCTTATCAACTCAGCTGAGTATTACGCCGTAGGACGTAGGGCTACTTGCGGTTCTTTGGTAACTAACATTGTCGAGTGCTCCACACCTCCTTATTTGTGGCACAGTTCTGTTATCCTTGGTACAAGGTAATATGTTTATAGCAGAATCGTGTCGAAATACATTTACGGAGATCGGGGCAAAGAAGGTGCGACTGGTCATCCAGTCATCTATGGGGGAGGTGTTACGCGGAAAAAAAATTATAAATGGGATGAACAAATTGCGAGGTACACCACTACTTCTAGGTACATGCACTCTGGATCGCACAACTAGTTCAAAAACCTCGGCAGGCTGTCTGGGGAATATTACAAGGGAGGTATGGAGTCAGTGAGGTAGGATGCGGGTGTAAACCCAATTTTGGATGTGATGAAAGAGAGCTCTAAAGGGTTTTGTCCGTAAAACACAAACACTAAACAGTCTCATCTTCAGGAATACGGCAGGGGCGCGTTTAGACTAAGAAACTTCACAAGAAATGCAAACACCGATCTATTTCAACAAAGAATTGTCTCCTATGCGCTCATTGTTCATAGGCAGAAAGGAAATATGTACCAAAAGAAGAAATGAAATAATCCATTTTAGACGAATGAACTTGACAGATCCGTTCGCACGCGGTAGTTGTAGAACCAGTTAGCTCACTTATGCCAACCTCTAAATGAAGGTGAACAGATTGATTGAGTTCAAGTATATCAGGACAAAGTTGTTAGCGTACTTGACAAGCACACAGTCATCTACGACAGGTGTAGAAATAAATAAATAGTGATTTTTTCAACACTTTCCGTGGATGCAAGCATGGGAGAAGTACCACCACGAAATTAAAAAGCTGTTTTCGACCAGAAAAATAACTGGACTGTGTGGTCATACCAAAAAGCTGAATTCCGACGTCAGGGAGATTCCGTAACAATTTGGACGTACTATCCACGCGACTGAATACATCGCTACAATTAAGGACACAAACCTTGACCGTCGTACACCTCTGGCCGAATGATAACAGGACGGAATGTACGAAGGAAGAGAGGGCTTCAAAAGATTGATCGTGACCGCAGGCGAATCGGTTGGAGTCGGATAAAATAAGCCGGGGATATGTTGTTTGTAGTATTCATTTTTCAAACACCTTGATGGCCGCAGAAAGCAAATGACGAGGCAAACTCATTTCTTCCTTTCTTGGGTACCGAAGCGATGGAGGGCACCTTCCAGCAGCCACTGATTTCCCCCCGACTTTTCCTTTTTCGTTCTCATCAAGGAGGCCCTTTCGTAAAACAGAAGTATCTAAAGGGAATGAGTAAACACATTGCTTGACGTAGCCTGTGTAGATGGTGATTTGCAAACAGCCTAGGCCTAGACTATTGTGACTACTCCGTCGGACGATTCTGTCCCACTCCTCTTTTGTTTCTTTACTGGCTGGCAGAATTTCGTCCTATGTTGTTGTGCCTCTTCCCACACTTTATCTGCATTCGTTCAATCTGTTCCTTGTCTCAAAACATACAGTCGGTGTGTGGTATTTCCAGTCTCGGCAATCCCACCCCCCACCCCAGTCCTGAATAGGACTAACAAATTCATACACCCATCAAGTGCTTTCCCTATAGGTTCTCTCTCTGGTTCCAAATTCACGACAGTCACAGTGCAATAAAGCAGAACAGGAGTTTTATGGTATTCTCTCACGCATCTGTCACTCATTGAGAGAGAGGAAAAAATACACCTCCAAAAAGGACATTAAAAAACGGACACTTCAAGTCCTTCAAGCTTCTTTGACTGAATTGTAACAGGACCTAGAATTAGTGCCAGACGATCTAAGTTGTTTAGCCTTCTACCTGGCCTCGCTCTATTCAACACAGAAGTCAATGACTCACCGTGAAAAAGTTCGATTTTGTTGCAAAAAACAATCAAAATGTGAAGGTTTGTGTTCCCGTAGCCTATTTTATTATTCATTTGTTTGTATTGCAAGGTATTATAAATATTCACAGAATGTATTATTGGCACGAGGAGCCTGAATCTTATGTAATGAAAAGTCCACTTGCATTTTTCATATCGATTATCCACTAGCGTTATTCATACCCAGCTGTCCGAACCATGATAGCTCAACTGGTAAAGCACCTGTGGGGCGTGCGGAGTGCCGTCGGTTCAATTCCGGCTCGTGATGTCTTACTTTTCAATGTGGAAAATGCAAATGGATTTTCCATTACCGATAATAAATGGTTTTAAACTTATCAGTATTATTTATTCCATTCAGTCGTAAGCAGTCTTTCTCTTATCTAGATATATCTTCGAGATTGGCTTCAAAAGGGGATCATTTTGTGTCATGATATAATCTGATCTATGATGGGGTCCAGACTGAAAGTGCAAACTATCTTTTCCGTATGAATCTTATCTCAGTGTAGCGAAAAGGCCTCACCTTGGAATGAAGGGATTCTTTGAAATATGATGACCAACCCGCGCATGTTAGTTGTTATTCAAAGGATCGAGCCAAAGTTGTTGACTGGCTTAGCAACCGTTGAAATTCTTGCTGAGGTTTGTTGCGATAATGACAACTACCTATATAGCACCTCATCCGCCCTCCCAAACTCTATCCTGGATGAGTCACAACCTAACCAAGACGACCTGACAGTACCATCGACTAATACGAATGTGTATTTATGCATTTGTGAATAGATTACTCTGCTACGAGACTAGCTCCACCCTCGTGCATATTTATGCTCAGTGCATTAACCTAGCCGGTTTAAGCTATTCAACATGGACGGAGCGGAACAACAAAACTATACATTGTGACAAGATGAGTTTCGGTCGCATAGATCAACTAACCTCTGTGAGAGACAGTCATCTGCGGTGAGCTTTGTGTGCGCTAAAGTGAGACACGTACAACGCGTTCGAAATTTATGAAACTGCTGTCGTGAAGGAACAGAACCCGAGCACATTATCACCGGACAGTAGTTACCGGTGATAGACAGATAGAAAGTTACGAGGGGTAGTTTCCTTTGGTCGCATGTACACGAACGTTTGAACGTGGCAAACGTGTCGGCTAGATTGGTCGTTTACATGATTCACTAAGGATACTGCAGAGCGCATCTTCACTTGGGCAGTTCACAGTACACGTTCATTTATAAATCGGGGAAACAATTAGGAGCTGCTGGGTAGAGCAGAAGGACTCATAAGTCGACCGAAAGTAACACGGTCCGCTATTGTACGAAGTTTATGACAAGACAAGTTTCTGGAATCTGATAAGCGGACGGAACTTCGATTCCCATAATACGTTTGAAAGGTGCAAACTCATTCGTTTTTCCTGTGCAAAACTTGACAGGAAGCAGTGACGAATCTGAAAGTTCCATTTCATTCCAAGATGAGTAGGCAAAAATTATAACATTTACTGAATCCGAGGCACTGCAAACTCTATTTGTATTCAGTATTTTTACTTATTCATATTCTCTCACCACTTGGTTCAGCAATATAAAGTATCTTTCAGTCCCCTCCGCTCAAGTAAATCGCAACCCGTTTTGTATAACCTTTAGCTGAGCAATCCAAATGCTGTCACCAGTGTCTGGAAAGCAGCAGCTTCATTAGGGTTTTGAACTGATCTTATTTAGTGTATAATATTATTCCCAAAATGAAAAGGAAAGCTTAATATTACCGTGGTATGAAATCTCCATCATACCGTTTGAATGAGTTTATCGTAAGAAATCTTTCTCTTCAAAGGAGGAGATGAATGAAATATAAAATATCACCCTAGTGTTTCCAATCATCCTTCCCTTGTTTATGGATGGTATTTAAAGTCTTGTGTCATTTTATTGACGACAGTATAACTATGGATGTTGTGAGCGGGTTGAGAGTCGATCACCCAACCACTTATAGTCGGCTAGTCCAGGTGAATTCCGAGTACGGAGACACGGAAACCAGCATTAATCGATCAGTGTCTAAAATTTCTGTTTGTATTATGGAATGTGCACGGCTTAAGGAGTGATTCGTAGCACAATATCAGAGCATGACTGAATTATGCATGGTTAATTCGGTTCAAAAGCAATTTCTCTTTAATTTTTGTTTCTTACATCAAACGAAAATAGTCCAGCGTCTCTAGAAGCGGTCTACGACCATCCAGAAACTTCTGAGGGAAGATGACAGGTGGCGGGAAGATTCAAACCCATAACAGCAAGAACTAAAGTTGACGATGTTGACCGGTTGAGCCCGCGGGTCATCCTTGTTGGACATTCTCATTGTATTACCCATCTTCAAAGTTTCAACTAAGGCTTTACCCTGAGGGTGCATAACTGTGATCCACACGCAAAACGCGAGACCACATGAACTGGTTATCATTGGCTGGTTGGCTTGACGGGCAGTAACTCTGAAAAGTTCAGCAAGTTGAGCCTCGAACCTGCGGTGTAACTCCTACCATCTCTGGTCACATCCCTTTCGGTAATATCTGACAGACAGCATCGACCTTTCCGAAATTTTGTATCATTTTTTTGTGATGAAAAAGGAGGCAGGCAATAATATCAGGACACCTTTATTATGATATGATACCCAACCGTCACAGATTTGACCGTTGATAGCTTTTCACCGAGGCAGCTATCCACATCTGAACACAATAATGTAATCGGTGTCTTCCTTAGTAATACAATCAAGCTGGCGTGAGTTTTACTGACTATTCCACCAATTAAAATCCGAGTTACTCAACTGCGATGGAACCTAATCCTTATTTGTTTGCCAAATTACCCAACAGAGCGGCCACAGCTTCAATAGGATGTAAAATTGACGAACACAAAAAGGATATGATTTTGTAGCAATATGCGAATGTAACGAATTTTGACTAATATGTCCTTCCATCAAGACAACACAGTAATATGGTTGTGAACGAAAAGGTTTTCGAAAATAACTTCAAATGAGTTAATTGGCTTACAAGAGTCCAATGCACTGTCATTGATTAGTTAGCTTCATAGCATGCAGTCGTGCGACCGTTTCTCTGTAAGCTGCCTTTTGAAGTTTATGTGAAACAAATCCAGTTTTTGATAAATATCCGAACATTTAAGTGTGGACTACCAGATAATGTTGTCCTCGAAAGCCACTTTGCCTTTCGCCAAAATGTTGATTCCTTTCTCTTTTCTTTAACTTCCTTTTCAGGTGATAACAGTGAAATGCTTCGGGAGGGGGGTTGCAGCCAATTTAAGGCCTGTAAGAAGGCTGAAACATTCTGTTACTAAATGGTGGGTAGCTTGCTCACTCCCCTCCCAGCGGCTGCATGACCAATCTATCATTTTATGTGCTTTTAATAATACGCCTGCTCCTGTGGAGCCGACTGCACCGGCGAGCCCCTGGGATTCGATCACCAGGATACATAAACACTGTCCGGTGGGGCTGAAGTGAAGCGAAAAAGACCGTTCGGAAGTCCGTAGATAAAAAACTCAGTGAATACCGTGGAATCCTTCGAAGTGAGCTACCGGGCTCCGATCAACTGTCCAAACCACGTCAAAAACATCATTTAGCACCGCCAAAGCAGTTCCAGTTGAATCCATCATTGCAATTTATGCCCAGAGAAAAATCATCGCGACCTTGATCTGCAGTGACCACATACCGAAACGAACGCACAATGAAATCACTGACTGAACAATGATGTTATATACAATTAAACTGATGGTTATCCTCTCCTGAAAACCATGCCTTCCACCGCTGTTTCGATACAAAATCACCTTCCTAACTGCCATTTATATAATTTATTTTGAATATCCACCAGCATGTAATTTTGACTTGCGCCTTTGGAAAAAACATTGTAACAGAAAATTATTCATTCTCAGGAAAACAGCCTGGTTTATTACCTAAAATCAGCTCATAGGACCAGTATATCTCTGCTAAAAATGCGGATAAAAGCCTCTGTCCAAATCCCTTTGGAAAACTCGACCTCCAGGCATTCTCGTGGTATCAACCGATACCAATTTCTAAGAAAAAAGTATCTCTTTGATGTGAATATCGGATATTCCTTGTAAAGACTGATCTGCCATTTTCCGGATTTAGCCTTTGTGTTTGTCCCCCAAGTTTGTTTTATCATGCATGGTCTTCTTATAGTGATAACTTTCTTGCTTCAACGGTGTGAGTGTATGCTGCTTGGGAAGAAGGAATGTCAACTGTGAGTCGCCGATAGTTCCATATGGGTTAGTCGCAGACAAACTCGAGAACGACGACGTAGCGTTCGTTAGTTGAAATGTTGGATGCAAATAGAATACGGAGGGTTAGATAGTGATTCTTGGGAAGCATGTCCGGTTTCGTGCTTATTGCTGCTCGTCAGGTTTGCGTACCCGATACTACTGCTTACTTGTCAATGTATTGGTTAGCTACTGCTGAATCTTCTTTCTCGAGGTGAGGTGCGACTAACCCGACGAAGACTATCAGCGGTGCACCGCTGTGATTCCTCGGTGCACCGCTCAACGAGGAGTAAGCGCTCGCTTTCCTGACGCATAAACCAGGCTGCTGTGACTAAATTATCCATGAAGTGTACAAGTATGAGAATGAGTGAATAGAGCTGTACCGGTTCCGCGGTGGCAGTAATTACGAAAATGATTGTGTGCCTCTGAGAAACCTCGCCCACCTAGCTGCATACCACTTATCACCAACACATGAGCCACGTTACTGTAAAGGTGAGTAGCTAGTGCAAAAAAAACCCTTAATCTGTCCAGTTTCTTTCCTGCCCAGTTGGATTAGGGATATTTCTCACTATTTTTAAACATTTTGTGCTGTTACAGCTAGATTCGCAAGACAGTGCAGCTTAGAGTTCTTGTCTGGATTGTCTGACATGAATTGTGTCAAGTCTAAAAAACTGGTAGTCATCCATCGGGCGGCTGGTGTATTTGATCCCCAAGAATAATTGCTTATTCCCAAATACCGTCACTCTCTATACAGAGGCCCCTTCGAAATTCACATAAACGATCAAAGATGGAATGATTATCTGAAGATATGTGCTCGCTGGAATGTCAGAGATCCAATGCAAAACGCTGTTCCCGGTTGCATTTTCGATCAACGACAGAGACGTTATCCGTAATCCTGACTTGTGTAGGCATTATGTGTTCCACTACGAAGGGCAAGTTGCAGAAAATCCTGGTATTCTTTTGATTCGACTTAAATCCCATGAATTGGGAGAAGAAAATTGGGCAGTCCTTAGAAAATATTTAAGAAAGAGGTACAAGTCTACATGAAACTCATGCGCTTAACTGTAATTTTTGTTCCCGTAAATGACAGCAAAACAGCACAACTGTACAATTGTATATCTACGATAAAAAGCAAGTAGTGACTTGGCTCTAGGACAATAACCCTTGTGGGAAGCTTTTTTGAAGCCAGCAGTAATGCTCAAAATTCAGGCTAAACCTTATTTTTGGCACCACCGGTCGCCCACAACATGACAGAGTGAGTTTTTGAGAGAAAACGAAAAAAGATTCGCTCACATGGAAGTAACCCACACTTTATAAAAAAAATCATGGTTCATACATTATGATGTTCATTGGGCCTGCCTTCATTTTTTCAGGACTTGTCGCAATTTCTCCACCATGCTTTCCACCAAGTTCATCATAAAATGATTTGCTATTTCATGCTCCGTCGTATCTTCCTTTTTTGGTGCCGATCGCCACTATGCAGGCAGTCCAATAACTTCCCTCTTTAGAAATTGGAACGTTTTTGATCACGTTCATATATGGGCTATTGGGGATAACTGAATGAACTGGACGTTGAAGATATACATATTACCACAATTATAGAAGTGAATAATGAACAAACAAATGGTTTTGCACAAATATATTTAAGAATCTTTCGTGAAAAGCTCCACGGGGCATTATCCCGAAATAGTAACACCTACGCAGATGGTATATTTTCTTCGCATTGGGCGAATTTTTCAGTCGCAGCAGTGAAGATTTCCCCACTATTCGAGGTGTCCTTAAATGAAGTCCACAAACAAGTTTTATTCCCACCCATATCATCAGTACTGGTTGGCATGCTAACTTGATATTCGGTGAGATACATTTTCGGATGAGATTCCCACTAAAAATGTTCTCTTTCTCTGACCCTCCCATGGCTTATCGTACGGTGAAAACTCACCTGAGAAAAAAAACCCTTCGCCAAACTGGAGAGCCTCGTGGGTTGAATCCTCTAATGAAGTCATTAGGTGCCCTCCTCTGTTAAGCGTTCAATACTGCCTTCATATCACGGAATACCAGCTGCAACAAGAACAGCCCCTACCTTATATCCAACAGGGAGCAAGAGGAGATGGTGGTCCTTCCGCGCTGGATTGAGAACACGGATTTCAGGCATTGTTTTTTAACATAATGCGCACAAAATCCTCCTATTCGCTTGAGGTGAAAGTACTTCTGCCTCTAAAATGTGTACCTGTGGGAGTTTTTCTTTGATTTATCCTGAAGTTGGTGTTCCTATTCGCGTAAAACACTGGGCAAGACCCGTCACGAAGGATTCAAACTTATGATTCTTTATAATTTTGTTTCGACACCTTTTACCGAAGTGGCGAGAAAATTCGGCTTTAACGGATCGTATGGTCGCTATTGCAATACAAAAGAACAAGGAAGCGTGATCAATAGACCTGATGCCAACGCTCACTTCGACGCGAACTGGAATTCCCATTTCTCGCTGTTTGACAGTCGTCTTTAAGAAGCATTTTTAAGCCAGATATAACATGAAATGTTCCAAATATGAAAGAATCTCGTTTGACCTTATAGTAACAATTACTACACACCTACTTTTACTGAACTCTTTAAGTAAGAAACCTTTCTAAATATAACACAGGATAATAACTTTGGTACTACTGAGTAATTTATTAATATTTCCATACATAGGTATTTCTTAGCTTAAATAGCTCGGAACATTTTATCCTGGTAACCAAGATCACACACATTCAACTGTCCATAGCTCTCCTTAGAATTAAATTGGACGAGAGCAAACGTCCATGGAATTCATGTCATCCACCGATGCTGTGACGTGCCCTGGCTAAATCACAAAACTCGAAATATGTACATTCGATTATACATGTAAACCAAACAAGAGCCATTGTTCTCGAAACAAAAACATTGCCCTGCCCTATTGACATGGACTAAGTGGATGAATTTGGTGAGATCAGATGAAACGTATAACGTTGCAACTTTGAGGCAGCATCGAGAACACTAATCTGTGGATTAGTAGTGATGTCACATTTTTCCACTACTTCCCGTAATGTTTGAACTGCTGCGTGTCCGGCTAACGTTATTTCTTCCGGAAGCATTGTGGACACAACGCAAACAGATTAAGCTGTCGCAAGTTCAGCAGCTTTAACGTACATTCTTTTGAATAACAACCATCCGTATGTAAGCACACTTAGGCTTTCAGTTAGCAAAAATGATTTACGAAAAATCTCTTTCAATAAACAATTTAGCCGAGTCAACTGGGCCTACTCGCTTATGGTTTTGAGCCAAAACTGAGAATTTATTGGAAAAGAGTGAGTCAAAATACGACAGATGTAAGTCGAAAAAAACCTGTAGTTTCCGATTTCATGCATTTGAAAACCTCTCCCCGGCACCATAACGTGTTGTCGGAGCCGTCGGATTCATTGGCTGTTTACTGTTTTAATTGCTTATGAAACTCGATCTGTATTGACCACACAACAAACGATCATCATACCAAACTTCGAAACTGGAGGCGTTGAGTTCGAAGTCTGCTGTCACCACCGACTCTAGTCCCTTCTCCACTTGGCAGCCTATCAATGGCCGCATTCTTTTGACTGGACTTGTACTAGACTGCTGTCCAGAGGTTGAGTGACAGGTAGAAAACGAAAACTATAATCTCACTCAGAGAGCGAGAAGTCTGTACTCTACGTGTTCTGTCAATGAATACCTACTTCAGTTTGTGAGCAATCCGGTCCCCATGAGCAGATCAATTTAGGGAGATGTAATCATTTGTCAATTGGGATGACTGTAGTACGAAGGCGGCGTCGGCAGCCAAGTCGAACGATCAACAAGAGGACAGACAACGGCAAGGTAGTTAAAGGATAACCAATCATATTCATTGTCCAACATGAGTGAAACATGAAATTCTAATCACGGGACATAGGTGGGAGGGGGAGACGAAGATCAATGACGTCAAGGAAAAACGAAACACAAAAAGGATCATCAAACAGACAGCACAATGGGAATGAAACAAATAACAGTGCATAAACAACAACACTAATGGGGTCCGTGTGTAAATTGGTGGATCAGTGTACTGGGGACATGACGGGAATAAAAGTTGAGCGTGCCATAACATAGACTGAAAACCCGGGTTAATCATCGAAAGACACGGTAAGATAAGGCTAACAAACGAATCGAACACAGAAAAATGGAGATGCATAGATAGCATGAAAACAAAGGTTAGCAAATGTGCGACAGTGGGTATAGATATGAAAATTGGCACAAGGTAGTAGAGACGTGTGGGATACAAGTTCAATCTAATCGATTCAAATAACCGAGTCAGAAGTAAACATTAGATCGGTAGTGGTAACATATAAGTTGTTTTTCTCTCGGAATTAGAGAAAAGTACACGTGCAGAACACAGGCAGTTGGAACAAAATTGGTTCAACACGGGAATTTCAACATGTCAGTTAAAAGTGAAGTACCGTCATACCACCATATCTTGTGTTCGGCCAGGATGACGGCCAGACATTCAGCTTCAATTTGCCGGGCTCTATAAACGCCGTGAACAAATTTCAGCGTACTTTAGTAGCTTCTTGTGCTACAACCAGACAATCATTGTGTTTCCTAAATTACGAGCTGTGGTTTTGAAAGAAGTACGTTTTAGACTCTTTGGGATGGCATAAATGAAATCTGTCGCCTGTCTTACTTGGTGGTGGCCAGAGCTTAACAACGGTTAGTTTCACATTGCCAAAACCTGTCCTGATCCTCTACATTAAATTTCAATCTCATCCATCAAAGTGGGCCCTGCGGCTTATGTCTTCAGAACCCCGGTAACATGACCATACAGATTACTGCGGTCCACTCCTAACCAACAATGATCCGCACTCCTGTTAGCCGGTTTCCTTTTTAGTTCATGGGCATAATACTGTGAAATTTTTGGCATCACCTGTTTCATGCTGTCCTTCTATCGGAGTTTCGAGATTCAAGCTTTCCAGACGCCATGTTAGATGGATATCCGAAACTGGAATGTGATTGTTTGTTTCTAGCTCAAACGGGAACAGCATTGCTGGGTGTACGGCATTAGACGTTTCCACGAGTGTGTCCGTTTCTGTAATCTATCCAGATGTCTTGAAACTGTCGAGTACAAAGCAATGATAATGGAAAAGACCTGATTTTTTGCCTTCAGTCCTTCATCTTCTAATCAAACCATAACAAATATCGATTAAGAGTACTCCTCCAAGTGGTCCTCTTTTCAATTCCGTCGTTTTTTCGGTAACACGTTCCGGGTACTTGAAACTGCACGTTATGTACGTACACGTTAATCATATTTCCTAGAGATTTCTCGTCATCGTTTCTGCTTGATGGCCTTGCTTGATGGCTTTTATGGCCTCGGCAAACTGGAAACCATTGCACACTGTTGGTGAATGGCTACCCAGAGACGTTTTGTTACTGGAGAAAAATTTTCTGTGCTGGTAAATACATGGAGCCTAGGGGTCTTAGCGACTTTTAGAAATAAAACGGACCTATCAAAAGGAGAACTGATTAGCAAACCTTTCGCTCATTTCGCTATGGCACTGGTTTGCATAAACATGAACAAGCACACCTTTCTCTCGCTACGCGGACAGTTTCAGTTAAATCGATTCTTAGGCAGAAGCTAACTAGGATCAAGCCAAAATACGACCGCAGATGGAAGCTTGTTATATGAGTTTCTTCATTGGTATTCGCAAACTGTAACCACAACTCTGAATACAGTTATAGACTGCAAACATTGTGGATAGAGTGTATCAAGGACAATGAATACATTACCAATCTCGTTACCACCCTGTAAAGTCAGACAGTTAAACAAACACGTCAACGCTAGAATGCAAAAGGTAAGCACTTACTTTCTGCTCCTTGCCACCATTACTTCTTGCAGATGAACTGCCCTAGAACTCGGATATATAAACATGGCCAATGATGAACCGGCTTGTGGACAGTGAATCATACACCAGTCATAAAGATGCACCGGAAGTACTAGCGCTTTGTGGCGTTCACTGTCGGTAAAAGCCGTAGCTATGCTTACCACCTAATCCAAAAATACTCAGAGTAAGAAAAGCCAGCAGATAAAAAGTAACTCTCAACACAGAAAGAAAATAATTATACGAATATTGGTGAAAACCGGTTGAGAATTCGGTTTTAAGGATAGTCCGTGGGCCTATTTCATGCGGTGTTTTGATATTTTTATCGGTTTCAGTATATTTTCCAGCCAAGGCCACCGTTTTTTGAAAAGATGAAGGCGGTGATCTGTGCCGGAAAAGGATTCAGTTTGAAAGCAACTGATAAATCCTAGGTAAACATTGCTTTGCCACGTCTCCTGTGACTAGTTCAAAGAATGTTTATTAAAGCCCTACAGCATTTTGCCGAAGAATAAAAGCAACCATGCATGAATCTCGTTTGCAAAAGAATTAAGTTAGACCCGCTTTATTTTTCTAACATTTTTTCGAAGGTAATCAGTCGCTTACCTTTGATTAATTCTCCAGCCTGTGCAAAACATTCTATCCAGTCCGAAAGACCCATAACCCTTCTAATGCTTCCATTTCCTTTAAAATTTCTACAGGCTAGATAGTCATTCATTGAAAAGAGTTGTTTCCCTCCGAGAAAGAGTTCTGATGTCCCAATTTGCACCATTCGGAAAAAATTGGTTTCTGATACCTAACGCGTACTTCTCAAAACAGCTGGCTTTTTATCGATTAAAATAACCATAGATGCATTGACACGGAAGAAGATAAAGAGGTAGTTTAGAAAGACCCTTCAAGGTGCAACGGTTGTTTTGAAGGGGAATTTCTGATTGGATCCGCTACAAAAAGTGTTCTCTAGGGATCAATTTTTGTGTTGTGTCACCCCCCTACAATTTGTTTCCTCTTTATGGGATTTATTTCTTTAAGTCATTTTAGTCGGATAACATTTAGAAAAACTCTCACAAAACGAAATCAATTCGTGACTAACTTTTGTGCGTCTGATTCGGTAAACATTCAACGTTTGCATCACTTTGGCGGTACATGGATTAGATGTTTTTGGAGGTATGTCTATAGTGAGGATAATATGCACACCGATTCGGCGCGGGTCAGATTCCGTCATAAAGTACTCACACATTAGTCATTACGAATATTAGTATAAGTTCAGCTGTGACTATTTTAGGACCAATCAGTAGATATGATGAATAGGGCAAGAAAAAGTAAGGGGTGGGTGGGGAAATTTCAGAATAAAACGCATTGAGGAAATAAGTAATTTTCAAGCGACTGTTATTTGCAGAATCGAAGCGATTTCACAGTAAGTGGGGAACAATTTGAATAAATCCATTTAATTTGTTACTAACAACAGAACCTAATGGAATTCTTTTCAATCGATATGTGGGTCAAACACTGGTTTGCTGAATCTTACTAAACTAGTAATTAATTTCTCAAGAGACAGACAAAAAGAAGAAAGCACAAGGTCAGGGATTTGAAATTACACCACAGGGTGTTGACAATACGCCCAATGTGTACATGCACTGACCGTGAAAGACTGGTAGTTAAAAGCACCTGGGTAAGCAGTCATTTTGACATTTTATAGCTTTGAATTGAGGAATTCTGTAAGTTGAAAAGTTCAGTTTTTAGCCAAAAATAACAAGGAGGGAGACCGATTACTGTTACTTTGGAATAAGCTCAGAAATGTGCGGAAAGAGAATACGAAACTGGTTCAGTCACTGAGACACATGCGAATTTCTTCATGGACTTCCACCTTTCCAACAGATCACGTGTGAAGTAAGTCCATATAGGGTTGCGAGTGGTATATATACCGAGGGGAATCCGTCTGCATTTGGAAACTTTAGGGAGATGAGAAAGATACACAGGTAATTCATGGTACATGGGTTGGTCCAAGTCTTTAAGAATCTCCTTGGCGACTTTCTCGCAGGCGATGACATGTAGAACCTCGGTGGTAACAAAGCCTGCTGGAATCAAAGATGTACGACTGATACTAGACAGGCCATGGTGTGGTGTGTGAAAATCATTCTTGAGTAGACAGAGACGAATTACGGGCGAGCACAAAAGTAAGATTGGGGGGATATATTGCCGAACAGGAGTGCACCAGATTGCACCGAACTACCATAGCTTACCGGTTTCAAAGGGCTTTCGATGGAATTCTTACACTGTCTGGAGTATGCTTAGATCCCTGTAACTTGCTATCTATAATATTGCTCACAAGCTGAAACGAGTCTTCCTTAAAAACAGTGATAGAATTGGTTACCCTTTGCTGATTGGTGCAAAAAGAACGAGAAAGGCTGGATGTACATTCAAGATATCTGGAAGTGCGGATATCACGCAAGTTATCAAAAAGTTAAATAAAGTCAGCTTCGTTGAAGAGGGACAGACAGGACATCACGTCATCGGATTACCTAAAAGTCGTGTGAGTGGAGCGATGGACAGGTTGTCGATTTTCGTAGTGAGAAGAGAGGAAAAAGAACAGACCTTTGAAGAATACCAGAGTTTTTCATTAAAGGACTGGACAAACTGTTATCAACATCTTTTCGGAAAGGTAATCATTCGGCCACAAAATTAGGGAAGCTGGACCGGTAAATGACACCAACTCTTGCAGAAGAACAGGAAAGAGAACCGAGTCAAAAGCGTGAAAATAATCAAAAAATATACGCGGAAATTATATCGTGAAACTATTAATACCTCTAAGAATGGAGTAGTAAGCGGAAGCACCAGCGTCCAGAGTACCCCTGGTGGACTTGTACACACACGGACCGAAGTCATTCGGGAGCAACTACAAAAAGGATGACAGTGGGCCGAGTATAGCGCACTCCATCTACAACGTTAGAAAGGGCCCTTGGGAACAGACACCAACGTGACGGGAATCCTGGAGGCCGGAATAGCAGCGGCTACAATTATATTTTTGACGAAGCAAACCAGTATTGTATTTCGATTTGTGGGCTTACAGTTCCTTGATCGAACATGATATCCCCATGGGAAAGTGATTGCTTACCAAAGTAGCTTGCTATTTGCCGTACCGGAAACTGGTAAGCGAGTTGTGTAATCAACAATTGTATCTCCTGCTTGCCCGGGATAGGGTGACTTTTCACAGAAGCGTTATAGGCATATTATTTTGGTTTCTTCTCGGAGATCTTGGCAGTGGAGAACCTTTCTGTCGTAAATAATAAGTGAGATCTCCAAGAGACAACATGATGAAGATACCGTATTCATGGTCTTTGTAAACTTCTAACTCCTCATGTTTGTATGGAAGACCAGTGCAAACTGTCTGAGGACAGTTTAATAATTAGGCAAGAAAACCGAACACAAAAAATAAGCAAGGTGTTACAGATGACAAAAGATTTCGGTGGATAAAAATGCGTAATCTTTAACTGGACTGTTTTGTCATTAAGTTACGGAATTAAAGGAAACTGAACAAATTACACAATTTTGTGAGTAACTCAGCTTTAATCTCCTCCCGATTGATAATAATCCGAAACGGATAGGACATGAGGAAAATTTTGCACAGGTTCATCCTAGGGGGAATTGGTCAGAAAGCAGAACTGGTGGATGGACCGGGACGACAAACGTACAAAATCTTTGTAGAACAGATGAGCAAGGCCTTGGAGTATGTTGTGGGCCGGGGTTAAACGAGAAGCAATACGCTGATAAAGAAGTTCAGTACAAAGAGCAAACAGTGGGGGTAAGTAAACGTGACTTATAATCACCAAGCCATGACCCAGAGCTTTGAGGTTCGGTGGAAGACGGTGGGGGAAAGTTGCAGGGCAACAAAAAAGCAGGATAGAAGGAAGACATTGGAAGATGAAATTAGGAATAACTGAGTGCCGTGTACAAAACTGTCTGGGTTTGCATCTTTAAAATGACAGATGTAGCAGTTTACCAGCACAGTTTTTAATGTGAGTTGTCCGCCGTGTATTATGATTAGAGCTAACTCTCCAGTAGCTGACAGAGTCCATTTAAGAGAAGAATTATTCGGTGAAATTCAAGATGATAGTGAAAATTGAGCTTTCAGGAAGATCAGTGATGACGGATGAAATGTTTCTAGTGGTTACTCTTATTTCTTTCATTCGTTCGTAGGAGAGCGAAGGTAATCTACGAGTTCATCAATGGATAATGAAAAGGTCCATCTTGACATGTGGAATTATCGCTCTCATAAAACTTAGAAACGGCCACTTTATAAGTCCAGTGAGGCTGTTTCAAATTGTTGAGACATAATTAGACCCACTTGGTTCGCACCAGGATCGTGACTCACCGACCCTAGTAGATAGGACAAGGGTTATTAAGACAGGTTTCACGCATATTAGAAATGAATATTGCGAGAAAACTACACGATGTAAACCATAGGTGCTGACGGGCAAAGGGGATGATTCTTTGTTAGCTACCTCTGTGCAGTAACCTGCATCATTGAAGTAATCGTGAATAAGTCTGCGGTTGGGATGAATGCTTCTTTTGGGAGGCAGATTCTTCACCCTAGGTTCGGTCAGGCTAGGAAACACATTGGTGCATTCAAGTAATTTACTCTAAAGCTTGCCGCTCTCCTTTCTACAGTCGACGCTTAACTAGGGCGTGACAATGAATCGACAACTTCATGCGTTCTCTTCTGCACTGCAAATAGCACTGTGGGGTGTCAACAAACAGTTTTAGTAATGCATCACGGTTGGTTGTAGTGCGGTATGTTCCAGCGTGCGGTAGGTGTTCTACAATGGGTGTTCCTACATTTTGGCCAAAGAGGACATCGGATTTGTCCAGCACAATCGATTACTCGAGGATGTGTTACCATGTCCACTGCATTAGTCATCTTTACGTTATGTTGATCCAAAGACCATCGAAAATTCAGAAGAATATACCCGCAACATGTAGGACAGTATGTTAACTGACTCCGTTGTTAGTTTTCCAGTTCAAAATGATGGTACCCAGTAAAAACAACGTGTCATTCCGACAAACAAGACCATAAAAATGCATCAAAATGTGTACGATCAAAAAGAATATATAACCGCTTCCGTTATTTTTACTAACTGTTTCTTTTATTGTATTCCACTAGCGGTTGTGATTTTTTGATTATTGTTCCTTCGTCTGCAACCTTTTATTTCAAGCTGGTGTAAAACACACGCATATCTATGCTTTTCAGTTCAGTATCAAAGCTGGGCTTAGATGGCAAAGCTCTGCAGTTGAAAGCTCATGGTTTAAAGATGATTGGAGCTTGACAGGCATTTCATTCAGTGGGCGGTCACCAGTGGTGGTCAGTTTACGGCGCAACTTTCTTCAGTGCTTCATAGTTTCAGGTCACTGTTGGCTTGAAAATCGCTGATTCTTACTGGTTAATCGTTGGCTACAAATATTGAAATCAGTCCAACATTCTTTAAATCTGTCAAACCGTGTTTCATAACTACGCTGATGGGACAGAAAGGCAACGATTATGAAGTTATGAGTAGCACTTCTCGCACTAGCACCAACAGGTATGATCAGAAAGCATGGGTAACGCAAAACTCGTGCTCCGAGTTGGCGTAGGCCAGCAAGTACACACAGAATTGGCATTTCAATTTGCGAATGGGTGCCCCTCTTTGCAATAAAATGCATCCGTCTACACACGGTAGGCGCTGAGGGACTGATTAGCTCATCTTTTTGAACCTGTTCAGTGAACAGTGAAGAAACCTCAATCCACCCACGGAATTTCCGTGGTTGCTAGGTCAGCACTCCCCTACCGATCAGCGATTCAAATACAAATCAAGTGACTACCGTGACCTGGTCATGTAGACAGACACCTTGATCTCAACCTATCTCGCTCTGTTTAGTCTTCATAATTCTTGATCCATTTCACACACCCATTGCCAATATGATTTGTATGCGCTAGATGATGACTCACTGAGAGCTACTGATCACCTCCAAGCTCGTGTTCTTACGGAGCAGCGAATGTTTTCTGAAATCTATTTCATAACTGTTTATTTTCGGCTTTCGGATGAAGCTTCCTTCATCTGGGAGTTCATCAAAAGAACAAATAATTCTGGCACTGTGGTAAAGGTGTTTTCCCAATCCCCGTTTGTATATTGTGGGGTCGTGGATTGCATTGCTAGAGTACTTCGCCTGGGGGCAGAGTATACTAGCATCCCACTTGGTAGTTGCCTAATTTCTTGTCCGTATAGTAACTTTTACTATGTGAAATGCGCTCACTTCACCGACTGAGCGTATATAATTGATTTGCAGAAAAGGAATTTTGCCACATTTCTGTCTACCCAGATTCCTGACTGTCTGAACTGACGAGGTTTGAGCTGTTTGTTTGTCACTCGTATGCAGATAGGCCAATTGTTTTTTGCTGTCCCACTAACTCTGGAGAGAACCCTTTTCTGCTTCCGAAACATCTCGTTTATTAGTGCAAAGCAAAGAATCTTTCGGATTCTGGTCCATTTACCCAGTCATTGCATTCAGCGTATTGGCCCTACCGGCATGGGCAATCAAGCCTTTGAGGCTTAAACACCACAGACAGGATTACACTCTCATTCTATTGATTTTGAGTACTCCGGATACCAGACACTAACTAACTTCCGAGAAGGGCCCAAGTAAAAGGCAACAAGCCAAAAGTTCCTACGGTTTGCAAAAGATGACAGAAGTTAGTGGGATAGGTGAAGGACGGTTTGGCGTTATGCTTATCTATAGTAATTTTTATTCACTTGTTTACACATTCAAACTCAGTCATCTCCAGCTCGTTACAGATCCACACCACTGATCAGCTATTCCGTCACTCGAGCTCCCATTGTCTCAAGCCTTGAGCTTAGTACCGCGCCAGTGCTGACCGCCAAAGTGACTTGGCTACTTACCAATGATGAGCTAACATGTACCCTCACACTAATCCATTCGTTTCATCTGTGCATCGAACATAGTATGATCACATCTTGGTTCTCAACCAGTCGTTCATCTGTTTATTTTTCACAAGGCGAGAGGTCGTGGAAATGGAATCCAAGAACGAAGAACGGAACTTACTATCTTTTGACTGAATCACATGAGATTTCATGTGGGAAGAACTGTACCGAGACAGGAAAGATTTGGCGACTAACGATCCTTTATTTTTGGCAGTGGTTGAGTAGAGATTTAACCACATTACAATCAGAAACATTTTAACCAGCTGCTTCTTAGGCTGTATTTTTGGCTCGTTTCAATGGCTTCACAAAAATTGTTAGCACCGTAAACAACAACATCATCTCTGTGAAAATTTTCTGTTGATAACCAAAGAACGTTATAGGAAAAGGAGCGATAGCAAAAACAAGCTCGTTTTCGGTAACTTCATCCTCTGGCTGATATATATATATATATATATATATATATATATATATATATCATCGTTGACTTCTGTCAATTCAAAAACGCTTTCGACCACTAGACCCCAACTTTCTAGGCTTATTTGGTTTCCGGTGTCATTCTGTCACGAGCATATGATTGGAAACCGGTATAGGCTGCGGGATCTGGCACACTTCAACCAACGGTCCTTAAGGAGTGGGCTTCGTATTCAACCGGACCTCTTAGGATACTGTTTAAAAAATGCATCGAGCAAAACACCACCGCTGATCGCCGGAGACCAGTTCGTGTCACCCCTATACCAAAAAAGGAGGTGTCCAATTGCATGTACTCCTTTTCTTCTAAAAGTATTCGAAAAACTCCCTCTTACAAGTACAGTTATTAAGGACAATGGCTAGTTGGCTTGCAGAAATAAACTTTCTACAATAGGCACCCTAGCATATTTAGTTAGCTTCAATTCAGTCTTCCTCGATCGCATCGGAATGCCTCTTCGCATGTGTTTTCTTGGTTACAGCGCTGCATTCAATTGTGTTGGTAAGCCTCTAGTCTTATTAAAGTATACATCCACTTCTGTCGTTACGGATTAGAGATCTTTTCACCGATATAATTCAATATACAACACTCATAGGCGACATCGCTGATTCTCTGTTCGTCATATAGGAGTATTTAAGGGTTCCTTTCTGTCTCCATTTCTTTTGTCTATTTGCATTCGTAACTTACCTAAGACCTCAGATGATCTTCTAATTAAGAGTTGACGATGCTGCCGCTGAGGCCAAATTTGACGGATAATTTAAATTTCCCGAACTCAGTGATTACTTATCTTTAACTATCCCGGGGTCTAAGTCTTCACATCTATCTTTTAATCCATCCAAATGTAATGACATTCCGTTTTCACTTGCCAGGTGAGGATGTCAATTTTAATCGAACGTAGTTGTTCGCCTGTACATACTGACAACGGGATAATACCCAAGGTTCCGTCAGTGACATCTATTCGCATAACCACTCCTTAGGACCCCACCTGGTCCCGACACATAGTAAAAGCATTCACAAACGTACGACTATCTTTTTATATTTTACCCATGAGATCCTTACAAGTTAAACGTTTTGTGTATTCTAGCATGATGCGACACCTCATTCAATGTCCCCTGTCACCTTTGGTGGTCTCTGAAATAAAGACTGATTCTGCGCCCATGACGAAGCAGCTGTATCCCCCGCCTTGATGTAACCAATTCCCTGACAGAAAGTACTTCTCTTTGCGCAAACAATTATGCTAATATCTTATTGGACTCGATTTATCCACTGCACGTGAGTTTAAATGGGTGCTGTTTTTTCTCATCCACCGGGTGTAAACACAATTTGTTCTACTCCCGGACAACCTTGTATCGTTTGTCTGTTCTGCCCGGTACCTCAACGATCCATCACTGGCGTCTGGTGAACTCAAATCACTCTATCTTGATTCATTTTGCTATCGTACGCTGCTACTGCTGCTTGAACCTATTATTTATTTCATTCTTTTTAATTATTCGAATTTAAAACAAGTTTATTCAATTAAGAAAGATAGTAACGTGCCTAGTGCTGAAAATTCACCACACGGGATGTAATGAGTCACACTTCATCTTTGGCTGTGACCTAACTTAACTATAGTTATTCTTATCTATCGGTTTTTCAACCATGATCATCGGATCTTCTGTCTAGCTAGCCATTTTTCAGACCAATCTCGGTAGCCTGTTAGGTCCTAGCTATTTTGAGTACAAAAAAGGGAGAGCCCGATACTATCTGAACAAGTAACCCAAGCTTAGCTAAATTTCATATATGCACGCTGTTTGATGTTTTGTTCAATCAGTAATGCGTCCGATAATTAGGGGACAAATGCCAAATCTGAAGCGCACTACCCCGTCCCGTGTTGTGACAGTGTTTAGATAAACAACTACAATTACAGGAGCATTGTATTCATGCCAGCAAGCCAGTACCATCACCAACCATAGACTGATGATAATATTGACCATCTATATCCAAATAATACAATAAGATTATTTTCGTTTCTATCCGTGGCAATTGTAAACATTTGTCGTTCCAGCTGACATGGACGGGACTGGTTCACAGAGTCCAGGATCTACCACTATCGAACGGTATCCCCGTCATTTCAGGCCAGGCCTGCCGACCAAAAATACATTTTTTTCTCTCACAATATAATCACACACAAGCGTCAGCTGGTATCACAAAAGAAATGTCATATCGTGTGCGTTCGAAGAAGGTTGCGGACGGATCCATAGTCCAAGTAGACACCCAAAGAGGAGCTTCGTTTGGTTTTGGTTCATCGTAACAGGAGAAGCAAGCAGTTCGACATCATTTTCGTAGAAATTTTTGTATATTTATCCGAAATTCTAAAATCTTTCAATCACATTTTGGTAGGAAGATTTGAATACAATCAGCCGAGCAGGGAAGTTTAAACAACAGGTATACAGTTGAATGGAAATTTCACACGACTTCAATCGCGAAATATGATGCAATTTTGGAAGGAAAACTTGGAGTAGTGAAATTGTACTATTTATTTCCACTTTTAACTGGTGCATATTATGGAATAAAATTCCATGGAACATATAAAGCCTTCATTCGAAGTCACGGAGGCCCAAATGACTCACGACCCGATTTGTGAGCATCTAGTTGATAGGATTAAAATTATTGGGCCAAATAATTTATATTCTGAGGTATCTGCATGTCATTCTAGAAAGTGCCATTGATGAGAAGAGAACACGAATTTGAAGATGAACCAAAGATCTCGTTGAGCCTTTGTCTTGCAAGTACACAGCTTACCGAGAAAAAGAAGTGTTGGAACTTGTTAGGGGTCACGGAGAGCGAATATACGGTCTGGTGGATGCTGCTGTGTCAGGGTCAGTGTGACAGTCTCATGGTTTGGATCCCGGAAGTTTGGGTGGTGGACCACTTATGTTCAGGACGATGAGACGACGCGTAAAAAATCAAATCCATATCATATTCGTAAATACCATATTCTAAGAAGGAGTCTCTCATGGTATCCTATCCTGTGCGTTTGAGTCAACATGACTTGTGCTCCTGTCACTTCCGGTATGGACACGAAGCCTACCGACTAAATAAGTGACCAATTTAAGTAGTACTCTGAGATTGCAATCAGGGGGTCTTTGTTCATCAACTCTGAATGTTCAACTCCGGATGCGGATGTTTATTTGTAAACATATTCCAGGTACCTATCTATCAATTTCACGTTTATTACCGCAGTAATATACCACACGATTCCCACCGTTATGATTACTGAAAGTATTTTCATCGATGACGTCCTTTAGTACTAATTCACTAAACCAAATAATGACCATGACAGCGGAGCAAGAATTAGTGAGTTTCATTGTGACTGAATATCGATCGACGAGAACAGGGTAAGAAAGCAGCAACGAGACACGAAAAACTGGATCACTTTTCTGATTACTACATCACAGAAGAATTCAATAGCTTTTAGGATAGGACATGAATGATGTTATATGATAACCATTTTGGTTTTATTGCAGACACCCTGGGATGAATACCACACATCAGCTTTATGGCCTGATGGATAAGGAGTCTGGTTTCGAATCAGAAGATTACGAGTTTCAGTCCTGCCAGGTTCGTAAAACTTCCACCTTAGCGGTTGATTACCAAAAACGGACACTTGTCGTAATGCAACTCACCGTTCCACGTGTAAAGTTGGCTGGTACTCCCGATCAGTAAACAGTTCTCATCTAAAAGCTAAGCTTATCTCGACACAAATACGTGAACCTCCGAAATCATAATTTTCCCAGGAACTTCTGGAGCTTATCGAATGAACATCCGTAATTACAAATGTACTTTACTCAAACTTCTTCGTAAGGGTACTCAGACTGTAAATTATTTTCAAGTCTGTAGTTGCTTTATGCACCCAAATGGGTGGATTTCTAGCGTTTTACTCCATTTATGCGCATAAAATAATGTGACGGATACACAGTTTTATTAAACGAGAAAACCTGCTTGCGATCGGCAAGCAGACGAGAGTGTTACGACAGAACGGGATTAGAGTACACTGCAGAGTGGGTAAACAGGAGTTTGAACTATGAGCGTGTAGAGGATGTAAGCTCAGTATGTGAAAGATGATGGGAATTAGAGAGAATTCTGGATGAAGGATATCACAAACACAGAATTATTTATATGATAGCGTCAACAAAAGTAACTGAAGACATACCACTACATATAGAGATGCGTTTTATCTTTCTCGCAATCAAATGAGAGTCCCCTTTCAGCAAACCAGGAGGGATTACTGCAAAGTGGTAGGGCCAGTGAGGAATAATGCAAGCGGTTATAAATTTTGAAATGTATTTTTTAGGTACTGAGGGCCTACTTAGTCTGACAGAGAAAAATGACGGCATTCTAACTTTGCAAAACACTTATCTGACGTACGTAATCACGACAGATTGCGGATAAGTAAAATATCGAGCTATATGACTGTGGGCGATGGGGGAATATGTCCGTTATGTATAGAAAACAAAAGGAGTTTTTATTACTATTTTAATTTGTTTGCTTAGATGATAAACGAAATGGTGTATTGTGACATTTAGATGCATTCAAATTCAGAGAATGGGAACAGGAATAATTTACAGTGTCGTCTAGTCTGCTTTGCATTACTGGAGTGACCTCTGGCGTAGAATGTTGACACCCAAACACGAAGTCGTCTGTACATTCACGTGAAATGAATGAAGGTGGTATGGGCAATAATTTTACGTACAATGAAAGGCAAAGTAAAATTATGTCACCCTTTAAGACGCCATCATTACCAGGGAGTGGAGAGGTTGTCATCCGCTCGAAGGACGTAAACTGAGTGCGACCAGTGAAATAGCCACGTACCAGTCTGCTCAAACTCGGAACAATTACTGAGCAACACGGATCCACCCAGGAATTTTTATAGTCCAAGAATAACATCCTAAACACTTTACATTTCTTATATAAAGCGGCCGCAATAGAGTTTATCAAGTAGACTATGGCACAGAGGGTGGATCGGGATGATCTATATGCAAACTGATAAATATCTTCCGCAGCAATCATTGAGAACAATAAGAAAAATAATTTTTTCCAGCTTTTTCAGCATCAAAAATGTACATGCATTGGGGGTAGTGGAGCCTTTTTTCAAACAACTTGTATTTTTCCAGATCTCCATAAGATGTAAATCTTACTGCTTTTCAGATGACAATTGAAAATACATGCCTAGGGACTGGACAGATCACCGGCGTACACTCTCAAGTCAAAAGAGGATAAACTGTCGTGGCCTGAAGCTTTATTGGTGTCCAGTGTGCTCAGCAGTATCCAAACAGCTGTGGAGGAGGTTCAAAGTTCTGCTATAGGCAGACGAGCAGATATTTTGAAGTAACAAACGAAAACCTTTGTTTAGTTTTTCGATGTCAGCGGAACAGTTCGTGATCCTTGAATTATTGCCATAAAGCTCTTCCAAGGCCCAACAAGTATCCAGGAGACTGGAGTTTCCGAGGATGGTATTTTCATATAGACTATTAAAGGGTTGCATTTCCAATTTTATCACCTTGGTAGTCCGCTTCACCTCACACTTTTTCCCGCTGTTGTTGGCCTGTTCTTCCTTCTTGTGTAGCTGTTTAGGGTAAAGAAAAAAACCATCAGTCTGTGCTGTGTCGGCATGGAAACCTCTGGGTAGTTCCCAGCCAGTGATTCTTCGATTGTCCAGTCCCAACGGAAAAGAAACCACAAACAAAGTGTGGAAACTGTATTCAACTGCAACCAAAAATGAATACGATATAGCATGGGGCAAGTAATACACGGACACATATGAACTTGTTGAGCGTCCAGAGTGGTGTGATAGGTTAAGCCGGATTGCAGTACATCGTAAGTCTGATTGGTTGGCGGGTTGACGTGAAGGGCAGACAGGAGGTTGTCTGTCAATGGCCATGTAGACAGTGACGTGTGATAGACTGACTGGTTCACGGGCCCACGCTTCACGACTGTGCCGCTAAGTGGGATAAGCGGACCATTTCGAATGACATCCAAATTCGCGAAAATGATAACAGAGAAGGATGAAGCACAACAAATAGAGAAGTATCTATCCAAAATTTTCCGACATATGAGACAAAATCACTTAACCGAATCAACCACTTTCGAACCGATACGGCCAGGTTGTATGGATTATCAAAAAATTAATAAGAATGCGGTCTATTAGGGCCTATCCCTGACAGGAGCAGTTCCCTTTAGCATGCAGTAGACAATTCTCCTAGAAAAGGTTAGACAGAAAACATCGAAACACTGCCTAAAAGATACATGTGAATTCATAAGTTGTGCCAAAGACCTGAATGTGAAAGAGTGACGGATGCTATCTTTTGATGTCAGTTCACTCTTTACCAATGTCCCGATCGGTGAAACCATCGATTATTTATGTGACTATATCAAAAGCAGCGCAGCTGATATAGGCACACCCTGTGAAGCTTGGAAACAACTGCTGTTTTTCTGCACACACAACATTCAGTTCAAGTTCAACGATCAGACCTACCGTCAAAAGCAAGGGGTAGCAATGGGCCTCCCACTCGGACCATTGTTAGCCCACTCCTTTTTGGAAAAATTGGAAAATGACCCACTTGAATCAACCATCCTTAGCTGTTGTTTATACCAACGCTATGCTGATGAGATCTTGTGAGTAGTCAGTTCCTCAGACCAGATAGGTCAACTGTTAACTTTGGTTAACTCAGTTCATGACGAGTTGCAGGTCACTATGGCAACGGAATCAAACAGCACAATGAGCTTCTTGGATGTTCGGATGAATCACCGTGAAGACGGTCTAGTCAGTCGGCTAGTGCACAGGAGGACGACGTAGAATGGACTATACATCCATTTGCACAGTTTCATGTCTCAAGTTGAAAAGTAACCTATATGGGCGCCTCACAGACAGAACCAGACGAATATGTTCGGAGGAAACAGTTGAGGAAGAACTCCGAACGATGCGAAGGATTTTCACCCAGAATAGCTACCCGGAACACCTAGCTGGTAAGATGAGGCAGATAGAGCGGAAAACTCCAAGAGAGTCCATTGTGGAAAGGAAGCCAGTATGCACAACTTTGCCATTCAAAGGCCACGCATTGGCAGACATTACTCAGAGAAGATTGTCAGGCGTCGTCAGCAAAACATTTTGCGCAGCTAATCTGCGGATGTGGTTTTAATCCACACCAGCAGCGACTTTGCAGTTGAAAGACAAAATACCCGATTCTGCAGTCTCATTCTGTGTATACTCACTCACTTGTGCCTGTGGGACAATGTACATCGACCGCACGACCAGGCGTTTGTCTGAACGTAGCCGTGACTACCACTCTGCCTGGCTGAACACTGGAGCAATTAAGCCGCTCACCAGTGCGGTCGTTTCACACGTAGCTCAGTCCAGTCACATAGTCAACGTGTCCGAGGCTTTTCGTGCCCTGTATAAGATCCTGGGCCAACAATCAAGACAAACAAGATGTCTCATTCTGGCCACAGTTGAGTATGTCGGCATCCGCCTACACAACCACCCTCTGTGTGCCCAAAAACAACTTGTGTAGGCTCTTGAACTGCCTTGGCCCTCCTCCCACCCTACAATAGGCCACAGACCAGATGAAAACTGATACGATACGTGAGAAATAATCCACATCCGGTCTTGATTAAAGCCTGGATCACAACTGTTTTCTTTCTTTTTTATGTCGCAATTAATCCCTACCCCTTTTTTTTCTAATTGGTCCAATTCCTTAGCTTATCATAATATATTGTGATAATAAGTAAGAATCACCGAAAACTAGGTTGTTCCCCAACCTCCTCTGTTTTCGAAATGAGCTCAGTGGGATTAATCGAACGATTCCGGTTTTCTGTAAAAAACTGAAATCAGGTTGGCGGTTGACTACTGTTTGACAGGATCGTACAGCAAGACCCTGGGTCTTCTTTGCTTTTGATCCGGGACTGCACGTGTAACTCAGAAACCTGTTTGATCCCCGAAAGGCAATCAGTGAAACTCCGTGCACAAAATTAACATGCACAGTATGTCCGAAAAATTCGGGACCACCTGAATTTCGTCGAAATCCGGATATTCGGTCGGATTCCACTTTGCACAACTGATACTACTCTCAGTACTAGAATATACGATTGTGACTATTGCTTATCGATAAAGATAGAGTAGTATCAGCAGCTTAAATTGGAATTCGACCGTATGTCGGTATTTCGACCGAACTGAGGTGGTCCCAATTTTTGGAATGTACAATGTTGACAGATATACGCGCATCTAAGCAAACTGTGGTCGTGAGGCTCTAAGCCGTCCTTTCAGAATACTTCAAGCAAGTCTAATGCTGTTGTACTTTTATGTCCTACTGTCTATCGCTGAATGAGAATTAGCATGAAAGTCAGACCCACTGTATTTTCTAGTCTGACAGTCCAAACTTGTATCTGTTCTTTCGAGTTCAGACGATACACATAGAATGACGTTCGTCTGGCATGCAATAGGAAAGTGTGAATCAGGTAAGTTACACCAAGAAATAGCCAAGTATTTTGATCTTTCAAGGCTAACAGTGAGCAGATGACTCGACCGTTTAAACAATGGAAATTTACTATCCAGACAGATGAGTCAGTATTTTCGTTATTGAACCAAGGTCGCAGAAGGTATGTTCGGAAACATCTGTGAAACTAGCAGAATTCACATGATGACCGCAACAATGCAGCATGACGGAGGTCCAGTGCGTGTTTGGAGAACCATCTGGTTAGGAGTTCAAGACGAGTTGGTGTTTCTGGACGATATCACGAATGGTACAGTTTAACTAGAATTCCTGATCCGATACCTCTCGTCACTGTTAGGCAAAACCACTGAAGTGATTTTTCAGGACGACAACGCACCTGCGTGCAGCTCCCTTCTCGTGCACGAGCTTCATGCGCATCAGCGTACAAAGATTCTCCCGTGGTCCGTTCGAGCGCTTGATTTCAACCCAGTGGAATATTCGTGGGATCAGCTCGAGGGATAAGTGGATCAAAGGAGGCAATACAATTCTCTAGGGGAGTTGAAGACCAAACTGAAGGAGGAATCGAACCGTAAATCTCAATAAATTATCGGACTATAGGTAACGAATTTGATTCCATGAGTAAATGTTGTATCATACAGAAGTGGCTCAACCATATAGCTATGAATGACCATCTGAGAACAATGGCACCATTTTACTCGTAAAAAATATCCTGAATTCTAAAAAGGCACCCTTTAATGCATATTACTTAGATCTTTTTAGAGAGGGGGATTCTCGGCGAATAATATACTTCCAAGTCAGACTCAGGATACCACCAATATTAATTGACCGACTGTTGTCAAACGGTAAACATCGTGTCTTGACAAGGTGGATTTTACCATCACTGATTAAAGTTGAACGTCCTAACTCACGAATGCCTAGTTGCTTCAAAATACGAAAACTCATTCTGAACATTCGACTCCACTCTCTGATAACCTGAACATATATCAGCTCTAGTTGAAGCAAAACAAAAACCTCATGGTCTCGTAGATTTATTGTAAAATAGTAATATAGATTGAAAAATTGCTAAAATTATATACTAAAATTATACTTTATTGCATTCGCTCTTTGTGAATTGGACTTTATAAGAGATTATTAATTTTTTGCACTTTATACGAATGAAGATATCCGATGCTTTAGGTTACTTGATAGAAACAAGTTCGTAACGGAGAACGGGATTAGCAGAAAAGGTAAGCTGAATAGGGAACTGAGAGAGTCAGTCCTGAAGACCAACAGTAGTGTTGGAAAAGAAACCGGAAAATCGATTTAGGATTGGTTCTGAAATGCACAAATGCAAGTCAGAAAATAAAACGGATAAGATGCTCCTCCGTGGCCGGGTTCTACAGTGCCCAAATGATTGTACAACTTCTCTGTGGACAAGCCCCTAGCCCGAAGGGCAGATAAGATACGTTTTACACAGGGAGTCAGATATCCACTGTTCACAGTAAACAAGAGATAGCATCGGATTCGCATGTGTTCAGGCTAATGGTAGATACGTCTTTGTACCACGTAGACATATGGTCTGGCGGGACTAGCTAGCTAGAGGAAGTTCGATCCATGTTCACGGTCGGAAGCTTACTCAGTCACGTAGCTATTGTGAAGATATTTCTAAGATGATCATCTTGAAGCCTTACGCAAAAAGTATTTATGAAAACTGAGGCTGAACAGGGTTTGGTTTCTCTATCATACAAGAATCGGAGAAACTGACTAGCCGATGAAATGATCACTACTTCGCAAAATCACTAGTTCACTGTCGCGATGCAACGCTCTTGTTTGATTTCGACAGGCTAACAGTATAGTCCATTTGGGAAGCATTCAAAGTCCTTTCTCAAGCATAGATTAGTAATTCAGTTGGTAGGGCCCATGTGTTACTACAGCGTAACTGGAGTCCATGTATGGATTCGAATTCAGCCCGAAGTGAACCGATTCAACGTCGTTATTGACTATATCCTGGAAAAAAATTTACATTATCCAGAGAAACTCCACCGCAGACTTTCCCTTTAGACTTTAGTATAATTCGCATCTATCTAGGATGCATAAATATTTGGGTTCCATACACCGTAACCTCCCACATGATCACATATTCAAATGAACTGGCAAAGAAGAAAACATCTGCGGTTTGCCGAAATCCTCAGTCCAGCGTGTAAGAGTAGTAAATTTTTATTTCCCGTGAATATTTACACCTTTTTCTCATTCAAGAAAAGTATACTTCGAGAGGATGCCATTTTTCGGTAACTTCCGATGGTGATAAATTCATTTTTAAGTAATACTTCTGGAGTGAGAATGGAGCAGAAATTGTATTAAAATTATTTAACTATTTACTAGGACTCTGACGGCATCGGTGACACTTTTCCACTTCACCTAAATATCGGTAAAAAGTAAGAAAAAAGCCTAATAACTTCAGGAAATTTACTTTCAGAATTTCGCCCTAGGGGAATCTCCGTTAATTGGTCTAAGAGTATGGAGATCAGATGTAGTCAGGTCAATTCACAGGAATTCAGACTCGGGTCAATGGATCGGCAGGTGAAAATACACTGGCATCAAAGGCTTACTTCGAGCGTAACCATGGGAAAAGATAGTTGAACTGCGATCAAAATGGAGTAAATATATCCGAGTTTCAATCAGTGTTCATAAAAACTGCTTTGTCCTTTTCTACTACTTGAAACGCGTAAGAACAACTGAGAGTCCTGCCTCCATCTATTGGTCTTGTTAATGATCATCTCTCGATCACCTATTTCGGTCACATGATAGAGACCGAGTCTCTCAGCTCTATCAATGATAACGTCGATTCCATATGCGTAATTGTGGAGCCACATTATGGTGCGATACACAGATGACGAGCGTACGGTGTGGTCACCAATAGTGAATACGTAAAAGAGGTTTGACGTACCGATCTTCAGACCAATCAGAAGGAAATCTCAAACATCCAGTTGGGTGGCATTTTCGAATAGTTTTGACCTGGATCCGAAATAGTGCGGAAATTGGTATTGTGCACGTAAACTGATAAAGAACAAAAGATCAAAACTGATAAGTTGAACAATCCTTGGTTTAGTGAAAAACCAATGTACGACTTCTTTGGCGTATTTATGATGTGCACAAACGAACAGTACTTGTCGATTGTTGCTGACAGATTTCGTTCATAGGTATCCTGTGGGCTGTTAAGTGAGGATCACAACGACTTTCGTGAATTGTGATTATCTTTTGAACACTGACGGTTAAGAATCTCGATGGTCACACTTCTAATCTGCATCTTCCATTTACACTCTTTATGACGAGATGCTCATTTTTGCTTCAAAAATATTTCAGAAACAGACACTTTGGCTAATCCAAGCGACAGAAGAGCCGTAACAATCAAACTACTCAATCCATCGCTTTGTTCTCCAGAAAACGTTTCCGTAAAGCACCTAAACTGCCCTAGCCTCGATCCAAGATCGACCATGGAACTCAGGGTGACCCAAAAGCTGACCCTTTGGTGGAAGCCTGAAATGGATAATCCCCGAAACCTACTAAACGACAGTTTCCCTCTTATCTTTCCTAACTACGAAACACCAATTGCCGTGACTACCGAATCACGTTTCAACACACAGACATTATTCATAATTAACGGGTTTCTAACCTATGGTTGTAATTTTGCTAGCCACGAGGATAATGTTGCCAAAAATGAACTTGTTCACTATTAATGTTTTCCAATATACGAGTGAAGAGCAATAAACGATAGAACCATTACCCCTTTATGAAGTGCTGCAAAACTTTCGTCCACGGATAAGGCGAACGGGATCAGTAGTTTTTCGGTGTACACGGAACATTTTCTCGAGTGTACTCCCGGTTTCTTAATGAACATCCACTATTCTTCCATAAATATTTCGGTCACTTATTTTGATACTCAGTACAATGTTATGCTACTGAAATGCAGTAACTGTCCCTATACTTTTGCTCACTCTAACAACGGTTCTCTCATTCAGTCAGATAGTTTACTTTGAATCCAATCTTGGTAGACCTCATGCTAATCACATGCCCGAATGTGCACACGAAATAAAGTAACGAAGACCAAACGCGTTGGAAGCCGGTAATGTTTACTCAATCGTCCAAATTGCCTCCCTGCCCTCCCAATCCTGATCAAGGCCGACATTCAGTCGGCGCTTTTCTTAGCATCCAGTTTCCGCGGTGAGTAAAACAAACAGGCGTGCACATTTGTGTTCTCACATGTCGCTGTCATGCCTCGTCAAATGATGGAACAGTTTTGGTGTGTCTGCGTGTCGCGTGGGCACACTTTTTTGTCGGAACATAGCAAACGTGCAACGCAACGAGCGTACTCGATTCTGGAGTCGTCTAGCCGGTCGTCTGTATGTGCACGGGTATCTATTGACAATCCTTCATTTTCGAATTGAAACCGGAGTGATGGTAACTGCGGTTAGTCGGCGGCTGACACAAAGACCACAAGACAAATGCAGTTCTCAACTCCTTTTATGCACGGATGCGTCAGTAACCGAACGATATTGTCAGTGTTGACAACAGCAACACCGCTGTCAAAATGACCACTGAAATTCGCATAGAAACTGTCGTTGGAGTAGACACAGGTTGGTTTTTTAGACTAAGAAATTTATATTGAATAAGCAAAATAAAGAATTACAAGCAATTCAGCACAAATACCAAATTTTCACCAGAATATGGTGAAGTACTGACATACCTAGAAAGAAATTTGTGCATACTTGGAATTTATATCACTATAAACATTTCCTACCCAAAATACGTATCTTGTTGATAATCATCTGATGACACTTTCTTCAAAAATTATCACGTACAGCTATCCTCAATAAGTAGGGGCCGCCGATCGATTCCGGCCTCGGGCAAGAAGTCAAGGAAGGTTAACGACTAGAATGAAAGATTTTGGGATCCTCGGGTGGAATCACGTGATCGAGCTCACTCACGTACAGATGACAGCCATCAACTTCCGCTTTACGGAAAGGTTCAAACGGACTATAAGACCAGCAAAATATAACTTCGTAGCTCAGCTAGCAGTATGTACGCGATACCAAAGTGTGGGTAGTATCCATATGTGGGTTCGAAGCCTAACTATACGGGCACATTGAGACAGCCTGTAATCAGCGTATCATCAGAGCGAACTTCTAACGTTGTAGTCCTTGGTTAAAATGCTGCCGTCACCAAGCAAATTCTCCATTCCACGTCCTCAAATTGACGACGGAGCGCTTTCACAGATAGTTTTGTTTGCTGGCCGATGCATAAAGGAATAAAACTAATAATTATACAACTGAAACTTTCTATTATTAATAAACACTTGCTGTCAGTTTACGGTAGTTTCGACGATAAAGCGTATTCGTGAAATGAATTCAATGACAAATCTGTGTGGAAGATGCTCTGCGAAACGAGGAAGCCATTATGTGTGTGCTACTTTACATGATAACGCGTATCCTGAATCATGCACTTATTTTTCCAGCCAGACAAGTAACTAAACCTAGTCACCTCTCGCACGGGTGCCCAAATGGGATACGTCCGCTTCTCTCCCTTAAAAAAGAGAGTCAATAACAAGACGTATTATAAAAAAAAACCAGAAATGCATTACATGGAACATATTATGCTACAGCAATATCATCGTCATCATCGTACAGCGTTAAACAATAGGGCAAGCCCCACTGACCACTGCCTTTCTCACTATGTTGTACGTAGAATTAGAAAGTATGAATATACAAGACGGATAGGGAGTGGACTTACACTGAAGGGAAAAGCAAAGAACGCCCTAATAGCCAACACACGAAATACACAGTGTAACTGTGCAAACACGCATGGACCAATCATTCTTATTCGACAGAACGTGACAACACGATCGCCACTGTTCATGTTTCGTTGCCATATCCTTCAGAGTCTTCAACCAGCTGATCGACGGATTTTTTGGACCCCAAACACCTACTTTTCCTAAGTTCGCTGTACATTTTCTCATTCCCCGTTACCACGTCATCTGTTGACCTCCGCGTGGTTTCTTCCACTCCTGAGGAGTAAAGGAGAATAGGGCAAGGTATGGTAGACGTGTTTGCCATACGTAACACGTGCCCCAACCAACGAAGTTTATTATGCTGTATGCGCTGTGACAGAACGTTCTCCGAATTAGTACCCAATACTCGCTTTCTGGCCCCAAAGTTCCTCACTTGGCTATTCCACCCAATCTCAGCGATACTTCGAAAACATCGGTGACCGAAAACCTTGAGAGGACGAATGTCTTCCGCACACAGAGCCCAAGCCTCGCAACCATACAACAAAAATGAAAGCACCTCGGCACAGTATACACGACCTTTCAACTTCAGCGAAATATCAGCTCGACGCCACAAGTGCTTCACAGCGGAGTACGCCGCTCCAGCCTTGCATATGCGCATGCTCACCTATACTACTGTTCTTCTGTCGTCGTGCTGCTACCGGGGTAACTGAGGTGGTCGAATACTGCCAGCACTTCCCCATAGAGCACCAAGTTCGGAATGGTCGACGTCAAGTCTAGCAACTTCACTTTGCACTTTGAAGGTGCAAAAGGCACGTCGAATGGAGCGACAGTTCGAGAAAGTCTATCTGATGCACTTTGAGCATATTCTGTGCATTCGAACAAGCAGACAAGGTCGTCTGCGTAAGGTAGGCCACATAACTTTACACTGTATCCTAGTTCGAAGCCCACATCTTGGAGATCTCCCAAGGCATTCACCATTATTCCGTCCATGACGAAGTTGAACAGGAATGGAGACATGGGACATCCTTGTCGAACACCACTGGTCGTTTCGAACCGACTGGACAGTTTGCTGCAAACTTCGCGGGCAGCCAGCTAAACTGCTCCTTGAAGTATTCTGCCCAACGGTCCAGCCTTTGCTCTTTTCTATGAATGGGTTCCCCATTTCCATTGCAAATCGTTTCGCCGTGTGCCGTCCACCGGTGTCATGGATACGTTTGAACAGTCTCTGACTGTTACCTGAAGCAGCTGCTTTTTCCATTTCTTCGGCTACCTTGACCCACCAATTTTCGCGATCCTTCCAAAATCTTCTTGTAACTTGCTTTTGTGGATCTCTTCGTATCTCATTCACCTCCTAACTTTTCGAGAGCCGACGTTTTTGCTCTATTAACCTGACCTACTCTTGCGAAATCCAGTGTCTTAGATGGACATCGGCTCTGCGACCACAAGCAAAACCTGCTGCGATGTGCATCGCCTGTTTTATACGGGCCCAGTGCTCATTTACATTACTGTTCGTCATAGATCCTAGCTGATGTGCTAATTTCTGTTCATAACTGGTGCGTACTTCTGAATCAGACAAACGTTGCACTGTTAACCGCATTTGCGACAATTGCCATGGAGATAGAGTGATAACCGCATTAAAACTAATGCATGGTCCGACTCTATGTATGTGGAACAGTAAGATTAATAGTTCTGAACAGAACTGTGCCACCAGTAGCTTACTGCGATATGATCAATCTAACTCAAAGTACCTGTAGAGTTAGAGCGCCATGTCGTTTTGTGACGCGAGCTGTGTCGGAAATTGGTGCTAGACAAGAACATTCGATTGTCCGCACAAAACTGGAGAAGCCTATCCCCGTTATCTGTACGCTCAGAGGATAAGGCACAGTGACCACCTAAACAAGCTTCTGACACTAAGTTTGCCAACTTGTGCATTGAAGTCACCAGCTGGCACTATAATGTTGGGACATTCAAGGCTGCTGAGAACGAGGGTGGCGAGTTAATCGTAGAACTCACCCTTCTGCATGTCAGAGGTGCAATCCTTTGAGGCGTACACCGAGATCACAAACAAACTGCGCTTAGCACAGCTTTCCTTTCAAAAGCCGACTGACCCCAGGAGTCTTAAAGCACATTACCGACTGTTAACAGGGATCCAGTCTAAAAGGACAGCCTCAGCCTTGTCAGCCAAGACTATTCCTACACCACGTTGACCCGCTGCTCGAGCTACTTCATCTCCTGAAGTGCGCAGAAAAAACTTCGATGAGATACCAGGAACAGTTAGTTGAATTACACTGCTTGAATCGTGGATACGCGTTTCACTTAAGCAGCAGACATAAATCTTCAGAGAGTCAATTGTGAGCTCTAGGCACGCCTGCTGACCGGTCTGCATGAGAGTACACACACTGAAGGAGCCGAGATTCAGGGGCTGACGAGGCTTGAGAAAATGTGAGTTACCAGACCGAGGATTATTCCCGATACCATCTGACAAGGAACCGTTGCGAGTACGGACCGTGTTATCAGTGGGAGCATTTTGGGTGGATAGGAGGAGCAATGAGAGTTTGTTGAGGACAGAAGACAAAGGTTGAATAAAAGAGAGGGAAATCTGAGGAGCAGCCCACTTATCACTACCCACCCCTTGCTTTAATTAGTCATTTCGTTTCAGGTTGTAGCTATTTTTCTTGCTGATTTTATGTGTACGCGGCCGATGAAAGTATACGAAAAGGAATTCCTCTCGCCGTATTTGCATTCTGAGTTGCTTACTCAAAGTAATTTAGATTTTTATGGTGCTTTTATAATTAGTGTTATACCTGTAAGATGTAACATCCACACTTTAGATTTAGGTTACCTGACTAGTTTTCAGGTCTGTCCAACACAGTCTTCGAAAGCATCTGTCTGATTGCCATCTCTATTTGCTGGTGATATGCAAATGCTATCTAAGATATGCTCATATAGAAGTCCAAGTCAGCGAAACAACTGTTTTTCAGTAATTCATTCTCAAGCCATTTACAGAATACATAGTGAACATTAGACAAAAGATCATGAACATAGACACGGAATAAACACCAATCATAGGCAGGAGTTTGTCAGTCAAATTATCCTTATCATGTGATTGGTTTATCTAGCTGACGCCTTCTAGGTAACTGGACGGTAGATTCATGCGGCCTTGGTAAATCTTGGGCCAGAGGAGTTGGTGTGTCCGGACTAAACGCTTTTGGGCGCACGGGTCAGGGGTCAACCTCCTTATTCCGATTGCCTCGGCTATCGCTAGAGTGCGCAATTGAACACCTTTGCATTTGTTTTGGGGGACACGATAAAGAACTTTGAAAGCAGCGTCCGGATTCACCTGATGTCCAGTGTCAGCCAAATGCGCTAAGATGGCATTATTTATCGATCCAGTTTGTCCTTGACTCAACCAGCGTGGATGATGCTCTTTAATCCGAGTTGATAGCAGTGCAGTTCGACCAACATAAGATGCGTCACAAACATATCTGGAAGAGTATACGACCATTGATGAGGTCAGCATCGGCGGGCTATCGTTGTTCTGAATCTGGATTAGAGGAGCACCTAGAAACACACAACATAGTATGGCGGCGCTGAAAGTATTTCGTATTTCTATCCCCAGTCTACGGTTAAAGATTTCACTAACAATATCGTCTTTAAATGGCAAGCTAATATAAAGATCTTTCTTCCTTACGGTTTCCACGGTGATTTTTGGCACTCTTTCGATAAGATTTCTTTCGATAAACCGATCCGGGTAACTGGTTTCACGTAGGGTGTTTCTTATTAGCATCAATTCATCTAAACTCTTTGCAGAACAAATTTTCCTCGCTCTGAAGGCCAAAAATTTTACTGTTTCGCTTCTGTTACATACTAACGAAACGGTTGAAATTGGGATACTGGCAGCTCCATTTTTGTTTTCGGTGCACATTTCGCTGGATCAGACCATCCTCCATTCTCGTGAGAGTCACATCGATTGAAATTCACAACCCGAACTTCTCCTTTTTAGTTGTTCCATAGTGTACGGTAACTAAAAGCCGAAATATGAAATTCCGTAGGGCTTAATATCAACAGCGTCAGTTCAGCTTCGGTCCACCTGGTGGTTCATATCAGATGACCTTATTCACCTCGATGTATATGCCCGACGTTTAAAAGTCCGAAAGTAGTTGAATGCCGGATACGATTTTTTGTTTAATCTAAGGAGGTAAAATTCCCCAGATGTGGTTTTCGCCATCGTTAAATAAGTTTCAATCTTGGCCAAACACCCCCCCCCCCCCCCCCAAACTCTCTGTGTGTCTACCTATGAGAAGGAAGAGAAAACAGAGAGAAGGTATTTAAAAAAGCACCTTATTGTCTTGCAGTTCAATAAAAACAAACACACACTGGAAGGCAGTCTCACCGAACGAAGACTTTTGGTTTATTTCAAAGATTTAACTTGGACATCAAGATTGTATAAGCGCGGTCTGTTAACCATTTATTTTGCCTTCGCCAGGGTGGAGGAAGACTAAATGAAATCCGGAATCTCGCCACTTTAGTAAAGAGCAAAGGGGGAGGCCATTGTGCGAGCCCATCTGGTACTCCTTACTGTGGTAAACATTTTTCACAGTCTCCTTCTGAATAGCAACAGGCTTTTTCGCATTATTTTTGTGGAAAATGGTGTTGGAACCAAATTTTGGCCGACCGAAAAGAAATAGTCCCGACTTAAACCGTGAGGTCAATAGTTTCGGCCATCGGTTTATATTGTCTGATTTGTGGTGAGACTCAACGGATCGTCTGGAGAAGAAATTTTCAGAGAAACTCAATATAACCATTTTCAGGCCCCGGAAATAGTGTCGTCGGTTGACTTGTGGTGCAGTGAACGACAGTCATCCTTGTTTCCGGAGCATAGTCAAATATACCCTGAGAAACGCACAATAAGCCGGGCTCAAATATAAAGTTTCAAATCCGTTCGACCAGAAGTTCTTTGAAAAAACTATCTCAGGACAGAATACTGCGTCGGATCATACTTCACACGAGACTGTAAATCCCGTAGTCGTGGGTGCATCTACCCACCTGTTATAAAGTGTACCCTGAAAAAACTACTGGAATTGTCAAAGACTCAATATTTACAATTTCCTACTAGCAGCTCCGATTTGGATAAGACTGGGAATTTGTTGCCGGTGTTCAAGGAGGAAGCTACTTGTAATAATCTTAATGAACTGAACTGACAGGACGTATTGAAGTTGCCCCCACCCAGAACTACCTGAACGAAAGTGGTAAGAAGACCAAGGCTGCGAAACAGCACGTTAGTTGTATTGCAGAACGGGTCTGTATAAACGTGGTAAATTAGAGAATATAATTGGTGGACTCGAAGATGACCAATCACAGGGAGCTTTGATCGGACTTGTCCGCGGCGATCCTGATTGGTTGAGGCCCATTCGCGTAAGTGGCTACGAAGCTGTAACTGGCCATATCACATGTGACAGCTGCTCATTCACTGCACTGCTGCACTTTTCCCAGATAACAGGACATATCATACCAGGCTGCAGCTTTGTGTGTTGGGGACAGAATAATTCAAAAATATAATAAGTTGAGGGAATTTCGACAGCACCTGTATAATTACGACACGTATTTGAGGTTATCAGTGATGTATTGTCTGGCCCCGTTGTCAGAATCAACGTACTAATCAATGTTACGATCAGGCATTTCTAACTCAATTTCTTACCTGGAATTTTATATCTTTTTCCAATCTATTATTTGACAAGAAAATTCTACCAGTTGAAATCTGGTACTCTGGAGTTGGTCGAGTAAGCGAAAGTCTTGTTCAAGTTTTTCTGTTTTCCTAGGGAAGATTTGTGCTAAAATTTGATGAATTTCCTTCAACAAATCAACCAGCGAATCTATTGGCTTTCGGTGCCACACAGTTAACGGAAAATACGATTAAAAATAAAAAAAGAGTTTATCTGCAACAAGCAGATGTATAGAGAGTCTACGTTGAACAGGAAGAACTCCACAAGACTGTCCTTGATTAATGGAGTACCAAACCGAAAACCAAGTGTACCTGAATAAAGCCTAGGGATGTGATTGTGAGAAAATAAAACAAGTCACTGAGCTTTAATGCTTTGTTGATTCGTGATCATGGCTTTTCGATTAATGCCAGTCAAATTTGCTAAGCAGCCGTAATTCAGACCCGAGCACTCCACAGTAGAGACTGAAGAAATCACCACTATGCAGCCGGATGGTTTTGCCATTTTTACCGTACTGCTTTAAACCAGGTTGTATAAGACAACACTCGTTGCTCTCGCAAAAGTATCGGCTTCACATAAGTCTGTTTTGTCAGCTATTTTGATCGACAAAGCCCTCTGAAGAAGCTTAGCCAACAGACATTGCATTGAACAATTTTGTTCTGAAATCCACCGCGAAATCTCAACACTCGAACACGTGTGAACAAATTGTCCTTGAAATAATTTCAAAGTCCAGCTAATTTTCGTACCTTAAACAAACTGTAAACAGGACTCAACCAGATCAATCTGTTTTACGGATCACGGATGCATTATTTTGTTTTGTCCAAAGCGCAATCCCTGTGGTGGATACACAGTTGTGTGCATGTGGGCTTGATCATCTCTTTCCATCGTCATTTGGTGATTCCGCTTGGCAATGTTTTGCGGTTTATTTTGATGTTCACCTCTGGATTTGGTCTTGTCTGATGTGAATTGTGATTTTGTTTTTACTCTAGAAGATCCGGCGAAAACAATCTCACGGTTGACTGTCTCGAATGTGAGGTGAACTGAAACGCGATGCTCAGTAATTGAAGTGGTCGGTCAGTCAGCTGAAACTGACACTCTTCGTGAGCTGTTTAATGAATTCCCTTCAGTGTTCAGTGGAGACTTGCTCAGCGGTATTGCAAAAGAGTAAGCTGTGAATAAGTTTACTTCTGATGACACCACCTCCCGCCTAGCGCTTGAGAATCGTTACGAACTACGTTTAGAAATTCAGTAGAATGACTGCATTGAGGGGGCTTTATCTCCAAAGTGGTAAGAAATTGGAAACGGTATTACTGAAGCCCTCACAGTTATGTATGACTGAAAGATTTATTCTAGGGTCTTGTCAACTGTGGTTACATTGCTGACCACAAAATAAGTCGAACCCCATTTGGGGGATGATATCAATTATTAGTCAGGGCATATTAGGTGAAATGATAAGCAGCTTTTCAGAAAAAACAATACAGCATGAAGCTGAATCACAAGTGATATATAGTTTGCCATCTGCCGGCCTCGAATTGATTTGATGCTTTCATAGGAATCAGGCGGATGAATTGGAAGACTACTTTGTTCCCTGGTGCCCTGAACCAATGAGATGCGCAAGGATGACAACGGAGTCAATTTTTGTGGTGCCATACCAGGCTTATTTGTGCACCTAGATTCTCGGGGAAAACTGCTCTATTGTTCCGTAAAATGAAGTCGAAACGGATGTGATAGGGCTGTATTTGATCAACCAGGCACTTCAGAATCGAGATGTGTGTAGAGCGTTTAAGTGGTCTGTTGTTAATTTTGTGCTGTACTATGATAGATCCTCTGGCTGTCTGTGCACGTTTACTCCTTTCTCAAGCGCGCCTCTTCCGTTGTGGTCGTCCACTTAGTCCAACCGACATCTTGATTTACATTTTCCAAATTGGGCCACATTTCTGCGTGTCTGACAGTCTTCTCAGACAAGCATGTTTTTCCTAAGATTTATTCTATCAGCCATGGGATGCTTCCGAAATGGTCACGACTTCTATCCTGACATGTAGCCCTTGAGTGGCTGAAATGAACCGCTTGGTAGTCGTTTCGTTTTGTTGCCACTGCAGTATCTACAAGATTGATATTCACAACTTCCAAGCATCGGTGAAAAGGAGTGTGCCATCTTGGATGTTATTGCACTGTGATGAGACAGAAGCGTGTGAGTAATTTTAGTGAGAATTTATCACCAGCATTTATATGTTTTCGAAAGAAACCTTCAGCTATCCATTTTAAATAAGGTCCCAATTAATGTCACATCCAAAATATTTTGCAGACAGGCGGGAATTGACGCTTCATGGTTTACAATCAGCGCTTTGATTCTTAGAGGCTATGTTTTCGTCTAAAGAGCGGCACACTCTTGCTTAGGTGTGATATGAAAGTATAAACTTTAATAGAGGAATTCTCACAAACTGATTGTCTTCCCTGATCCAGTTCATGATTTAGTGATAAACATTAAAATGATGAAGTTCGTCACAAAACACCTCAATGGAGCTTCGAATTCAGCTGCTAAATGTTCACCTAAATAATTCTTTGTGACGTCCAACAATTCAGTAGTAAAAAAGAAAGGTTTTTAATGTTGGAGACTCACTGGGTGTTGGGTACTCTTAATAATCCTGCCAGGTACACATAGAATACACCTAGAACAACGGCAAAAGACGCAGTTTCTTATTTGACGATCCCGTTCAGTTACGTGCCCAGCTGCATAAGGTACCATTGGCAGCAAAATTTCCTGTTAGTCGTCGTGTGAAACTCGATTATTTTCATACCATCTACCTACCGTTTTCCACGCACATAGATAGTAACTAAACCGTCCCGAATCACGGCTTCAGCGCATTTTGTAACAACCTAGAGTCGCAATGAAATATAGTGGAAATGTATGAACTAATCGCCGATGTTCAGTTGATCCAAATTTGTAAAGTCGTCAGTTGCATGCATGGATGCTTTCCTCAGGATTGGTTGAACATTTGTCAAAACCTTCCACACCGCACATTGCAATAGGTTGACTCTGTTGGTTGGTTCTGAAGCAGTCGCTATGAATGTAACCGGTATTGACAAATACCAAGGAAAACAACACGCACCATCAGTTTTAACGGATTTTACGGAGTATACGTTTTCTGACAAATCGACGGAAGCCAGACCACGATGTCCTAATTGTCCTCAGAATCGCTGGGTTTGGAGTAAGTCTAACCAATGTTTGTTCTATGATGCTGCGAAAGTCAGAAAGCTTTCACTGGGTCCAGCTCAGGACCACTTTCAGCCAAGTAGTAAATGATGACCGAGGTTGGAAGTTGAGCTTCGTGTCTTAGACACTGTCATCTCTCCGAGTTACTGTTCCGTAAGTCTAGTCCGTAGCATTTGGTTGGTCTTAGCGGTTTAGTCGCTTCCAGTTAACTGCTAGCGACCGAGATGAAGCAGTGTTGGCAGAGTTGAGTTCTTTGAATGGGAGTGTTGGGGGGAAGCGCCGGGTAAATGCTCACAGACTTAGAGCAGTAGCATAGTAAACTCGTTTTGTAGAACTTTTTATTGGTGTCTGAGTAAGCTGAATTTGCTTATCTTCTTTGTATGATAAAACAGCTAGATATCCTTCTTAGGCTCGACAAATGAAGCTTTTATTTGAACGATGTTTTGGGACAGAACAAGCGCTATGGAAATTGCAAACTTCCCAACGGGACGTTTGATTCAAGGACGTCTGTTTGGATTAGGTGTGAAAAGAACACATTTGAATTCATATACAAAATAGTTCGTAAGGAATGGTTTACCTGTGGAATATCATTCGGTCAGAGCAAGGTAGCCAGTTATCGTCAAACACACATTGTTCCATGGCATTTGTAGACAAAAAGGTAGTTGGTTTGAAGGTTGAGAGGGATACAATGAGTCATCTGAAGGAAGTTCATTCATCCCACTGACATTGGCTACCATTCAACTGGCTAGTAAGCATAAGCCCAGGAATCACACGAGACTGAAACATAGGAAGCTCTTTGTTCCGTAAAATGCTACTGCCGTTTTCCCGTAGTGGGAAAACTGCGCCTTCTAGATGCATATTTTGACATTTTTGCGCATTCCAAATGCATGACTGAGTTGATTCTTTGTGTTCAGCTGCTTAACTTTCGCCGTGAATAATGACAAGTTTGCCTCAAATTACCTGCGCCTCCTCCATGGGTCGAGTGGTAAATGAATTTCTAGCGCGCACTGTAGATTTGACGAAACTTGATTGGGTCTGGTTTTGATAAGTGTCACAATGATCCAGACGATAAAGTCATCGGGCTAGTTAAAAATCTAACTAAGCACGGATCTCATGAACGCCTTAACAACCTGTGCGTTCCACCAGTCAAACAATGGGGTCACAAGGAGAGGTCAGAGATCATCAATAGAGCTGACTACTTACAACATTCATACATATTTTAAAAAGATATATTTTTACTTTAACGCAGTTTACAAATCAAACTTGGAGAATAAACGAAATTTTCTTTACCTATCTAAGCTGTCTTCTCGGGTAAAGTGATTTTATATGGATTGGAATAATGGCTATTTTAGCATGACAAAGAAAGAATAAAAATTAGCTGAATGTAAATTCATAGAACGCGTTATTGGCGCAAAGAGTCTGAATCTCACATAGTGGAAAATCTGCTTGCATTTTCCACATCCGAAAGTCCCAAAATTTGATTGGAGGTTGTTTTCTACGGGGTATATTTTAACAGAATTTGAACCGACGGGGATGCCACTTTACCGGACGATATCAAAAAATACTGTCCTCCTCCTTTGTTACCAGGCCGGGGATTCCTACACATCAGCAACATTGAAGAGGAACGAGAAAAAACCATGAAATGCATTTGAAAGATAAAGAAGTGATGGGTTGGCGGTGAGAGATTAGAATAACCCTTGTGACATTATGTTTACAGACCAATCGTAAAACAACTGAGGCTGTCAACATCCGTCTCCACAACCCCCCTCCATGTGCTCAAAACAATTTGTATGTGCCCTTAAACTGCTCTGGTCCTCCCTCCACCCTACAACAGGACGTAGATCAGATGAAAATTGACAAAACACGGGAAAAACAAAACATATCTGGTCTTGATTTAAGCCCGGATCACAATTGTTTTCTTCCCTCTCCCTTCCTTTGACACCATTATTTTTTCTGTCACTTCCTACTTGTCTAACTGGTTCCATCTTTCAATTTACCGTAATATATTGTGATGTAACGGCTTGATTATGAATCACTAAAAATGAGCTTGTCCGCCAAACTGTGTTCTTCTGATCGTAAAACTTCCATTATCGATCACAAACTCTCTTGTAGTGTTTTACAACAGTGCAATTTATTCGCATTAGCAAAAATACACATTGAGATTTGCATAAATGTATTATTCAGGCCAAGTTTTAAAAATACTTTGAATCGCGGAACAGATGAACAACGCTTTCAGGGATGAATGCAAGGGGAATGTGACCAGAGAGACTGGAAATAACACTTCCAGAACAAAACGACTGAAAAACTGAAGGAAAACGGCAGTTGTTGGACTAAATTTTTATTCGAACATGCCTTTTTCACTTATCGACATGGACTGGGCATGACCAGCTGTACCACACTTGTTGCTTTTGGTGTTATGAAGTTGGCAGATCAACCAGAATTGCCTTCCTTTTTTGACTGGCTGAACCAAGCCACAGTAGTACGCCTTGCCGAACTGACTGATCTGATCTTGTCCGTTGAGCAGAAAAGGACTCTGCGTTTCCGAAGTTGAAAAACATCTGTGGCTGGTTACTGACAGCATCACGAACAACTAAAACGTTGTAGTTATCACAAATTAATTGCCGTACGGACACGAATCAGGAATAGTCATCGGTGTAACTCTGAGCATTTAATCCCGGCAATCAATCTGTCACGTAATTGTATTTGGAGCTGATCATCGAAGCTACACTTCGACGCCCCTGTCTTCAGTTGTAAAAACAGACCCTCCTTTTAGATGTTCGACGTCAGCATCATAAAACGGAAGTTTGTCCATTAAACTGCTTTCAAATTCTTTGGTCTAAAATCACTCCAAAACAAATGTTTCAAGGACTTGTACGGTACAGATATCGGAGAGCTGAGAAAAACTAAATTTTATTCCCAGAGTGAAAATACTATCGGGGAATGGAAATCGTTTTCCCTTAAGCCAAAGGTTTTGAAATTTAGGCACTATGTTTGCAAACACCGTATATAGTAATAAAGATTTGTTGAAATAGAACATAAAAATTTGGCTCGCCATGCCAAGAAACTCCTCTAAACTTGTTTAGTCCAAATCCCATGCTGTACTTCAGAATTTTCATACTGTATCTACCAAACAGTTAGTTTTACCCCATGCTCTTAGACCACTAGCTTCCACTCAGACCACCACTCCCGGTTAATACGTAAGCGTGATAAACTTTTGTCCACCTCCATCGCGTTACACAGGCGTCAGCCTTGTTTCCATGACAAGTGTTGATTGACCTTAACCAGTATTCGTATGGGGTTCACTTGATGGCTTTTCCGTTCGTATCGACTCCTAGCAGATTTTATCGCTTAAGCAGCTTTTCTCTCCGGCTGTCTTTATGTGCTCTGACCAACTGGTATTCATGACCCGTTCCGATATTACGTCAAAATGGCTTGGGTTACTTGACTAGGCGCCTTCGATTCGGCGTAATTATCTTTCGCTCCTCTCTCTTTCCCCTTCTCTTTCCGTCCTCTTTTTCTTTCTTTCTTCTTCTCTCTCTTCGATAAACCTGTATAAGTGTCAGAGCTTTGACCTTTCCGTTCTGAACGCTCCATTCTCATAGCCGTACTATATGTTTGTCCTTCACCACGCTAGTGTGAGTTTGTTCCTCCGGGCAATTACTTCCCTCAATAGTCGGAATAGTCCCACAGTCATGGTCACATTAAGAACAAGACGCTGGAGGGTGAACAATTTCGATACCCTCCGAACCCATCTCGGTTTTGACACAACAGAGCGAACAATTGTTTTCAATGAATCCTATACGTGCTCATACAATTCATATGGGTGAGGTAACATTGGAATGCGTTAGCCATTGGCCGGAGTAAAGGTCATTGTCGTGGCGTTAGGAAAAACGGGGTTGGTGGGGAGGGGTGTCTCTATCGTGTGCGTGTTGTGGTGAGAGTTTCACTCCCACCGTCACGAGTGGTAATCGATAGTGGACTTTTGGGGTTCGGTCGGCGATCCGTGGTTTCCGGTTCCGGCCAGGGCAGCTGGAGGGCCTGGACTAGTCGCTTTTGTGCATATAGATTAGGGCTTAGTAAGCGAATGGCAATTGCCTCTGCCGTGGCCAGGGATCGAAGTCGGGCTGGCTTTGATCGATTGGGTAGAACTCGGTTTATGACTTTGAAAACTTTTTCAGGGTTGATCCTGTGGCCACTGTCCACCAAATGACCTAGAATCGAACTGGTTATCACACCGGTTTTCCCTTGACTCAACCAACCATCGTGGGTGATGTTCCTTAATGCGCTGAGACAAAAGCCTTGCCATGCCACCTATGTAGGATGCGCCACATTCGCACCTGAACGAGTAAATGATCATGGAGGAGGTCAGCTCAAGCAGTTTGTCTTTTACCTGCATGCGGACCACAGGAGAGGTGAAGAATGTGCATTTCAGTATAGGACTCATTGAAAACAACTGTTCACTCTCCAGCGTTTTGTTCTTAATTACTTCTCTGTTGACGGCTGATTTGTCAAAATGATTTCCTTAAATAAGAAATTTATTTGTAGTCCTTTGATGGATTTGCCCTCAATGTGAGATACGTTGTTTTTAGTGTTTGATAATTTGTCCTGCAATACGAGCAATAAAACAAGCTTATACCCTTTGATGCGGTATTAGGGATTCGTTTATCGGCGGGTCACTGAATCACGGAACGACAATCCTGTACCGTAGTCTTCAAGCTCATATGCATGAACATTCATTGTCTTCAAGTCACAAATGCCTGTGATGCTGAACCAATGGTGACACGAGTGACAATTTTGTACACAAGTACCGATTATCCGTAAAGATAAGAACATGAGAAGTACTCCAGTTCAGACCTAGGAATATCTTGATGAAAGGGGCAGTGCATAACAGCAGTGAATGCAATGAAACAAAAAGGTTGCCGTTCATAGATAGTCATCCCATCTGTATTCTCTTTTACGTACTTTTGTACGTGGGTGATGTTTTTTTTCGTGATCGGGGGTAGACGGATACTTGTCCAAGGAAGCGCTATAGTTGGACTCCGGATTGCTCTGTACTGATCGTTAACTACAAAAGATCACACAAATCGCCCCAATTACAGGCACCAGCTGCCATCGGGTAGATTACCTGTATCGTCTATTTCCACGTAACAATGCTTCAATAGGCCAGCTCTGTGTGCAAGGTTGAAAGTGCACGGTCAAAGGACAGGATCTGAGTTGGATTAGCAAGATTTGAAACTGATGCCCTGAAATCAACAGTCCAATAATGGTGGCCTCGACGAGAAAGTCGAGTAACCCCCAATATTTCTCACGTTTAACATATTCACAATGTTTTCTGTGTGGCTTGGTTTCAAGAATAAAAGCCATCTCTTATATCATATCGATCTAATAGTGAATTAGATTCAAAGGACTGCAAAAAGTCAAACGTTAAGAAGCCAGTTCTAGTGCGGACTGGCGATATGCACATTGCTCAATGAACATTTGTCGATATTAAATTACCCTAGTTGACGTTCCTTTTGTAACGAGGCTTGTGAATATCCGTCGTACCTATAATGACTACCGGGCCGTCGTTTATAATTTGCAGAGCAATCCCATTTTGTTTTATTCGAGAAATTGAATTAATTTCCATGGCCAGATTTTTCCTAAATTGGATATTTTCTTTTTAGACTAATCACTTTTTCTCGCACGTAGCATATCAGTGTGATGCACGGTTTTTAGTGTAATCATAAATTGCCTAAAAAGCGGATTTCTTAAGTTGCACTGAATTTTTAAAAAGGAAGGTTCCACTTAGAGAGCTGCTCTGAGATGACGTTACGTAACCAGAATTCCATTACAGTCATGATAACTTCAGACTTGAAGCAGTATCCAATAAAACAGTTCAACATGGAATGAAGATGGTCCAAGCAACTTTGCTCAATGAAAGTTGGTTTTACAAACTAATTTATGACATGACGCTTATTGATAGCTCCGGTGCCTACTGGAGTGATTCACATATGGACCCAGGAAACCGTAGTAGTGGGAAGAGAATTTTACCTGTCACAATTGGTGAAACCCTCGCAAGTTGCATTTCAAACTAACAGAATAAATTTCTACTTCATTTCAATTCGATATCTTCCCCCAGCTTCTTTTGATTTACTGTCTGCGTCAGTGCATGCGCTGCACCCGACAATTCTACCAATGTATTACAGAGATCATTGAAAATGTATCCAAATATCTGATCACAGGTCTTGATCATCATCAATAGCAGCAGTTAGTTTCAATGGACATGTTTTGCATTTTTATCTACCTTTGATTTTCCAAGTCTTTTTTCGTTCCTCAACACTCCGCGATGCTTTTCTGGCTAAGTATCTACTAACTGCCCAACTGTCTCCACTGGATACGACAGAATTCAACGAATTTGATGGCCCTGATTTGATAAATCGTGTGTTACGGAACAACTACTCGTTTGAGTCCGCAGCCCCTTTGACTAACCCATTTAATGGGTATAATGTTTTGAGGGGAATCCTGATTGTTGTAGCCTTGTAGGCGTTACATCTTTGCCCAAAGTAGAATACCGCAAGCACCGTCCGATATCCTTCACGTCTGCTTTGGTGCAAGTATTTGCTAAGTGATTTCTCATACGCACAGTTTTCAGGTTCATTCTCCCGGCCCGACGCTATTAGTCGATGCTGTGGACAAAGTTGGCAACGATGTCAACTCTGTCACCTCCGATCATGATTGCGGTTGTCCTACTTTCAAAATTATACGTCTTGATTACACTAGAGCATTAGGTTCTGTTCATCGTAGCACTCTTCAACGCAGGTTGCCTTATTTCCAGTACACTTCGGGGCTCTCATATTTATGGCCCGTAGCCTGCTTCTTTTGGTAACAGAGACTACTATTCTCCTAAACTTACCCTTGTAGTTTCTCGGAGTTCCATTCTATTCCCATTTCTTTAGCACCTTATTTCCTGAGATACCTTTGGATGCAAATTCGTTTGAGATAGAAGCCTAAATAAGATGCGTAACTGGTCTCCATCCCTTACTGTCTCCTACAGAGCCTATGGATGCGTTGATATGCCCTTTAATCTTCAAGGAGGATGACGCTTTTCATTTGTTTCAATTAGTGTTACACAACTTGCTATTGTAAGTCGACCTCTCCTTCGAGTTTCATCCGTTCAAAACCTTAGAGTTATTCTGACTCGCAACATTTCTTGGACTAGTCATGTTGAGTTAGTTATCAATAAAGTCCGAACACTTTATTTATGTCATTTAGATTTACTGAGCCTAGATTACGGTATGACATTGCATTTCAATTGTTAATCCGTTGAATTTCTCCCTATCTGGCTTTCCCCATATATATTTATTTCGCTTAAGACAGAAAGATTTTGATATAATCATCAAGTCTCTGCAATTACATCCTCCTTGTAGCATCAATATTGAGAAATTTTCTTTCTGAATGCTTCATTAGCAAGCATTTTGACACTCCGGTTGTGTTCACAGACATTTATTTTCTCCGACGCTAAACATTGCCTTCACCCACATTACTGAAAACCATCTTTCACTCTTCCACTAGCTTGATATTCAGAACCCATCATTCCCACACTTTCAGATATGGAAACAGATTCATCCTCCGTAACCCTATTCGCCAGCTCTAGAATCGCGACCGAGTAATGCATGATGTTAGAGGTAGCCTTCGTCGTTACTCCAAACGTATTTACCAAATAACACCTTTCTCACAATCCTGTCTAAATTACAATTAGAACCACCCCTCCCAATATTCATCTCTGCGGATCATAAAACTTGTGCGTACCAAAAAATCGTTGTTTTTCGTGTAGATTTCACTGCAATAACTTGAAGGACAAACACTGAATTTAGTTTGTACCATACTATATCGGCGGTAGTCAAGTGGTCATCATCGTGGACCTGGACAGTGACGATCCGGGTTCTATTCCCGCCACCGGTCAATGCTTTCCCGTTCGGCGGATTTTCATCGGCAGCGGCCCCCTTCCTGAATCGAACCAGCAGTCCTCCGAATTTGAAACGAACTAAAGGTTTGTGGAAGATTCACAACAGGCGCTTGGTTCCTCCATTCAGCCACCTATAAACCAGTTTTGATCCTCTTCCTGAGATACTGCTCATATAACTGTATCAAGGGTTGAAGAAGCCAAAGATTATTATTATAATCAATAGTATTATTATCATTACAACCGGTTGACCTCTATGACACAATTTAACTTGGTTACTGTTTCGCATACAGTAGAAAATTGATCATAATACAAACCAATATGCAGGAAATGCTGGCATATCCTTACTACCAGAATAGTTTTGTACGGCATTCACGGATAAAGAGCACCGTTATTCCGTGATGGTTTGCTAGACTATCTAGGTGGATGATACGTTCACGAAATAGAAAAAAAGCCATTTTTATCTAAGGGCTGATGCATCATGCTTGACGTTTTCATTGTTTACAAAAGCAGCTTCACGTCCGCTCTAGCCACCGCACTTTTTGAACAGTTTTATTAGGCACGGTAGTCAGCAAGCAAAAAGTGCCAAGTTTGAGCATTTTATCCTAATAGTATCCAGCACATAAGACATTTCAGTTAAATTGTTAAGATTTATTCACTAGGCAGCAAATGACAGGCTCCGTTGAAAGTAAATGCTACAGTGATGCAGTTTTGATAAGGTCAGCATTTGTTGTTTGAGGAATTAAAAGGAATTCACGATGCAGATGGTGAGGTCTTGTGTAGTCGACGCCTGCATCTATAGACTGACTTTTGTGGGAAGAATAATTCCTTCCATTAGATAGTATTTATACGGTAGTTCAGAAGTGTGTCGCAACGACAGTGAATCTATCGAAAGAGATATTAAGTGTCTAACATTTGTACCGAATCCCCCATAGATCGGTATGTTAGTAAAATTAGCTATGATTACTGGTTGTTCAAACCATGCATTACAATGAGACAGCACTTCAAGTTTTGTGACAGTTCGCTTGCCACCACTACCAAAACAGACAGATCAAGAGGAACTCCATAAGAAATTTTCAGGTCTTGCAACCATAGAGTAAAACAGTGCAAACCGCGGCAACGTACACGGGTCCTTTAAGAGAGATCCGGATGTCACTGCAATGTCATAGGTATGGCAGGTCCGCTAAAGCTGCTTTAGCGTTCACTATGCGTGAATTGGTCTCATCCTCGACACCACCTCAAGCGGTTATCAAGCTCCCAAGGTACCCAGATTTGTCGACTAACTCAAGTTGATTACCACAAAGGTTGAAGGTAGGCACGGACACTCCTGCCAATCTTACAGAAGCACCTTGCACCTGAGAGGGGCAAAGTGCATGCCGTCTCTGATTGCCTTAATCGCCAGATGGCCTAAAGCATGTTGGACTGGCTGTGCATTGTCACTCAAAAAGGCAACATTATCAGCGTATTCCAGGTCAAAACTTTGTTCCCTGGGTGGAGTTGAGTTCTACAGTTGGGAAGACCAGATAAGGCATTCCGTACGGCGTCCTCTTCGGCAAAGTTGAAGATAAACAGGGATATAGGGGAACCTTGGCGAACAATACTGGAGACTACATAAGGATCCGTTAGCTGGCCGTAGACTCTTACCCGACCTGAGGTGTGACGATACAACTATTTGAGGACTGATATATATTACTCTGAGGCTCTATTTATCAGCAAACAGTTACATAGTGCCTTTCTATAGACGGAGTCGCAAGAGGAGCGAATGTCCGGCAGCACGATTATTTTGGTCATTTGAAGGTGTGACGGTGCTCTGGCAGTTGTCAGAAGGCGACGATTGATCAATATATCCACGGCCAGCACGAAACCCGGCTTGCTGCTCTTTAGTCTGTTCTTTATGAGTTCGAAGAGCTGGTGGTGCTTGTGAAATGGCGAACTGCCGGCTTCATAAATTGTATCATTCACACTTAGTGGTTTCTTACTGATGAATCGAATGAGATGGAATAGCTTGCGAGGATTTCCCATGGCGGCAGCAAGTTCCACCTCTGACGCGAGCTGCGACCATAAGATTTCGCAGTCTCTACGAAGTCTCGCGTTATGTGCACATCTCATCGCGAGTCTTGTCTCGCTATACTTGCTGCCAGTCGGAGTCTACTGGAGTACCTTGAGAAGGCGCGCAGATTCAGCAGAAAGTCAGGGCCTTGAAGGTCGACGAGGCAGGCCACAACTTGCTAAGCCAGCAGAATGCGAGGTTTTCGTGATAAGCGACCAGCGCCGCTTTATATCACCTGGCGGGACTACAAACAGCTTTTCAGCTGACGCTTTTTGTAAGACGGATAAACGAGGTAGATCGGAAAGCTCATCGCATTCTAACAGTCTTTGCAATATGCGCTTGGAAAGCCCACTGAAACACATGGACAGCTAAGTGCAAACTAGTTCTTGGTCGGAATCAAAGGGAGGGAGGCTCCAGTGGGAGCTACAGTCTTGTATGCAACCCGTCATTAGGGGCCTATAGCGATGTGGTCTATCTTGCTCCAGTGTTGACTCGAATAGAACAGAAGCCATGTGGCTTACCGGTGATTGCAGTGTCTGAAGTTTAGACTGGCGACGAACAGGCGGTGGTCTGAGCACAAGACCAACAAACGTCCCCAGTTTTCCGAGCGATAAGAATCCAGCCTATTGGGCCCCCCAGTTACGCTTCGCTCGATAGCATCCAACCCACTTTAGCATTAAGATTTCCCTCCATAATCACGATATCAACTCGACTTGCTTGATGTAAGATGTTGTGGAAGTTTCCGTAGAAGATATATTTGATTGCATCTGGGCTACATTCGATGGGTATATACGCCGAAAAGACAGACAGAGTGCGTTTATCGGGGTTGTGACTGCCCAGTTTACACTAACCCCTGAGTTCCATTGCGCATGCTCGACTGTTGACTGGGATCCAGTTTATGACAACAGATTCAGCTCTTTCGCTGAAAGCAGTGCTAATGCCAGCAAGACAAGTAGGTGCAACCTCAGCATCCCCAGGAAGGTGTAAAAAAACCTTCACGGAAGATTTAGATATGGGTGTCAATCGAATGATGGGAACGGAGTCTTGAATGCTAGTTTCTTGAATGCAACAAGGCAAGAGATTCAAGCGTCTGAGCTAAACCGGCCTTTCGTTCCATACGCATCAGGGTCCGCTCGTTCAAAGTGGTTATTTTGAATGGGTATCATGGACAAAGCGGGACAAGACTCGATGGTGGCGGGTTCGATAAAACTCAGAAGCTAGTCGAAGAAGGACAAGAGAGAACATAGCCAGGATGTTCACCAGTAGCTATACATCCGGTGCGGTTGACCAAAAAGCCCGTGGGCTGTGATAATGGGAAAGAAAGTGGAAAGGGGGTGGAGATGCGGGAAAGTTGTGTGTGGTGTAGGACAGTGCTCGTTTGTGCGCACCGAAGAGCAGTCAGTCAAGGTGGTAGAATATGCCATGGTAGTTTGCGTTGTGGGCTGCTGTACTCGGTCGCCCAGTAGAGAATAGGTACTTTTATTCGACGATGAGCTTCTAGCGTTTGCGCAGCCAAGCGCATCCTGCAAGACATCAGCTTTGTTTGAGCCGTACGTTTGGCCAGCTATGTGGTTCATTCATCTCTTCCAGAAACCACTGAGAGCAGGTAACTGACTGTTCAGTTCATGTGCCCGTCGGATGGGGTTAGACATCCTGAGTGTCAGGCGCACTCCTCCACCACAGATACCAGTGAGCACAGTGTTGTACACCTTATACGCCACCCGTGGTTGGTTTGGAATCAGAGTTTAGCCATCTTCCCCAGACTGTCTAACAGTCAGCCAACCCGGGTGAAAGCATCGGGTATTCGCTTTGGTCCTCTCATTTTTGTGAAAACACCTTTACCACGAGAAGACAGTGAGTAGAACTTCCTTGGCAGAGGTTGTCTGATGCTCGCAGTTATTTGGAAACACTTCAAGGGGCGCCCAGGGAAGTTAACTATCCCCAAGCCTGGGACAACCACCCCCGATCGTATTTAGGCCTTTAGAAGCGAATAACCTAGCACTGCGGCGAAATACTAAATCACACTTTAGCATATTTAACTAATAAGAGAAACTTCCGCGGAATCATTTCTGGTGGGATAACTTATTATCAGTATAGGGTCATTTGAGTGGACATCTAGTGAATAGTTTCACTGAGGTATTCGCAGACATGTAGCTATATTTTGTCACCAAAACAGCGGACTACATCGTTCAAGCATGCGAAATCTCCCTCGGTTCCATAAATCGCAGCCTGCTGATCCATCTTCGGATTTGTTTGATAAATACAGATTTACCTTTATCGAATGAAAGATGGAAGATTTACTCCAACTGAGTAGTTGGAATCCTCATTCATTATCATTAGCAAGTCTTATCAGTGTTTTGCTGTTCTGAACATCATAAGTAATTGCATTTATTCACCTTTGCCATTGGGCCTGGATGCGTTAAAAGCTGCGCGAAGTCTTCACAGACGTTATTTGAGATAAAATCGATTTTCCTTGTCAAATCCAAATCCATATACGACCCTAGTATAGCGATGGGATAACACATATGCACACTGTGTTTCACGATCCCACATAGATGGGTTCGTAAGAAGTCGCAGAAAAATGGGGAGTAAGCTAAAAACATTTTGTACACTACATGACCTTCAACCGTCTAACTTCATTTTGTATTTATTATACATAAGTGGTACGACATTTTAGGAAGAGGACTTCGGCCAGTGGGAGGCTGACAAAAAGGGAGTGACCGAGGGCTGTCCACAAGAAGTAAATTTTACCATGAAGGCAGCTAGGCACCCATCAGTCTACCTATCTAGATTATAATCTTCCTTTCGAGAAAAGGTTACGTGAATTACTTTCCTGTGTGTTGCACGCATGACCGATCTGACAGTCAGGTAAAAAGGACACATTCACGCTTCATTGGTTTCATAATGAAGCCGCCACTGGCATACTGGTTAATACTTCAGATTAAGATGATGTGGACTAACTGGGTTAGTACCAATCTAAATTCACTCTACAGTTTTGTCCATACTAGTGAACTTTTCGGTAGAAGTTTTGTATGGTTTTTCTGAATGGTTTATCAAATAATGTGAAAGCCCTTCTCACGGTTAGAAGTTCATGGAAGTTCTCAGCAGGGGAAATGATCAAGAAAAAAAATCAGTTGATTGCTTGTAATATCATTGTTTTACATTGGACCTCACTAGGAATAGACATTTCCTTTTACGACTTATTATTTACGTGGGAAGCCAGAGATGAAAAACAGTGATATCACGTAATATTGATGTGAAACGGCCCGGCCGGTATGAAAGCCAGAGGGAGAAGAAAAAGCTGGGTCCGACAAGTTCTCAGGTGGAACTCGCTGGACATGAAATGCCACTGTGCTGGTTGTGAAAAGGTCAGAAAGAACAGCCGTACTAAATACTGTCATAGTTTCCATGATAAATTTAGTGCTGAAGCCGCGCCCTATTCTACAAAACCCGTCCAGTATATAGATATAGGGTGACGAATGATGACGACCACATCGAGTTATGTATGACACGAAAACCATGTGTTGATTACTGCTTCAAACAAACAGACTCGGTGTAAAACGTCTCATAACAAAGTTAGATCGATTGTCTTCAACTCATCATCAACGATTATTTCATCTTTGAACTGCAAATTCAGACACAGGATTAAACATTGCTTACTGGATCATTTCGCCATATCTGTCCATGGGTATACTGCATTTTTACGTAGTGAGTCTGATAACCAGTGGGAATGAGACAAAATCGAAGTGATTGGTAAGTGAAAGAAGCGAACAAGAAATGGAGAGGAACAAATGTTTGACAAAAACTGTCTGCACAGTTCGAACTTAAAACTGATAGTGGTTAAAACCTCAGTCATCGATCTCATCGTTGGTGGCAAGAACAGTCACGTAGATAGATTATTTTATTATTTTATTATCTTTCTTCCAGATATCAAGCTGACTCGTCTTAGGGTAGAAGATAGTCATATCCACTCTTACCAGACAGGTTGATATGGGTATTAGTCCACTGGAGAAATGAGTGGTCTGGGCGATATCCACATTTCACGAATTTTGCTTCCATGCAACATGAGATCGGTCCCATTAAAACGTTGTTTACTAGGACACGTGGAAAGCGCATAGCTGATGATTACGAAAAACTAACCGCAACGCTATAGTTCGGTGGTCACACAATACAGTTTATTCTGAAGAACTAAGTATAAAAGCCGTCTATTGCACAGTTGCAAAGTGCTCAGAAGTTGAAGGTCTTCCTATAGGTATCACTCACAGGTGACGAAATCGGTGAACTAATTAGTTAGAGCTTAAATCCAGTCATCAAACCCTCATACTGCGTGGCCGATTCGGTCATCGTCTTCACAACCACAGGGATACCAACAAGGTCGGTGTGCCAAGTCAGACTGGGTGTACAACTTCACATACGGATGCACAGTAGTCTACGCAGGAAGGACAGAGAGACAATTCAGTCTCCGAATAAATGAACGTACTCCGGTTAGACCTGAAAAGGCAGTTTATAATGGTGACTTCCTTCGTGGTAGCGATGTTTAGAGCGCTTGAGTACCACCCCGGAGGTCAGGTGTTCGAAACCCGCCACCACCGGTAGCTTTGATGGTAAGAGGTATTCCACTGTCGCCTGGCCCTTTACCATATCTGACTTATTCGAACCTTAAGCGGTTATCCAGTTCGAGTCTCAAGGTTTGATTTCCGGCCATACCTATTGGTGTAGTGGACCTTAGAGGCTAAGGAGTATACCCATTCCAAGGCACTCATACGCGAGCAGAACCACTTTTTAACTCCAGGAAACTCGTTTAACGGTATGCACAACACCATAAAATATGGGACGACTCAGATTTACGGAGATGATGCCCACTCATAATAATAAGACAGAACTTTGCAAGCGGCGTGAAGGGTTTATTAACTTGGGACTACCCCGGTTATCAAACATTTAGTCCCTTTCCTTTCTTGGCCACTTCTTTCAATCATCATTTATTTCAATGTCGTCGCAGCTGCATCGGTTATTTCACTGGCTTTGGAAAAATCATATTCACCAACTAATCCCATTTCGCCATCTAAAATAACGGATGGCAAACAAGCTCGATTTTGGTAACATCATCCTCGTGGCTAAGATACTCACATTTGTATAACGTATGAATAAGGTCTGTGTCAGAATGGGATTATGTAGCCACGACAACTGATGTTGCACGGTTAGGAGAAAGAGGAAGAGAGGGTTGTTGCTGTTCCTTGGTTGGGAAGGGCCAGCGAACAATGGACACAGGTTTCGGAGATTATACATTTGGAAAACAGAGGTTCGCCTCCGCAACCACCCTTAATGTGCTCAGAAGAAATTTGTTCACGTGCTTAGTCTACCCTGGACCACTCACCACCCAAATTCACGTCCAAGAACGTCAAAAAGCTTACAAGCTGAGAACGTGGTAATTCGTTCACCCATGTTCTCCGAATAATCCTGCGGTACAACGGACGTGAATCTTGATCCCTAGAGTTGTTCTGTTGACAGTACCTTTATGCATCTAACCATATACATAGTGCAGTATTGGCATGATTAGGAATGACTGAAAACTAGCCGGTTCGAGTTTTCCAAAAGTACTGCATGGGATTTTTCCGACGGTTATCCCTTTCCGGTTTCGACCAAAGGGTCAGCGTTTGGGTCACTCTGAACTCGAGGGTTGGTTTTGGATGACGGCCGGGGAAATTTGACTGACTTAACAAAAAGCTTTTGAGAACCGAATGACGGGTGGAGCGTTCTGACCACTACTACGTCAGTTACTGTTAAATATCGGTTTCCAGCCACGTTTTGGGTGATAATATGGGCTGTATAGACTATTTTGTATGTATCATCATTAACGGGATATCCCGTGTCCACAAGAAGTGCCACTATTCCACTGGCAATGGTTTCTCTGTTTTTCATCGTGATCCAAGCAGGCTTGTGCTTTTTACTCCTTTGACACAGTTTCCATATCGATCTACTTGGATAGCTTGCCGCACTTGAAAGAACAAACAAATACTTTAGTACGGAAGAGGTAAGTACTGGTGACTTGTGTTTAAAGAACATTGGGGCCACAGATGGGCCAGTGAAAAAGGCGCTTATTGTGTCAGTGCGAAAGATGGGAGTCGACTGCAGTTTCTAGGCGTCTTATTAGTAATTCGTTTTTGTTATCTGCTTTTGAAAAAGAGTGGAATGTACAATTCTTTCTCAACGAATACTAACTCCTGTCTCCATGGTCTCTCTGTTTTTTTTCTTCTGAAGGTAACCTTCGGGGTATCCGTTATCCAGAAATGTTTGCTTCCAAATATCTAATTCTTCTTTCACCGTTTCATTTGGGCAGATCATTCGTACTTGGGCTGTAAGGTAGTGAATGAGGGTTCGTTTACATTCCAGAGGTATAAAGCCGGCAAAAATGGGCGTACTGGCCTGCTTACCTCGGTTCGTGATACTCGCGATTGATCAGTTGGCCATCTTCACCTCTTACGAAACCCGCATCTGGAAAGTAGAAAGTGTTCACTTCTCCAGCTTGTGACATGGAATCAACTGCCTAGTTACTGCAGTATGTAAGGGTACCAAGACAGCGAAATGGCTCACTTTACAGACCGACGTTCCCGACTTCTTTGTCCCAGTTTCTGGTGGAAAATCACTGTTTCTGATAAAGGCAGTATTTGGAAACAGTATACACACTGAAGGAAAGTTTTGTAGTGATTTTAATATTTCCGCGCGGTCAGTTGAATCCTCTTCCCAAAGGCTCAATCAGTCATGCAGACTGAACCTGGTATTAAGATCACCTTGATGCAAACAGATCGCTTCCTAACTGATTAATACACTGCTTGCTAAAGATGCCACGCCTTGACTCATACGGAAAAAATTCTGTGAAAAAATTAAGATTAACCGCATGCGAGCCAGCTCGGGATTCTAGTTTCCCAAACCGTGAAAGTGTACAGTTTCGAGCACGATGAGATTTAGCATCTCAGACATTTTGTGTTACCTGAGCACCACAAGGTTGTCACAGTAATCGTCTGAACTGCATCCTACCTGATACTAGGAGTAGAAAAACGATTGTGTGTAACACTGTTGGCACAAAATACACGCAAATAACGGTACACATACGAAGTCGTCAGTCATCAGGACGGAAACAGGCTTACATTAATTTAGTTTTGTTAGCTAAGGTCCAGGTGCCATTTGTCTCGATCGATATCTCACCATGTAATCTAGTTACTGGTTATTCACCGTGGTGTATAATATTCGCGATGAATTCCTCACTGTGAGTCTCTTTTCTGCTTTCATCAGTAATTCCCTGCGCATGCTTCACGTCACTTTCCACATTTGAGCTGATCAGTGTCAATGAATAAGGGGAATTCATCTTCATCGAACTGCATTGATTGAAAAGCACGTAGCAGATGATATTTGATTTTGATTCGTTACATTGTAACAATGACCGAAACCACGAGCAACCTTTTTAACTTTCAATGGTCACTCACGGGAAACCTGCCTGAATCATATAGCACATGCGTCATCCTGAAATGAAGAGACGGACAAATGAAGACCAGGCTACGGGAGGCTATCATATCGCTCTATGAATAATCGGTGCTTTTCCGCAGGTTGCCAGTAACGGAACGCTTTTGATATCGTCTGAGGTAACGCAGTATCATTAGTCCATAGGTGGAATTATGCCATCATTATGACCATTTCGAGCTATTTCGTTGTGGAACACATTCTGGAATGCCCCTCATTACGACAGTGAACTGCATCGTTATTCGACGCTGTTCAGCGTGAATAGATGAACTAAAGTTAATCGAAGCATCCTTTTTAGAGAAAAAATCACTTAAGATAATACAGAACAGTTAGCCGTTAGGTCTCCGAGATTCTTCAGTTAGGTCGATCTACATGGATAACGGATTAAAACAACGTCAGTTCCTATCAATCAAATGTTGAAAGCCATTAGTGGTTCACAGCTGTCACCTGTCTCCCGGCTCGTTACCACACCTGATCAACTGGGACTTCATGTGAATATCCGATGCTACAAGTCTCCCGAAAGCGATTGTCAGTTCTCCATAGCAGAGCATGCGGAAACATTCAACTGAAAAATGCGATTTGAGCAAATTGATTTACAATGCTGTCCCACAGATATTCAAACTATCTCTGTCGATCTCTTGGTGGCTATTTGGATTTTTGGGTTTGATGAAAATATCTGCGTATACGTAGACCAGAAAGTTTGAAAGGTGCGAGCAACCGAAATCATATGGTAACGGAAAATTCACTTGCGCTTTGTGCATCCGAATCCCCCTTCCCCCAGTAATCCGGAATCGAAACGGTATCCTTCCGGATACTGGGAAATCTCTCTACCAGCGGAAGTAGCACGACGCAACTGATCGGAGGTGAATAAGACAGGTAACCATCCGACGGTAACCGACCTCCACTCCAATGATACACAGAGACTGTCCAAGCTTTAACTACAGGACCAGTCTAGCTGGCCACTTTCCATAGGCGTAACTAACACGGAACCACTGTAACATGGTGGAGTTCACGAAGGGTGAGGCAACTGCCCCCACCCTTCGATTTAGGATCTCAGAGGTAAATTTTGAACTGGGAAAACGCGAGTAGATTTCCAACCATTTATTTAGAGACAAACTCCAAAATTCTATGGATCTCCTAATGAACCACTAAAGCAGTGACAGGATGAGGAAATACTGCTGAAAGAATCAGTACAAAATTCGTGTTTGTTAATTCATCTCACCTTCCTGTTCTCTACGAATTTCTGTGAAAGAAACTACGCACCTACGTCATCAAACCACAACTGACTTTTGGTGGCATCGTCGGTGTTTTGTACCGTCCCACTGGCTCTAATGAGAACTCAGTTCTGCCTCAGAATCAATTTCTATTTTATTGGTACAGAATACATTGTTCCTATAAGATAAGCGCTCGTCGTAAACAAAACCGTGCACAAAATCTCATTGGTCTAATGACAGACCTGAACGACCTATCCGGCTGGTTTATCTGGCTGCCCCTGAATAGTTGATTTGGCTCTGGTGGAATGTTCACCGCTGACTGATCCATTGATCGCCTGACTGGCTCTGATCTTGTCAGCGATTCTGGTCAGCCGATCACGAGCCGTCTGCTTCATCGAACCGAGCCGTCTATTAGCAACGAGCTTGGCGTATTCCCTAGCAGTCGGGTCTTCCATTCTTTCACTGAATAATCCCATTGCATTATAGAAAAAAGGCACGATAGCGAACAAGCTCGTTTTCGGTAACTTCATCCTCTGGCTAATACAGTTACATATGTATACGATATGAATGCATATTTTCGGATCAAAATGCAGGGTATTTACAGTATCAAATTAAGATTGGTCAATCAATATTGTAGGTGTTTTGCGGTTCGGAAAAGGGGTGGGAAGTTGGTTGTTCGTGGTTGGGAAAACTCGGTGTAGAAAGTACATCTGGGATGGGTTGGCTGCTTCCTGTCACGACTGAAAGGTCGCGGTCGAGGTCACCATGATTTTGTCCCCCACTTTCCGATCGCGGCCAGGGTAGCTGCAGTGATTTGACAAATCGCTTGTGTGAACAAAGCGATGGATTAAACAGCCTAATCGCTACTGCCTCCGCTGCTCCCAAAGTGATTTGGCGAACGATCTTCGAAGAATTCACAGGCACTTTGTAAATTATCTTGAAGGCTTCGTTGTCGAACTGGTGCCCTGTCTCGGCAAGGTGCGCTACGATTGCACTAGTTATGGTTCTTCTAGTTCCTGTCCTCAGCCAAGCTGGTTTGTGTTCCTTGATTCTTTGGGACAGTTGCCGTGTCGTTTTGCCTACATAGCTTGCCGAACATGAGCAAACAAATGAATAGGTTAACATAGAGGAGGAAAGGACAGGCATTTTGTCTTTGAGATTCATAGAAATCATAGACCGACTTGTGAAGTGGGCGCGTAGAGTAGCGGCGGGAAATGTACGGGCGATTGCATCCCTAAGGGGGCCGAACTAGTAGTTCGCATTTAACATCTCCTTTGAAGGGAAGTTGCATGTGCAATTCTTTTCTCTTGGCGATGATTATCAATGGTCGCTTGGGCACTTCCGAAATGTAAAGGGGAAATAAAGACATTGTTATTGCCAGGCCTGACAAAGGCTCCGGAGTTGTGCTAATGAATCGCAAAGACTACATTGATAAAATGGATACCATTCTAAGTGACTCGACAAAATTTACGGAATCCAAAGGAGAGAAGGACAGAACCAAGACAGTGGAAGAACAACTTACTGCAGCCCTGAGACTATTGAAAGATGAGAATTATATTTCGAATGGCAATTATGAACAGTTACGACCTACGGGCACTAGTATTCCTCGTCTATATGGCTTACCGAAGATACATAAATTGGGAGTACCACTAAGACCGATACTTGATATGAGCTCTTCTCCCTACCACTCTACTGCTCGTTGGCTCGCTGATATACTGGAACCAGTGCGCAGAAGCATTGCTCAATACAGCCTTAAGGGCACATTTGAGTTCGTAGAATTAATCAAAGAACAAAATACTACAGGACTTAAAATGGCATCTCTGGACGTAACATCACTATTTACGAGCGTCCCACTTCTAGAAACCATCGAATATTTGTGCAAATATATAATCGAAAATGAAATAAACGTTGGTATTCCGGTAGCCAGTCTGAAAGAACTACTACTACGATGTACTCTAAATGTTCAGTTCGGCTTCAACAACAAGCTTTACCGACAAACCGATGGAGTTGCGATGGGCTCGCCTCTGGGACCCCTACTTGCCGACATTTTCGTTGCCAAGCTGGAGAATGGGGTACTCAAAGACACCATAGAAAGACTACCAAGGTACTGCCGGTATGTGGACGACATCTTCATTATGATTGACAAACATATTCACCTAGATGGACTAATGGAAAAGTTTAACCAGACTCACAGTGCGTTCAGTTTCACATATGAAGTGGAATTAGACGGCAACTTTCATTTTCTGGATGTAAACCTTACGAAAAGGGAAGCTGAGAAGCTCGTCCGCCGCGTCTATCGTAAACCAACATGGACAGGCCAATATACACATTTTGCAAGTTTCGTGCCTCTAAAACGCAAACAGAACTTAGTCCGATCCCTAGCGTCTCGCATACGAAAGATCTGTTCCGAGGAAACAGTGAGTGAGGAATTACATAACATAAGACAAACATTACTAAACAACGGGTATCCGGAACGTTTCATTCAAAAGAACATTTCGGAAGTGCCCAAGCGACCATTGATAATCATCGCCAAGAGAAAAGAATTGCACATGCAACTTCCCTTCAAAGGAGATGTTAAATGCGAACTACTAGTTCGGCCCCCTTAGGGATGCAATCGCCCGTACATTTCCCGCCGCTACTCTACGCGCCCACTTCACAAGTCGGTCTATGATTTCTATGAATCTCAAAGACAAAATGCCTGTCCTTTCCTCCTCTATGTTAACCTATTCATTTGTTTGCTCATGTTCGGCAAGCTATGTAGGCAAAACGACACGGCAACTGTCCCAAAGAATCAAGGAACACAAACCAGCTTGGCTGAGGACAGGAACTAGAAGAACCATAACTAGTGCAATCGTAGCGCACCTTGCCGAGACAGGGCACCAGGTAGACAACGAAGTCTTCCATTCTTATTATGGCAGTATACAGTCTACCATACATAGTTTCAAGGCCATCAGTGACGTCGAAACAAGCGTGGGAAATAAGTAGACCCACGGGTTTACGCATATTCGGTTTGTCCGGTTTTATTAAAGACCCACAGAACTGGTGTGCACGTATCCACCCGTTATTACTGGGAACTAATTCATCATGTCCTACGGTGGTCGACGGACTGGGATATTGCCACCACAGCCTGTGTAGAAATATTTAAGTATACACAGCCGGAAGGAGACGTTTTAGATGGTGAGCAATATTATTATGAAATAATAATAAGTAGAACAAAATCATGTTCCAGACAAACGTCATATTACCTCTCACAAATTTACCCTGATAGAGATTATGTTGTCACTAAATTTCTGACGGCTACGAATATCAGTGTTGGATCACCGGCCAAGAAACTACTGGAACTCTTGGAGTGATGTACGGATAATATGCAATTTCCATCCGGAGATGAAACTACTGGGAAAAGATGATCTCGCTCCAGTTTACTCTAGGGTCTCTTAAACTGAATGATACTATCCCAGTGTCAATCGTATATTCTGCAAAGCTAACTCAGATATATTTTACGAGTTCAAAGAGGATCACAAGCAAATGAAATTCACCTATGGAAACCTCATGGTCACTAGTATGTTCGCCAGTTATCCTTGAAAGTTCAGCGCGCCTCTGACGCTATGATCCTTGGTCCTTCCCTGGGATTCTTGTACAGCTTGAGGCTTGACAAAACTAGCAAACAGATCCATTCTTGTGATCTGCATTTCTACAGAAAGATAAAAGATCCATCCCAGACAACATATACAGATATAATTACGTGAAGTGACCAGTACACTAACTTTAATCGTTTCATATAGACTAAACAAATAAAAAACCTAGTATCGACAGTCCACAGAGTCAGTGTGCAGAATTTTCTGCTGCAGAAACCTCTTTTTCTCACCAGTATTCCCCGAAGGAACATGTACAATAATGGATTTTCCCCGTGAAATATCGTGGAACTGCACTAAGCATCCAGAGCAAGCATAGCTGAATAGAAAGCCTCATTCTTCAGCCTTTGTTTAAGGGCTGCTTTACTCCAATAAGAAGAAAACGCATCATGTATGCATCTTTGGATAAAACATGAAAAAGCGTATAAAGGTGTGCATAACGAGCATCTGAATGGCGGCGGTCAAAATGGTCACCTCCGCTGAGCTCAAACTATGGTGTCCCGGGCTCGATCCTCGCCAGCACCGACAAATTCTTCGACAGCCGTCGACTGGGTGCAACCTTCTACACTGTCGTATACTAGGTACAAAGAAGTAAGAAGTTATTACTCGTGATATGAACGAATAAGGTAAATCAGTACATCCCAACAGGCAACGAATTAGAGAGCACGTAACATTCAGTGTTGAATTCCAATTTAGGAATTCGGCCACGGCATGGTCAACGCCGTTGTGAATTCTTGCATACTTACGCGTAGGTAGCAAACCTTGTGAGACTGATCAGCTTACGGGCAGAAGCAGCAAGCATTTAGCGAGCCAGTCAGTAAAAATGCCAAAGAACAAAAGTGACTTCAGTTCCGAAACCCTTGTGACGCTTCTCGATGGCACTGTTGAACCCATCTTCAATGTCAAGTTGTCCATTGTAGGATCTACCTGTGAAAAACAATTGTTGCAAAGACAAACTACACTTGCTGAATGTCCCTGCAGTAGTCCAAAAATCTAATCGCATTGGTGACGCACTGTAGATCATTCTACTGCACGACAGTTATCTCTCCTTATGAAAATGCACCACTCGCTTTTACTGAATCAAGTCAAGCCAAGCGTACGCTTTACACACCCGAGAGTGAATGTTCAGCAGCAGTATAATCACTCCAATTAGAATGCAACTAGGGAAATTTGATGTCAACTCAGTGTTGCATTTAGTTCTGCGGGGATAGCATCAGGGTTGGTTGGGACACGGGCGAGATAAGGTACTGCAGGAGGCTAGTAGCGTTTGACAAAAGAGTACAAATGTGTACAGAGGAATTGGGTAAACGGTGCGGAAATGTTTTTGTTGACTTTGGGGAAAAGGGCGCGATTGGTCAGCCATTATCCTACCGGAGGGCGTCGCTTAAGAACTGTGATGTTGGGACACCATAAAATTGGTCAACTAATTGCAAAGCATACAGCTACTTCTAGATAAGTGCTTCAGGGACTAAAAAACTAGTCTAAAACATTCAAAAAGTAGTCCAGGTAATGCTGCAGGAGTAGTGTAGGCCCACTGAGGTACAAAACACAAGTGGACAAAATTTCGGACGAGATGAAGTGAACTGCTAGGCGATTTAGTTGGTAAGACAAACCTTAGGCTTTGTATCTTCGGGAAGACAGTGGCAATATGTTCAGACCAATAAAGGACACGGTTAAAGGTAACACCAAGATACTTTACTGGTGAATTAATCCCGATGTACTTGTTATTGACGAACACTGTGAGAATGGATTGCAAAAGATTAGAAATTCTAATCCCTTTTGCGGACAAAGTACTGGAAAAGTCTGAGGAACTCATTTGCAGGCAGTGGATGGATGAATAATTATCAAGCCCAACTCAGCTGTTCTGTAGAAGTTGAGTAAATCGATAAGAATAGATCATGCCAAGAATCATATCACGGAATATTTAGAGTAACCTCAGAGGTAATCATCACCTTTTAGGTAAATAGTGACCATCGAACAGAATAAAGTGAAAATTATAATTTCAATAACACGGCGCTGTTGGTAGATGTAATACGCCAGCTTTTCGGTTACCGTATGTAACCTTTCTCAAGGCAATTTTATAAGTGCTCTCAAATCGATCAAAACTGGTTCGGTAGGGCACCTTTACGATGCCTGAGTTCAAGAGAATTGACGATGGTTTCTCATTGCACAAGATCGACCCGCGGTCTGCGAACTCACGGATACAAAAAAACAGCACACCGAGAAAAAGGTTTTTCAACAAGAACAAAATACCCCCCTCGGCCAGGGGGAAGGGTTGAAGTAATTCAACTCGACCAAATCTCTCGGGATGGTGGAACCATGGTTGTTTTTATTTCACTTAAAAGTTAAGATTATATATTTTCGGAAACAACCGTTCATAGTCTACTGATTATTGCAACGCCAATGGAAGGACACAGACGACTGTCGCTTTAGTGTACCGTTCGGAATACTGAGAACGTACCGGTGACTCTCCAACCCAGAACTACGCAAATTGCACTAGCAAGAAGGCTAGGGCTGCTTGACTGTACCCCTTTTCCATAAATATTTAAATTTGCAGAATAAGCCCATCACGTGAATCAGAACTCGAGTTTTAGGTGAACGTGTATCTTCGGTAATTACATTCTCAAGCCATTAAAATCGCATTTATATGAAAACAGATTAAGCTGGTCACCACGCGTGTTTCCATCCTCCTTACCACTATTTCTACATACCAACTTGGTGGAACATTTTTCAGTTCTTCTCATTCATTCCTTCTCACATGAATGCGATTGAAATGACTTGAAAAATAAGTCATCCAAAAACATTTATTCGCCTGCAACTTGTGTTCTGATTTCCATAAATGTGTCACGTGAAAGGAAGTAATTTTTAGTGGACGAATCATGATGGGCTTTTGTTTCACCTGTTAATGACTATTCTGATTAGCCGAAGCTCCTTCGCGTATATAGCCACGAAGCTGTACGAGGCCTTGTTCCATGTGGCGACGACTGGATCACCAAAATTGGATCGACGGCAAGATCACGGGAAATAGACCGGCTGATATGAGTTACCGTTTTCCGGTTCAAAAGTTAAGGCACTACCAATAGATTGTTTGGCATTCAGTTTCCTTCTCTTGAAGCAATTACATAACTCACCGATTCAAAAACTAATATAATATCATTTCCCTGTTCCCTACCTTGATCCGGATGTAAACTGTGTTTTTTCTCATTATATCTGACATTTAATTCACTATCATTTCCAATCTGATTTTTGGTTTCCAACTGTTCAGTGATGCCAAGCAACCGATTTTCGTTCCGGGAAACCGGTTTTTCGGGGTGAGCAGATATTTATGGCAACAAATCAAACCGGACTTTGATGGAATCCAATACTCAGTTCAAAACGAGCTGAAGTATAGCATTGTACAGTGGGTTTTCGTAAAAAAAGCCCATGTTTTCCGTATCTCTGATCTCTATCATAAACAAATAATTAAAAAAATGTAAACACTCCCGTCTCCGTGCGGAAAAATCCCTGGATCAAAAACAGTAATGGACTAACGAGGATCTTACCATGAATATGGATTGCCTATCTCTCAGAATACGTTAGGTACTGATTCGAAAACGGTTAACTTTACTGCGTCGGCTACTGACATTATCATCTGGCCATTGGTAGCAAACGACTCTGTCGTACGTGCACCATATTTTGTCATTCGACGTGAGCGCAGGCTTTTTTAGCGTAAGTGAAGTGTCATGAATATCACCATTTCCTCAGTCGGTAACATGCCTGTCTACAAAACCTCTTTCCTTATTTCTTTTCTAGAGTATTGTAGACGGACCGCCCTTTGGTTTACTGAACGGTTTTAATGCGTGCAACTTTCCCGCAAATCTATCCGATCTGATGATTGATCTTTCTCAGGGTATCAGTCCAGCAGATCCCCGACGAGTAGCGCGAGTGGTAAACATAGCTCCGTTAGAAGAATTGTTATATGAATCGTTGCCATTAACAGGGACTGAGTTATCCTACACGTCTTCACATTTCTGTTTCGCCAGTAGAGTGCTGTACGATAGTGTATCCATGAACTTCATAGGTCGTATTACGCTATTTAGGAGATTACGAAGACATTGATGTAGCTCAGGCTCCCAGTAGGCTTTATCCCCTAAATGAGTGCCCCTAATAATTTGTGTAATTGTAAAGCCTGGACATAGACCACCATTGCAATATTTTTTGGCGTAAGAGTTGATGCCTGGTTGTAGGCTTACTGTGCTTCGGCTCATCGAATTTTACTCCCCTGTCGTTACAGATCGTAGACTTGCATCCCTACCAACGGAAGAGCACTGCTTTCAGCACACACCCGGTGTGGCCGCGCGGCGAACCGCCGTCATTGTCCTAGTCGTTTAGTGTTGTCGTGAACTTCTCTCGTAGTCATTACAAAATCTCGGCAGTCGAGCATCACATCTACTTTGAACACTGGCTATGGAATTTTAGTATTGCAAGGATACACTTTTAATTCGTTCTATGCTTTTAGAGAGCAAACCGGGAACGTGAAGCTAGACAAAACGAGGTAGGTACTGCATGTACATCAGACATGTTTTTAACAGTTTAGTGAGTCAGAATCGAACGAGATTCAGAGAGGTCAGTTGGCTTTGATCTCTTGGTAGTTTATCGCATGGGGTTTTCAGTGCGGTCTAAATTCCGGGAATCCCTGCCCCGTCATTTTGGTTCACATACGCAGGCTGGGGGCTAAATGCAAGAGTTTCGGCGTGCAAGCTCTCAGAGCACGCTTTCAAACCGAGCTGAAGTATTTCCATATTTTCTTAATCTATTCTGTGTCCCTTGGCTATGACGGGAAGAAAGATCACTGAATTCTGCTCCCATTTCTCTAAGACTGTCCAATCGGAAGACTCGTATTAACCTTTTATCTGGTATGCCGTTATTACGGTCTTAGGCTGCCTGAAAGTTTGTTCAATATATCAAGATGGACATTCCGTAGAACTGATTTAGTGAGAGCAATTGCTTTGGAGATCCAAATGGATCCTTGGTCTTGCTGAGGTACGGTGGTGATTTGGAGTGTTGTCCATCAGAAAGAATGTGCAAACACTGAAATCGACGAGAACCTCTCTGATCTGCCAGATCTGTAAGGAATGCCGATGGAGGCCAAACAGTATTTTTCTCTAGTCGATTCTACCCCAGGTTTGTTTATCTCTTCTTCCGTTCAGATGCGGTGGTTAGTGATTGTCTTGAAGGGTTCTGCTCAGGCAACCGGTTTCTTCCTCACGAGTGTTATCCTCGCTAAAGATTTTTTCAACTACGTTGGCTAGCGATGAGATAAGCATTCGATTCACTCACTGTAGGTTCGCTCATTCGAGCCGTAAATAACTGTCAATACGTGCGGCTTTTCAATGAAACCAATGGCAAGTTACTGAGAGTCATTCACCCTCGAAAGACAATCTAGAAATCTCATTGCACGGTTAGTATCTTCCCTCTCGATCACAAACGTAGTGAAGTTAAGTTTTTCATTAAAGCATTGGAAATAAATAATTTTGGGTTTGGGTTTGACAACTACAAAAGTATGACCAAACCAGCTTGCAAACTACTTAGGGTTTTGAAAACAGCTAGAACTTTTGATTCGTCTGTATACGCAAAAACCAAACTTCATTCTCGGCATATTATATCTATGCTTGTGTAGTCGAAAAAGAAACGAAATACTTTCTGCTGGTTAATCAGTTAGTCGGACAATTAGTAAATCATCTGACTGGTCCATCAACCGATAAGCAGAAGCCAGAGAGTTAACGTAGCATTTCGCACTATAGTAAATGGTACAAATTGATACAGGCACTACCGAGACTGGAGTAGCCTAGTATGCCAATCACCTTTTTTGTGGCTAGCTTTCTGCATCAAGAATCAGTTGACTCATTCGGTACCACTCTGTGCAAGATAGTGAATGAGACTGCCAATTCAAACACGTATCCACTTGTAACAGATGAGTATTAACGAAGCTTCATTTTCTTCACACTGGAGTAAAGATGGCAGGTGTTCTTTATCGTCAGTTAACCCTTACAAGTTTGTTTGGACTGTTGAACAATCCTTACTTAGGTGAACAAAAAAAGTCACGAGTGCTCTCGTCTTTTTAATGGCCGGGGAGTATAGACTACTGATTGTGGTTGACTACAAAGTAGTGAGCCTCGATTTTGACAGGTTAAACCACTGCAACATACTTGTAAAATTAGTTTGACGGATAGATTAAATTCTACAAATGGTTTTCACATTAAATTAGACAAAGTAGTGGAGATCATGATTTCCTTACCGAACCACACGGATTCTTCCCTCACGATATCTTTCCTATCACCTGAACGGATAACTGCGACTGCTTTGGTAGTGCGTGCTGTACAGCTTTGCTTCGGGCCATTCTATATGAAACTATGGGAGTCTACCTACTAATCAGTTCGTGTCAGCTCCCTTCGAGGTGCTTTTAAGAAGTAATTGTCCAGAAATGGAAGATAGTTACCATTCTACGCCATTCCCGGTAGTCGTTCAGCCGGTTGCGTAATGCTCACCAACAGTGCTCAAGGGGCGGCGGTTCCTATCACTTCTGAGATATGAACTTTGAACCACACAGCAGCTGATCTCTCAGATAGTAGATAGCAATCCACTATGGTCCGACTGGTCACCGCACATGGCGTACTGAAAATTTGCGCAGTTTACCACCACCCCAAATCTCACGGTCGTGGTTTCCCATTCGCCTCGATAATGCAGATTTGGGTCTTAAACCAGTTCCTTGTCAGAATTCATGTTAATAAATCTGCTTCTTTAGCAAACACTATTGTTTGGTTAAAGTCACACATGCTGAGCAGACAACCGATCAGTATTCCTCTCATGAATGGACGTGCGCCAGCTTTGTCTTGACCCTTAATCAAGCTTCAGCGCAAGCAGTACTGACCGGTCGATTGTGCTGTGTACTGACTGGCCTTACTCTTTTACCCGAGATGGAATATTTAGTCGAGCTCTTTTACAGTTGCTTAATTGCCTGCGACTTACTCGCCGGCTAGGGCCAAGTTTTGTGCTTTCATTCCTACAAATAAATGCAGCACCACCAATGCATGTTCTACTACTAACTATGAAAGCAACAAAAGCGAGTGCGAATTTCACTTCACCTACGATAGATGTAATGAGTGCTTCTCAAACAAACATTCTCTCCCGTTGAGTATTTCTATCGCAGGTGAATTCAACGAACAGGAAGTTGTTAGGAATTGCCCACAGACCATTACTCTTCAAAACGTGGCAATCTGATCTAACTGTTAAAACAACTATGGTGTTTCTCGTAGCTTAAAAGTAAAGGCCGGAATTCAGTAGTACTGCTCCGCAGGTTATTAGTCACCCATTACTATCCCTGAGACTGACTGTACACCACAATGTAATAACAGTGGACCATCAAATGTTTTGTCTCCTACAGCTAACCAGATGTTTTAGCGCGCCGATTTCAGCGAGCAATGCAAGCATGAATTTTGAGTCCATACCAAAGTGACAGAAACTTCAGTCCTGAAAACACGGCAAGCCCAAATATAAGGCGTGCGGGCATGAGAATAACAAACTGCTACCGTAGGCGACTCTCGATCTTCGACTTCTTAAAAGCCTAACAAACATGCTTTATTCTGCCACCGAGGCGAAGTGATCAAGTTAACTTGGAGCGCAAGTCATGTGACGTCAAGCCGAATAGGGCACGAGGGCTTCACAACCAACAGTTAGTTTTAGAGCGGCCCTGAGTCATCCGCTGATACGTCACCTAAAATATTGAATATCCTGTACAAAAGTACCTGGAAGAATAGATGTTTCCATCGAAGAAGTGACAGACGAGATAGAAATAATCCAGTTGACCCCACAGAGTGGGCACTTAAAGCTTTTTGTCCAATGGGCATTTCGTTTTCTTCCCTGTTGTCGTCCTTTTTTAACCCCCATCAAGGAGACTTGCTTACTTACGAGTGTATGCTGCTAGCACCTGCGAGAGGCTAGACCCCCTCTTCATGAATGTCTCTAACGGTACCTGCTCGTTGGCAGTGATCGAAAGTAGGAACTGATCAGGGGGAAATTCAGTTGCTAACGCTGTAAACAGACTGGAGCCCTAATAGCCCAATGTCTGATTTGACAGTACTGATCCATGTTTTCAGAAGTCCTCCAAGGCCACAGCGCCATTCTGGACACGGTACAGGAGAAAGGCATTGATTTGAGATCATGTCTGGATGTTACGAGACATATCGGAACTAATGAAATCGTCAGTGTTGAAGAAACAATGAAAATTTTCCGTTGTCAGACATCGTGGTCTTGTGACGTCGTTGGAAGCATGTCGTCCCAAACCAATTTGACATCAATGGTGAAACATCTCCAGCTTTCTGATATTCTCGACGCGTAGAGACCAAGTATCACAGCCGTAGGTCAATACTGGACAGATAGTATTCCGGAAGTCGGGGAGTCCGGTCTGGAGACTGACCTAGTCGCGTTGCTAAATTGTATTGCAAGACTAAATAAACACAATCGCGTCGTTGTTAGTGGGCTGAACCTTTTGAGAGGATCACGGAGCTCAGATGTTTGAACGCTGGAACACGTCCGAGTTATTCTCTGTTGACAGTTGAATAAACTGTAAAATGCAGCTCGGAAGGATTTTAGTCTTCGACGTATGGATCTCTGGTCCCGAAGCTTTAGAGAAGCATTTTGCGTGATTCAGAACCAGCTGTAGAGAAGCTGTCCTGTCTCCAAGGATGACGATTCCGCCTGTGAATTCCAAATTAGCGAGGAAAGCATCGCTACCCAGATGAATATCAGAGTAATCGGTGAGCGCCTAACGCGTTATTCAATAGACAGTATAATCGAACTACACTGGGGCAAGAGACCGTCTTGCCTAATGTCGAAGTTCAAAAGGAAATTATTGGATTTTTCCCCGTGAATGCGTACCCCAGCACGCGTATTTGAGTAGTGCAACCTCAAAACTTCCGGGATATTTCATCTGCCGTTAATGTTATCCATAGCAGTCCTCAGACTTTCTAGTACTCCGCGGAGGGTGAGTATTTAAACCACTCTTCTCCTACCATATTAGAAGCTTCCTTCATGAAGGCGTGTGCCCACCTTGCAAATCTCTAAGAGGCGATTCAACAAAGGCACGAGGGAATATTTTAACTGCCGTATTGATTTGACAGGTGCCACTGCTGTTTGTGCACGCAGACCTGTGACCCTTCTTTGAAAGTGGGAGTAATAACGAAGTTCTTCGGTCTGCTGGGAATTATTTATTTCCCCGGACTGAGCAAAGCAGTGTGCGTGTGTATATCGACCGACACTAATAAGACACCCGGTAAGAAGCCTTCTTATCCCTATAAATATCTGGATGCATTTGAATGCTTTAAAATTTGGACAGAGGTTTTATTGAAAAAACCCAAAGTAATCTCATAAGTATAGCACAAGGATGTGTTTCGAGAATATATAGATTTTGAGAATAACGATCAGCCTTGTTGCAGAAGTGCTGATTAGCAAACATATTCATCCGAGGACTGAACGTGAGTTCTCGACCGTGTCAATTTCGTACGGAACTGCATGTACTCATTATTATCCTTACTATAAATGTTCTGCTATGAATCCACTTATGGTATCATAACAATTCTATGTTCCGCAGGACAGATACTATTTACCAATAATGCAACAAAATGAATTCATTTCAGATTTTTTGAGTTTTTATTGACAAAATAAGTGATATAAATTATATTGTCACGTAGAATTTATTCGTTGGTGACGGATGTCTATTAAAATGCAGAGCAAGGCTTTCAGTCCATGAGACAGAGCTCTTGGACCGTGGAATATATTGTAACTGGTCTTTATAGAATACGTCTGACCAGAGTCATAAATGAATTATTGATTCCAATGCGAGGACTGAGGTTAGTTTTCATCACGTGTCCCACATGTCGCTAAATCCCATTTAGTAGCTAAGGCTCAAGCAAGTGGGGCAATTCGGTTTTGGTACGATGAGGTGAGCAACATCAACGTAACGAGTGACTGGAAATTGGACAGGTAACCGGGGCGGAAATACTGAGTTACGGTAGGCACAGGCTGGTATACGTGAACAATTGCAAGTGACACAGGTGGAGATGAAATAAGCACGGTCTGAGTTAACGCGATAACGGTTCATTGATTGTCACCATTCATTTGGACATGAGAATTAAACAAACCCGGCACATCCACTATTATGACGGGAAAGAGGGGATCAAGATGGACAGTTGTGAAATGGGGCGTAAATCAAGATAAATCAAGCCAATGTTTACGTACACCCCCAGTGGTGAATATTCAGCTATCACACAGCCATAAAGCATAAAAAACAAAGTATGACTTTTGACTCTGATATAGTGTGATCAGGTTTGTTTATGAATCCCGTAATGTATGGTACAACAGAACATTTGTACTTTTGTGTACAAGCAAATACGTGTTTGTAATTTGGCTGGGCGGAAAAGAATTTTACGAGGTCTCGCTGAAGTAGGTGTGTAGTGTCATTTGAGACAGCTTGTAACATACGCTGGAGTGTTGCGACGTTATACACGGAGAAACAGACGTGCTCTTGGGATGCCGCGTCACCTGGGAATCTGCTTGAGAGGTCTGAGAGAGGTATGAAGTTGTTTGTGAATAGATGAAAAGGATACTAAGGGAGCCCTCGAGCCATTATGTCAGAATCTAAAAGTTAGCAAAAAGTAAATAAGCAGAACAAGTAACGAAACAACCGCAGTCTCATTTGAATTGTATGGGGGGGGGCGCTTGGATGGAGAGTCCATTTTTAGGACCACGCGACGATTCTCTCAACTTTACATGGTCGGTTAACACGTTTAACTTCCAGACAGAGGAGAGACGGTCCCAAGTATGGATTCACGATACCAGCAGTATGGTACTGTATCTGGATGACAAGACAAACCTTGCCCCGGAAGCACACAACTTGTTTGCCGTTGTTGGCGTTCAGATACAATATGGCGCTACGTATATGCCAAGTTAGAGAATAGTTAGATCTGTTTTACGTAAAAGGTAAGCTTCTCAGTGTTTGCGAAATCCGGGGAAATATGGTATGACCAAAGGCTGATCACCATCCGCAGCAAGAATGTGGGCAAAAGCAACACTGTTATCTAAGAAGCTCTGATAGTTTTACTCATTCTGTGTAGTGTTGACAGAAAGCAATGGATCATCTAGGCAAGATCATCCACGGAGGGACGTGAAAGGTGGTGAAAAATTATTTGAGATCGAGTAAGTTTAATAGTACCGTCATCCTTTTCAACAATAGATTTCAAGAATCCCGAAGATAATGGATGTGTAATCTGTCTGTCGCAACTATGGGTTATAGGCTGGCAATGCGACCCGACGAATCTTGGGATAAACGAATCTTAGGACCATGTGGAGATCTATAACTACACAAAACTGCCGTGTTGAGCAATAATTATCAGTACTGCCATAAGGAACTCCATTAAGTGTGAGTACTCAACTTGACACTGAAAGATGCAATTTTTATCCGACTTGCTGGTAGTTATCACTTATTCGTACCCGTTGAGTATCAACTCCGAACTTCGTACGCATCGCCGTTAACAATTAGTCTAACCAAATTTAATCTCGCTACGTGAAAAGGGCAGGATTCGTGGCTTTTGGATCCCAACTTACTGGAAGCATACGTTATGACGCATGGGGAGCAACCTACTTCAAGGATGTCTGCCCTGCTATTGAATGGGTAAGTAAAGTCAAAGTATTTTCTACTATAAAGCCAACAGTAGTAGCTAATCGCCGTGTTTGGGTTTTGACGCCGTTCATAGTGAACTGGTCCACGTTTTCCGCTTTCACCGAGATTACATTGACGACGTGTTCTAACTTCGCTGGAGCTCCTTGAAGATGACGCGTGAAATAGATCAGGCAGAACCTAGACGCCGATGTTTTCCTTTGAAAGTGTACCCTGTCAGAGGTATTCATTCGTCAGTGATAACGCTGAAAAAATCACTAAGGGTATACAAAGTAGTATACAAACAGATTACAGTCATTAGAATCTAGACCGGTTACATCTCAATATGATCAGAACAAAAGGGCTATTCTGATTCTTACAGTTCGACTTGTAGTGCTTTGCAAATTTCACTCGCCATATTTAAGATACCTGTCGAGTGAATTTATTTCCAACTAAATTCATTATCGACTTATCAATTACGGTCTGCCCAGTTGTTGTGTGAAGCTTGTGAACTACGGGGAATTCTGTCTGCATAAAATCGATGATATGCGATTTAAATGAAAGACCTTTCTTCCATCCTCAAATAGTAACATGTACAACAGTAAATCACGCAACGAGCACTCATCATACCTATGTGGAATGTAAGTAGAATATTAACTTTTGTATGGTTTTAAAAACCGTGAAACCTATGTAATACTCTCGTCGTCCTTTCTGTAGAAATTCAAAGACCAAGTAGTCCTTCTAAACAAATTTCATGGGGAATTATTCACAACATCCAAGATTATCTCCAAAATGTCATGTGCCACCTGCAACACTTCTCTGAAACGGACCTTAAAGAGAGCTCACTAGGACGACGAAAACTCTGGTGACGATTTTCCGCTCCAAATATGACCATTCGGTAATTAATACTCATGAACTTTGTCGACCAAAAAGGGCGCCCATAATCAGAATCCGCATCCCGTAGAAGGGACGCGTTGCGTTCCTTTTGATTTGGTCGGTGCTAGAGGGCTGTAACGCATTGATAGAATTTAACACAACCTTTACCTGGAGCAGTATAACTTTGGACAGTTTATAGTCATTCAGCTTAGAAATAACGTTCAACCACGTCATTCTTAGTAGGAATCTTACCGAAATCCCGGGGGCACAGCACGCGTCTATTTGAATTAGATATAATGACATTAAGGGCTTATATCAATGGTAGGCAATTGCCAACAGCCGTCCGATGTGCTTAAGCTTCTCCGTCGAAATGGAGAATCATTCGATAGGTAATCCAAAGCGATCACTTATCAAACATGAATTAGGAACTACGATTTTATTTCAAAATATCTGAGCCCGGTTAAGAACACGATGAGGGTGCTATATAGATGTTTCTCGCTTGTGTAGCATATGGCTTTTTCTTCATACAGAAGAGCCAATCACTACTCCGAAGCTATTGTTAGGTTAGTGTTTAAAGACAACAGAAACGGGAGAGAAATCTCCCATGAAGTGTGGCATATCCCCCAGAAAGCCAAGTAGTCGGCTTAGCTGTGCCCCCGACAGAAGGGCGTTGCTCCCAATTATCCCATCCGGGAGGTGAGGACAATGGGGCACTGGTGACGCAGCTCGTGGGCTGTCCAGATAAGATAGTGAACGCCACGGAAGATTATTTACTTAAGCCGGCAGATATCACAGAGTTCAAACCGAGGTCACCTGCGATGCATTCTGGCCTCATCTAGCGATAGACAAAGAAAATTTTGTTATATTCTCCCACAAGGCAAAATGCGACTTTGAGCAGATGACTAATATGGTCCGCGGAATGCAGGGAAAAACAAAATGCAAAATATTCCCAACATCAACAAAAACAACAAAGTCGAGAATGACAAATACATCACGGGTAAAAATAATATCACTCAACCAATTGTATTTGAAATGCTTCGGATAATGTCAATTCCAGTCAAGATTGTTTGAGTTGTACTGGCAGCTGACGCGTTCTTTCTTGACCAGCAAGCACACATCTCGATTCATCTGTGAACTCGTAAACTGTACCTGAAAACGTTGTATTATAAATTCATACATTATTTTTCGATAATGACAATTATTTTGCTGGCTGGCTGTCCTTTGGACACCGCCTTTCATGAAAAACCTTAGTTCATCCTACCAAACCTGCACTCGGAAGCGGTGGTAACACACATGCCTACGATGTAAAAAGGCCCGGGTTCAAACTCTGGGTGCAGCAGAGGATATGCACCACTGAAGAGATCTAATAAGTGCAAAACTCGAGCGTGATGCTTCCAAGTGCAGGGTTGATTGAACTTCAGATTTGTGCGTGAAGGGTGAAGTCCAAAAGATAGTTAGCTGACAAGGTGTCATCAGTCCTATACACTACTCTCAAGTAGTCACGAAAAGTATTTAAGTGTAACGGAGAATGTTGGTGCGAGGGAAAGGCGTGAATATCAAGGCGAACGGACGAACCAAACGAGGGCCACAGACAAAAGAACAGACGACAAATTTGTCGGAGGCATCCCCAAGCGAACAAAAGGAGGCATACAGACTACCAGAGGAGAAGCAGCAGGATCTCCGGCAACCAGCAAGATAGCCCAGGTGAAGAGTTGCCGATCAAACCGTCAAGTCAGACAACCGGACCAACCGAATAGAAATGATGCCCAAGAGAAGAAACCTATTGGTCAGAGACAACGGGCCAGAAAGCGGCCGAAGCACTCAAGCAGCCACAACAGCAAGTTTGCGGCACAGTCTGGAAAAGAGACTATATAAAAGATGGTGCTTTCACGACTTGACTTGATGGCTGTTGGAATGCAAGTATCCTACCCCGTGATGTCGTCCTTGTTACATATTGTTAAATATCATGATTTGGCACTCATAGGTATTCCTCCCTCAAGGTAGCCAAAGTTTTAGTGCAAACAAGGACTCTTAGGTCTTATCGGTTCGTTTCTTGAAGTTTCACATCTCAACTCATGGGCTCATTCTTCCGTCAGGTCATTGATTCGGAAAGCCTATCGACCTAACTCGTTCTCATATTCTTGCGTACTGGGACTCTTTTTCTCGCGCTTTCAAGCGTTCTTTAAGTATATATATATATATATATATATATATATATATATATATATATATATATATGCTTGGGCATCCATTGTCATCCCATTGTTTTTGGTCGTAAGATTTTGGTGATTGTGGATACACTTGCTATGCTTAGGCTCATGGAGTCTTCCTTTTTCATGTCGTTGCAGATCGAACGCTTGCAACTCCAAGGAACTGCGCTGCATTCAACATGCTACAATATATGCATACATATTAGTACGCAAATATGCTTGCATACATACATACAACCATTTCCATACTGATTTTACTTTCTTAACTCGAAATATAAGCGGATAATAGTATGAATACTCGTACTTCTACCACCCTCCCGTTTTTCTGATTTGGCCAAAGCACGTGACGTACTGTACTGTCTCGATCTTCCCTGTCACGTACCCACGGATACATTTCATGCATAGTGGACTGACATCCACCGCCGTCCGAAGCTGTTAGCCACAATATAAATACCGAGCTGGTATTTCAGGGATCAAATAACTTGTGAAGTGTATAGTGCACTTTCGCGAGAAGCGCTGGGTTCAAGTAGTTCCTGCTCTTATGTCCATGACCTCGATGGAAGCAGTCACAAACAGGGAACCAGGATAGCAATTCTTGCATGTGTGTGTGAGTGCTTCACTGTTAAAACGTGTGCAGAAGCCAGTCACAGAGCTGTCTGAAGGCACAAGATGACCTGAATCTGGGTGTATAAATCAAGATGCTCATGCAGAAATACGAGTCGACTAGGTATCGTGAGTCAGATGTGACTGGGATAAAAACCGATATCTGTGGCACACGTGTATTGTATCACTTATAACTTGGCACTCAAGAACAGTCAACAAAAACCGTGCATCTCACAACCCGTGTTATACTCCAGTCCCTAAGAAAACAAATTCACTGATTTTATAAAAAGGTCGAATCTGAGCTTTTTAATCTTCGATGTTTAAGAGAGAATTAGATTTATGAAAAATTGCATGCTAGAAACAATCGAACAATAAAAATGAAGCAATGCAAAGAGCAATACATGAGTAGTAGGGGATTAAACATGATATATGCTTCAATGTACTGCTTGAACGTTGAGCTCATAATTGAAAATCTTGGGAGCACCGCACAGCTGCTTCATCCTTGTTAGGAATCATAAGCAGTGCACTTTCACCAAGCCCACAGCGGGGCTTGATTTGGGGTGAAGGATTTTGGGTAGAACGACTAGGCACGAGGCTATCCGGGTTGGCTCTCAAAGGTTTATTGAACTTATGCACCACCTGATACAGCGCCTTTACAACACTGACTTTAAATGCTTGCACAACATTTGCCGCACTGTTCTTACATAGTAGTCATTGGGTTCCCTCATTTCCGCTCAACCGTACTTCTTACAGAGGACGACAGTTTATCCTAGGTGAAAGATTTTTGAGTACCAGCAGAAAGTACTCGTTCGATCTGATAATGTGAGATAACAATCACCATAGATAGTCTTTTATTCAATAACCGGGGATACATATCACCTGGCTTTGCAAGCTTACTGGGTTGTTCCAACTAAAAAGCTCCCATGAGACTGAGGGTAAAATATTCTTAGTTTGCTCAACAACGAGTGAGGCATGGGTCTCATATTTCACTAATTAGTTCAGGGTAGAGGTCAACAATTCTTTATATTGTTTATTCATACACAATGATGAGTTGTTGTCAGGATATGGTTGTCAACGCCCCTAGCCTGAAGCCCCCGGGAAGGAGGCCGATCGTCCCCTGTTAGATGGGAAAACCAAGGCCGGTTAGTATTTCAGTGACCCCTGTATTTATGCCTTTCCGGTGATGCCTGCAATTTTGTTTTGTTAGACGATTTCTTCAGTGGTTCCATTTATATTGCCCAAAGAGAACAAGAAAAATGCGTATTTTGATCTGAAGACACATCTTCCAACTGTGCTTGAAGATGACATGTCGTCTGAGTGTACAGAACTTCCTGCTGACTGGTGTTGCCAGTTTTACACATTTATTGAAAAGTCTGTACCTTCACTTTGAAATGTAAAGTGACATAGACTAACTGGTTTTTCATCTCGATCCATTCGTTCATAGCACTGTGGATTTACTCAGGTAATGTCATTCCGAAATCGCAATTGGGAGAAGAACAGACGATTAGAGACCCGCATTTTCATGTGCCAGCAGTTCCATTGTCGAATGGTTTTCTTTCTTCTTGGTAAGTTCAAAGCGTCGTACCAGAGGCGATTGATAAAACGATATTTCTACCCATAATAGCTACCCGAATCGCCTAGCTGATAAGATGACGCAGATAGAGCGGAAAACTCCAAGAGAGTCCATTGTGGAAAGGAAGCCAGTATGCACAACTTTGCCATTCAAAGGCCACGCGTTGGCAGACATTACTCAGAGAAGATTGTCAGGCCTCGTCAGTAAAACATTTTGCGCAGCTAATCTGCGGATGTGGTTTTAATCCAGACCAGCAGCGACTTTGCAGTTGAAAGACAAAATACCCGATTCTGCAGTCTCACTCTGTGTATACTCACTCACTTGTGCCTGTGGGACAATGTACATCGACCGCACGACCGGGCCTTTGTCTGAACGTAGCCGTGACTACCACTCTGCCTGGCTGAACACTGGGGCAGTTAAGTCGCTCACCAGTGCGGTCGTTTCACACGTAGCTCAGTCCAGTCACACAGTCAACGTGTCCGAGGCTTTTCATGCCCTGTATAAGATCCGGGGTCAACAATCAAGACAAGCAAGATGTCGCATTCTGGCCACAGTTGAGTATGTCGGCATCCGCCTACACAACCACCCTCTGTGTGTCCAAAAACAACTTGTGTAGGCTCTTGAGTTGCTCTGGCCCTCCTCCCACACTACAATAGGCCACAGACCAGATGAAAAATGAGGTAATACGTGAGAAATAATCCACATCCGGTCTTGATTCAAGCCTGGATCACAACTGTTTTCTTTCCTTTTTATGTCGCAATTATTCCCTACCACTTTTTATTTGTCTAATTGGTCCAATTCCTTAGCTTATCATGATATACTGTGATAATGAGTAAGAATCACCGAAAACTAGCTTGTTCGCCAATCTCTGTTCTCAGAATGTGCTCACAGGGAATAAAGCTCATTCTTCTTGATTGTCACCATAGGTGCTACCACTAAACGAGAGTGGAAAATAAAACAGCAACGAACCTGACCGTAAACATTTGGAAACTGCCAAGAGGGAAAAGACAAGGCCTAGCAGGAAGCGGGCATTGAACTGATTGTTCTTATCATGAATGTCTTCTAGTGTGATCCAAGGAAGACAGTGCCATTGAGGATGGTGTCACTGTACACTAGAAAAACACAGCGGTTGATGAGGATTTTATCATCAAACGGAACGTAGCTTGCAAATAACAGCAGGAATTTGTTCTGTTTCGATGCCCAAATTCACGCTGGATTTACCCAGGCTGGGTGTGCTGAATTTAGTTTGCATTACCTGGATTCACATTCGGTAAAACTAAATTTCCCGTGCTTTCACCGAGCTGCGTAAGTTACCATATCACACAGAATACATTAAGAAGCTGGATTTGTGGTTGTAAAAAGACAAGCTCAACGGAATTATACATCAGAATGGTCTCCATTCGCCCCGAGTCAATTTTTCCACCGGTGTCCACATTTGTGGAGCAGGTGGGATTACTTACTTAAGTGTTCTTAGAATTTGAGATTGGAGAAACACTCATTTGTGTTATTGTCACCCCGATTGTACCCCAACATCGAGTGAACTCTGGTATTCAACTCCTCTTTTTGTCCTCACCTGGCTTATTGTTGCATCCCTCATACTGGTCGTTTCTGTTACCATATAAATGTTACCAGTAACGTTTATATTTTGACCTGCCGTTAATTTTGTTTCTCAGTACTAACACCCCATTTCTTCCCCAAATCTGTCAACTGACTCGCAAAGGTAGCTACACTCAAGTTAACATTAGCTGGAGCAAATCAACCCTTATGGTCTAATGACGACCCCACCGAAAAGATTAGTTGTGATATTGTCGACTTTAGGACACATTTTCAGAGCGAGTTTTGTTCAGCACTCGTCGGAAACATTTACATGGCATCTAGTACAGTATCATTTGAGTCAAATACCTCTGTTAATTAATCTTTGTGCACTCCAATGGTAGCACAAATGAAGGAAAGTGTTCGCGTACTTATCGGTGACTTTTAGAAGCATGATGTTATTTCCCCCGCCAAGCTTGGTTTGATAAATTCGTTCCTTTTTCCACCCTACTTGATGCACAACAAGACTTCGTCTTTTCAAACAGAATGCGGTTGTCTGTTGTTCAAAAATACGGATCGATAAGCAGCTTTGATCGTTGAGTCTTAAGCGTGTGTCCGGAAGTCTTATAGTGATGCCGAAGGGAACAACGCTAAGAAGGTCATTCAGAACAACGAATCAGAAAACTGTTCACCTGAAAACCTGAAAAATTTAAGGCTACTGGTGGCCAAGTGTATTTTCCGTGTTTTCAGGGCTAAAACACTTTGAACATCGCACCGATAATTCACTTTTTCTTCTCTAGTTTTTGTCCTTTTCAAACTGGCAGACAGATATCATTAACCGTTACTTACTAAGCTGTATAGAAAGAACGAACGGAGAACCCAAATTCAGTTGGTTGATCAGGCCGATTCGTAGTGCAATTAGACGTTTAAACAAGTTGCATGTAGATACAGTTTTGGGGAATGTCGGTTAGCGCAACATGTGGCTAGCTATAAAACGCGCTCTTTGCAGCGGCTTTAGTCAACAACGGAGAATTGTTGGCGTAGAAAAACTCAGATTTGATTTTGGTTCAATATCTCAGCATACTTTTCGACCAGTCCTCAATAATCCTTCCATTGCATGAACAGTTGAATCCAGTGTTGTCTTCCAGTAGCTGTCGAAAATAAAGGCAAAGGAAGCCTCCGTTTCTGATGAATATCGCTGGCCCTAATTAGGGAGTTAGTAGATGCCCGAAGAACTCCGCTAACCAATATCTTCAATGATTTCCTTATAAATGTAAAACTTCGACGTTTGCAGTTGGCTAAAATGACTCCCGGTCCCAAGAAGGAATCCGGGAAATACCACACTATCGTATGCACTTCTGTGATTCCTAAACTTTCCGATGGGATTCAGCTACCTTGGGTTATCGTGGAATACGCGCAAGAAGGGAAAAGACGTCAGTTCACTTACAGCAGTCCACACTTGAAACCGTAGCCTATCTAGTCCAGTCAGTAGTTTCAATCTCATATAGAAAGTGTAAGACTGTCACCAATGTGCTTTTTGGCAGCAAAAATGCATTAGGCAATCTTGACTGAGCAGTATCGTCCAGTTCAATATTCGTGAAACCTCTAAACCGGTCACAAGCTCCTGAGAAACCTCGTCCAACCACTAAATTCTTTCCTTCGTTCTGTTTATTTATTTGCTTTTTTCGTGTACCAGTTGTACAATAATTCAGGAAGTAGGTCATGACCAATTATCGACTCACAACTGGGGAAATTGATCGGTGACGGCAGGGTTCGAAGCCGGGACAGATGGGTCTTAAGTCCACCACGATGATCGTTTGACAATTTTCGGTCATCGTTCAACAATCAACCGCAGTTTCTTTGGTCTCCAGATTAGGTGTGACTTTTCAACACTTAGGCATTGGGAAGCCTTAGTTACCGGCCAGTATTTGGACTCTTCAAAGAAGAGCACCCAGTCCCATTCCTGAAGCACGGACGAGTGACTGTTCTGTGCCTACGGTGACTAGGTAACTCATCCTATTGACCAAGAAGCAGATAGTACTGGTTACCTAGAGCTTAGTAAACGAATTTGATGGCCTAATGGTGGATTATAATGAATACGGACGCGATTGAATCGATCAGTCTGTCGGTCTGTCTCTCTGTTTATCATATCTGCACAGTTATGTCCATTGCAGATCGAACGTTGACAATAATAGAAGTTCGGGGGGGGGGTCGGATTTTTTTTTCAGAGCGGTAACTTTCACATGATTGTTGTTCCTGCAGTCCGTTATGGCGGGATGTCGGGTAAACGAAGTTGACGGGTTTGATAGCAGTCAGATATTTCTTGCTGCAGGCTAAACGAATTCCATCCGCGAGTTAACACGAGCCTACTTGATCGCCCTACTGGGCAGTCTTATCTGACTAATCACGGACAATATCCGGGTGGTTGAAAGTATGAGAGAAAGTTCATATATATGTATGTATATATATTTATCTATATCCTATGGGTATATCCGGTAAGGACATACTCTAGTCACATGATATCAACTCAGATGAAACCGCATCTACCTCCAGTGGACGAGAGACTCTTCATAGTACCCTACGAACGGATTTGTAACAAAAATTGTACACTATTTGGCAGTGGAAGTAAGAACACGGTCGAGTTCGTTGTACGGTCAAGGGGGTGATAGAGAAGGTGGAGTTCGGACACGAAAATCTTATGAATCACGGAAAAGACACGACATAAATGAACCGGCTAGTTGTGTGTATCAATATATTGTCCGACATATGGCCGACTGTTTGACATTTGTTTGAAACCAAAAACGTTGAATCTGTGCTGTCCTTTACCAGGGTTAGACTGACTTTGATGGTCAGCTGGTTTTCTTGGGAAACTGTGTCGGTTTTATACAGAAAATAATGGTGCGGAATTCGAAATCTCCGGTCCTATGAACCCGACAGGAGAAATGTATGGTTTTGTGAGTCCTCAAGCGACACGTGAATTCTAAATGATAAGATACAAATCTGTTTGAGAAATAAATATTACGGAGCCCTGCAAAACGAGCAGAAATTTATGAATGATTGATTTACTACCTTCATTAATTATACGAGAATGTACAATGTTTCTTGAACAATACCGTCGAATACCAGGGTTCAGCAAATGAGGAAGCAATCATTAATGGTGGGCAACGAACCCGGCCTGTCAAGGTGCGAATCCCACGATAACGATCACTTGACCACCCCCACCGATCAGAGTTTCATCCCCGGCCGGGACTCGAACCCGGCTTTGCATGTGACAGGCAGAGATAACCACTAAACAACCTAGGGGTATGTGGATTTTCGATCCTAGTTTTGAATTGGCATCCGCAGACCATAGATTTCCGATCACAAAAAGCCACTAAACACTTCCCTTAATTTACTTTTAAAAGTTACTTAATTAAGCCAACTGTAGTTAGAACCAAGTAACTTGTCTTTGATTGTGCCACGCGAAACTCAGTGACCCCAAGATGACGTAATCGCCTCCAGAGTCCTAGGAGAATGTCATATTTATCGTGCATGAGTCACTTCTTCTCTTCCCCTCAACTTCCCAGATCGATTAGGATGCAAATGGGCCCTACTCTGGGTTACTACCTTCACTCTTCTCTCTAACTCTTGTATAACGTCCAGTACAAGATTGATTCATCTCCAAGTTCGAACCTTCTTCCTGTGCTCCACCACAACAAGATTTTCTCTTCAAAGCTAGCCTCGCGAACTACCCACTTCGGTGTTTTCTCCTCATAAATGTGGCCTTTAGGCCATTCTTAGAAGACATCTCTAAAAGAATATTCGGACGGTGTGAATCAGGTCTGTATTGGTTAGTATTTAGAAATCGTACCATATTTAAGGAATGAGGCTTCAAACTATTAGAATCGCAGAAAAGTTGAGCCTCGGTCTTTTGCTCACATTTTATAATCTATCACTCTTCAAATAATGAATGAATTGATTTTTCTCTTTAAAAATCCACAGTGCAAAGGAATAAACCCTACTGAAACTATTTTTTTAACAACTTGTGTCATTCATGTTCCGTTACCAGTTCTCAGAATGTTTCCTGTTCACCATATCATTATATTTTTGACCATTACAATTTCCGTGATTTTTGAGTAAATAAATCACTACAACTCAGTTTCCGCCACCACATGGTCTTGATCGTTTCCAAACCGGCTTAGGATGGGAGCCGGCAGGTGTGATTACCGATGGCATTGACACAAACCACAGTGATTCTGTCCTTTCTATCATGTGATGAAAATCATAACGACGACACCTCATTTCTCAGCCAGAGCCGAGCTGTGGCGAAAACGTTGGGGCTTAACCGTATCTCTTTAGACTATCTAGGGAGTTGATAACGTAAAGACAAGTGAAGATACAACTGCACGGACTGAGATGGAAGTAAGCTAAACCCCTATAATTGTGTGTCTTCTATAATAATACAAATAACAATAATAACAACGTTTTACTTCCTTTTTTACTTACTGAAGAAATAATGGTAAAATATTTCAAGAAGTGGTTTGGGACCGACTAAAGACTACCGAATGTGGAAGGTGACCGGAGACAGTGTCGGGACTCGAACCCAAAACCTTCAGATTTGAGATTCGTCATGCTGATCGTTTTATCACCACCTCATACGTTTTTGGCCAGCTGCACACTTCTTATTCTGCACACGATCCTTGAGTAAAACCTCCTGATCTACAGCTATCAGAGCACGTCGTATTTATGGTAAGCGGGGTACTGCCGTGATTCCCTTGTTCGCCATAGTGTCCTCTCGGTCCGTTGATGACTTCTCGAAAATCAGTCACGTATCCCTCTAGTTTTGGGTCTTAGTGGTAAGCGCAATTAGTTGGTACAGTCGACGCGATTCCGTAAGAGTAGCTTTGGGAAATTTACATAGAAGGATCATTAAGCTCTCCTTTTTGTTCGTGAATCCTGGGGTGAGCTTGATGGCAGAGCACGCGCACATGTGTGCGTCAGATGAGTCGTGCGCTAGGGTGACTTGATTAGGCCTGTCGACTCGTGTGATGGAGAAAAGGTGTCATGAAAATCACACTGAGTAGTTACCATAAGTGATTTTGTGACAGTGACCATCTTGCCACGCTCATCCACCTGACACACACGGTATTGACTCTCGAGGATCTAGTTGTTTCATTTGTCGTGGGTCAGTTTAGCCCGATAGAAATCGAAGATCCTCTGGTGAGGGATTTTCTAAAATTGGCGAACAACAGGTGAATCTTCGTTCCCAAATAGAACGTCCACACAATCAGTCGCCAAGCAAGAATCTCAAATCTTCTATCATGATACGGATAAAAGTATCACAATCGGAGAAGCGGACAAAAGTAGCCCCTGTATGACCCAAGGGAGACACTGATACGTGTGACGTGACACTCATTACCGCCCCTAAATGACGCAAAGTGTGAAGTTTCCAAACTGAACCATTCTCAAGGAAAATGAAATAGTGAATATTTTGACAAAATGGATAATCGTTGTAGCTGAGTAGGATTTCAGAAAACAATAAATTTTCACATATCGCCCACTAAATATTGAAAGGTGATTCAGTATGCTCAGAAACAATCCCACCGACTTTATCAATCAGACGCACCAAAGTGAAATAATCACGGATGAAATGGACCTAAATATTTGCGTATGTGAAAACGAGATTGAATTGTTGTCTGTCAAGTTAAGCAACGAGGTGGTGTCGAGTTCGTCCGAATAGTTATCTCTTTTTGCGTAAACTAAATAATTCCGGGTTTTCCAGTCTAAAATGTTTTTCATAACTGCGGTATTCTCAGAAGGGGCCGGTTTACGTTGCTTTATTTGGAGTAACGTTCAGATTTATTAAATTATATTAGCGAATTTCTGAGGAATATAGCCCCGGTTACAGTCCCAAACTTGGTTGCTCGATGTTTCACTTGATGCAACTATTCAGTCTTTGTGCTCGGATCGAACACAAGCAGCGGAGGAACACTGGTCTTTGCATACAAAATATCGGTGACCCTACCAATGGGACCGAGTAAAATGGGAGGTCTTGTCAAATGAGTGATTTTGAGGAGCAATGGCCTATGGGGATTTTGTGAAATGGCCTGCCCCATGAGTGGTCTGGACAAACCGAATATTCCTGGTCAATGTGTTATGGGGGAGTATGTTACACGGTGGACAGTATTCTCTTGTTGGTGGAAGGCATTGCAATGAGCTGGCCATTGTCAGTCATAGTGGTGTTCGACTAATGCAAGCGCAGGATCCTTTGTGCTCACGGAGTTTCCTGTGTTTTTGTATACTCCAGATCAAACACAAGCAGCCCCTCTTCCATAAGGAAACACTGATCCTTGCATACTACAGTACTTGATTTGAAAAGGACTTCATGCTTTACCAATCCAAATAGGTAATTACTAGATGAACAATGTGTAGATGAGGACAGGACACTGAATTCGGAGAAGAAGCAACAGTGTGAAATAGCTTTCATGAATATGAAGCGCACGTGTGGACGTGAGTCAGCTAAAATAATCTATTAATAAATCGGTCACAGCGCATCAAAATGCTCATAATTGCTGAGTTATCTCTGGTTTTGTTACTGCAAAAGTAAAGCTGCTTCAAACTGGCTCTAATTTCAAGAGGGCTGTAAGGCCAGTGGGCGAGAAAACAAAACGTGATAGTTCAGAGCACAAAATTGCAGAGCACTCTGGATTTTCTTGTTCTAAACCATAGAAAGTTAAGGTTTTGAACTCTGGTAAACGTTTTAAAAGTAATGCAGCTATTGCATACACCTGGAAGTGATAGCCATCATATTCGTCTTGAAATCAGTAAGTTTTCTTTTTGAATGAAGTCTTGAATATCCCCATATGGGTTACCGGAGAATTTTTAGCGCACTCTCATTTTTCAGCGATTTCTCATGAAGGCCTCTATGTGGAGTCGTAGAATATGATGCGTGTGTGTCTTATCCCATCAGCATATATGATTCATGTATGCATTTCAATTTCGGATAAGAAAAATAAATTTTATGCCTGATAATGTGTCTGGAGGTGCTGAATGATTTGGAACATCCACGGCCCAATGATAAGAATGACTAAGTGGCGGTCAGATGCAAAGTCCGTTATTTCTCAGAAGAGAAAATCATGGATCGGACATACTTACAATAAGACTTCGGATTGTTTCAATTTCGAAGTTCTTTAATTCAGTGAGGATTCTAGGTCTCAGTTGATGAATGCCATAGTGGGCCCTTCCATTTTCATAGACAGGCCTTGCCAGCAAACCTCGAACGTCTTTGCTGTGGTCTAGATCTGAATTCTGAGCGAACAAATCAACGACCTTAATGTTTTGACACAACAGCCACATCTTACTGAGGTGAGATATATGTGTGGCGGTGTTTCCTTGCTGGAAAAGCATGGAGCCCTCCGATCTTCCATAACTTCAGGGAGTAAGAAGTCATTCAAAGTTCTGATGTACGGATCAACTACCCTGCTTCCCTTTGGCAACCGCTAGTTGTGAGTTGTCGTTCGGGAAAAAACACCTCAGACCACCACTGAAGGTTCGATGGCGACATCAGGTTTGCTGTTCCGTGTGACGTGCCAGTAGTACATTAGCCCGACGGGGCCGTCTGACTTTCTTCATCACCAAATATCACGTTATTCCACTCAGCTTTTCATCTGATATGATTTCTAATCAGTTTGGCTCAGTCTGTAATATGACGTTCAGTAGTCACTCAGGTTACCGCTCTCATCTTTCTTTGCAGCAGATATGTTGCTTCTTGCAGCACTTGCTGTGCACGGCAGCCACTAATATGTGGTCACACGAAACTTTGTAACTTTAAAGCGTTTGTGATCTGGTTGGATGCTACATGCAGAAGTTGCCTCTTGACCTCTTCAGAAATTTTTCTTCGTATGCCACCTTTCTTCTTAGACGTATAACTGCTTGGATCCTCCATAAAGTTTCATAAAACCTCCTTGATTGGTGAATTATTTTGCTAATCTTGCTTGTACTCATTTCTGAGTGCTAATAAGCAAGCATTTCAGTTGTTTCAACTCAGATATCCATCTTTCCTGGGGTATTCTTTTGTTTTTAATAACAAGAAACTTAGATTAACGATATGACTTCGTGAACAGGGCCAGCTTTATTTATAAAACACTCCTAGTATGAACTCTGCTGCATGACTTATCATACTGCATCTCTTAAGGCAACAGCTCTGTGACTCATTCCGCCTGTTAAATAATCTATAGAATGTACTTCTTTGACTACGATCGTGGAGTTCGCCAAAAGCATTTCGCATTCTCTAGGTTCATTATTCAGGATGAAATCGATTTTCCTAGGTCAGGATGCAAATCCGTAACACGTATCAACATAATGATCAGACAAGGGATACGACCACCATATTTCACGAACACACATAAATACAATTGTGAGAAATCACAGTAAAGTTGGGGGTGCGCTAAAAGTCATTCGTGTACTATAATTGTATCATTAGTATGGTTCTATCGTAGCAGTTTTTAATCTGTTTTAAATGATGTCGTGCTGGTAAAACTGTTCTCAGGTAGTGCGTTTTTTCCTAATCCTACGAATATCTATCGAAATCAATTTATTCGTGAAGAATTGACACGATAACCGGAACGAATGCAAATTACTCATTCTTAACGATTTATAAAATAAGATCACACTAATGATTAAATACGCAATTTTTGCGCTGATGGCGGGGCTAAGGAAGTGATAATCAGAGTTAGGTAAACATCCGTTTCATTATCTATGTAATGGCATTGTTTTTCCAAGCGATTATGGTGTTAATCATGCTTTTGACCACAATATTTTGTGTCCACGGCAGCTGCGGGTTATGGAGCAGCCCTTTTGTTTGGATTGGTTGGGGTGGTGGACTCGTATGTTTGCTGTTTCGGCTGCGCACAACATGAGGCGTCTGATCTGGTTCGTGAGATTAATCGGACCTCAGTAAATTATTCTGAATGGCTCATCGATATTAGTCGAATGTTTAGTAAAGACACTTTGTGTAACTTTGAATGGCCTATGCGGGGTGGTCTTCTCCCATCTTTTCGAGCAGCTGCCAAGTGGTACGACTGACGTAATCAAAAGTTTAGCAGCACGTGACTTGGTGATTCCTTTTTTAAATGATTCAAATCAGGAGTCGACCTTTGGGCAGTCGCTGAATGACTGCGCGAACTGTGTGGAACAAACTTATTTCGGTGACACTGAAAGTAGCTTGAAAGGCCTCCGAAACTCGTTTCTTAGAGTTCTCTGGAGGCACAAAAATGGATCATACCGAAAGAAGATATCCAACTTAGATTAACTAGACATGATTCCAAATGATCACAACTATCTATGGCCGGTCGAATGTGCACATTATCGATTACCTGTTGCTTTTCTCCAGCAAATTAGTCTACTGGTTTCACAAGCTCCAACAATTCGGGATGTAAATCAAACTCGAACGAACAAGAACCCAGGGCGTACATTCCGACGATCATTAGAGTGACCAAATATTGATCAGCTACTTTCGGACAACCAGTCAAATCATGTTGAACTGAACTCTATCAAAACAAAATATTCGCAACGATCTGCCAGTCCCAAGAGAAAATGATGATCCAGAACCACCGGTTTACAACTCTAGAAACCATTGAGGTTTCCTTCGTGTAAATAAGTGGGTTTTGACCTACGGCTGAACTCAAAAACATCATTCTGCGGTTTACTTCAGTCAGCTGAACTCATTGACGCAAAATGAACCGGATGAAAAACAAAGATAGATTCCGTTATGATTCGGGTAGGTCAACAGTGAAAAAGAATACGACAACAACAACAAAAACAACAACAGGCATCTGTCAGGTTTTGACTCTGTTTTTGAAAATTTTGGTAAAAAATACAACGCTCACTCAGATGCAGTTTTTGTTGGAAAACTAATGTCGATAGTCCATTCATTAGGATTATTCGTTTGCTTATTGAAGACTGAGAATCTTTCCAACACCCGTTATACCAATCGTCATTTGCTCCTACACATATTCGGAACCTGCCATACACATATATGGTTGGTAATAAATTACTTGCCTCGGAAAAACAAAACTTCACGAAAAAATATGAACCTTAAAAGCATCGAATCACGAGAAATAACTGATAACTAGATATCTGTGAAGTGTTTTTCGTCAAAGCTGGGTAAAGCTGATTAACCAATCAAACTACCCGCGTAGGAGTGGGACTGGAAAAGAAGGGAGCATTTATTCTCTCTCTCTCACTCTGAGTATGATTTTAACTTTGTTTATAACACACAAAACACAGGTATTATATTTCAAGAAGTTATTAACGCCTATTTTCTACTTTTTTTTACTGAGTACTGGTGACTGACAACGGCAAAACTAAGTTCTGTAATTCAGTATTTGAACTCGCGACATTAGTTACCGTTTAAAAATTACCTCAGAAAAATTGTGAGTTCGTTACTCATTGTAAAAATCTACCGATTGTTTGTTTGTGACTTTTTGTTTTTATTCATTTGTAAATTCCAGTTAGATGTGCACGCACAGTTAGCATTCGTTTTTTGTCATTTTTTCCTGTGGGATACAGTGATATTTCCAGTTCTATATTACATCCTGGAGGAAAAACCGTAAAACGTAATTATGCTTAAAAAAATCTATTTCTTTTTTGATTTTGCCCGGCAAAATATGGTTTGACAGATGCGGATATTGTTTGAGACCATCCAGGTAATAAAAACCCTTGATTTCGCAAGAGTCGAACGTATGATGCATGTTGCACAATTTGGTACCCGATACCATTTGATCTACAAGGTCATGTTGTAGAGGAATACGGGGTACATTCTCATGTATGTTCAATTACAACCCAAACTAAATTTCAGTCCCGAGGAGTTTCCCTAATTTTCTTCATCCACAAAACTTGCGCGAAAACAGCAAAAGGCGTATATGATGATCCCATCAAGTTAGTCGTTCTTGCAGTAGTGTCAGCTGCTGGCTGGAATCTATTCCTAGTTTGGTGTGAGAAGCAATTCTTCGATAGCATCCTCAAATTTCATATATTTCATCACAGAGCTCAATCTACCTGAGTAGAAGTACTGTCTGGCTTATTGCATTTAACGTGTCGATGTACGTACGCAGGTCGTCTGCTCAATCGTCTCCACCTTACGCTGCAACCATTATAGGAGTCCGTATGTGACTTTCAGACAGGCAGTGGAGTCGGATAATCTCAGGTCGTATGCGCATTCCTCCCGACTTTGTTGAGGAATCACGTGGTCATGGGAGAAAATCCTTTGGCAGTCAAAAGCAGATTAGAGTGAAGAAATAGTCCACCCACGGGACGTATATTGTTGCTAACTGGGAAAGATATTTTTGGTATTTGCCGTAACAGACATATCTCACTTTTGGTTGTCTCCCTCTCCATTCCTTTGCCAAATCAATGACCGGCCCCGGAAGCAAAGACCCAAGGTGTACACTTGTCGTAAACATTTCCCATATCAGGCTAAATTATTGGAGAATTCTAAACTACTCATTGCTTCTGAACTTTATTCCAGGGTAATTTTACGTAGATGAACAGTTACCGAGGAAATCCTAACTGAAATTTTCAGGGATGTGCGTTCTACTTGCTCACCCTCAGAATATTTATTCTACCTTCCAGCGGTTTTGTCTCGCACCGCATTATCTATCACTCTTCTATGAATGCTTCCGGCCGGTAGGAACTCGCCACCCATACAGCTATTGGTTTCCATTATGCACATCTTCTAGACTATAACACATCAACTATAACCACTACTACTATTACTAATACTATTGCTTCCACTACTTCTACTACCACTAATACCAATGCGGTTTGTTCAACATGAAGACTACATGATATAGCACACTTTCGCCACTGGCCTTTAACCGTAACAGCCCACTGCCAGCATGGCGATCGGCTTACGCAATAGGTGACTTCTCTGTAGGGGCCCAACTATAACGAAGGAATTCTGTGATAAATAAACTGTGGAGTTTGTCTGCTAAGTACACGTAAGTAGTAGGGGATCATTTTTTGCATAATGTGATTCATCTAGTAGTGCGAGTGTTCCACTCACCAAAGAAAATCAGAGATAATGTACTGAATTCAAGATATGACATTAGTGGAATAATAATAGCAATAATGTCATTATTATTATTATGGCCAACGAGATAAAATATTTTTACAATAATGTGCTACCTACAATTTGATGTTGTGGGAGCGAGGGAACGAATTTATGACTTTCTCGTCTGTTCAAACCACGCTATCAAGGGGAATAAGAAAGTTGCATTTTTTTTAGTCAAAGCGTCGAATATCCTTCTAGTCAAATATGACCTGCAAAGTCCTTTAAAAGATAGTTGAACCTCACGGTTAGAGGTCACTGAATGTGCCGAGGGTCGTTCTCTGAAAATCTAGTTTATTCGCTTAGTCTTGCGATATCGCAATCGGTAAACCTAAAGGATAGGATATATAAAAAATCGGTACAAAAGATGAATTTAACGATACGATATACGTGAATGCCGGTCTGAGGCCAACGTCAATGGCCGAGTATCCGTATACTGAGTATTGATTTTTACGCCGTACTTTTCATCGTTCTGATTTTTGCTCATCTTTGCTGTGCCAATCATGCCTGATTGCTTCGTCTGCGTATTGATATTCAGTCAGCTGACTTTACCGACGTGCACACACACACACACGTGCACGGTGGTTTGGTGTGCATATTTGGTCGTTCACAGTGCTGATAAACGCGTTTGCACTCACACGGCGTCTGTCTTTTCGCCACACATTCAGTCAAGCACCTAAAATGAAGCTGGTCTATAGGGACCAGGACAAAATGATGTCAGACTGAGATACAATTAGCCGGTTAACTCATCACAAACCAACAACTGCAGATTGCAAACTGATAGAATGCCTTGACGGGGCAGATGTTTTCATGGTGGGTCTGGTGCACGAGAACATAAAACAGAAGCAGACTCTTACTGTTCAATATAGCTTGGAATATTCTGTCGTAGAACAGTTTTATTTTTAAAAAGAAACACCCTCTTCCATTGAAAATTTGGGAACAGAAGTTGGAAACACCGACTGTTCGATGTATCCTGGATCGTTTTGCTGCATCTTTACAAAGAGCAAGCTGCCATCAGAGGGATTATTCGTGGGAAAAAACGGATGAACGGATTGTTTAAAAGCTCAGCGTTGGACGGATGTCTGCAGTTGGGGTTGGTTAGGATAGATGATCGTTCTTTCATCGGTGATGCAGTTACCGGGCAAACCCAGAATACAGTCGGCAGCATAGTAGGCTCGACAGACTGCAAATGTTTGCTTATCAAATGGCTTACATTGTCACCTTAGTAAGGGAGTTTTAGATTAGTCTTCAAGTTCGGTACCATGGTTTGCACGTCATTTCTTGGCTTCATGCGGTGGTATTCTGACAGGAATGTTGATGGGTATTCAACCTTTCACCAGAGTTCAAGTTATCCGATTATTTTTTCCCTTCTAGTACCTCTGCCAAGCAAATCTTCTATCCCTTGGGAAACAATGTTTGCACCGTAATCATGAGCTTTGCTGGGACAAAGCTGCTGAAGTGGTGAAATTATCCCATCTAGGCTTCTTTCTGTAAATGGGTCTTCTAATTGAATCATCTAGGCGAAAATTCTCAATGTCAAAATGTCTTTAGTGTCATTCCCCTTACTTTTGATTGTCACCTGTATACTTGGATATAGACTGTTGTTGAGCAAAGCATCTGGTTTTTCATCTTCTTGTTTGTTCTTTGCATTAACGAAAATATAATCCCTGGGGGGCAGTGTTGGGTAGTAGACCAGCAGCTGAGGATGAAATTAGGAAACCCAGTAAAAGCACAAAAATGGTCACCGATGTTAACGTTTCTGAGCCTTGCGGAGAAATAAAGACATTACTGAGTGACTTCATCAGTATGTATCTACACAAGACAAAACTGGCCAATTTTTTTCAAACGTCTATGAGGGAGAAACGAGTGGAGGAAAATGTCGTTTGCGGAAACACAATTCACCGCGTTCAAGTTGGTTGAGCGTGCCCTATAAACGAGAGCGTAAAAAGGGCAAAAAACACTGCCAGTTGGTTCCCGTCGGAACGAATGAAAGTAGATTCGCTTGAGGCAGTTTTTTAAACCCTCCCACAAGAATCCACCCAGTGAGACCACTGATGAACCATGCGTTTCACACAATGACCATCTGTCTGGCCGTTATACATGTTTTTATGCCCGCTCTTCGTATCCACACACATGGAACATGTTCATTATCATATCCATGTATCTCTTCTATTTACCTCTCCCCCCCCCTCTGAAAAAAGGGAGAGGAGGAACACAGTTGGGTGGGGCGGGAAAGGGGAATGTGCAGGAGCTCATCAGTCATCCGTCCCCAGCCAATCGGGGATGTGTAACAGAGTGGGCCTCGTAATGCATTAGTATGCCTCACCTTTGCCAAAACAGATTACTTATGAACCTCATAGTAATATGCATACAGTTCCGAAACAGAGTAGTCAATATCAAATACAGCTTGTCTTAAGGGCAGTCTCATTGCTTCCCCACTAACGATTATTGGGCATACAGACTTTTGTATTTGTTCAAATCGATTGTTCGAAGAAAAGACAGAAGATGTTGTTGACTCCGTACTGGAAGGCACGTGAACAATGAAAGGTCGAACCATATTTACATCACAGATTCAGTTTGAGCTATTTCATAACGTAAGGAATTAGGAGAAAAAGACGAACTAAATTTATTGCTCCCTTGGCTTACTGACAACGAATTCCCCTTTTGACTTTAACCTGACAGCTAGACGTCAGCAAGTAAACAGGCTCGGTATTCCAATTTGTGCACTTCAGTCCCTATGTACAAATCCTCATGCATAGCTTGACTGCTACCTTCGTCTTTTCGCACCTGATAAGGGCACACCGAGAAATTTGACAGAACCTTACACTTAAAAAGACCCCGAGCCAACCGCTCTCATCCAGGCGACTGAGATGCGAAAGGCTTGACTGCTACATTAGGTCTCCCTTCAAAACTATTTGTTCAATCCACGGGAAGCTTGGCCCATAGCACCGCACTTGCGTTCAATAAGAACCGCACAGACTGAATAATGAATTCCTGAAAACAACGGTTCACCATGGAACTCATGTTTCCATGTTGCACTCTTCATATTCCGGAGTGAAATAATGATCCACTTATTCGCCATTTTTTCTGAGTGAAGTTTCAAGTTTTGCAAGAAATTCACTTTGTTACATGCCCGCATTTCGGTAATCGATGGTTACCCTACAAAATCACTAACTGCTGATGCCGTTCCAGTGACTGGTAGTGAAATATTTGTACCCTAAATACCGATCTCCGTCATCAGGAACTTATCCTAGTATCATTGGAAACAACCTTTTTTTGAAAGTACATAGGAAAGCTTTTTCAAATATGTGCCGTGAAACCGGTAGGATGGAAAAACAGTTTACGAGACACTGAATTAGTGTGTGTGCCGATTTGAGAGGCAGACCTTTGGAGGCGGAGGACGTGCGCCAATCGTTTTTATGCCCAGAGGTCACCAATTCCACGGAACTGACTCCCACCAGCAAGCCGGTAAGAACTACGGAAGTCTGATGCATGGAGCTAATTTCATGACAATCCCAGCCATAATGTTCTTGTTTAATTTATCAAAAGTGGATTTTCCGATCCCATCCGAGTCACTGAATTTTCCTAGGGAGCAAGCAACTACGGAAATGAACAACTAGTGTTATGCGGCGGGTCGCGGTGGCCGAGTGGTTAAGGCGTTGGACTAGAAATCCAATGGGGTTTCCCCGCGTAGGTTCGAATCCTGCCCGCGACGGGTGACTTTTCACGGTAGTATTTTTCTCTCATTTCATTCCCGTAGAGGCAAAAACGACTAGATAGGAACATGTAGCTACAATCGCATATTTGCCACCGTGTTTTCATTGCTCTCACTAGTCAACATTTTCCATTATTTCAGAAACAAGTGATATGCACCACATACTGCGTGGTATAATAAAACACTGTACTTCGATGAATTCACGGGATGGAATCACATTTCTACCCACCAGTTCCCTAGTTCCAAGATGTCGTAGGCAGAAGAAAATTGCCCCTGACAGCGTTATTTCTGATTCTTTTAATGTGAAAATAGTAGTCTGGAAATCATCGATAGCTCCAAACAATGAAAAACTATTGAAATGGTGAGAAAACCTCGATTCAGAGTGTTTTACTTAATTATTTGCATATTTCTCCATAATCAAATCCAATTTATACATGTACAGGATTTTGGTCCCGTAATTGAGTGACTCGCAGATAAACAAAACCCGTCCCAAGACAGAGAACACCAGCTCGCTTTACTACGTGTACTCAAATCGTGGACAAACCGACCACAGAATCAGTACAGTCAAAAAGGCTTCAAGATGCCCAAGCAACAATAGGGAAGAAACGTTCAAGACAGTAATGTAGGAACGAGTCAAGTGGTTTACAAAGTAGGCCCTTATTTATGAGGGCTTTTTCGCCAATCAACGGACAGAAGGGAGTTAGTGATTCAAGGGCACACACTCACACAATTGCGGGTGATTCGTCACGTAAGCCCGGCATTTATGACGTGGATTATTCCAAAACCGGGGAGGCAGGTTGCGTGAGCGATACAGCCTAAAAGAAAAGGGCAATTCGACTTAGTCACAGAGACAAGACTGAAAAGAACTGCGTGACGGGGCATGACTGAACAACAATTGTTACGCGGTTGAGAAGCTCCAGGGAACGATCAGCATGAACTTTTAGTGGTGAAAAAGCAGGAAAGAGAAGCAAATAGTTTGGATAGTACACAATGAATTTGGGATAAGGAGCACGGTATCTGGACTGAACCAGTTTAACGAAGTTCCTTGATACGGCAAGCTAGATTTCTTGGTCCAAGTGTCAATAAGCTTTACAATACAAATCGATTAAATTTCTTCTATGCGTCTTGTCTCTTACCGATGCGAAAGTAGTCCACTTTGGCAAACCATCTCCTAATACTCCGAAATTTTAACAGAAACCTATCAGTTTTCTGCTCACGCTGGGTTTAGCTGTAACACACCTTTATTCTCTTTCACATACTGTTTCTCTTTTTTTCTCCCATACACTGTCTCATGAACCACGCCTTCCACAGATAAAGTAGCCAACAATAAAGTTTTCTATCTTCAGAGAACTCACTAGCGTCTGCCTGAAAGGAAAACAGCTGAAATATTTCCCTTGTTCCATAGTTATCGATTAATTTCGAAGACGGAATGATTTTCACTAAAGACCACAGAGAGATCCAAATGTCACGCACAAGTGGGAGTGGTATTTCTGTGGTTTTTCCCAGGATTGGGCCAAGGACTGAAATCTAGACAAGACCAGAACGACAAGATCAACTAGGGGTAGATATTTCACCCTTAAAAGTGAAACGCATCCTTCCCCATTGAATTACGTGCGCCCAAAATGCTTGACCTTTTGTAGACATCAGTTTACATTTACTAGATGGAAGCACTTTTTGAGCAAAGCCGAGATGAGGGTTTAGATGCAACCGATGCGAGAAAGCAGCGAATCTTCTATTTCCTACATTCGACATACTAACTCCATCGTTAGGTCATGGATTCTTCCTGACGCACTAATTGAAAAAAGAATTATTTGTAATTGAATTGCTCGATGCTGACGTAAAACTGACCTCTGACACTTACACACACTTTACTGTTCATACAGCAAAGATGAAAATTTTCCAGACAAATGATTTCATCTATCAGCATTTATCAAAGAGGGGAATTTGATCTGCGAAGGCAAGATTTACACACGGAACCAAAACCATTCTTATTTGTCTTAGACGATAAATTGAATACGACTACTTCATCGTGGTATGCTTTCGTTGTAATAAAATATCCTTACAAAGTCACAGAAATGAACTCATTTTGAGATAACTCCTTGAACTAAGACACCAATCCAAAAATGGAGATGAACGCGGAGGTGTATCGCGTGTGTAAGAAATTGGGGTAAGGCGGAATATGGAGTAATGCGGAATTTCAATCAAAGGGAAGCAAAAATATGACTAATTATTACCATAAGAGAAAATGAACCGAAACAAAAAACGAAAGAAAATTTAGATGAGGCTAACTTTTCTGATTATGACGACATCCATCATGATTTAGAAATTGACCATGATGACGATGACGATGATGATGATGGTGATGATGGTGATGTTGTTGTTGATGATGATGATGATGATGATGATGATGATGATGATGATGATGATGATGATGATGATGATGATGATGATGATGATGATGATGATGATGGTGATGATGATGATGATAATGATGATTCGGATGATGATGGTGATGGTGACGTTGTCGATGATTATGTATGAAATTAGGATGATGATGATGATGATGATGATGATGATGATGATGATGATGATGATGATGATGATGATGATGATGATGATGATGATGATGATGATGATGATGATGATGATGATGATGATGATGATAATGATGATGGTGATGTTGATGATTATGTTGATGGTGACTTAATTTCTGATACTGAGTCATATGAAGATGATAATGACGACGGTGATGATGTAAATATTGAGGATGTGCACGATGATGCTGGCGATCGTTCAGATGGTGATAACAGTGATGATGATGAAGAAAAAGATGAAGATTCGGATGACGGTGACGGTGATCACATGGATGATGATGATGATCGTGATGATTATGATGCTGATGATGACGATGACGAAGATGATGAGCTCGAAGACTCGGATTATGGTGATGAAGAAGACGATTTTCATGATGATGATGATGTTGATGATGATAATGGTGATGATGATGATGATGATGATGATGATGATGATGATGATGATGATGATGATGATGATGATGATGATGATGATGATGATGATGATGATGATGATGATGATGATGATGATGATGATGATGATGATGATGATGATGATGATGATGATGATGATGATGATGATGATGATGATGATGATGATGATGATGATGATGATAGTTATGATGGTATGATGATGGTGATTCGGATGATTCGGAATCTGTCGTTGGGGATTCGGCTGATGTTTGTGAATACGGTTTTGGTGATAATCTTCACCCAATTGTTACCTACTGCCGCGCCTTGCTTTGCTTCATTGAGTTGTTTGTTTTCGGATGTCAACCCGTCTGAGTTCTCTGACTGGAATCTTCTTGAATACGGAATATTCAAGCACCGCTACTAACCGTTGTCTTCTTGGCAAAGTCGGTAAACGCTAACTGGAATCTCCAGTCCGAAACTATGTTAATTCTAAATGCCACTTAGATAACATTTTGTCAAATCAATTCATCATACCACATAAGCCAACTGCTAGACAGCTTTAACTCAACTCATACAAACTTACGTTTCACATTAGAAACAGAGTCAGACGATGCAATTACCCTCCCTGAATTTCGGATGTGTCTCCGTGAAGACAGCTCAATCAGCCGATCAGTAAACAGAAAAGGAACGTGGAACAAGCAACACATTCACTTCCACAGTTTTGTGCCTCTAAAGATTTAAAAGAACCTAAGTGGATACTTCACAAACAGAACAAGAAGACTAAGCTTGGAGGACACTTTTGAAGAACTGCAAAAAAGCTGTGAAGAACCTTCATCCAAAAGGGTTACGCGGCCCGGCTAGTTGAGATGAAGCGAATGGAAATGGAAACCCCAAGGACGTTTGGGATGGAAAGAAGACCGATGTACATCTCTGTGTCACTCAAGTGTGATACGTTGTAAGATAAAGTGCGTAGAAGATTGTCAGGGGTACTCAGAAAACCGTTCTTCGCCTCTAAGCTCCGGGTTTTGTTCGAATCCCTCGCCAGTAGAGCTAGGGAGGTTGAAAGACAAAGTCCTGATTCAGCGGCCTCATACTGTGTTTAATCATTCGTTTGCTCCTGTGAAACAGCATATATTGGTAGCACTACCAGGCTTTTGTCTGAAAGCATCCGCGAACCCCAGCATGCATGGTTAAATACTGGAGCAGTTAAGTCACTCACTAGTGCTGTCGTTTCACTCCTTGCTGTGTAAGGTTCGGGGTTGGCAGTCAAGACCGACAAAAAGTTGCATACTAGTCACAGCTGGGGCTGTAGCCGTCAGCCTCCAGCCCCCACCCCCCTATGTGCTAAAAAACAAAGTGTAAACTCTCAAGCAGCCCTGGCCCTCTCTCCATCCCATAACAGGCCATAGACCAGATGAACACTGAAAAAAAGAGACAAACAATACACAACCGTTTTTTATTTAATCCCAAATTACAACTGTTTTCTTTTCCCTTGTTGGGGCCGTCAATTTCCATCACTTCCTACTTGCCTAATTGGTCCATTCCTTTAACACGTCGAAATATATCGTGATGTAGCGGCATGAGTATGAGTCAATGAAAACGAGCTGGTTCGCCAAACCGTGTTCTCCAAATTTATTAAAGCACTATCAACCCTCTGCATATCAGAGATGCTGTGATGGGTTCCCGTGAAAAAATAGAGAAATACCGGTCTGCAAGTTTTGATGACTATTAGGAAATGCGATGAAACACCTCTTTGGGACTTCAGTGGACTTTCATTCTGAGGTTGAACGTCGATACCAATAGATAAATCCTCCTTTCAAATTGCACAGTGGCGAAAATGAGTTCATTCATCCTTAAAACGCGTAACCGGTTCACACTGATAACGGAGAATACCGAGTATTTTGCAAACAGTGCTACCCTTCATTAGTTGTTTTCAATCGAAGCGCAAATTACCAAAAGAAAATCCTCCGTATTTGATCGCTAATTAGTAACACCCTTGAAAAGAAAACGTGGTTGTTGTTAAACATGATATTCCGCTAAATAGCACTTTTGTACTAATGTAGATTCTCGTAGATCAAAAGGTTCGTGATCGTGATATACGGCGAGCTCATAAAGTACCGGTAGACGCCATCTGGGGACTATATTACCGGGTTAATCATTCTACCACAGAATACCGGTAGGACTCATTGAATGGACGAAACGGTGGTTATTTTTTCCTGACCCCGAGGGCCGAAGGCACAAAAACCAATCATCCCCTCATTGGGAAGGTAAATTTTGTGCCGACGGTACTTGTCCGTTACAGAAGCCTCTCTTGAGGAGTTTAGCAACTACGGATTGATGTAATAAGCTTTCCTGAGCCTTACCAGGTCATTATCACGATTAGACACATTTAAAGGTGAATGAGGTGTGTATGGAAAATAGGTCCCAATGAAAAAAGTTTTAAAGGATCACGAAGTAAAATGAATCTGTGGTACGTATGAAACCTCATATAACGAGTGACACCGCTTCTCAGTGTTATTTCTACCAACACAGATATGAGAATCGCCTAGAATTATTACAGTAATTGGTAGTAAGCAATATGATTCAACTTATCAGGACTCATTCGCAGCGAATATTCATCGATCCAGCAATGGGACTCGAATCAGGAATGGAAGACTTTAGGTCAAACAGTTTAAAATCAGGCCGTCTGGGCTTGTTATTAGCGTTTCCTTTCTCGTCAACGCTAAATAAAATAGTGCCCTCCCTCCAGCGGATTTCAGAATCTCAAAGGCATTTCTGATTTAAAAGTCAGTTAAAATAATTTTGACAGATCAACGAACTTGAAAGGAATTGCTTGATGTACTGTTGATAGAGTCCAGCTCTTCACATTTTTGGATGAGTCTTCGTACGTGACCGCTCAACTCTCAATGAGGCTGTGTATTCTGCTCGATTCATAATCAGACGTCATTTTCGTTGAGGCGGGTAGATTTTGTAAAGTTTGTTGACAATAGAGGAATGTCAGCTATAAAGAAAATCAGACGAGAACATATTGTAACTGATTGTCCAACTAGGATGAACAAAAGACTGGATTCTTTACAAAATCCATCATTCAAATCATGTTCAGCCAGCTGAGATTTCAACAATTGAATAAAGGCCACTGGCTCTCTTTTGTTCCACTTAGTCATTGCTTTGTTCAGTCATTTCGAAAGAAACGAATGTTACTTTTTCCCTTGCTGCTCAATGGGGCCATTGAATTTGGTCGTGGTATTTTTTACTGTCGTTACTGCTTTGGCATATTTAGATCGTCGTATTCCTTCGTCTTTATTCCCACGTAAACGTTGTGTCCTTGATCATTAGGTATAGCAAACACTTTTTTGATTTTCGTAGGAGATACTGCTGAACGTAACGGAAACTCGCAACTACGCCGTTTTTCTCATCCTCTGAGGAATAAATTAAAAAAAAGTCAGATACGTGACGGGAAAAACTCATAGACATCGAGCAGGGGGGGAGTCTTTTCCTTGAAAAAGAATATCATATCAGTATATGTCTCGTTAATCCTACTGCCTAACATCCGTTCATTCATGTCGCAAGAGACCGGTATCAGCTACTTGCTGAAGTCTTTGGGATATGCGAGCTGTGGTCTTATTTTATTTAAATAATCTTGGCTTCCTTTGGCGATAGACGATAAGCGACTGGAACTTGCTGGACTGGCCAGTTTTGGCTGGACGAGCAACCAGGCAGGAAATCCAACGGAGGAGTCGTCAATACCTATGTACATCATTTTTGTTGTCTTTTACCATCAAGCCATTGAATGTAAAGCGAGCTTTATCCGCGGACTCTCCCGTTGTTATGTCTAAGCCGTACATAACCCCAGACTGTAGTTCCGTGGAACTAGTCTATTCCCTGGATCCAATCTGTAAGACCCGAATAGAGTGGATTGAAATCTCATTTTATATTGTGGCTGACGACTTCAACAGCTCTGATTCGACTTTCCACAGTATAATGTCCCTCCATAACATTGCTACTAATCCGACCACAGAGAGTGCTTGTCTGCACTGCCTATTCGTGAATGTGTTATATTTCTTTCAAACAGTCAGGCATGCCCCCATGGGGAACTCTTATCGTTGTATTTGTGAAATTCTTCGTAAAATGTTTAGTATATACAATCACCTAGACCCAATTAGGCACCCACTCCGAAAGGCGCATTTACGGCAGTGTGACTCACTCAATTCTGATTTACTCGGAAATCGTGGTAGCCTCTTCCAACCTGGATCTATTTTACTACATTAACGTGTCTATACGTTGCGACAATATTACGAGCTATTTAAACTTCTGCTACGAAATTAGCTGCTCGCGAACTAAATGCTGCCTCTCAAACGTTTTGAGTCGGAAAAGCTGAATTAATTGCAGAAGATGGAAGAAAGAGCATGTCACGAATTTACGCTTCATCTCGGTTGGCCTTCAATCATAAGCCGCTGTACAGCTTGCAATTTTCTGCATTTTGCAATCACAAAGAAGGAACAAGAAATTCGATCGTTTCTTGCATACTGGTTCCAAGGAGACACCCAGGGGCGCGGCCAAAAAACTGGTGCAACACACACTCTGTCCGGACATGAAGACACTAGGTTTGTGTACCAGCTTTTCTCCAGTTTGAGTACAGTCATCATCTGGCTAATGCGGTTCGGATACATTTTATAGTACTATATCAAAATGAAGATGACTTCGGTCTTCTGACACAGGCGGTTTCGAAGCGTGAGTCAGCTATAGAGCAAGAGAAAAGTAACAGTCAGATTTCTACGTAATGACTATTCACGCTGTTCACATTAATTGATGAGCCGAAACAATAGGACTTTTTGGTAGAACGTGATAGTACTTTTGGATTTTGGAACCTTTTGCAAAATGAGACGGGACCTTTTGCATGTTTGATGACATTTAAGGCACAAGTTGAATGTGCTGAGCACACATCTGGCACCTACTTCCTTTCGTAGTAACCCCGTCCTTTGCACACCGCGTTTATTGTCTTTGTACCATCTCTCCCACAAGTGTCTTTAATCTGACCATACTAACATACTTATTTCATCACTCGCTGTGAACTACAGGACGACCCGGTAATCTGCCGATCTGACACAACCGTTACATCAGCTCGGCAGATTGCTTGCATTGGTCTGGCCATTTACTGTTGCCTCAGATACGACAACTCCCTTCAAATGTGGAGCGGCTTTTATTGCGTGCTCGTCCCTGGACTTACCAATTTGCTTTACTAGGTAGCCGAAGTTGTTATATCGCTGATTTGGTTATTCGGTCACATGAAACCTTGTTAGCCCATCTATAGATGCCACCTACTCCAAAAATACCAACTCTCGTCCACATTGTAGTCGTCCTAGAGGTTAACCGCAACAAACCCACATAGAAGCGTCAGTGAATCACCGTTGCGTTTCTAAAGTGGGTTCTTCTGGAAGTATTGTACACTTACATTCCTTCTAAATTACTTCTGTGCAGTTTGTGCTCTGAAAGCATTCACACCCACCCTACTTATGAGTAGCGTGCATATGCGTCATGGATCTCTTGAATTCGTAACCTGTTTTCTTTATGACGGCTGCGTGACATCCTCTCCAACGATACTTGTAGTTCACCGGACCGACACCAGGTGGATTCAGTTACCAGTCGGATTCTCCAAATACTTTTCTAAAAGAACATCTCACCGTCCGCTTACGGGAATTCCTTCCTACCCAGAAATGCCCACTGGTCAGACCGATTTTGTGGTCCTTGCGAAAGTAAACAGCGTAGCATAAAGTGAGCTTGTTCCTGTTCTAGTTCAGTTCAAGAGACAGTTCCGCGCATCCGCAAGATACTATTCAGTGAAAAAATAGACCTTAAAAAAAGTGAAAATGTAGGTCAAAATGTAACAACTATTCAACATGGTATATTTGCCAGATAGATGACGACAACCCTGGGAAGTTGGCAACGGATCAAGCGCATCAGAAAACTACGGACCGTTTGTTAATATTGGTGCGAGAAAACAGCTGCAACCTGGTAGAAGTTTAAATAAATATAATGGGATCTAGATACAATAGCTGTGAATATTCAGCCAGCCTCTAGCAGTAAAACTTTATGATGGCTTCACGAGATTGAGATATAGAACTCTAGGAAAGCAGAACATCAGAAGTGTTTGAGGGTTCTGAACTTGATTCTGAAATCTTCAGTAGCCAAATCAGTGTACATGACAGCAAGATTGACAAAATAAGTGGAGACAAAAACCTTGAATGAAGCAAACTGGACGTAGAGAAAGAGATTGCAGTGGAGATACACAGAGGAATAAATGTAATTGTCCTACGTCTCACATCATTGTATTACAGCAATTCGAACTTCACTAACGAAAATGCAGCCGGGTTTACATTCGGAGTGAATTTACAACTGCTGTAGGATGGAGACGAGTTTCCAAGAGAAACAACCAGTTCGTGATATATCAGTGGTTACTTTTTTGCATGATTAAATACTAGCTACGTAAAACGCAGCTATAAAGTAGAAGGCATTGTTCTGTGGATAGGATAGTGCAAATTCATTTCGCATCCGGTGTACAAGAGTGTGACTTGATTTGACTTGACTCTACTTGAAAATGTCCATGGTTTATGGTGAAATAAAATGGATTGCATACACAGATTGATCGTTTCACTCCTCCCTTCTGAACGATATTTTTAGATTTGATAAGACAAATCACTTACTGTTTCCAGATGAATAACTGATCCTGCAGCCGTCACATACCGCTTCGCCTGGGTGTCTCCGTACGCGGTATAAAATCGGCTGACTTGTAACCACCGAGGCACTGTGTGTTTGAAAAATTCCAATGAGAATTTTTGATTATGTTGGTTCCATGAGTGGACGCATTGTACGTCTCAAGGAACCGTGAAGAAAGTGAACATTTTCCTTGGTAAAGCCATTATTATTGCCTTGAACCAGTTTACGGAAGCTAGTTTAAATACCTACCGAGAACGGTGGGTTGTCGAGGATAAAATAGCGCAGTCGGATCCCGTAATGAACCTGAATATACAAAACAGAAGACAAGATTTTGTGACAGGAATTACTTTCGTATACTCCCATCGAAAGCGAGCTTATAACGTTTCACAGAAAATATGAATGGAGTTGCTTGGAAATGTATCTTTTATTGATCAGGTGGCCTATGCATGTACGCTTGTGTGAGTGGAGCGGTGAGTGTGAGTGGTTGGGTTTAGTTACGCATGACTTGCTGAAGCCATGGCAGGCTGAAGCTGAAGTTCAGATATTTGTGAACCCACAAGATAGGGTTAAACTGTTTGACCGACAACACTCCTAAAATCCTTAGATGTCGCGGACTAAGACAAAGCAGGATGATGGGGAACATTCTTGTTGAATTAACTCTGTGCTCACTATCATTTAGGTGGCGAGAGACAGCCGAAGTCAGTACGTGGGTCGGGATCACCGCCTGTAGACTGAGCTTCGATAGAATATCAAATTATGGCAATGATTACAACTAAAGATTTTGTGACACACCTGTATGGGTAGATTGGCCACACGGGTTTACATCCTAGTGAACAATTTAAAAACCGGGAGTACATCGGTGGTAAAGCCTAGTTATCAAAATGGATTTACAGTAAAACGTGTACGCTTGCGAACTCCGATTTGCCGATACCGCGTTCTGAAAAATAAACATACACTAGTGTCCAAGTCATTTATTCAAATTGCTCGAAAAAATCAATTTCCGAACTTTGTTGTTGTTGACCGTTTTGTGTGCAGCCAAACATCAGTAAGTTCCTTTTTTAATCTAATTTGGTCCGTTTTCTAGCGAAGTTTTCTACAGAGAACTCGCAATCCCCTAGGATATTTTTGATCGCCTACTTTTTACTGCGAATAACCATCTGTGTCCCTTGCTGCGGATGTTTTTCTCCTCGTCCTTGGTCCAATTATTGGATGTTCACGTTAATTCACATTGATCACCATCACTGGGAATGCAGAAGAAATTGATTTGCCAATTCATTCACAAAAATGATAATAATACCCACTCATGTCTGTTTTACTATACTGAATAAGTTTCACGAAGATGGATCCGATCGGTCTTGTTTTGTCAAGGGATAATCATGAGGCAGAACGTCGATAGTGTCCAACCCGGTATTTCCAGAAATTTTGTCCTCGATGAGAGTCACGGTTGATTTTAAAGGCAACTTTGTCACAGAAATCAACTCCGGCCAAATAAAAAGAATTGTCTGCCGATATCCAGTTTACTGCTCAGCCGAACCGATGATGCTCAAGCGACGAGAGCGTCTTTTACCACCGAGATACGAGGTTAGGAATTCTGCTATCCCCACCCGCAAACCTTCGTCATAGATAACACCCATCTACTAACGAACTGGTCGCCATATCCGGGTTATTGTTACTTGATGTGGTCCTTTACTCCAGGTTTTATATGAAATATGATAAGCAACTAGGAAAAAATACAGTCAGATTGAACCAAAGTCTTTGGAACATGCAGACTCCAGAATACGCACATTTTGACATCAGAACACGTTTTCCGTGATAAACCGCTGTTTGCAATGATTCATTATCTAGTCTTCACAAAGCTTACGGGAAATGGTTGTTTTGAACAGGTCAAGGGACACTGGGATTGAACAAGGTTTGTGGGGGGGGGGGGGGGATTGGGGTTAGATCGACGTGTCGACCTGCACGACCATTTCTTGATAGACACGTGATTCGGATCTGAGCCACTGGGGTGGATGTCGTCCACTTTCAGCCAGGGTAATTGGAGGGCTTGGATGAATTTTTCCGTATGCACAGTGTAGGTGTGAAAATACTGATGATAATCGCCTCTGAGGTGGCCACGTGACTGTCACGACTTAGTCATGCTGATCTACACGTTGATCTCGCACCCATCCCCTCCCACAAACTTACAAAAGATACGTTTCGACATCTATCACCGTTAACTCTCCGTTAACACTTTGAAATGTCCCTTCATTCCACAAAACTCAACTTTATTTCTCATGCCATTTTGAAAATTCAAAGCATTACCATCTCTTCAAATACTTCCAAAATCTTACCAATGGAGAACACTACAATAATAAAGCCGATATATGACTTAGAGCTAAAGTAATTCACAACAGATAAATTTCCTGAAAAGTCATGCTATATAGTACGAACGAAGCTTCCATCCTGATTCTGAATATTAACTAATAATGATAAAAATCACTCATTGTCGGTTTCCTCCTCAACAACAGATAACCCTGAAGTGCAAGTGACAGTTTCACATTTTCTGTCGCTCAGAATAACGCTACAGGAAATTACCGGATTTAGAGTATTGAAAAAATGAGATGTTACAGCCGAGAGCAATATCAAAGTGAACCCTCAGTTTGAACTTAACTACTGAGAATTCGGGTTTTGTGACCGCAAGTCTGATAACCCTAAAAGGTTCCAGGCAATAGTCCAAATGACTAATTTTAAAGCTTTCAAGAACTGAACATCCTGTGGCAAGAGTGAGACAACCAGATTCGCAGCGTCCGATTCAGCTGCATTGTAATGCCTGCCACTTTGGTCTTCCTTTCAGGTCCACCCTGAGGCCGTCGAAGGTGGCTGTATGGCAGAAAGAGAAGTCAAACAGAAAGAATAATGTTTGAATGAATTGGAGGATACCATTGTGAGCATGTCGGTTGACCTATGTACGATGCCCTTTTGTTTGACCAAGCCATCAACATAGTAAACCGTACCTGCATCTATAACTCTTTATTTTCACCATTGTGTGTATGTGAGTTGTCCTCGTTTGAAAGGACTACTCCTCGTGCTCTATTTGTTTCATACCACTGTTTGTGTTCAAACGGAACCAATCATTTCACAATTATTCTTCCTTTTCCAACTAATTGCTTCCTCATCAGACAATGCTGACAGACAGGTCTAATCGAAGATATGCGCAACACACTTCTCGGTCCACTTAGGTCACTGAGCATTGTTCCAGTAAATTATCAGATTTAAACCACGCTTTATACCTGTCTTCAGTAGTACTGATGGAACCATCTTACCAGAACAAAGCTTTGTGTAGAAAAGATCCAAGAGTTCAATGAGTAATAATAAAGCAATCAGTACAAACCTTACTGTTTGATCGAAAACTAAACGAGGGTTTTGTATCTCGCCCCCCAGAAACTGGGTTTTCTGGATTTGAAACTTTAAAAGTCAGGGGAACAATGAAAAGCACAATAATCAATTGAATTTCACAAGGTTGTAATTCTTTTGTTCTTTAGTCATTCCCTTTTTTATTGCAACAGTGTTATACTATTTCAGGAAAGGGATCTAGGCCAATTAGACAGGCAAGTGACCGGTGACAATAGCAGCGACAGAGTTTGAATCTAGGACAGAAGAGTCTTAGTCCGTGCAAATCAAGGCTAAGCATTCCTCATTTACGAACCTTCAAGGTATAACACAGTAGTGATGTTTCAGTTCTGTCCCTTACCACAAAATACTCCTGACAGAAGATTAAGACCAGCTGCAAGGGGTTACACCGAAACGTTGAATGGTAGCAGCAGGATTCGAACCCGGTCAAACCGGTCAAACCAACTGGAACCAGGACAATATTACACAAAGCACAAGGCACAAAACAGGTCGAACAGTCGGTTTAATGTGTACGCAGTAAGCTGACAGCATGGCCTCCAGTTAGAGAATCATTGAGTGGTTAGTGGTGAGTTTTTTTTATACAAATGAGATTTATCTGGTGCTGATAGACACACACTAGGTGACAAGACCTGAAGGCTTAGGCGAATACTTATACCCAAAATGACTAGCTTATAATAAGGCATCCGGTCCCGAAGATATCTTCCTGATCGGTGATGCTGCGTTTACAACTCAAATTTCGTGGTCAGAGACAGGAAGCTCATGAAAAGAATAATATTATGCTAGAAATGAATATATTATTATTCTCAGAGAGGAATGTTTCATGACTGTTTATGTTATTCTTTTGTATGGAAAGCCAAATCTTTATTCTCATCTTTCAGACTTGGATGATTACTTCGGCTTGTAGAACAATCTGTTCAATCTAAATAACAGAATGTACCAGATAAAGATTACCCACTCGCTTATTTAACAAACATGATATATTACATGCACTGTTTTGAAGTCAGAAATATCCAAGCTTGAAGAGAAAGAGAGAAAGAGAGAGAGAGAAAGAGAGAGAGAGAAAGAGAATGTGCGAAAAAAGCCAGCCAAATTTGAGGATTTTAGCGGCTGTTGCTGATAACTTATCTAAAGCGGATCATTCATCACACTATCCACTGTATACACTATACTGCTCCTCGTAATCAAAAAATACACAGTCAGATGGTGATGATAACCTATTGGATAAAAAGCCGTCATCATTCAAAGGGGAATTTAACGACGATATCTTCTTCTATTATTGTCCATGTTTACTTCTTGTATGTACATTTCAGTAACTTTCGCGAAAGGCATCATAATACTGTCAGGCAAGGGAAATCTTTTTCCCTATTAAGAACACACAAATAATGCCCTCCTTTCCTGAAATGCAACTCAACCTAAAACATAGATCACCAGAAACTGAAACGTCTCATCTTCATTTTATTGACCTTTTGTGAACACTTACAAAAAATCGATCTGCATTTATCTCTACGAGTGTAGCACATTCGGTTATTAATTTAGAACAACTTTTAAAAATTACCCTTATTTATGACAGAGAACGAAATCGAAGGAAGTAAAAAAACAACCAAAACTAGCTGATTGGTAAATTAATATCGGAATCTTTTAAACCGTAGTTGACAACCTGTACATCCACCATTTTTCTATTTCGACTGCGCAAGCTCTGTGCCGTGGCCCAATTCAATCTTTCTTTCAGCCGATTGACTCCTGTTCCGGTCTCAGATGTCCAGGCTTAAAGTAACTGAGTACATTATCTCAGGAGCGGACCAAACGGTAATCACGGTGGTATCTCGGTTGGTAGAAGTGAACTGTACTACCTGGTTATTTATTTTGGCCGATGTTGCACATTTCGAAAGGCCAGGTTTATACTAATATGAAAAGTAAATATCATCCCATCCGTGAGATGTATCAAGGTCCAGTATGCCACTTTAACCAGCCTTACAAAATGAACCACTTGGATTGAGTTCACGGGACATTCTTTCTTAAGTGCACATTCCGAATTAGTCATTGTGTCTTTGTACCAAATATTTAGGAACAAGCTGACCCCGCTTCATTCTGCGGATAGTCCCTAAGTTGACAGAGAACAGCTCTGTTGTTTTTGAGACTGCGACGAGCCGATCTACGATTAGGACCTCCCACGTGAGCCACACGTTCCCATACACCTATGCACGTCGCGTCATTAATCAGCCACCCGAACGGGGCTTTGTGTTCACTAGGTGGTTGACATGCTATCATTTTCCGTTCCGCGAACCTGACTCCTAATTCGTCCGTTCTGTCACGCTGGTCGCATTCATAAGAGTTTACTATGGTTGATTCTTTCCTGCTTCGGGGAGATCCTTGAAGGAAAATCCTTGAAGCAGAAAGGAAAAATCGACACGGTACCCTCCGAAAGGGTACTACAAACTGGGACGACAATACCTAGATTGTACAGCCTATCAAGGGTACACAAAGAAAGCGTCCCAATGAGACTAAATACGGATATGTGCAACCCTCCATATAGCGAAGTGATTGACTAGCTTATTGGAACCGTACAGAGTGGAAATCTCTAGACACGGTCAACAAGACATTTCATTTCGTAGAGGCTGTAATGAACTTGAATGTAGAAAGCAAGCAATACGTATCACCTGATGTTCCCTCACTGTTCTCAAAATGTCCCGATCAGTAAAGCAGCCATCAATCGACGCGAATACATCCAGGGTAACGAAATCAATTTGGTTATTCCGTTGCATCAGCTGAAACACTGTTTCACTGCACACATAATGCCTAATTTCACTTTAACGGTAGAATTTATCGTCCGTAGGACGGGGTGGGGGGCAATGAGATCACTTTTGAGACCCTTATTTGCTGATATTTTCATAGCGAAGCTCGAACATAATCAACTTCAGTCAGTAATCGGAGAATTCATCGTGTACAAACAATATGTAGACGACATCTTATGTGCTATAGAAACTACGGTGGGCACAAACTTACTGCCTAACAATTTTGGCGCTGCCTACATAAAAGTCAAACTTACTTTGGAAGAAGCAACGGGCTATAGCGTGTTTTACTTGAAAGCATGCATAAGCCTTCGAAGTGATTGTTCTGTTCAGTTATCAATGAATAAAAATGTCACATGGAACGGGCAATACATCCACTTTCACAGTTTCATACCCCTCAATATGAAGAGTAGTCCACTACGATGCCTGGTTACCAGGACAAGAGCAGTCTGTTCCAAAGACAATCAGAAATAAACTCTTATTCTATGGAATTTGTTCTTACAAAATGCCTATCCTGAAAGGTTTATGGACAGATCGACGTACGGAAAGGAAGAGAAACCAAGGGAGATAGAGGCCGCAAAAAAGCCGTTACATGTAGGTTTTCTGTTCAACGGATATACGGAAGCCGAAATTATTAAACTGATATTATCGGAAGTAGTTAACAGAACGTTCTACGCTGCGAGGCCACAGTTTCTGTATTTTCAGTTAAAGGACAGAGTGCCAGAGTCTGCAGCATCCTTTTGTGAGTATTCATTCGCCTTTTCTTATGGAACTAGATACTCTGGCCGCCCGACCAGGCGCTTGTCCGACCGTGTTCGTGAACACCACGCGGCTTGGTTGAACTAGGAAGCGGTTTGGACAATTACAAGTGTTATGTGCTCACCAGCACGCCTCAAAATACTAGCTTCTCATCGTCCGTTGCTGATATGTGTGAATTCATCAAGGGATACACGGCCGTCTGTCAAAGCTAATGAGATTTGATTCGTGGCATCACACAGTGTGAAAGTGATAGATAGTCCCGTTAACTGAATCGGATGGGGAGAGAACCAGTGTCTGTGGTTGGAACTGGGCATGAAGCATCTGGGAAATCACCCTTATCGCCATTCACTTTGCACGTACGTCACACGCATGTATCACACAGATCACCTTGAGACCACAAAGTTCAATGAGTGATTTACGTAAGCACAAACTATCTCGTTATCTTATGACCGCAATGAAATAATTGGTTCGGCTTACACTGCTGATACTGCCTATCGATAACGAGATAGACAGGTTTTACTACCCCGATCTTTGAGGACTAAGAACGGTCAAAATTCAGAAAGGACTGTTTTTCATTCAGCTTCTTGATTTTTCAGGTGCGCAGAGTTGCGTATGTGTCTCCACGACGAGTCTTTGCGTCCTTATATCAGCAGATTATAGGCTAGCAGAGATGTATTAACTATAAACAACAACTGAGGATCTGTTCTGGCACACATATCTACCCTTAGCATTAGGCAGAACTTGTACGCTGTTACAACATCAGCATAACTAGTGGTATCTCCGTTGATTAAACGAACGGTCATATGTGATTGAAATCAAAGTTAAAATACGGGAAAGGTGAAAACATAACTGGGATACAAGATTCAAACTTGATGAAGGTTGATGTTGGTGATCGTGTAACACTGAATTAAGTAAACAAGGAATTTAAAGCAGAAAAGTCTGTATTATGACTGAACTTGAAAAGCGGACACGAAAATTTCGATCATACTAAGACATCATCGAAACAAAATTGGAAAATGAAACAATCACTTCTGATGTACACAATTCCTTGTTAAAGCGGAGCAGGAGGAAGGGGACGTCAAAGACCCGGTGATGAATGAGATAGTGTGTTGAACAGAAATCAGGAATGCATAAACAAGTTGTAAAAGAACGGTGTGCTGGGCACGTCTCAAAAGAGAAACGTGGGAGGGGGAGACGGTTCATGTCAAACGTGAATAATGAGTACTACACGTGAGGGATTATTTTATTTTCAATATAGTAAAATGTTTGAACAAAGTGAAAGGAACACTCCGTGCAGAAAAATAGTCGGATTGTGTGAAAGTGAACAAAAAAGTTTTAGCCGATTGGTAAGGTAAAAATCCAGGTATCGAGAACTGACACCGTAGGCGTGAAAAGTTTACAGAATTCCGAGTTCACTGAAGGTTTTTGGAAAGAACCCTGTATGGTGCACTGCTGACACGTTTCATGATCGTGAAGATGTCGAAATATGCGCAAGTTAAATAGGCTGTTGAAGATACAAGTGACGACAGATCATCAGCTGGTCAATGGACACAAAACAGGCAGTGGCTTAGCAAATTAAAATCGTACAGAACTCAGCGGAAGCCATTAGTAATTGTGGATTCCTTGCTTTGCAAATTCCTAGAAGTGAGAGACACGAAACACGAGTTTTTGGGTCTGAAGGATCGTGGCCGAACTTCCAGTATTGAAGAGGTACATTAAAAATGGGGCTTGGTGGAAAAGTGCTGCATGAGAATAATCATTTTTGGTCACATTCTGTCAGAACTGATGTTGGATCATCATCGGGATTTTGAGGTACGCATTTTCTCAGAGTTGTTGTCCTGAACTACATTGTCCCCATTTTTAAACAACATTAATAAGAATGTTTGATATTGAAAGGTCACAACAGAACATCCAAGAGTGTCCACTGCAAATAGCTAAATGCTCATTTATGGCTTGATCAAAAGTTTTTCCATACTTCTTGACTACATAAAGAGTGTCATGATTGACTTCTATCTCCATAATAGAACCTACTGATCAGGAAGAACTTCGAACTAGTTTATATGCATGAGGGAGACAGCACTAGACGGAAGCCAGCGGAACTATTCTAATGGAACTACCGCGCTCTATTTCAAATTCGTGGTCGAAACTGATATAATATTCTTAAAAACAAAAGAAATGGCTTGTCGCAAGTTGAGAAAACAAGAATAGCACGAGAGAAAACAAATTGGCAGACAGAGATAGACTGGTCAGGACCAGTCTATCTGACTCGTAGCAACTACTTTGGTCATATAATATAAGGATGCGGAAGCATTTTCTTCAAGCAAAAGGATTACGAGTATGTAAGGGTGTCATATATAAAGGAAGGTTTGGAATAATTTATCTAGTAAGGCTCATGCTCGTGATCCGGTTCAATGCAATCATGGGGTATTTAAGATGAGTGGCACCTCTGAATTGGTAGACGGTCATGCCCCTCGGGGTATCCTCCATCTCCTTGGTCTCCATGACGTACCGAGCTCTCACTTATGGCTCCACGAAGATGAAGCATACATCAGCGGCCACACCCCGACAAACCACTCTACGGGCGAGCCAAACCAAGATGAGGATAACCAACTCTTACAGATCACAGTGAGACGGCGCCCAGCATGCAATGATGGATACTGCTGCATAGACGAATGAGATCTGTCGAGATCCAACGGCTACCAGGGAAATCCGTCCAATCAACAAGGTTGCATGGACCCCTGAGACACGGTCACCTCTACCGAATGGCGAACGAGCTCCTACAGAGCCAAAACAACCATGCACTAAGATAACTAGGACGCGTTTGGCATCCCGGATTGGTAGATTACCATCCAATAGGAGTACAAACCGACGGTTCGTCTACCGGCTCTCAAAATAAAAAAATCCCGTTGCTCGACAGGTAGAACTTGGTTACGCACGGGCTAGAGTAGCTACCTCAAACAAAAAGCCGAATGACTTTGGGGACGCCATTTCGTACCAAATTCCCAAGACTCTTCATAACAAGTTTCACTACACAAATAGCTTGTGCTACGGCACCCCCGTAAAGCGACACACCTCGCTTTCTCTCGGCCGCCGGGATGACAAATATGCTAGCTAGGTTATTTAAGACGCGAAATCACATCCAAGTTGCCTGTCGGAATGTGAGAACATCCTTGGATATAGGAAAACAAGCCATCACTGCACAAATACCACATGAGTACAGCATCATAATCATTTCTCTCCGAAGTTCAGTGGCCGAATCCTGGTACCCAAAGTATAAAGGTCCCCAGAGTAAACGGCTGTTACCACTTCTATCACAGTGGACCCACGACAGTTCTGGTCCGCCCAGCTCCGTGATAGCTTTCAGCAACCAGTCATACAAGACACTACGCTCACGGAACCTGATATCCCCTCGGATGGCCCTAGCTCGTTTCTGTGCTGCACCCTTGAACGTGTCGGTTGTTGCGGTCTATGCTCCAGCAGTTGCGATTGAAAAAAGGGCAAAGAACAAAACGAAAGAGGTGATAAACAGTGTCCCAAAAGATGACATTCTCCTGTTTACGGGAGATGCGAACACCTGTATTGGTGCCTCCTCCCAGGCAACTAGACACATTTGGGGAAAATATGGTCATGGACAGCATTGCAGCTGTGGTGAACGTTAAGTCAGCTCTTCAGACTTCAAAAAGCTAACCTTCAAAAAAAACCATATTCCAATATCCTAGGAAGCACTTGCTAACATAGTGCTCGAATGATGCCATACTGCGCATTAGATTGACTATGTTCTCGTACGATCACGCTAGTCATCTTCGGTTGAAGAGTACCGGTCATACTGAGGAGCGGAGACTGATAACAAGAAAGGTACCGACCGCACCCTAGTCCGTGCACGCTGCAAGATCCACTTAGCTAATAGCCGCAAAAACTCTACCCCGAAGTGGATTACCACAGTAGCGTTAGAATCACCAAGAAGCCACCAGGCTATCTCAGAAGCAGCTTCCTTCCATCTAGCCACTATGTTCACAGATAGAGAAGAAGTGCAGGTGGAAGATCAGCGGATTTCAATTAAGGCATCGATTCAAAAATCCGCTTTAAATGAACCAGGCTTTACGAGACGATAACAGAAGGTCTGAACCTCAGAGACGAATCTCCAGTTAACGAAAAGGGCCTAAATGATCACCCAGACTTCCGTTACGTTCGATGGAAAGTACTCGTTTGACCAGGAGCAACCACAAAATCTAATGGACCGAAGACGCTGAACCCAAGGAGGTTGCGGCTACCTGTGGTGACTTCTCAGAGCTCTTCCGTCTAATCCACACCGCATCCGGTAAGCGACATTCGGCACAACCCCTGCTTCACGATGCTGCTCACTTCTGAGCAGGCCAGAAAGATACAGAAATGGACCAAACACTTCGACTGTCCACTGAACTGTCCCCTGGCAGGTTCGGTGAACCCAGTCTCAGCCATCCGGAGCGAGGTCTGGTAACAACCTACCAAGCCAAGATGAAATCACCGACGTAATACACAAGAGGGGAAGATGACATCACCTCGGAGATATATGAATCATGTCTTGCGACACTGTTATAGCCAATGCACATCCTATTTTGTTTATTACTGTAGAAGAAATAATTTTCAGCTGATTGGGAAATTTCGATATTACTCCTTCATCCAAAGAAAGGTGTCAGGACTGTGTGCGTGGACTACCTTGACATCAGTTTAGCCGACATGGCTGATAAAATTTTCTCCGAACTCTTGCTGAACCACTTCTCAGAGGTGTGGGACGCTCGCACACGCCTTAGTCAAGGAGGCTTCCGCGGCGGTAGAGGGTGCGCGAACCTAAAATTCATCTTCCGCAGAGTATCAGGACATCGGTACAAGTTTCATCAACCTACTGTAGCTTGTTTTATTGACTACCAGGCTGAATTTGACTCAGCTGACAGAGAATGGTAGATGAAATGCTCCAGAAGCTTGTCAGTCTCATGAAATTGTACTACGCAAATAGGTGTACCAGAATACGCATCCAAAGAAAGGAGTCCAATGACTTCTCCTTCAAGTCCGGTCTTAGGCAAGGCTGCCCATTGTCACCAGTGCCGTTCAACCACACAGTAAATAGCATAACGCCTCAGAGGCTCACTGATTAACCTGGTTTTTACCTGGGCTCTGACGATTCACTTTCCGACCTAGAGTTCACAGATGACATTGTTATACTTGAAGACGGGCCATCTGCCTTACAGCCGGTTCTCGATCGCGTAGAATCATTTGCAAAATTCATGGAACTAGAGATCAGTAAGTCGAAGATCAAGATCCTTTCGGCATGTACAACTTAGTCTATTCTCTCAATATATATATATATATTTATATATATATATATCGAGCACATTCCGGTATTCAAATATCCGGACTCTATGCTCCTTCCAGGCGGTCAAGTCAAGCAGGAAGTCAAGTAGCGCACTGATAATGCTTTTCTCGAACCCCGCAATGCACTCTCGAGCAACGACATCAGTCTCCGATCCAAAGTCCGTGTCTTCCGGATTGTTTTCCTTCCGATACTGACCTACAGTTGCCAGACTTGGTCACTACGCGCTGGAGACGTCAGGAAGCTCGAAACTTTTGACCGATGGTGCCTGAGACGAATAATGAAGGTAGCTTGGCACTAAATGCTTCCAACTGATACAATATGACAACGGTGTTTCGATACCGAAAGTTGTCAGTGTTCTTCCAGCATCGGCGACTTCATTGGTTTGGACACATTTTAGGACTACCAAACACAGAGACCTCAAAATAGTGACCCTCCTGCTCCTTGTTCTGGATGACACTGTCGCTTTGGACGGCAGCTGAAAACGTGGGTCAGTACTGTCAAACCGGAATTCGAGTGGTTAGGACTCCAGTTTGTCTTCGGTGTTTCCAAGTGGAAGCAGAACTGGATTTCTTTGCGCTCAGGTCTCGCATCCGATCGTCGCTCACGGGCAGGTGTCATTCGGAACATGCGTGAAGCCTGCTTATCCTCTCTCAGGAGCTAGCCGCATTAAAACAAAAGTAAAACAACCATCAGGATCCGGCTGGATCGGGAACGCAGGACCACGGGGAGAAGATTACACACAGTTGAAATTCCCGCGAAAGATTTGTCTCGATTTAAATGTACCATCAGAGGCCGTTTGGGTCAATAAATTAAACTCAGAATGTTTGTCAGCTATAATCTGTCACAGAAAAAATTCCTACTGCGTGAAGACTGTCAAACCTTTGGCAGGCCGCTCAGTACACAGGAAAAGGTCACAGATGAAAGGAAACAGAAAAGTTGTGAGAAACAATAAATAAAAGCGATTCTTAGTGCCATGATGAAGATGATGAAGCTGATGGTCACAGTGCTGAAATCCATGCTTCATCTGTCTATTGTCTATCTATCTATCTATCCGTGATCTATCTATCTATCCGTGATCTATCTATCTATCTATCTATCTATCTATCTATCTATCTATCTATCTATCTATCTATCTATCTATCTATCTATCTATCTATCTATCTATCTATCTATCTATCTATCTATCTATCTATCTATCTATCTATTTATCTATCTATCTATCTATCTATCTATCTATCTATCTATCTATCTATCTATCTATCTATCTATCTATCTATCTATCTATCTATCTATCTATCTATCTATCTATCTATCTATCTATCTATCTATCTATCTATCTATCTATCTATCTATCTATCTATCTATCTATCTATCTATCTATCTATCTATCTATCTATCTATCTATCTATCTATCTATCTATCTATCTATCCGTGATCTATCTATCTATCTATCTATCTATCTATCTATCCGTGATCTTTCTATTTATCGATCTATTTATCTATCTATCTATCTATCTATCTATCTTATTTTTACAGCTTTCTATCCATTTATATATGTTCTCACCTATGTGCATACTTCAGTGTTGATGACACGAAAACCATTTTGTTTACGAAACTTTAGCTCATGTTCCTTAGCTGTCTTCATCGAAGTTCTGCAAAAACAACCTTTCCTGAGTTTTCTACATTAATGTTTATGTATTTCTGTGGAACACTAAAATGTTTTGGATAAAAATGCACTGCTTAATAACTTTTATTCACCCCAGATAATACTAGCGAATGGGAGCTACATTCAGGCGAGTAAGAAAGACACATTCAACCAGAAGCAACGTTCAAGTTCTTTGAAGTTCATTTGGTCAAGAGCTATCGGAAGTCGGCTGCTTGAAAGTCAGTGAGGGGAAATGAGTGTCTAACTTATACGTCCTTACAGAGAAATTGGCTGAAACCCTCGATTGCTCACTGGAACAGACCATCCCATGGCATGCCCGAACAGGCCTCCCAACCGATAGTGGACTGAGATGGAGAAACTATCAAATTCAATACTCCGTTTACTCAGTGGATAGATTTTCTAAAGGTCAAGTAGAGATAGGATTTGGATTCACTCTCGAATTTTACGTCTATTTGTGCGGATTCAAATTCCAGGAGCCAGGATAGAAAATGTTCCATCACCAGCCGCGAAGTGAATGCCAACATTCCAGTTTGACATACCAGCTCTTAACATCACGTAACTGTAAGAATCGTCGACTAGTTTCTTCTTGAGTTATTTACTAAATAGCACAGCAGGAAAAAATGTCATACTGAACGACGGAAAATTAAGTCCACGTGATATTTTTCAAACCTATTTTTCCCATTGCCATTCGCCCTGAAAAAATATGCGAATAGTAAAGAAGCTGTTCACAGTGTTTATTTCCGAAAGATTGTTCGTTTCTTTTGCCTAAAAACCAATCTAACAAAAATTTGCTTCAGTGGGCACTTAATATTCCTCAAGTTGCAGAAGTTAAACGATTATTGTCTCTATTGGTAGTCGCACAGTACTGGGTATAATAATGTGTCATCTCTGAGGTTAGATATCAAGGTAGATGGTTCAATTGACTGAATTATAAATCATGGTTAGATATAGTTCATAAGACACTAAATATCTGCGCTGAAAATTCAGTCTTTGCAAACAGAAGTTCCGAAAAACACTGTATTCGCTTGGTCACTATTGCCTGTATACCAATATGCGAATCTCGGGAACCGACCCTAAAAACGATGTGAAAGTGGAGACTGCTTGATGCAAAGTTTACCTCGCGAATTCCATGGTGTACTCCATTTAATACCCAAGCCAAGAGCTGAATTCCAGAAGTGGTATGAAGATTTCTCCATATATACAAAATGAGATTTTACCCTGTGCGTGTTACAAATCTAAACCATTTTGCTGTACGAATACACACCAAGTAGACAACTTCCCACCAGGGAAATAGCGGCGTCAACGAACAATCCACTGATGATGTAGGTAATGAGTAGGCTGTTAACAGCCGCTTTGGTGTTCGATTAATTTAAGTGTAGGATCCTGTTGATATACCTACCGAGCATTTGTGTACATGGGGTTTTCTGCTTTCTTGCATTTTGCAGATCGAACACATACAACTCCCATGAAAGACAATGATCCTTGCATGCTACATGTATTGCATGATAGTATACTTGTCAGCATTAAAAATGCACTACTTTCTGTAAGTTTTTCCCCAGGATAGTGCTTTTTTAAATTCACGGGAAGGAAATTAGAAAAGTCCAACCAGTTTTGTTTCTGAAGTATATATTTTTATGTCCATTTCAAAGTATCAATGATCAATTTTCCCGTTATTTGGCTGAAATATGAGTTTTCGGTAACTTGCTAAGGTCTTCAACACAACACGACACAATACAATACAATACAATACAGTTTGCAGTTAAACCAACCGAGTACAAGCTGTCAGAGACTTTCTCTGTCAGACTTAATGCACCCATTACCACCAGTGATCACTGCATATTATATCTTAGGCCTAAAATACACCCTCACCGAGGTTATTTATCGCACTCACATTCCAAACGGAAACGCTTCAAACAAAGAGTCATTTCCACGAAGGGTATATTACTCCTTAACCGTTCATTTTCTGTTCTCACGTCGTGGGTAAAAGACTGTTCATTTCTGTATTTTTTGTTGAATTTTACAGCGGAAGTGATTAGATGAATTTTTAACACTTGCAGTCTAATGGAAACTGTTTACTCCAACCTGGAAGAGTGGTTTCTCCACACCCGAAGCAGCTACACAGGGGGAAGGAATCAGCCTACAAGATACAAAACAAACCCGAATTCCGTCGACTGTCACTTTTGATAAAATCTGAGAATGCAAAACTTGATGATAATTCCTCTCGACAGCTTCTGAACTCCTGAAATATCAAACACCGGTGGCGTGAAATCAAGATTCCCCGCGGTCAGACGGGGAAATCCCCGAAGGTGAATACAGATGTGAACCATCTCAATGTCCAGTTTCTCCGACAATCGGACAACCAACCTTCCATTTTCCCATTATCTGTCTCGTCTGAATTTCAAGAGGTATCAACCACAGATGTTCTCAAGTTACTCAGGCCAACAAAAATAACCAGGGCAACTGGTCCAGAGGATCCTCCAAAGGAGCTGTTTAAATAGGGGGACTGTTCTCTATGAGCTCTGATGACTTCGGTAATTAACAATTGACTGAAGTGACATTCCTTTTCCGATTGTTGGTGTCCTGTTACAATTATTCCTGTGCCGAGACAGTCCCATAGCCAGACGGGACCCCAAATTTATCGACCAATAGCTCTATCTTTGTCAGCTTTGAAACTTGCAGAAAGTGTTGTGCTGCGTCCTCATTAGACTGCCGTGAGAAGCCCAAGCGACGAGTTATAATTTGTGTACAAGTCCAAGCGCTCTACAGTTGATGAGGTAGCTTCCATTGTGCATATATTGCCAAATCCCTCAATGATTCCAGCGAGTCAGTTAGATGTGCTTTTCTTGACTACACGTCGGCCATGGATAGTGTACCACACCCGCTTCTTCTCAAAAAACTAGAATCTTTTGGCCGTCCAGCATATTTACTAAACTGGCTAAAAGACTTTTTTCCTGTAAGGACACAGTGAACCAAATTAGGTAAAAAAATCAGCAAACATCTCTTATCCAGTACCAGTGTACTTCAGGGTGCTGTCTTTTCTCCGTATTTCTTCTCAACATTCATTGGTGATTTGCCCGTCTCCCACCCAGATCGCAACTTTAAATATGTTGATGACGTTGCTTTGACTAGGTCTGTCTCAAAAAGACTGAACTTCGACAAATTCACTTCAAATCTTTCACATATTCCCAACTTTTCTAATCATATTGGTATTCTGTTGAATAGTAATTGGTGTCAAAAGGGCATTTTCCCTAAAACTCGTTCCGAATTCAGTAAAGAAACTTCCACCAGTAATTCTATTCCTCTCTCACGTAATAACCACGTGAAATATCTTGGTATGACATTGCAGCATAACTGGCATTGGTATTTTCACGTTGAAATCACAGAAGAAAGTCAGCGTCGCTTGCCATATCAAATTAGAAAACTACGGCAATTCAATGCTTCATAGTCTGTTATTTCCACTTTTGTAAAACAATGTATATTACCTGCCCTTCTTCATTGTTACCCTGTCATTTCCTCAGAAATGTCAAACAAGGATTCCGTCACTCTTCGCAAAGGCTCACGCATCATTATTCTTGTTTGTGGTTTAGTCTTAAATGACCTATTCCCGGAGCTATGCACAGGCCACATAAAAAAATCCGTTGAGTTTTCACGGGAAATCTTTTCTGGTACTTCGAATTCCTTGCATTCTGATCTTATTCTTTGTCAGTCCTACAAATCAACCCTGTCTAGCTATAAACTGCCTCCCTGTAGGTAGCCTCTGCATAGGAATTCCGTTGTTCCGTTTCTATCACGTCCTAACACACAAGAATGTCATTCAGTCAGAAATGGGATCCCATTTTGCTCTGCACTACACTTTGGCGGTATTTTTTGTCTGAAAAGCATTGTACAAATGACAATCAAGCTCGTATGTATACAAAGTGATATCTGCAATACAATACCCATTTTGATCACATTTTCAAATCGGGCAGGCAGAATCAGAGCTAATAAACGGGTCTAACAGAAGCATCATACCGCCTTCGATCAAGTTCCTAGTTATGATTTGACTCCAGTGTGCATCGTTCTTTGAGAAGACGGATTCAGAGAATTCTTATCACATTCTCGTAGTGGAATGGGCTATCAAGTCCGGCTTATTGGGCGAGCACACATAATTGTGTGCCTGACCTTCATAATAAATTTCACGTAGAGGTAGACTGCATGAAGTCAAAGTACAGTAACCTCAGGCTTGTCCGAAACATTCCGAAAGAACCGCGTTGAGCCTCAGGACCATAGTATTTCGAAGATCATTTCTGTTGCATATGCGGGTATAATTTACAGATGGTTATATTGGGCTTATCTGAACGGATCACTGAAGTATTCGCGTCTAATCTTAGCCGGATAATAGAATATTCGACATTCATTCTAGCCTTAGAAATCTAGTTCCCTTCAACTGATTCAATCAAGAATAGTGGTGACAATAGTAGTAGTATTAATAATAGTCGTGGTAGTAGTAGTAGTAGTATTAGTAGTAGTAGTAGTAGTAGTAGTAGTAGTATTAGTAGTAGTAGTAGTAGTAGTAGTAGTAGTAGTAGTAGTAGTAGTAGTAGTAGTAGTAGTAGTAGTAGTAGTAGTAGTAGTAGTAGTAGTAGTAGTAATGTTTTAGTCTTGTCCTATTTCAAAAGCTGCAACTTCTTCGACAGAGACCTCCCCATTTGAACCTCCCACTCAAAGTGACACATAGCACGACGAATATAGCTACGAATGGGCTTTGAATAAGCCATGTTCACCTGTTTAAACTGAGTGCTTGCCCCATACCTAAAGACAGCATCGCCCATGCGGTATTCCTGTTATATTCGAGCATTACTACGAAGACATCAGTGTCTAAACGCCAACAAACTTCAAGCATCTTTCTTTCGTAACGACAATATTTATAAGCTGTATAGGGGAACCAACCTAACTTCTGCAGTGTGCACCCAACCCGGGATAGTCGGCTTCATACACCATTTGTGGCTCAATTTGACGAAAGTCAGGCTTACCTTCCGCATAGGCAACCAACTTTCAACCGATGTTAGACCAACTGTTTAGATGAAACTGCCGAGGCAACAAACGTTGTCCAATTCAGCTAAGACCTCTTTGCTAGGTTTGGAAAAGGGTAAGCCCAGCCATACACCAACATTTTATGCGTCAATCCTCCGCCTCAGGAACAGCCATGAGGAACCTCCATCTTTCGTCTTATGGCCCCACACACTCTCTCGCATAAGGGGATTTTTATGGGTTTCATGTCATTTTCGTTGTAATGGCAGAATTATGTATTTGCAAAACCAATAAAGAGTCCATCAAAAGTGTGAATCAAGATCCGGTCCTCATTGCTATGGCTCCCTCACCCGTGACTGTCCGTTCGCATACTCCGCACTATCGTACACAATATGGCAAGTAATATTTTCAATGTCATGTCAAGGTAACGTCACCCTCCCCCATTTTCCTGACTTACTGTCGGTGCAGCACCGACTGAACTTATACGATAGTCGAACGATTGAACTGTCCCGTTATTTGACCCTGTGATTGATAAATGTTGAGGTTCGCATTTTTACATAACCCACTCATGTTTGCCTCAACAGTACAGCATGTTTGCACCAAATTCGTCTTCTTTCCCGACTGAATTCGCTTTGATTCTGCGTGTAACTCAACGGGCTCCATATGTAATCGGAAAAAATAATTCGCCTAAACTCTGGTCCTTCAAAGAAAAAAAATTAGTTCCCATGAGTAAGGAACAACCCTCTCGAGCATATCTAGAAGCTGTGGACATTCCAACACTATAGTCCAAGTATGAATCAGTAGTGGTGGTCTGTTTATCAGTGTAGTCTCCTGTTTATCAAACACGGGAAAATTACTGGCAATTCATTGTCGTATATGGATGATGAAATATAAATTTGCAGTCTGTAAGGATAAGTATGTCTCAGCTTGAGTTATATCGTTTGGTACAAATCGGCATGAAGGCACCGATAAGTAAACAAACGCACAGTTAACTCATTGAGTGTATTTTAATCGTATTTTCGAGTACTTGTTGAGTATTCAGTACGTAAGTGAACTTGACCGATAGATGTTGCAGTCAGCTGCGCAGTTTGTGCTTCCACTAGCCTCGTCTCTTATTAACCAGAGAGCGATGTAGATCGATCTGATGTGAGCCACACGGACAAACACCTTGATAACCGGACAGGCAAGTCAAGTGTACCGCTGACTTTGTTTTGTTAGACCAGTGCCCCCTGAGAGTCACAATAAGTCGAAATCAAATTAAAGCCACAAATCATCAACATTTACTCAATAATTGAGGAGTCAACATTTTATAAGTTCTCACGGAATTCGGCAAAAGCCAAGACATAACTCGAAGAATGAGAGCTTGAACTGAACAGCTGAACCTTACGGCTGCTTATTTTGATCTACCCAATTCGTACGTTGTTCTCAAAAACGTACTCTTATGGTAACAGCGGATTTGCTGGTGAACTGCCACTTGGAGGAAAATTGTGGGTGACTATTTCCCCGTAAATCTTGGACAATAAGACGATGGAAGTGGATTCCTAACAAAAAAAACTCATTCAACCCCACATTCAAAAAGGGTTCTTGGTCGTGTGAGGAGGACAAAGTGACCACTATACCAGTGAACCCATCAGTAGAACAACCAGGGGGCCTATTTCACAAAGTTGAAAGTCTTGGCCTTTTTGAGTGTGTCAAGATTCTTGGCGGAAATTCAAGGATATGGATTTTTCAGATTTAAAAAGGCAGAGTATCAGTTCATCACATACCTTTACGTATTTAGACTTTCAGAAGCAGTCATCTGATTACCTTCATTATTCGAGTAAAATTTTTGGATAGGATTTGTCAATAAGCCACGACCAAACCAATGTGGCTATTTGTGTGTGGGGGTGTGTGTGTGGCTGAAGATTTCCAAAGCTGATTGCTTCTTTGAGTTCGGGAAGTTGATCAGAATGTATCCCTCTCCGTCCCCCGTCGCGGCTAGTGTTGTTCTCATACGTATGATCGGAAAGAGAAGCAAACCTTTCTCGGTACCAAAAATGATTTCCTTTCAAAAAATTCTAAAACTTTACGTATAAAAAAACTAAATATGAAGTGGTGTGTGATAAACTTCGAAATGATCCAAATGTAAAAAGTTAATAACCTCGACGAAAATGGAACCCACACGGGGTTGCCACTCACGCTTTAGTGCAGTGATTGATCTACTACTTGAGGTAAGAAGTCACGTCGAAGTGCTTCGAACTTTTAGCAAATGGGTCATGCTTTTTAGCCGGCAGTAGGCTCGAATCCCGCCGGAGTCAATGAATCTTAACATTTGTTCATTTCATCAAAAACCAAATAATCGTACTGTTTTGTGCGCATGGTTTGTCAGTTACTTGTACAGTTTATTCGTCGGATGACACATCAGTTTCACTTCGATATCCTTGCCGTTCATCAAAGAATTTCGATCAGGTGATCGAAATGTAGTTTGGTGGGGTGGGCCAACAGAGATCACAATTCAGCTGATATCAGCTTCCTTCCCACTCCTCACTGGTATAGCACTTTGTCTTTCATCCCGTTCTGTATATACCTATATCAATTAGTATTCCATTGCAAATTACTGGGAAAGATAGTGGAGAAGGTTGTTCTGTGGTCAGAAGCTACCACGTCAAACAAGTTGACCAGACTGGGAAGAGAGACAGAATGTCTAACACAGGCTCTACCTGCACATATGCATGACTGATTTTATTTTAGTGATGGGTTTTGAAAAAAACCATCTATGGTGGCTTGTCACGCTCGTGACTGAATATATCGCTTTTGACAACCACTCAGCTAATCATCGTATCATTCCCACTTAGAATTAATTAATCAGCCATTCACCACTTTATTTTACTGCCTGATTCGCCAAAAGTGGGCTAATTTCTCACTCACCTTACACGACAACATCACCGTCTTGCAAAAGCTTGTCTTGCTGGTTTAGCATTCTCCGAGGAGATAGAATATTGTATGAGAGTTCCCTACATGCTTTCTAGGCATCATTTTCACAGTAAGGAATTCATGGACTATCCCAACTATTAGGCTCCCAGAATCGGAGTTCAGGTTGAAACAGTTTTTTACAAATATTCTCGCGGGTTTATTCAACTGTCAATCAATCGTACAACTTAAATTAGTTACAAATGACGAATCGACAGCCGGATAACTACTTATCGTTTTTTTAGGGAATGACAATTAATATTTGATCAATAATAATCAAATAAATGTAATATGCTAAATCTGTTTTACCCATAAGCACACACGTTTCAAATTTTCCCCAAACTGTGAACTCAGTATACAGAGCAAAATCAAGATATTCAGTTGTTCTCAGCTATTCGAATCTATGTTTGGACCGTAATCAATACTCTGTGATCTACACACAGAGAGCATTACTAACGGGATAAATCTACACAAAGACGTCTGTCTTCTCTATGATTTAAAGGAGGTTTTAAAATTGCTGCAGTCATACACTTGTCATCTTTCGCAAATTAGTTCCATTTTATTTGACCTTTGTCAGACCGGTCCCTGTTCTCCGGCCTCTCACAGTGGTCCGCCATGATATCTGAAGCAAACTCACTAAGAGGTTACAGAAAACAAAATTCAGAAAAATTATGAGAAAACGGCAAACGATGTTTCGTTTTTACGTGTCAGAGCCGGTAAATCACCAAAGGTGACCAATGCTAAATGAGTTACTATCATGTCCCAGCAAAATGAAATTTTAAAGCGAACAACCAATTTACTCAAGATGCTTCATTAGGCCGTATACATGAAGCATGTATCCAAGAGCTTTGCAAACCTACCTCTTTCACAAAAGCTTCATTACAATTTATCTAAACCAGTCTACGAACGGGATGTGAGAACTGATTTACATACTGAGCTTTCTTTATTGGAAAGCTTTGACACACTGACTTACGTCTTTTCACACACAAAGATACGGCTACCAACTGGCCCAAATCTACCTTACCGTCGGCCATAGTCGAGTAGACCACGGCGACATCATATCGGTACTGTCTGATTTCGTGTCATCTACAATTATTTGTGGGGCACAGACGTTACTGAGGAAAGATACTAACCTCTAAATCATACATTTCCCGTTTAGATAGAGTCGTCAGTTCAGACATTGTGCAAATACGCTAAATAATATTCCTGAACTGTCGGTAAAGGTTTACCGGCCACACACTATGGTGAACAAATATGCCTGTTTTCGTTTTGAAAAGAACAGCAAAAGCCTGTAAGATATTCTGTGCACAAATTTTTCAATCGTATTCGTACTGTTCCATTTCACGATGTTAGTGTGTTGAATAAAGTGTTCTGCATCATGAAATTGCGGTCTTTGTTCAACACCAGATGTCGGAACTATTGTTTGAAATTACTGGGTCTAGTTCTTGAAGCAAAATTCACCACCAATAGTGACGGCATCTGCAGTTCACATTGATTTAAAAGTCTGAGATTTGAACTCTGAAATCATTGGTCATAGGTTTGTGGTGATCGACAGGCATTTCTGGCTGTCATAGAGGATGGCGTCTGAACAAACTTAACTTGGTAATTCGGATCAGCCAACACAGGAATGGGGTGGTGCAAAGGTAACACACACGCCTTCGAGGTGATAAAGCCCGGGTTCAAAACCCTGGGTGTGGCAGACGATATGCACCACTGAATCGCTCTAACCTTGAAACTTGAGTCAGGTGCTTCTGAGTGTAGATTGGTTAGATGGACTGAGGTCTGTGCGTGAAAGGTGGAATCCAAGGGACAGTCAATAAAACAAAGGTGTAAATTTATCTCCATCACTTCTCAACATCGTACAAGTCGAGGAACTACTAATAGGCACCCGAGGGAAACCCGTGTTATCACGTAGATTTCATTTAGGTAAGCACGTAATAGACAAGTTTGCAAACAGTCCTATCTGTTGGCCTAGTGAAGGTTTCCGCCGAATCATGGTAACTGGCTCAACAAATCTCAGTATTTGTACTTCTTACATCTTGCGTCTCATTCAAGGGGTACGCGTAGAACTGCAATAACCAGGAAATGAATCTACTGAAAAAGAGTTAGTTTTCCGTGTCCTTGTTGTCAGTTCCACTGTTCACAGTCAGTGTCCTTTATGATTCGTAGCTGATCTCGTCTTTTGTACATATCCACCGTGCGCTGTTAACGAATGTTCGGACCAGACCACGTCCACATTCTAAGGATACAAGGCTCTCGAAGTCATAGTATTAGTCTGGCTGTTGGTTCATCATCCCGCCTGGTCACTTCTAGGTTTCTATTGTGAAATAAATTTGGATGCAGACTGTTCGACTCAAATATAATTCACGTTGTTTCTTCAAACCTTTTAACTGAATTTTGTTTATCGACTAATTTATTTATTTTTCATTACAGGGGGCAGTACACTATTTCAGGAAGGGGGTCGTGAGCAACGCTGAGGCTGCCAACTGGAGAAGTGATGGGTGGCCTCGCGAGGATTCGAACCCCGGGGACAGAAAAGTCAAAAGCCTGCTGCGTTGAATGTTTGACCACCGCCGGCCGGATAATTAGGATATTTTCGATATGCCTTGTGTAATTTTCTTGATGCTGTAGTACGTCATCTATTTCTTCCTCAAGATAAGTCATAATTAGTAAAGCTACCCGGATGAGACCCACTGGGTTTCTTATTTCGAAATCATCGTTTTGTCTGTATTCTTGTCAGTGGGAAGAGAATTTTGGATTTGTTGCGCATAATGCAGATCGTCTTTCCCAGGCTAGAACTAGTGGTCTTGTTTCAAGTGGATCTGCGGAATCTGATCGAAAATGACACGACTGACTTCTCGCATAGAAACGTTCGCAAATGGTGACTGAACATAGAACAAGGTTATGTTTCCTTTTCACATTGATCCGTTTCAAGATCAAAATAGTCTTTAAACTGTCCTCTTTGCTACTTCTGGAAAACTTCCCGCGAATAAGCTGATGCACCTTCACTAGTAATTTCCTCAATTGATTCTGCGGTTAATTTTTAATGGGTAATATCGATCGGAGCAGTAGCTCTCCTGCTTTGTGAAGTTTCGGTAGGTCATATAGTCGTGCAGCTTGAGTATAACATTGCCTTTAGATCGTGAACTATATTCCTGTCATTGGAGTGCCCTTCCTACTGAAATCGCTCATAAGTTGGTATGTTCTTCCAGTTGTTTACGGTCATCACATTTTTCTCTACGTAGACACTTGTTTGAATAGTCCAGCACACTTCACATCATCTGATAATCAAGTCTAGGGATTTAGGTTCAAACCCCAGCACCATCGATCAAGTTTAAGGAAAAGGAAATTATGCTGCCTTGGCTGTCTCCACCGCCCAAATAGTTACAGCTCTTGACTCGTCGAGGGTCCCAGCCTCTCCAAGTCTCACGACCATGATTACTTGTTCTCTACCTGACAACACAGTGGGCTTCTGCCGTATTCAGCGGAACCCTTATAGTGCATGAATGCAAAGTGTTTAGTAGATTTTTTCGATACACTCATCATCACTGCTCGGCTTTATCAAAGTAATTCAGCCGCTTTAAAAGCCACTCATACGGAAAAAGCCATTGCTAGAGGGGTCAAGAATGCAAAAAAGATATAAGTACAAACAAAGGGACTCGGGTTGACAAAGATAGCGAGCTCAGCTGTGAATAGGTAGTCTATAGTGAAGCAGTGATAATTCCATGGAGGGACCTTAGTTGACTTGCTGTTGAACCAAGTGGTTTCCGCCTGGTCACCAAACAGTTGTGGAATCAAAACGCCTGACATTCGACTAGTGTCGGCTTATTAGTTTTCCTGAACACCTTGATGAAAAGATGCTGAAGATGAAGATCAATCTATACACTTCGCGCGTGATCATGAACTATTTCTCTTCTAAGCTTCGTTTTGTGAAATAAATTCTTTAACTGTCCCCTTTATTACTTTTGGTGATATTTCTTCCACGCACTTCGCTCAGTAAATGTCCCAGATGTGTACTTTTGACAAAGCTTTTTCCATTAGATTAACTGAACTTTCCCTGATATCAGTTTCCAAATTATCTTTTAGTCTTGATTGAAGAATAAAATCTATTTGAGTGATTTGGTTTCTTTACTTTTCTCCTATCGGAATTCAAAACCCGAGTGCTGAAAAGAATAGCATCTGAACAAGTGGTTTCAATCCACCCAATCAATCTAAACTGTACAGCTGACATTCACATTAACAGTCCAATCCCGACGGGTTCCTCAGAAGAACAACAATTTGGTGAACAAACTTGGTTTCGATGTTTCATTTCTAAACAATTACAATACTTTATATAGCTCAGAGAAGAATAGAGGGAGACAGCAATACCGACTTTTTTTAAGGAGATAAAATGTTTAAATGGGAATAGACTTGAGTGAGGATTGATGTTCTGAACGTTCACATACTGACCGTGTAGTTATCTGCTGAAATGGAGTTCCAATCGGCACGTTAAAAGGGATTAATTGGAACATGATGCCACAGGAGGATCAGTGAGCTTACGAACTGTTTCTGCCCACATAGTTGCAGGTTCTTTGATCGGATTCCTATCGCCTACGCCGTAGATAATAGTCAAGTCTCAACACCTCTGGGCCAGACCCCAGTGATTAAACCGATCGGACGAGACGACCCTGTACATCAACAGAGTGATTCACTTTAGCCAATTTAGCACAATAACTTTGAGCGAATTATTAAGATAGACAGATAGAAAGGAGTAAAATTTATGAAATGATTCGTCATGCAGTTTCAATGCTCAGCTTACCATTGAAAACCCCTCAAGCACCGTCGGGGTTCGAATCCCCGTGGGGGCTAGGTGGATGGGCACTGCTGATGATTCCCAACACGGATAAAACAGCAGTACTGTGCTTCCATGCAGTTTCAAAGACCATTTGAGCTTTGAAACTGCATGATGAATCATATTATACGAATCTAATCTCTTACTGCTCATATACACAGAGTAAAATTTCTATGGTCTTTATCTGTACTAAATCCCGTCGCTGTTACCTTCGCTGATAAATATGATCCATGAGCATGTCACATGCAAACTTATCCAGTGTGGCGTTTTCTCCTATGTTGTTACTTTTTGTCCTGTGCTTCTTGCAAGATTCTAGTTTTCGAATACGCGTCTCACGAAGACAAACAGCTCACTACATTTTACGGTACAAAGGAAGTTGATTTCAACCAAAATGAAATTCGAATGGTACTTTTAGATGCTTTCCTTTCGTAGAACCAGTAGACCACACACACACACACACACACACACACACACACACACACACACTTATTTCCCAGTCGGTCGAACCATACATGGAATAAACCAACCAGGGTGTTCCTCAGAATAAAAATAATAGTTAAGGAAAGGGTGACATTAACCAACTCCTCGGCTTTTGCGAGGTAAAATAGTTATTTAGATGTGAAACCTGGTTTAGTTTTGTTTTACCTTGCTGTGAGAACGGACTCCTCATCCAAAATGCTCCGATTTCAAGCTTCTGCTCAGGCAGACGTCAGAGTTTTCAATTTTCCCCACGTGGTTTTGACTCTGAGCTTCACAGCCACAGCCCGAATATCTAGTGCACTTGAATTAAGAGACGTTATTTCGAGCAGTTGACAGAGCCTTTGCTAGTAAGGAATTTAAAACACCAAAGCCACAGCAGTCTTTTGGACTTCTTTAGTTAGAGATTATCACCGAACTGGTGCTTGGTCGACAAGCATTTCGATCGGGTTGAATCAGTCACTGGATAAGAGGAAATATTACTGAGTAACAAAACGAATGGTAATGAGAGCGAATTAGTACGGTTTTCTCCCAATTTGAGTCGCTGATCTCGGGCAACTTGTTAGTTTGTGAGTGACTACCAAGTAACTGGTTGGCTCAAGACTTGATAATTTTATTCTGTTTCATATCGGCGTCAAGCAGCATCCATATTACATCTTCACCCATTTTCCATTGGTTTATTCGACTAATTTTTAGCTACTATTCAGGGTCAGGTACTCTTCGATAGAAGACCATCGTACAAACAGTGGACAGCATTGCAAGAACGGTCACTGATTAGGCAGAAATATTAGGACGATCTGAAAGTATTGTCTTTTGAGTTCCTTCTGGAATTTGCACTGATCATCTGGGTAGGATTTGAAGATGTTGTCGACAGATACGGCCGATAATTATTCAATTTCCGTTCAGATATTCCCTCTTTTCGATTTCATTTAGGAACGAATTCATGAGCTCTTGACAAGACAGTCTTCATCATATTAGTAATTTTATTAACTGTACTTATACCTCACTGTGCTATTATGATAATAATACTGGGTAAAACCAGATTCTCTTAGAACTGATGCACTATGTTGTGTTAACCACTGAGCAACGGCCTTACCTACCTGAGAAGCCAATAAGCATTAGTAAAATTAGTTGCAACTTTCATCATCCTCTATCCTTCAAATTAAATATGCCTACATAAGGTACTGGTGAGAAACCTAGTGAAACGTCCGCTTCCGGGTTCGCATTTTATATTCCATCAAACTCCACCACACACCATTTAGCTGTACCGGCCAACATCATAAATATTACTTTACTCAGCAGAAGAAAAAATTCTTAACATTTTTTATAGTATTCTCATATGAGAGCGTGTTGAAAAAGACCCCACGTAATTACCAATATAAACAACGGTCAACTGGGACCCTTAAAGCCCGAATAGAGAATCATATAAGGATTCAAGAGGGTACATGCAAGCGTAATTTAGCTTTGAGCATAGTCCTAGTCTAGATAATCATCACGGATTTTCACAAGATTAACAGCAAAATTCTTCCAATTTATTTGGAGACCAGCTTGATCTAAACCATGAATGGTGGTAATTTGAACCATTACGGAGCTGGCGTGACACTGAACTGTGAATTAAAGGTTGATTATTCACTAAGGCCGTCAGGAAAATCTTCGTAGATGGCTCAAAACACCGCCGTTACGGATAGATGAAACGCGAAAAAGGTTGGCTTTTGAGCACCAGTGTCCACGCTGTAATACTCAACTAGGTTAGATGTAGAGTATTAAAAACCAACGGTCAGTCATTGGAATAAACGCCTAATCTATACTGGTGAAAACGGTTGGTGCCCACAGGTAGATATCCTCGGTAAATTGTTTTCCAAGACAGCTAGAAGTTGACGGGTAGGTCAAATCTATCAGTCCTTGACAGGATAGAAAGTTGGAGAAGGGTTCATCAATGAATTTAGCCCTGCAGAACCAGTTAGACTTCCAAATTTGGATCCAAGGAACCTGCCCACTTGCAGGTTAGAAATATCGCGTAATATCGGTGGGTGTTTTGGTCAGTTATGTGGGTGCATTCGAGCCTTTTCTTCGTCTTCGGGATTATCACTTATAACTTTTCTTTCTGTTCGTTTGCTCTGTGCGCCTGTATTTGTTCTGCTCTCCACGATAAGGTAATGCGAGTTAGCAGCCAAAGTCTAAACACTGAAGAGTGCGGTTCATAGTTGAAAAAAGGAACGGAAACATTAATCTGGCCTAAATCGCTTGGATAGGGAGCAAACCCTGATACAGGACTTGAAGACATTACGTTATATTAATTAACCATAGCATTTAATGGGATATTTTGTCCAATCCGCTCAAAGAATCCTTTTTCAGATTCTCCGATGTGGGGTAAGATTCTGATGGTTTCTACAAGCTGAGGTCGATCCGTCTGGGCAGCAGTAAGAACGCTTACCTCGGACTCGATACACTCAGAGATGTTAGTCATTTGACTGCTATAAAGTTCAAATCTCTGACTTCAGAATTTGGAATTTAGACTGGTGACGTCACCTTAAAAAACTTACTTTCCACTTCAAGCACTGTACTTAGTAAATGGGATCTTCTGGAGATGGGTTTGTTGATTTCCAAAAGATCACTGGTCTCAGGAAATTCTTGGGCATTATTCATTGTATTTGCATGGTGCTCGATCCGACAACTCCTTCCGAACAGGAAGTGCGTGATTTGGTGTTTCGGAGATTTTCTATTTCAATGCCTGTAATCTATAAACCAATGTGAATGACAGAAATTAGACTATACCAATACTGTTTCGCGTTGGCCTACTAGGTTATGGCAGAAAGCACGGTTGATTTGGGTGGGTTGGCAAGTGGTTCTTTGTTGTGCCAAAAGACTTAACTCAGCGTGATAAATCGTTTCATTAAGGTAGACCGACGGTGAACATCAACTTTTTCAGTGATAATTCTGTCTACTCCGTCGGTCCCATTATGGAGCGAAGTGGATTTGTGATGATATCGAGGAATCCCCAGATCTATGTATAATGCACCAAGCATTATTTTACTGTTTGCAAAATTCCTGTTAAATGAGGCAAAATGGTGCCCTTTTTCAGTCCAAACCCCATTTGGCCATTTGACGGTTAGGGTAATTTGATTGGATTCTGGATTATCCTGATAAATAATCGTCTACGTTATTGTGTTTCGTCCGTACCTCCTTCGTTTATTTAATTTCGAATGTGGTCATTGGCCATTATTGAGGCGATCCAATGAGTATTTCATGCTTGAGAAATAAAGGGAAAAGAATAAAATTGTAAATGTGCATCTACAACTTGCTAGATCGAGTTCTGTGTCCTAGAAATCACAGAAGAGACAGAAGGACGTGGTAAGACTGTCACTGTGGTGAGCTTCTGGCCGCTTTGTGTCCCCTGTCTGAGTCCAGCTTCAGCCACTAGTCACTCTCCTCAATTGGCAGCAATTATAATTAACCATGACCCCTTCCATGATATGCAATACCATTATTACATAGTAAAAGGAAAGTAAATAAAAAGACTGACAGAGGAAAAATAGGATAGGTTTTAAGAAGTACGTAGATGGAGGGATAAAGCTTCTCGTAAACAAGTGGCCGGTTTTCGGATTATGGCTGATCATCAGGTACTCATATCTATGTCCATTCATCTTCATACTTGTACACGCCGTAGGTTTTTCGCTTACAATGATCTAACGCGTGTATCAGGAGTGCAGCTGGCTGCTCAGGATACACGTTTCTCATGATTGCGAGAGAAATACAGAGAACAGCATTCATTCAATTGTCAACGGTATCCGTGAATAGCTCAGGGTGAATTCGGACTGACGACTGGGGCATGTCATTTGTAGTTCACTCGTGTCCATCAGTAGTCTGGGAACAATAAAGTATTCTATCTCCGCCATCTATGGCGGTTACTCTGTTTATATGTGTGCTTGGCTCACAATTCCAACCCAGATAAGGCACAAAACTGATCCGTTAAATTCCGCTGTACTGTCAGGGAATAAGAGAAAAATTTGCTCTAAACAATGCACCTTCCTCACCAAGCTGGTAGGATCAAAACCACCCATCTGATAAAATGCCTGAACGGAATAATCATCTTATTTTATTTTATTTGTTTTCACTATATAATGGCAGTACGCAGCCAATTAAAGGATGCCAATGGGGAATTAATTGACAATGGGGCAGAGGAGGACTCGAACCTGGAACAAAAGCATCAGAAACCTATTCTGTTAGCCGTTTAACCATAGCTTAGAATGCGTTAAGCGAGAAATATGAGGAACAAAAGTCATATTCTTCTAAAATCGACAGGAAGATTCTGAAGCCTTACAAGTTAGGCAAAATCGATTCCCGAAAAAGCAACAGTTCAATCGAGGAGAGTAAATTTACCGATAATAATGTGGTGCCCTAACGAAAGGTTGACGAGAACAATCTTCCTCCAAAGAAGGCACTACTAAGTTCTTCAAATCTGTTCACTTCTTTGCTATATTCCTGTTTGGCATGTCATCGGTAAACTAACATGTTTCACATCCAAGACTGCAGAGAAATGAAACGGAATATCGCCGTAGCTCGCTATGAGCATTCTTTCTGTTCCTATGAATTAGATAACGAAGATCCAGTGCTTGCCGTTTGTGTCAGCGGTTTAAATATTCTGTGTCAATGAGGAAATGAAATCAGATTTTTTATGAAGGAACCGACGGCAGTAGCCCATTCGCGTTTCAATCCGGTCGGCAGAGATAGTGGCAATATCACTTATCATTTAGATATCACGATATCGGGGCAGCGAGCGAGCATGGCCACCGATGGATTTGTCATAGCATGAGTTGAAGCTAACCACTTTACATTCTTAAGACTTATGGAAACGTAATATGTAAAAAAAAATGTTGGGCACGTATTGGAGTCTTTAGAAAGGACGTACCAAAAATGCTACAAGTGGGTAGTGTGGGGTTTACAGCCAACCAGAATGTAGCGATTACCGACGATACATAAGCCCCGACGATCTTCATGACGGGACACTGAATGAAAAGATTCCCTTTTATCATGTCTAGCGCAAACGTTTTCGTTAAACTTCCCTGAACAGTGTACAGATCCCGAAAGTCAAGTACAGCGTAAAAGATTCTTCTAACTGGTAATGAATTTAAGTCAGAGAGCGTCCAAAATTGCTATCACAAGGATCAGTGTTTTCCGTGGGGGTTGCTCGTGTTCGATCTGCAAAAGCACAAAGACTCAGTAAGTGTGCCAACAGGATCCTGCAATTATTTATTCGAATACCAGTATGGCTGCCAATAGCTTGCTCCGTACAACAGCATGTTGCCACGTTATTCGCAAGCATGTCCCTGAATAAAGGGAGAGATGGTACTTATAAGCAAAGAGTTCGAAAATCCTACATCGAAATTTCACTAAATCCGAGAAAATAAATAACCTTGAGAAAGGGCTGCCGAACTGGTGCAATCAGCACCAAGATCTTAGTTATGTTTTATCTGACTCGCTGGAATAAGCAAAATAGCTTTTGTGAGTTTCTTGCTGTTTTATTTTTTACAGCATATAAGAAACATTCGGAAATTTGCATCACTTTGTGCTCAGGACCATAACGTACACAACTAAGGCATAAGTTCACGTTACTCCTGTAGTATGGAAGCTGAAAAGCACAATATTTCAGACTTACAGTAAAACAGTTCCAAAGTAGTCAGCCAAGTCAAGTGAATGATTTACACAACTGGAGGGAAATATTGAGCAGCTACATAATCACTTTCGATTTCAAAATGATACAAAGAGTGAAATATAATGTCAGTGAATTTAGGTCTGAGAAGATAAAGTTGAGGTTAGCAAGGGAATGGGTGAGAAATGGTGTTGTGAAGGACTTGGTACGAGCCTATAAGTGTTTGTAGCGAACTCGTGTAGACAATGCAGAAATACACTTACTGAGATCGAGGCAGAGAGGGGGCAATTCGTCAGCCCATATCCCATAGGAGAAAGCTGTACATGAATTGGCGTTGACAAATTATAAAATGGGTTAACTGATTTCGACGTGTATCATTAAATCTAGATAGGTGCTTCGGGAAAAGGACAATTAACTCAAAGCCTGTGACAAGCCATTCAGGGAACATTACAGGAAAAGCATAGAGCTAGTCAGGTAGAATGTGAGAGCAAACAAATTTTTGAATGAGATAAAGTAAAGCATCAAAGAGTTTGATTCCTGAAACATACAACGAAAACCATCATATCTGCAGAAAGACCACGGCGTCCTGTTCGGACCAAGGAAGGCCACAGTTGGTGATAATACCGAGATACTTCACCGATGAACTGCTCCTGATGCACTAACAATAATAAACCAGAAGGGAATGGATTCCAAAATGTTAGAATATCTGATCACTTTGTGAAGACAGAACAATATATCGGATTCATTTGCAGGTTGTGTATGAAGAACCAATTGGCAGGCTCAGTTATGCTGCACTGTAAAGGAGGTTGTGTAAACTGATTAGGGTACGGCATATCAAGAATCACACTATTGAAATATTTTATCAGCTTGCAGTCGTCCTGGACAGGCGCAGAGAGGATATATGTTGAAAACAAAAAACGGAGACAGGATTGCTTCTGTTATGACACCTTGCGTGGACGGAAGCTAAGAGGACTCTTTACCACAAAATTGTGTAAACTGTTGTCGACCAGAAAAGTAATTGGACAGCAAGTGTGCATCATTTGGTTGAATTCTGCTACCCTTCAAGATCTGCTGTAGTTTCATTCTGTCTATACAGCTGAATGCATCACTATAGTCAAAGAAACGGACCTTAACCACCATACATTTCTGACTCACTGCTGACAACACAGGATGCGTGAGGTAAGCGAGGGTGCTGAGGGTTGAAGATGGACGACGGTTGGCGAATTGGCTACAGTCAGACACGTTAAGCTGATGAGGTATTCGCTGCAGTATTAGTCGTTCAAACACCCTGAGGGTAATGGGGGTGCATGCTGCTGGGTGAAACTTGTTAGTTACCCTCTTGGGCACGGGTGTAATGAAGGTCACTTTCCATCCGTCAGAGATTTTTGTGTGTGTGTTAGGCAGCGATTAAGGAGGTTTGGTTTTAAAGCCTCATCTGCTGGCTAATTAGAGCACACGGAATGACTGGGGTACAAAATAAAAAGGGCAGACGAATTATACTTGGTCATTTTCAGCAAAGGTTGTTGAGTGCATGTAGGAGGTAAGAAGAGTTTAGCGCTATTTTTCATTCTCTGCTAGCATGTTTTATATGATTCATCGGTGGAAATCATATTTTACTTGATCGAGACCCGCCATTCTGTAGACCGATATATATATTCTAGCACAGGAGCCAAATTCGAACAGATCAACGCTCGTCTGCTGCTCTCAAAGGATTTGATCGCAATCTGAGTAAATAGCCGTTCCCCTTCGTTGTATTTGCAAACCACTTAAATGTTTTCGTCTTATCGAGGTCACATACACCGTCTCTCCCACTCAAACACCCGTTACCAAACTCCTAGTTCTGTTCAGTTTTCTCATATCGAAAGGGCCAAGTTCCGGAGCCGGAAGTGACAACTCAAATGGAAGGAAAACCCTATTCTTCGAGTTTCATTACAAAGGGGATAATACAGCTGGGACGAAAAATAGAGACTTATGTGCCACGTACAAAGCCACTTTAGCGTTGCAAAGCTCAGATGGCCATTCTGGACATCACCCCTCATAAAATGTCAGAAAGAGGATACATTAATTTTTCTGATCCCTCCAATAATTATTCATTTGAAGTTTACTGGTTCCACTAGTTATATGGGTCTAACAAAACACTCCTATCCAAACGGATCAAAGAGCACAATTATTCAGTATGGCGGAAGACTAGCCGAAACAAGTTCTGTCGTTGTCCATCTCTTAGAATCGGGTCACACGACTGTTGATCCGGCAACGTTGCTTGGTACTACGTACAAATTCTCATTCAATTGGTCAGATATGAGACACTAGTCGTGACAGGGGAAACCAATATGCGACACCCACTGCATTCAAAAAAGAAGCTGACTCAAGTAATTGAACTTCCGTGACCAAACAGCAATGACATCATCCGTGACTATGATACTGATCAAGGCTATTGACGACGACAACTAATTTGACCATATCCCTTTATGTTCTGTCCCCCTGCCCAGCCCTACCGATCAATCGAAAAAGCAGCTGACGAGATGACTAATTAATTACATGCGTTTATTTATTCCTCCTTTTTTATCTGTATATATAGACGATTTTAATGACCGGAAAGGCAGATCACCAAGAGCCCCTTCCGTACATTTCCTGGTAAAATTGCCTTCCATATACTGGAAAATACACTTGCTTTTTCATATCCAAAAGTCCCACCCCCGAGCCGAAACTAAGCGGACAATATTCCGCTTGCTGGGCAGATACTCTACCAGGTGCACTATCACGGCCCGGTGCAAGATAGCTGCTCTGTCTCAGTAGAATAAAAATTCGAGGGTCGCTGGATAGTTCATTGCGTTATTCACACCCAATTGGAGGCACCGCGATAGCTGAGTTGGTGGAGCATCTGCCCGGTAAGCACAATGTCACCGATTTAATTCCGGCCAGTGGATTTGTACCTTTGGATTCTAGAAAAGCAGGCGGATTTTCCTCCGTCGATAGGATTCGGGCTGCTCGCGTCAATACCACATTCTGTGAACACAACACTCACTGAAAAATTATGCATGACTAGATTTTACTCAGCTGTAATCCCTGTCACTTCCCGGGTCTGATCTACATAATGAGTTATGGTAAACTGAGAAAGTTGGATGAAATACCCGAGTTCTGAAGTTCATGAATGAAAAGCCTCGGTGTAAGCTGAAATCATAAACCACTACACAGGTGCGAGCACATCATTCACCAGTTTGAAAGGTGTCACTGTGCAAGTTTATTCATTGCTTAGCTGACCACGTAAGATTTTTCAGTCCCAACCGTTCGTTTCACATTAGTCCGCGTGTTTCCTTGTGCTCTGCGTAATAAATATGATTAATAACCTCAACGACAGGACAACGAAACATAATAAACGAATGTAACGTCTGTGGTTGATGTGGTAATTGGTTAGAACAGCAGCACTGTGAGTTCGCAAACCCCGGCCTTTAACCTCATTCCACTGATACCGTTTCCTAATCTTGTCATCCCACGCCGCTTTCAGTGAGTCCCTGGTACAGAAATATCAGTTAGTCTCCCATGAAGCGCGGATATAATCCCCCGAACAAAATCGTTGGCAAGACTACCAAGGTTGTCCTTGAAATATTATTGCAGAGACGGTGGTTGTGTATAGAATTCACAAGTGGTGCATATTTTCCACTCTAGTGAGACAGGTGGAGAAATTGGATCATAAGAGTGTTCTGAAATGTCCCATTATAGCTTGTTGCTCACAGACAACCTCATCTTACTAGAATAAACTATTATCATTATATAGGACGCTAATTATCGTACCCAGTCGTCGCTTTAAACGTACTGGTCCTACCAGTGTGGGCGACCAAGCCTTCTAATGGGCTGGTGATGAGGCTAAACACCACTTGACAGGATTCATCTCTGGTTCCATTGTTCCATGCTGTCGGTCGGCTATCCAGTCATTCGTGGTTCCGTTTTCTCAAGCTTTGGCCTCGGTACTGGACAGGTGCTGACATGAGGACTGCAAACCAGACATGGTTGTCTACCAAGGCTGAGTCAGACCATGCCTTCACAAAGAGAGTATTAAGAGGCCCTCTAAACGTTTAGATGAGGTTAAAATAAGGCCATCTTTAGGGGCAAAATAGGGAAGTTTGATGAGTTCTTCCCCAGAGAGCACCGATATCGGAGGAATTCTACATCACCCGCTTAATTCAAAACGGAAGCAAGAACAACAGTGGGCAGAATATAAGTTTGGATGTAGTATACCGTACGTTGGATGGGTTCTGATCAAGAACTCCGCAGTTGGAGGATGATAGTTTTCAGTTCACAGTTATCAGTTTTACTTAAAAAGGTGAAACATTTTCCCGAAAACTCCTAATTTACCTGCTTTATCTTCTAATCGGGAAACAGTTTTGCTGCTTGCAGTTCTTTTCTTACTTTTCCTTACTCTAGATTTTTGATTTCCGCTGGAGGTTCCTGCTAGAAGATAGAAACCAGAGCCGCCCCACCCCTTGTTGGGCTATTGGTTGTTCAAACTGAACTGAAATGAAGTAGCCTAGCTACTGGGAAAAGCACCACAACAGTGACCTTCGTCTCTTTGTATGACTATGTTCACAACGCAATGTACACTTTCATGGGACTAGTAACTTCAGCCCTGAAATCATGAATAACAATAAAAATGGTTCTGACAGAAGTTGATGAGAACGAGGTTATCAGCGACAACAACTACAACAACTACAACAACAAGAACAGTAGGTTCGTTCAAAAGATATGTAAAAAACGGTAGTAAGGGCGGCCGAGGTGTGCAACATTCGAAACTAGGCGGGGAATTTTCATTTTCAACGCCTTAACGACTCAGCCACCTAAGGTGCAATGTTAGGGTTTAAAAAATTGTTTTATTTGCGTGTATTGTGTAGTAAATTATATTCAAAGAATACCAAGTTCCGTGAGTAAGGCTATGACATTAAACAAGGAAATTGCGCTTGACATTTAGGTAGAGACAGTTGTTTCAATTCACTTAGTGGCACAACCACCTCTAATTGCTGGACTTCTGTCGACCCCATCAGAGTGTCGATAAAAATAAATCTTGTGAGTACTAGGATTAATGCGCAGATACAACAGCAATGATAGTTTTCTTGCGCCCTACTTTGGACGGTATAATTTCACAGACTACTCAAGCTGGCATTGACTCTCTTGTTGCAGAAATGAATGCACCGCCAAATCAAACCCTCATCATTCTAGGAGTGATAGAAAACCGACAGGAAAGTTGTTCTCTAGTACGCACATTCAGGAACACACGCGAACTTCATTTGTGACTCCATTTCGAAAGGTTTTTTTCACCAGTCTCCTACAAAGCACCCAAAAATATGATGGGGAAGGTAACAGCTTGACTGCTTATGGTAAAATTTCTAATATAAAGTAGCCAGTACAACAAAAAAAGTCAAAATCATCTTGCAATACGAGGAATGGGATTGTTTCGAAAAGTTCTTTTCGAAATAAATCTAACAGATTCTCAAAAAAGAAAGTGGCAAATAAAGGTTATTATGCTGAATGCAGAATGTAGTTTAGTGTTGCGAAAGTCGGGCCGCATTTTACTTTTGACAGCACGGTCACACACACACGCAAGCAGTTCGAACGAAAGTGAACTTCAGCACCCCGCACATGTTTTAAACCACAAACACGAGCTTTACACGCGCACTGTAAATGATGATCGGCCGCGAGGAAAAGAAATGAAGAGAGATGGGTTTCGATGTTTCCCTCCTCGTCGTATACTCGCCCCCCCCCTGTCGTTGTCACCGTGGTTTCAAAATTGGAAAATGCGGGTCATAATGAATGAGCTAAGTTCCGGAATAGTTCTGTCCAGCTTTCACCGAAAAAATAATCTTTCCCACAATATTTTCGATTCTCATACACATCAGCCTAATGTTGCGGAAGTCCTGTATGGTCGTTTATTGTCTATCCACCCAATCCATTAGTTGACTCATTCAGCGCTAATTCTGCACATTTGGGAAACAAGATAGATGAAGCTTGTCTGATTCCAAGGTACCAAAGCTATATCTTCTATCGTACGTATAACAGACTTCGATTGTCATTGGGCCTCAGACTGGTTGGCTTACCAGGACTAATTCATCGGGATGTTTTCACCCCCGCACAGTTTCCAAATTCCTTAACCCCCGAGGGACGGTGGTGGATAGGTAGCCAACTTTCGCTTCGCGTGGCGGATGCCATGAACTACCGTTCGGTTGGAACCGTGTGAAAAGAAAAACCGTTGTTCAGAAGAAAATGTTTTACTTGATCGGATGTAAAACGTCGTTCGCCATGAGTTTTCAGACACGTAAGAGTTGGGCGCCGGAGCCAATCCGAAGTCGAGGAATCAGAAGAAGGGAATGCATACTAAATTTATTTCACTCAAGACGAGCCAGTTTACCCAATGGATAAGAACTCGACGAGCGCGGGGTAGGGGTTTAGAAATGCAATTAGTTTCAAACTATAACGTGTGTTTAGTAAAAAAAGTGTTCTAAGTTAAAACATGAGAGTTTTTCTCCTAAGACATGCCTATGATGACTGAAATGCCGAACGGCAACAGACGGTATATTCAGAAGGCTGCGGCCTTACTTGACATTAGTTGTACGTGGATCGGTGAACAATGTGTCCCGGAGGCACACGGCTGGTTCCGAGCTTATTGTCGTTCATCATGCATGTGTATTCGGTACCTCTGTGCATTCATTCTCATGCTTGTATATTTCTTAGGTGTTCAATTCACAACTATCTCGTCTGTGCATTAGGAGTGGATGAGTGGATGCCCCTGGTTGGAGAGCCCTCTGGAGAAGCAGAGCTGTGATTCGCTTCGATTTATTTTTCTGGTGGCTGCAGGTAACCTTGAGAACGATGATACTGTGGTTGCTGGTCGAAATACTGATTGCAAGTAGTACTTCAGATTTCCCCCCGCCGTCTCTAGTCTTAGCATTTCAGTTTTTTTATTTGGGAGTATTTTTTCTACCCCCTTCTTTATTTCATCTTATCACTGGTTTCAACATTGTTCAAACTTAAAGTAACTACAGAATGGTACTTACACTGAGTTAACCTGAACTGTTTCGATGATGAAATAATAATATCATTTTGAACCGATTTCAGTTCCATATCACTGCTCTATTCATTCTTCCATTAATTCCTCAATATGCTTACGACTCAACTTTATACTCCGTAGCTAATACGTACTCTCTATAGTATATTTCGACATATATAGTATGGTAGAAATATTACAGGTGCATATTTCAGAATACTCGATGACAAAGAAGCGTGTTTTCAGTTTTTCTGTGGTGATTCGATAACCACTTCATGGGAAGCGGTAAGATACATATTCGCCACCGCACACACTAGGAAGTCCCGGCCAATCACAACCACGGTGAACAGTTACTACGAAAGCCGGCTGTGATGCGTTAACCTGTCATCTGCCAATTCATGACTTTGATGTGGCCTTCGCCTTAAAACTAACACACTGTTCCAATGCTATTTCAGCGAGCGTAGTTCCGGGCCGAAGCGAATTCAACGCTTTCTCTCAGTTCAGGTCTTGTGAATAGCACAGCCTGTCCAAAAAATAGAGATCATCTCAATTCGGTCGAAATCCTGACGTACTGTTGAATTCCAGTTTACAAAACTGATACTACTCTCAGTAACCAAAAATATACCATAAACATAACTGTTTAGCAAGAGTAGTATCAGTAGTATGAGCTAGAGTTCCCTGCTTACCAGATTTCTAATCGAACTGAGGTGATCCCGAATTTTTCGAACTGACTTTACAGCTTTACTACCTACTTAAGCAGAGGCATTTCTGTAGGCAGAGAAGAGGTAATGACAGAACAAAAAGCAGGAAAACTAATCGGTATGATGACGGTAAATTGAAAATTATGTTACCTTTATTGGAAAGGAGTTAGCAGTGTTACTAGAGATGCAGTGTTTAGACAGTTGTCATGCTGATTGGGGTTAGTGAATAAGAGATAGTGTTTTGCTCTCGTTGCCTGGGCAATCTCAGATGTCTTGGATTTATCGGGCGCTTGGGAGAATCGCGAATACCTCAGGAGTGACTGAAATTCAACTGGTATCGATTTTGTTTCCCGTCTGTAAAAGCCGAACTGCTACGGAGTTCAAAAATAAAGCAGAACTTGACAAAAAATATGCGGTTCTCTTTTCGGTTTGGAGCTGCCCGTAAACAGTGTCTGATATATTTTCTCCTCTGGACTAGATTTGCTATGAATAATTTTCTCGCATATGTTGATGAGAAGTTCACGGTATTTATCTTCAAAAATAATTGTTTCATTCTCATTAGTTGATCTTTGATAGTGTATGGGGATCAAAGATAATTCTCTTTCTCCATACATATATATTTATATAAACAAAAAGTCATGGTTTGTATTTCGTGCCTGCATGGTTCTGATCTGTTCCACTTTCGAACTCGTACCTAAACAAACGTGAGGTCTTTGACGACCAAGCCAGTTATACCGGAGAACTCCCTAAACTGTAAAGGATCCACTCCGAGAGCTATTATGTGGTTTGCCAGTCCCCTCCGATGATTATCTACGGTATTGTCTCTTATTGCTGGATGTAAGATGAATCTATGAAGCCGCCTGCATATTTTGACCAAGTATTTGACCTGGTGAGTAAACAACAGTGACGAATTTTTGGTCAGACCCAAAGGTTATTATTGAATACCAGTGTTCCGTTAGATCTCCTTATTTGCTCACAAAATGAATACCTGTATTCTAAATACTGTGTATTTCCCCTTTTGCCATCTCATAATTAGTTCCTCAAAGAACTCGCACCGTTTTTAGGTTCTCGCATTTCAGCCAGAGTTTTCGGTATCCATTCCACTAGAATTTAGAGTATTTTTCAGTGTTCCAAGCCGATAACTTTTGATCATCGTGTAACTTGACTGAAGCAGTTCAGTGCACAAAGGACTGCAGGACACAAGGAGCATGATATCAGTGGAAATAATTTTATGACAAAATATTCATGTGGCATCAGTGTTCAGATCACATTCAAAGTTCCATGAAGTATATTTTATCCTTTTAGAGGAACAATCTGTAAGGCTAGTTCATCAAGTCACCCTGAGTGCCCAAACTGGGGTTTTGTACGATTATGGGACCCATTCGTTCAACGTCACACTATTTGGTCTGGTTTCTACCAACTGTGTCGAAGCCGATGCCACACGATATTTGTGATGCTAATGAGCCATTGGATTTGGATGTTATTCAACTGACACAGACTTAGCGACCCAATATTATGAACAACCCGTTCTCATTGGTGCCATATATGGCTCTCTTCACAAAACCTCAGTCAAGGTGACGGTGAAGCAGTTATCCTATTGTAACAAGGAATGCTAGGGGAGGGAGCGGCGTGAACATCAAGGCGAACAGACGAACCAAAAGAGGGCCACAGACAGAAGAACAGAAGGCGAATATGTCGGAGGAGTCCCGAAGCTGGCAAAAGGAGGCATACATACGACCAGAGAGGAAGTAGCGGGATCCTCGGCAACCAGCAAGATAGCTCAGGTGAGGGGCTGCAGATCGAGCCACCAACTGAGACAGTTGGACCAACCGAAGGAAAATGACGGCCAAGAGAAGCAAGCCATTGACCACGGGCAACTGGACAGAATGCAGCCGAAGAGCTCAAGCAGCGGCAATAGCAATCTTGGTGCCGTGCAGTCTGGAGAAGGGCCTATATAAACGACTGTATGAGTGCCATGACTTGACTTGTGTGACCGTTGTAATACAAGTATCCTGCTGTGTGTTGTCGTCCTTGTTACACTATGACGCCATGTAAAAGAGTAGAATACAAGAAGGTCTGAATGATACGAAAGGGTCAAAAGCAGCCTAAAGATTTTGACTTTTTAATCAGTTGGAGTGTTAATGAACTTGATTTTTTGATGTAGTAACCCAACACATAGTATTAACAATACACTCACTATAAATAATGCTAACTCTGCCATTAACTGGCATTATGTCATATGGTGTTCACACAAGAAAATTCGCCGAGATCTAGTGTGAACAACCCAACTGTTTGTGTGTAAGGGGTTTACGATCTCTAATACATCGGGTTCGATTAGTTCTCATTTGCAGTGTCGATAGATGTGCATTCCCGTTGATGATTCCCAACAAGCGAAAACCGATGATTCATTGAGCTTTGATATCGTCCGACAAATCATTTTATAAAAATTCTGATCTCGTTTTACTTTAAACAATGAAATCTTACAAGTCAGCTATAAAACAGCTGGTAGCACTGTTACTATAATTCACGGTGTAAAGTGCATTTTTCGGATACCGGGTATTAATTTATAAGCTGCGATTCCCGCACCTAACCAAGTTTGTCCCCGCTGCCTGTCCTCCCCACATTTACTTCTCCACGAACTCCGGATAAAGGAGTATATCTAGTTACCACCATTGATTTAAAATTGGCTTGCATAATATGGACTGAACGTGCGTCTATCCGTTTTCGCTTTCCTGTCTATGCTCTGTTTGATAGCCTACTCCCATCGGGCAACTCATTCGTTAACCTGTTCCCATGATAGTTTAGTCGACGTAACTCGTGTCCACCTTATCATATTGCCTATTACTGACCCCCTGGATTCTAAATGATGCCGTCGTTCACAGATTCCCCAGCTTGCGTGATAAATCCACTGATACAACGGATAACAACGGCATGACTATTAACCATGCTTCATTCCCGTCGTGCTATTATTTTAACAATCCTTTATGTTGATCGTTTGTCTGTGAAGTAACTGGCCTCCTATGGCCCCCAGTGTCCCGTGACTCGAATCGCCTGTTTCACATGGTTAACTGTGTTGCGCTGAACTCAGACCTCCGTCCATTCATTTATCATGACTTTACTCTCAACCCTGCTCACGTGCGCTAGCCAGTCCAAGAAGGACTATTCGAAGTTCCGTGAATAATCTGTACATTGTGGCCAGATTACCTATAATTTGAGGCGTGTGTCTGGGCATGCTTCTAGGCCTGCATCTAAGTCTGACTAATTCTCTCATAGTACACGATGGTTACCGACTTCACGTTCTATGACTAAGGATTCGGCCTTTGTCTTCTACGAGTCACTCAAAAACTGAATGACAGTCCGGTACTATGTCTGTTTATAGTAGTATGGAATTGTATCTGGATGGCAGGATAAAATTTCTCCGGAATCATACGACCGGTTTCGCGGTTATTGCCGCTCGTATCGAAAATCCATACTTGGGATCATGTGTCCTCGTTCTGAAGGTTAGCGGTGTTAACGGACGAACTAACTTTGGAAGAATCACCGTGTGGTCCTAAAACGGATTCCTCGTCCACGCATGCTTCATTCGATTCAAATGAGATTACAGCCGTAAACCACCTGTGGAGTGCTCAATTATAAAAATGATTGGGCTGAAGAGTATCGGGTACACATAACTGATAAACGGCAATAACTGCGAAACCGGTCATGTGATTCCGGGGAAATTTTGTCCTGCCATCCAGATGCAATTCCATACTACTCATATCGAAGAAACAATCAGGAGCTTGAAAAAATTGAGCAGATAATGGTGTCATTCAGATAAATGAAAGGTCCGTATGCAAAAGTGCTGCTGGTTTTGGCACAACCACATCCTTTAGTGTAAAGTGGTACAAATAAAAATAATTTCCATTTCCAACGTTAGCTTAAACTTTTACATATTGCCTAGTTTATGATGCATTTGGGTTGCATACCAAGAACTGCTTGGAAAAATAACTATCACCAAGTCTTGGCCATGAAAGAAACGGACAAGAATTCAATCCAATGCAAGTTTATCGATCGTGTGGACCAACTGTTCAACTAGGAGTCTCGCAACGGAGCTGGAGGGTCAGTCACGTTCGAAGTTAGCTCAGTTGAAAAACAACTTGAATCTGGATGCCTGCATCCCATCCAGGATTGGAATCAACCTGAGCGACATTCCAATAAAGTGACTAGGTCGTTTTCACGACTGTACCTAAGGGTGAAGTGACTTATGAGTGAGTGCATTTGTGTGTGGAAGAGAGATTTTTCCCAATCAACTATTTGATCAGAGGGCGGAGACTTTCCGTGCCCATGGATTGGTTTGTGGATAGAACGCACACGGATTTCAGACACAGTGATATCAATAACCGCTTTCACTCTATATTCTGTCGCTCAGTTGAGAAATCTCTTGCACTCTAACCACGAGACCCAACACGTTAACATGACCAAGTCCACTGCTGAGGCCTTTCAATTTTACGGACTGTCCACCTTTACTTCTCTTCCAACCATTACCTACCCGGCAAGCGTAGCACCACCGGAAGGCCCATACAGAGACTTGCGCAACGCACAGCCAAGCCACAATATCTTGAAGGGCTGTAGTGACTACGCTCATGATTCATGGCTGGAGCATGCATACTGGATATTTGCCCTTCTGGTATCTGTATCAGCCAAATGAAACGTCGCATTGAAAACGCATCAAGTTCATAGTTACACATCTTCTGGAACGATCAGTATATAGGCTTCCTAGAAACTGCCTTCTGAGGAATAAATTATTCAAAAGTGGACAGTAAGACTGCCGATAGTTGGCACATTTCTTTAGCTGATTTGTTTTGAACGGAGTTTGGTCATTTCTTTGAAGAAAAGGAAAGCATATATGCTTAGACATAAAAAGTGTCACCAAAAGGCTGTAGTTCTTCAATCGGCTGCAGTGTAGAATCTTACTTTTAAAAGTCGCCGAGCAAATTAGAACAACCAGGAAAGACAATAGAACTGGGTCTAATTCTGCCTTCTAAGCAGTGCATTTCACCCGAATTTCGGGTTTCGCAGAAGAGTCAACTAGTGTGCGGAATGCACGTTAGTTATTTGCCAAACTCAATCACCTGTGGCGTAGTTGAGCCATTCGTTTGTCCACTAAGGGTTAGACTTTTGTTACAACAGTTGGATGAGTTCCTATATGTAGCTCAGAATCGTGGCCGCGAACAATGGAGGATATAAAATGGGTTATCATAAATGGAAGACTAATGTCTTTAGCTTATTGCTTGGATCTTTATTAGCAACGCTGACATTAGACCTAGAGCGCTGATTCAATGGAACAATTTAGAGCAAATATTCAAGTTCACTAAACTATAGTGGATGGGACACGTGTTGCAGATGTTCCCGGATAGGTTCCTTTAGTGTACGACTTTCGATGAGTCGGGTAAGGCTTTAAATGAGCAATAGTGACGGAATCAGAAGTCGGAAGAAAATTACGCAGACCTAATCGCTCAATTTGAAATTGGAAATCTTGCTTGGTTCCCGTCGGTGCGTTTTCAGAGGTTCACTCATTCAGTGGTTAACACACTGTATCCACTCAGTTTTTTAACTACTCGATATTATCCTGATTTTTTGTAATTCTTCTTTTAGTTTTCATCTCCTAGATTGTTTTAACTTCCGGGTGAGATATCTTCCTCAGGAATGGCTGCTGGAATGTTAGCACCGGGTGCAAGGCTGTCCAATTTAAAGTGTTCCAAAGAGAAATGGATTCTTACTGAGGAGCGATTCCATACGTTTGATAATCAAAAAATAACGTTATGTCAATGTGATACTTGGGCATAATAATGGGCCTTCTTTGTGGTTAAAAAGCACAGGTAGATTCCGGATAAAAAAAAGTCGGTTTTCGAGCAAATCTCAATGATTTCTAGCACGATTAAATCAGCACGATTTCTTCCAGAACCATGCGGGTGCATCTGCACCAATTCTTGGCACAAAAATTACTGATCATGCTTAAGTGTGAGGGTGAAAAAGGTGAGGGCATCAGGAATAAGGGTCATCACTTGTCAACTCAGTTTCCGGAAGTAGCACTCCTGAATCTGGAACAGTTTGAGTCATTCAAGTGTTGACTTCCCTCCTGAATTCAAAGATGAAAATTGTTGCAAATGTAAGACTAGAATTAACAGGATCAAGGATGAGAAGACACTTACCCGAAGATGAATAGGACATGTTTGTACCTGTATGCCTTGGTGTAATAAATAGGTCACTCTAGTATAGTTGCAGTACAAGAGGAAGCTAATTTTTTACAGAATGATTCACAATGTGGTGTTAAAGATGCGTTCACCACTAACAATCTACAGAAGAAAGACAAGGCTGTTTTATCAGTTTCTCTAGAAATTATCAATTAACCAAGAACGGTAGGTTGTTCGTAATATCTTCTTTTCACCAGGGCTTCCGCCGGGGAGAACAGTTGTGGTAACTATCTTCGAGGTGCATACCTGTCTTGTTATCATCTGTACCTATCCTCAAATAGTTCATGGTTAGTCATGAGTATTTTTCATAAGTGATTCCTTCAATTAAGAGTATCAGTAGTATGCCCCGACCGGCCCACTCCTGATTCCTTCCTACGAAAGCAGATAACAGCCATGTGGTACTCGAGCAAAAGACTCCGAGGCTCCTTCTCACGTTAGAGAACGTGTCTCTGCCAGAAGAGTGTATATGCTTAGCCAACTAGCTAGAAGAAAAAGATTCCACAGCTTTTCCCTAATGGACAAGGCGGTCTTTTGGTAGAATTTTATTGTTTAATAACACAGCGTAGTCGAAATCGTTGGTAGGTTGTCGACGTTTCGGTCACCACGGGTAAACTTTTTCAGGACTGGTTTCACAATCGATTGTAAAACCAGTCTGCTATGGGTTCTGGAATTTTTATTTATAATTTCTGATCTTCTTTATTCAAAGTATTTGAAATTCCTTACTTCACCGTCTCCTTTGTACACACTGATATCTCACTGTGGCATGCATCTCCGGTATTTTCAAGAAATATACCACTACTATTAATAATATTATGAAGACGTATTCAATTATAATAAGTGGCACCTGTGATAGATGACATATTCAGTGGCGTCCATCCAATGTAGATTCTAAATAAAATCCCGCGAAGCTACGGGGGCAAAGATGGAATTGAACCCAGAGAAAAAAAATAGCAAAGAAAGTAGATCTCTTTAGCCGGACTGAAAGTCGGGACTCTAAATAGACCCTCAGCGCGCTAAAGCCAGGCTAGCATTTTCATTTCTACAGAAGAATCCAAAAAGTTCACCTTTTATAAGGGAAGTGATTCAGCACTCACACAACGGTTTGAGAGAATCATCCACATTCTTGATGAGTAAACCAGTAATTTGACCACAAACAAAAAGCCACGAAAGCACGGCGGAAAATCAGGGAACAGTAATTATTCCGGGTAAACGAGAGCACTGTACTCGATCCACGCAACGGAGAGAATTTGAGGTGACTATCTGCAAGAAATCAGACAGAATAAACCGCAGCCGAAGTCTCTCAAGTCAGATCGCTTCAAAAATTGATGTCAACAACGATCAACGACCAACTGAAACCGACGGAGAACCGTACTCCGCAAGTTCGAGGGCAAACTGAGCTTAATCATCCTCGGATATCCACGAAGTTAATTGTGGTATCAACCTCTCCAAAATACCAGCCAACTGGCTATCTTTTTATCTGGTGTGTTTATCCCCACTACAATAATTGAGAGACTAAAGACTTCCGTTTTAGCAGATTTTTACTAAGTTTGAGTGCTCGAATTGTTGAAAGTCAACGACCTTAAGGAGATTCAAACCCATGAGTGGACGCCATCTACTATAGAGCACAACGTGTTCTTATTTCATTAGATAATAGGGCCATATTAAAGGCTTTAACTCGTTAATCTTCCAAGCGGCCGTCAAGCGGCTATTATCGCTGGTTTTGAACAATAACGACCCGGGTTCGATTCCCGACATGGCCAGTCATCTTCCCAATAGGCAGCCTTTCGCTGGCTTCGGATCTCTTCCGGAATAATCGTATATTGTCTTATAATAAATAAAAAGGGAAGTAAAAATAGCATTTTTCATTTGGAGTGGCAGGATATGTACCACGCAACTTTGCGCTTGGCCGGATCAAACAGGATTCCTTTTTGAACCAGTCAGACTTCTCTGGCTGAATATACTCGTACAGTTTATTAACCACTTTGAATTGTGACAAAAGTTGATTCTGTCTGAAAATCAAAAGTCTTGGATCTTAATGCGACCACTCCAAATCCTTCCTTGAAGATTCCGGAAGGCCTCAAGGAGCTTTTCTTTCTCCACACTTATTTCCCACTTATATCAGTGGTATGCCTACCAAAGGTCCTGTTAACTTTTCAAAGTACCAAAGTGATGTCTTTCTGTGTCGGCCGATCTGCAGTTCTTCTGGTTTCGATACACTCCTGGAAAACTTGTCAAGTAGTGTGAACCTTTCCATCCAGCCTGGTCTCACACTGGAAGCTCTGAAATATTCCGAGTCCCTATCTTATCTTCCGCGTTCATCTTTCCTCACAGACGATGCGACTATTATTACGGGTTCATTTTCTGGAGTTAATTCTACGAAATATGTAGGAATTCAGGCTTATGGCAATCTTTGATGGTCTACGCACGTTCAATCATGTTTTTTGGTGAACTGTATTGTTTGTCTTTCCATATTCTCAAGTTCGGGCAATTTCAAACCCCAGAAACCAATCCTGTCTGCTTATGTTTTTCAGTGTGTTCTACTTATTTTATTCTGTTTCACCCGCAATTTTCCCAGTGACCCTGAAAAAAGACATCGAAGTTCTGTTGCAGGGCCAAAATGATAATCCACCGTGTTTCCCCAACTCCTGTTAAGGAACTAATCTTTAAACTCACATTGATTCATGCATATTGCTTGTCCACAAGATAACTTCAGACAATGCGCACCCGTTGCACACAGAGTTGTCCTCCCGCTATATCCACCAGAGAATAGGTTCTAATATTCGATGTATCTGCTCTCCCGTTACCATTTGCAAGAATTATCGAGTTCCGTAATTGGCTCACAAATAGATTAACGAAGAGAGAGTATTCACCTAATATTGCACTGAACTCGGAGCATGAACCTCGGTCCCTTTTCATTTTATTTTATGTTTCTTGAGCAACCCAAACATGACTGTCTTCAGAGCGAACGGTTTTGACTGAAATACAAGCAAATAACCTTGGAGAATTCATGAGAATACAACTTTGAAAACTATGTGAGGTTCACCGAATGACCTCCCAGCTGAGCTAGTTCAATGAACACGGAAATGAAGCGTTTTCGGCCTCTGTGAGTGCTTTTGAATCCGATCACGGCCACCAGGTGAGACACCTCAAGAAGGTATTACATTTTTTTCTGAAGGCAACAAAAAAACGCAAATGCTTCATCAAACATGCCAAAGGCATTGAACTGGTGGACTCCGGTTAGCACTGGGGGAAGTTATACTGTAGGCAGCCGAATTACAAACTAGTCTACTTTGGCGGATGTGAACTGCTACTGTAATTTGGGTGGGTGTACTGTGTGTTCCATAGGCGAAACGTCCGAAGCCTTCCGGTCTGGCTTCGGAGCTCAGCCGGTAGAGCACTCGCGGTACCAGTGCGAGGGTGACAGCCTTACATGGGGTCGTATCCCGCCGGGGTTAACGACTTTTAATACTTGGGTCATCTGGAAAACGAAACCGACGAATCTCGTTCAATGTGACTTCTCTGGTCACCAACATCCTGAGACATATGACCCTCGATGGTGATAACAGACAGAGAACCACAACGCTGGTTTTTAGCATTCTGAATAACAAGAAATTGTGCTGTAGTTTGGAGACTATTTCTAATAGTCTCTCCGAGGTTCCACTCTGTGGCACGCATAAGCTCCAGAACATTTGAAAGACTCAAGCAGTGAGTTCGCGTACAAGGTTACAAAAGTTCAGGTGAAAATGACAGAGATCGTTGACATATACACCCGAGGAACATTGGCGGTCTTTGAACTCAAACGACGGCCATTAAGTCTCAAGGTTGCCAATACACCCTGGGCTCTGAACGTGAAGAATCACGTGAACCAACATAGACAGTCGCGAGTGTTTTCCCATTTCCCGTGTATCAAAGGGAAACAGGGCTGTAGTTGGGCAAGGTCTTCAGGTAAAAACAAACTTACCTGCACAAGCACAAGATAGATCAAAGAGGTGCCAATCCAGGGTCAAATATAAGAAACCATTGCATGAAAAAATATTGTAGCGATGAAATCCACAACACAAGGTCAGTCGCCCGAGCAGAGTGAAAGAGGAAAGTTGTTTCTTGAACAACTCCGATGAACACGTCAAGAAAGATGGAGAAGTCATTGGTGACCAAAGAAGGAGCAAAGAGTTAGACGAAACAACTGGGCAAGCATAGCTACCAAATCTATTCACTCACTCTGTAACTCACTTTTGATGTGGGTGTGAGAACAAAAAGGGTGTCAGTAGCATAGCAAAGCAAAACGGTGAACATGAATAGGACATTCTCGTTCGTTTATTGCAGTCAGTCACCATCCTGTGAGGGGCTTATCACGGGGGAAAATCTAGCAATGAGTATGTAAATAAACTGTGAATTTTCGACTGGTGAAGTGCTCGTTACTTCTTGCTGTGGCCTATCACAGTATTCATACCGCTTTTCTGGATACACGGCACAACCATGGTTCTTTTTGACAAATGCGACCAAAAACTTTTCACTGGAGCTCAATGAATTTCGTTTACCACCGATACGTGCATAGGATTTTTTTTCCAAATTTTGTTCCTCTTTCTTATTGTTTACTTTTTTCACAGTTTTTGAATGAAGTTGACTTCATAAGCATAACATTCGCGTTCGAGTTCGTGATTTTTCCCAATTTAACCGGGCCCAAATTATTGTAATAAAGGTTTGCGACTTTTTATGTATTATTTTTCACCTACAAAAGTAATATTACGAAGGACGATTTCCAATTTGTTTGCTTTATATTCATATTCCTAAGAAGTGGTGACCAGCGTTTGTAGTTCGGTTGGTGGATGGAAATGTTGGCAGAGATTCTCCGATAACAGTCAATAAAAAACGACCAAATCCCTGAAAGTTTTTCAGTATCCTTGCTTCTTTTGTTGTCTTCCTTTGCCATAAAGTGAGAATATGAAAGATGACCCTTTGTGCTCTTTGGAACTGTCACCACAAGCTCACACACAAAAAAATTGACGGCAGAAACAGCCTCAAGTTCTTACTGCTTGCATCATTACCGTCAAGATTACCACTACTAATATTGTTTTAATCGGTTAGACGAGTCAAACGCACACAGACACGCATGCACATGCACATGTCACCGTACGACTATTTCATGTTTCTCAAATACACAAAAACAAGACTGCCACTAAACACATACACAAACTGTTGATGTTAATATTGTTTCAGCCCGAACAGTATGAACTAACCGACCTCACCACGTATCGACCGAACTACGGTGCATTTGTACCTGTGCATACATTTAATTTGGCTCACTTGCTTGCTTACATTACTGGCCTGCTTACTTGCCCACGCACGGGCTACAGACTGGTTTTGTGTCCACGGGCTTACCAATAAACGGACTACCAACGTTATTTGTACTACGACTAACTTCGAAAACAACGAATATATGCTCATGACAATTTTGGTAGTAGGAGATTGGGTCTTGCAGCAACAAGGCTTGACTCACCACTAAAATACCCAAGGAAGCACTGCACCGCTGCTTCATCCTTGTCAGGAATCATTCATATGGCATGTCCCTCGAGCCCCCACTGCGACTCGAATTATTGTGAGCCGAAGACCTAACCACCAGGCTATCAGAGGGCCTTGAACGGTTTGTTTAATTTCATCATTACATGACAGGAAGTCCTTGGATCACTGACGCTCCAAGTGTGGAAACCCAAGGACTTCGAGACAGTCGACTCCTATCCGTACGAAGCTCAAGTGACAACAAAGGATTTAATTTCGAAAAGACCAACCGAGCTTGGCCACTTGATAGATTTCAGTAGTGGGAGGTTGGATTCGATCAACTAATAATTCATCATACAATAACAAAGCTATGCCCACTATTGAAGGTCACGGAAGCACAACAGGGGGTCGTTTAATGGACACTGCTGATGATTCCTGGCAAAAACGAAACACGGATTTTCATTGATTATCTAGGCTTTGTTATTGCATGAATAATTATTTCCTCATACACATGCGTACATCTCCTGAAAGAAAACAATAATGATGCTTTTCATCGAGCACTTCACCTCTTCATGCTTGATTTCTCTATCTTTGGAAACATTTTCTTTGTCCCCAAGAATATTTAAATATAAAACGGCTCCTAGTGGCAAAACCCCACGGGAGATAACCGTCTTTTTCTTAACTCAAATTCGGATAAATCCCGTCGTCAACAACTTTCGAAGCACTCTAAATTCCACTCTGGAGCACTAGGTGAATAAAATCACCGACAGCTCATTCGTGTTTATAATATCTGTCAATATGAAAAACGCTTGCCTCGAAATTTTCCTCTTACTTTATTAAGGGCATATCGGTCTTTGCGTCAGGTATCTTAATTAGTAACGTATACATTAGGATTATTGCAAAGAAATCGACTCGTTTCTTGACGATTCTGTACCTTTTAGACAGCCTTAGGAGACTGTACTCCTGCTCCCATATTGCCATCGGTCGCCAAAATCTCCCTGAAAGTATGACACCAGTCAGCGTGAACATGTCACGTCAGGCCACCCGATCGCTGTTTCTAACTAGGCGCATGCTTGGGCAGTTCGTCATACGGGGTACAAAAAACCAATAGTAGTTGATAGTAAGCTGATACCAGCCACATCAGGCGGGGAAAATAACGCAGTCTGACTGGACACACGTTTGTCAGTGCATTTCCGGACAGATACGTTTGTACTTTAAATACAGTATTGACTAAACTTGGATAAACTGCCGCTTCCTCACATTGCACCGACTCTTTCTAGTCTAAAATAGAGGCTTTGTACTGTGGGATTTGTAGGATGAAGTGACATGCCAATGCCATCTGTGTAAGTAGAACGGGAGATTACAGTAAGTCACTGTGTTCGAAAATCTCTTGGTCTAAATGATCACTGCATCAGTCCAACTATAAATATTGCTGTTTTAGACGGAATCAGCTAATAAACCTAACTTTTTTCGTCAAGATTTGAAAACTCGTGACTCAACGTCCTATCACTTCTTCACTCTGCTTGAATAGAAAACGAGTCTAATTCATCCACGAAACAAAAAGAAGTGAAAAATCAGTTTTAGAAGCGTTTCACCTGATTACTTTAATTTCGACAACTGATCCCACCACATCCTCTTTTTAAGATTCGATTTCAATGGCTCTTTCCCAAAGGGACATCGGTTTATTGGGTAAAAAATGTAACCCATTTTGATCTCCTGAAACATTGAGTAAAAAAACAAGGCATACTAAGAGTTTCGAGGTAGAATAACCGGTTTGTAATGATCTGCCTTAAGCTATATATCCAAAGAAACAGACAAAACAGTTCCTGCTTGAATACAATGAATACCATAGAATTTTGTCAAATTTCCATTTATGATACAATCCAGATGTCCCACCTAGTCTAATCTTCAACTGTGGTTGGCAATAATGATGGTGCTTTTGAGGTATCTCTGAAAGAATATTGCAAATATTCCTGGTCTATGTAGCTCAATTTTTGACTGAATGATCTTTTGGTACAGACTTAATTCGCACAAACGACATTCTCTTGACTCGTCTAACTAAATTAGAGAAAATGGACACATTGAGCGTTCGACTGACAGTCCCACTGATCCACTGACATATGGAGTAAATGATTGGCACGCTATCAAGACAACCGTTTATGTCTATATGAGTCCAAGGGTCCCAGAGGTTCAAGGAGAAACATAGACCCGAATAGATTTTTATCCAGCCCATTTTTCGGCGGTTAGTTTTCTACTACTAACGGATGAATCTGTCAAACCGATGACTTCACTTTTGGCAAGGCTGAGACTTAAAATTAAGGCTAAATACAGACGAAAATCCCTGAGTTGTTTACCTTTGTTTCGGAGTGAACATCCTACAGAGAGGAACGTGAATGGTCCGGCGCTGAATATAATGCACACTGTAAATTACTTTCCGCAATTTGTGTTCCGATAGCATTCTCATTTTGTCCACTCATGAGTAGCACATATATGCATCATTGGCTTCTAGTATTCATGACCTGAATTCTCCGTTTTACTATACTTGTTTTATGAACATTCTATGTTTATATTCCTAACTCTAGTGCCCTATAGCTGTACGTTTCCACTCGAAGAAAAATACACCGTACATTCTACCCATGCATAAACACCGTTCACTTGAGGCTCGAATTCCCGAAACAACCCGGCTACTTACATCCTTCACCGTCAAACCAGCGAACACATCTGCGGGACAGACAGACTCATTGCTACGTGTATCCGTTCAGGTTGACCTATGTCTCTTCTGTTATTTTCCAGGTACAACCATTTGTTTTATGACATTGATAATTCCTCTGAATAATATAACTACAGGCTATTCTCGTATTCTGTGACTGCCGTGACTGCGTTACATCATGGTTTCGTTTGACTCGTTGCTGAGTGGAAAGTTTGTGACTATTTTGTCCTGATTTACCGGATAACTTTCGGAACTGTTACTCGTGGTCGCTCACCAGGCTATAATTCATATATATATATATATATATATATATATATATATATATATATATATTGATAGTAAGTAGTATGTTAACGTGTGGACAAAATTTCCCCGGAAGCACACGACCGGTTTCGCGGTTGTTGCCGCTCATCAGGTATGCGTACCCGGTACTCCTCTGCCCACTCGTTTTCATATTTGTACACTCCGATGTTATATGTTCACTAGAATCTAATTTGAAGCGTCTGGAGTGTGAATGGATACTCTTCATTGAAGAGCCCACAAATGAATCAGAACTGTGATTTCTCGTAGTTATTCGTGTCTGGGTCACTGCTAACCCAACGAACAACGAGGCTGCATGTGCAAGCGCTCATATTGATAGTAAGTAGTATGTTAACGTGTGGACAAAATTTCCCCGGAAGCACACGACCGGTTTCGCGGTTGTTGCCGCTCATCAGGTATGCGTACCCGGTACTCCTCTGCCCACTCGTTTTCATATTTGTACACTCCGATGTTATATGTTCACTAGAATCTAATTTGAAGCGTCTGGAGTGTGAATGGATACTCTTCATTGAAGAGCCCACAAATGAATCAGAACTGTGATTTCTCGTAGTTATTCGTGTCTGGGTCACTGCTAACCCAACGAACAACGAGGCTGCATGTGCAAGCGCTCATATTGATAGTGAGTAGTATGTTAACGTGTGGACAAAATTTCCCCGGAAGCACACGACCGGTTTCGCGGTTGTTGCCGCTCATCAGGTATGCGTACCCGGTACTCCTCTGCCCACTCGTTTTCATATTTGTACACTCCGATGTTATATGTTCACTAGAATCTAATTTGAAGCGTCTGGAGTGTGAATGGATACTCTTCATTGAAGAGCCCACAAATGAATCAGAACTGTGATTTCTCGTAGTTATTCGTGTCTGGGTCACTGCTAACCCAACGAACAACGAGGCTGCATGTGCAAGCGCTCATATTGATAGTGAGTAGTATGTTAACGTGTGGACAAAATTTCCCCGGAAGCACACGACCGGTTTCGCGGTTGTTGCCGCTCATCAGGTATGCGTACCCGGTACTCCTCTGCCCACTCGTTTTCATATTTGTACACTCCGATGTTATATGTTCACTAGAATCTAATTTGAAGCGTCTGGAGTGTGAATGGATACTCTTCATTGAAGAGCCCACAAATGAATCAGAACTGTGATTTCTCGTAGTTATTCGTGTCTGGGTCACTGCTAACCCAACGAACAACGAGGCTGCATGTGCAAGCGCTCATATTGATAGTAAGTAGTATGTTAACGTGTGGACAAAATTTCCCCGGAAGCACACGACCGGTTTCGCGGTTGTTGCCGCTCATCAGGTATGCGTACCCGGTACTCCTCTGCCCACTCGTTTTCATATTTGTACACTCCGATGTTATATGTTCACTAGAATCTAATTTGAAGCGTCTGGAGTGTGAATGGATACTCTTCATTGAAGAGCCCACAAATGAATCAGAACTGTGATTTCTCGTAGTTATTCGTGTCTGGGTCACTGCTAACCCAACGAACAACGAGGCTGCATGTGCAAGCGCTCATATTGATAGTAAGTAGTATGTTAACGTGTGGACAAAATTTCCCCGGAAGCACACGACCGGTTTCGCGGTTGTTGCCGCTCATCAGGTATGCGTACCCGGTACTCCTCTGCCCACTCGTTTTCATATTTGTACACTCCGATGTTATATGTTCACTAGAATCTAATTTGAAGCGTCTGGAGTGTGAATGGATACTCTTCATTGAAGAGCCCACAAATGAATCAGAACTGTGATTTCTCGTAGTTATTCGTGTCTGGGTCACTGCTAACCCAACGAACAACGAGGCTGCATGTGCAAGCGCTCATATTGATAGTGAGTAGTATGTTAACGTGTGGACAAAATTTCCCCGGAAGCACACGACCGGTTTCGCGGTTGTTGCCGCTCATCAGGTATGCGTACCCGGTACTCCTCTGCCCACTCGTTTTCATATTTGTACACTCCGATGTTATATGTTCACTAGAATCTAATTTGAAGCGTCTGGAGTGTGAATGGATACTCTTCATTGAAGAGCCCACAAATGAATCAGAACTGTGATTTCTCGTAGTTATTCGTGTCTGGGTCACTGCTAACCCAACGAACAACGAGGCTGCATGTGCAAGCGCTCATATTGATAGTAAGTAGTATGTTAACGTGTGGACAAAATTTCCCCGGAAGCACACGACCGGTTTCGCGGTTGTTGCCGCTCATCAGGTATGCGTACCCGGTACTCCTCTGCCCACTCGTTTTCATATTTGTACACTCCGATGTTATATGTTCACTAGAATCTAATTTGAAGCGTCTGGAGTGTGAATGGATACTCTTCATTGAAGAGCCCACAAATGAATCAGAACTGTGATTTCTCGTAGTTATTCGTGTCTGGGTCACTGCTAACCCAACGAACAACGAGGCTGCATGTGCAAGCGCTCATATTGATAGTAAGTAGTATGTTAACGTGTGGACAAAATTTCCCCGGAAGCACACGACCGGTTTCGCGGTTGTTGCCGCTCATCAGGTATGCGTACCCGGTACTCCTCTGCCCACTCGTTTTCATATTTGTACACTCCGATGTTATATGTTCACTAGAATCTAATTTGAAGCGTCTGGAGTGTGAATGGATACTCTTCATTGAAGAGCCCACAAATGAATCAGAACTGTGATTTCTCGTAGTTATTCGTGTCTGGGTCACTGCTAACCCAACGAACAACGAGGCTGCATGTGCAAGCGCTCATATTGATAGTGAGTAGTATGTTAACGTGTGGACAAAATTTCCCCGGAAGCACACGACCGGTTTCGCGGTTGTTGCCGCTCATCAGGTATGCGTACCCGGTACTCCTCTGCCCACTCGTTTTCATATTTGTACACTCCGATGTTATATGTTCACTAGAATCTAATTTGAAGCGTCTGGAGTGTGAATGGATACTCTTCATTGAAGAGCCCACAAATGAATCAGAACTGTGATTTCTCGTAGTTATTCGTGTCTGGGTCACTGCTAACCCAACGAACAACGAGGCTGCATGTGCAAGCGCTCATATTGATAGTGAGTAGTATGTTAACGTGTGGACAAAATTTCCCCGGAAGCACACGACCGGTTTCGCGGTTGTTGCCGCTCATCAGGTATGCGTACCCGGTACTCCTCTGCCCACTCGTTTTCATATTTGTACACTCCGATGTTATATGTTCACTAGAATCTAATTTGAAGCGTCTGGAGTGTGAATGGATACTCTTCATTGAAGAGCCCACAAATGAATCAGAACTGTGATTTCTCGTAGTTATTCGTGTCTGGGTCACTGCTAACCCAACGAACAACGAGGCTGCATGTGCAAGCGCTCATATTGATAGTAAGTAGTATGTTAACGTGTGGACAAAATTTCCCCGGAAGCACACGACCGGTTTCGCGGTTGTTGCCGCTCATCAGGTATGCGTACCCGGTACTCCTCTGCCCACTCGTTTTCATATTTGTACACTCCGATGTTATATGTTCACTAGAATCTAATTTGAAGCGTCTGGAGTGTGAATGGATACTCTTCATTGAAGAGCCCACAAATGAATCAGAACTGTGATTTCTCGTAGTTATTCGTGTCTGGGTCACTGCTAACCCAACGAACAACGAGGCTGCATGTGCAAGCGCTCATATTGATAGTAAGTAGTATGTTAACGTGTGGACAAAATTTCCCCGGAAGCACACGACCGGTTTCGCGGTTGTTGCCGCTCATCAGGTATGCGTACCCGGTACTCCTCTGCCCACTCGTTTTCATATTTGTACACTCCGATGTTATATGTTCACTAGAATCTAATTTGAAGCGTCTGGAGTGTGAATGGATACTCTTCATTGAAGAGCCCACAAATGAATCAGAACTGTGATTTCTCGTAGTTATTCGTGTCTGGGTCACTGCTAACCCAACGAACAACGAGGCTGCATGTGCAAGCGCTCATATTGATAGTAAGTAGTATGTTAACGTGTGGACAAAATTTCCCCGGAAGCACACGACCGGTTTCGCGGTTGTTGCCGCTCATCAGGTATGCGTACCCGGTACTCCTCTGCCCACTCGTTTTCATATTTGTACACTCCGATGTTATATGTTCACTAGAATCTAATTTGAAGCGTCTGGAGTGTGAATGGATACTCTTCATTGAAGAGCCCACAAATGAATCAGAACTGTGATTTCTCGTAGTTATTCGTGTCTGGGTCACTGCTAACCCAACGAACAACGAGGCTGCATGTGCAAGCGCTCATATTGATAGTGAGTAGTATGTTAACGTGTGGACAAAATTTCCCCGGAAGCACACGACCGGTTTCGCGGTTGTTGCCGCTCATCAGGTATGCGTACCCGGTACTCCTCTGCCCACTCGTTTTCATATTTGTACACTCCGATGTTATATGTTCACTAGAATCTAATTTGAAGCGTCTGGAGTGTGAATGGATACTCTTCATTGAAGAGCCCACAAATGAATCAGAACTGTGATTTCTCGTAGTTATTCGTGTCTGGGTCACTGCTAACCCAACGAACAACGAGGCTGCATGTGCAAGCGCTCATATTGATAGTGAGTAGTATGTTAACGTGTGGACAAAATTTCCCCGGAAGCACACGACCGGTTTCGCGGTTGTTGCCGCTCATCAGGTATGCGTACCCGGTACTCCTCTGCCCACTCGTTTTCATATTTGTACACTCCGATGTTATATGTTCACTAGAATCTAATTTGAAGCGTCTGGAGTGTGAATGGATACTCTTCATTGAAGAGCCCACAAATGAATCAGAACTGTGATTTCTCGTAGTTATTCGTGTCTGGGTCACTGCTAACCCAACGAACAACGAGGCTGCATGTGCAAGCGCTCATATTGATAGTAAGTAGTATGTTAACGTGTGGACAAAATTTCCCCGGAAGCACACGACCGGTTTCGCGGTTGTTGCCGCTCATCAGGTATGCGTACCCGGTACTCCTCTGCCCACTCGTTTTCATATTTGTACACTCCGATGTTATATGTTCACTAGAATCTAATTTGAAGCGTCTGGAGTGTGAATGGATACTCTTCATTGAAGAGCCCACAAATGAATCAGAACTGTGATTTCTCGTAGTTATTCGTGTCTGGGTCACTGCTAACCCAACGAACAACGAGGCTGCATGTGCAAGCGCTCATATTGATAGTGAGTAGTATGTTAACGTGTGGACAAAATTTCCCCGGAAGCACACGACCGGTTTCGCGGTTGTTGCCGCTCATCAGGTATGCGTACCCGGTACTCCTCTGCCCACTCGTTTTCATATTTGTACACTCCGATGTTATATGTTCACTAGAATCTAATTTGAAGCGTCTGGAGTGTGAATGGATACTCTTCATTGAAGAGCCCACAAATGAATCAGAACTGTGATTTCTCGTAGTTATTCGTGTCTGGGTCACTGCTAACCCAACGAACAACGAGGCTGCATGTGCAAGCGCTCATATTGATAGTGAGTAGTATGTTAACGTGTGGACAAAATTTCCCCGGAAGCACACGACCGGTTTCGCGGTTGTTGCCGCTCATCAGGTATGCGTACCCGGTACTCCTCTGCCCACTCGTTTTCATATTTGTACACTCCGATGTTATATGTTCACTAGAATCTAATTTGAAGCGTCTGGAGTGTGAATGGATACTCTTCATTGAAGAGCCCACAAATGAATCAGAACTGTGATTTCTCGTAGTTATTCGTGTCTGGGTCACTGCTAACCCAACGAACAACGAGGCTGCATGTGCAAGCGCTCATATTGATAGTAAGTAGTATGTTAACGTGTGGACAAAATTTCCCCGGAAGCACACGACCGGTTTCGCGGTTGTTGCCGCTCATCAGGTATGCGTACCCGGTACTCCTCTGCCCACTCGTTTTCATATTTGTACACTCCGATGTTATATGTTCACTAGAATCTAATTTGAAGCGTCTGGAGTGTGAATGGATACTCTTCATTGAAGAGCCCACAAATGAATCAGAACTGTGATTTCTCGTAGTTATTCGTGTCTGGGTCACTGCTAACCCAACGAACAACGAGGCTGCATGTGCAAGCGCTCATATTGATAGTGAGTAGTATGTTAACGTGTGGACAAAATTTCCCCGGAAGCACACGACCGGTTTCGCGGTTGTTGCCGCTCATCAGGTATGCGTACCCGGTACTCCTCTGCCCACTCGTTTTCATATTTGTACACTCCGATGTTATATGTTCACTAGAATCTAATTTGAAGCGTCTGGAGTGTGAATGGATACTCTTCATTGAAGAGCCCACAAATGAATCAGAACTGTGATTTCTCGTAGTTATTCGTGTCTGGGTCACTGCTAACCCAACGAACAACGAGGCTGCATGTGCAAGCGCTCATATTGATAGTGAGTAGTATGTTAACGTGTGGACAAAATTTCCCCGGAAGCACACGACCGGTTTCGCGGTTGTTGCCGCTCATCAGGTATGCGTACCCGGTACTCCTCTGCCCACTCGTTTTCATATTTGTACACTCCGATGTTATATGTTCACTAGAATCTAATTTGAAGCGTCTGGAGTGTGAATGGATACTCTTCATTGAAGAGCCCACAAATGAATCAGAACTGTGATTTCTCGTAGTTATTCGTGTCTGGGTCACTGCTAACCCAACGAACAACGAGGCTGCATGTGCAAGCGCTCATATTGATAGTAAGTAGTATGTTAACGTGTGGACAAAATTTCCCCGGAAGCACACGACCGGTTTCGCGGTTGTTGCCGCTCATCAGGTATGCGTACCCGGTACTCCTCTGCCCACTCGTTTTCATATTTGTACACTCCGATGTTATATGTTCACTAGAATCTAATTTGAAGCGTCTGGAGTGTGAATGGATACTCTTCATTGAAGAGCCCACAAATGAATCAGAACTGTGATTTCTCGTAGTTATTCGTGTCTGGGTCACTGCTAACCCAACGAACAACGAGGCTGCATGTGCAAGCGCTCATATTGATAGTAAGTAGTATGTTAACGTGTGGACAAAATTTCCCCGGAAGCACACGACCGGTTTCGCGGTTGTTGCCGCTCATCAGGTATGCGTACCCGGTACTCCTCTGCCCACTCGTTTTCATATTTGTACACTCCGATGTTATATGTTCACTAGAATCTAATTTGAAGCGTCTGGAGTGTGAATGGATACTCTTCATTGAAGAGCCCACAAATGAATCAGAACTGTGATTTCTCGTATTTATTCGTGTCTGGGTCACTGCTAACCCAACGAACAACGAGGCTGCATGTGCAAGCGCTCATATTGATAGTAAGTAGTATGTTAACGTGTGGACAAAATTTCCCCGGAAGCACACGACCGGTTTCGCGGTTGTTGCCGCTCATCAGTTATGCGTACAAATATGAAAACGAGTGGGCAGAGGAGTACCGGGTACGCATACCTGATGAGCGGCAACAACCGCGAAACCGGTCGTGTGCTTCCGGGGAAATTTTGTCCACACGTTAACATACTACTCACTATCAATATGAGCGCTTGCACATGCAGCCTCGTTGTTCGTTGGGTTAGCAGTGACCCAGACACGAATAACTACGAGAAATCACAGTTCTGATTCATTTGTGGGCTCTTCAATGAAGAGTATCCATTCACACTCCAGACGCTTCAAATTAGATTCTAGTGAACATATAACATCGGAGTGTACAAATATGAAAACGAGTGGGCAGAGGAGTACCGGGTACGCATACCTGATGAGCGGCAACAACCGCGAAACCGGTCGTGTGCTTCCGGGGAAATTTTGTCCACACGTTAACATACTACTTACTATCAATATGAGCGCTTGCACATGCAGCCTCGTTGTTCGTTGGGTTAGCAGTGACCCAGACACGAATAACTACGAGAAATCACAGTTCTGATTCATTTGTGGGCTCTTCAATGAAGAGTATCCATTCACACTCCAGACGCTTCAAATTAGATTCTAGTGAACATATAACATCGGAGTGTACAAATATGAAAACGAGTGGGCAGAGGAGTACCGGGTACGCATACCTGATGAGCGGCAACAACCGCGAAACCGGTCGTGTGCTTCCGGGGAAATTTTGTCCACACGTTAACATACTACTTACTATCAATATGAGCGCTTGCACATGCAGCCTCGTTGTTCGTTGGGTTAGCAGTGACCCAGACACGAATAACTACGAGAAATCACAGTTCTGATTCATTTGTGGGCTCTTCAATGAAGAGTATCCATTCACACTCCAGACGCTTCAAATTAGATTCTAGTGAACATATAGATATATATATATATATATAGCAGCACGAAAATATAAAGAACACGGTCATTCAATTGGGGTTTGTTCTGCCGCCTGTAGCCAAGCACAGCCCATATTGTGCACAAAGCTAGCTGACAGCCCAAGAGATCGGGATATTTTCCACACATATAGACATGTGACAGTATTTAAAAGTTTTACCATGCAATAACAACTCACCAGAAATCCCTTTCAGTCATTTTTGCTGGACAAACTACAAACCACACAAGTTCATATCTTCACCACCTTCTTACAGGAAGAGAAGAAGTAGCTTGCTTCACCGAATACAATGGTGCTAACCAGAGATACAGATCAAAGAATTCCTCGGATAATATGGCGTGGATTTAGAACAGTAGAAAAGATAACATTGACCATCACACCGAATTGACACTCTGACCCCATGTGCATGCCACTCACATTTTACCGTTCAGTGTCATATCGCTTAGAGTTTTCATGGAGCTGGTGGTCTAAACTCATCCCTAAAGTCTTTGCACGCCCATTTTATTCATTTTTCACTGTTAATCACTGATCTCCCCCAGATGCAAGAATTGCAAATAATGCGGACTGAAACGAACGTATTCCCACAGTATCTCCCAGTTACAAGAGTACGAAAAGAGTAGCGAACCACCTCGTTGGTAACACCATCCGCCCTAGCTGAACATTGGACAGATTAGAAAGACCAAGATCGCCCGTGAGTTTACACCTTGTTAAACCATTCAGTGAATGTAACTGGAAAGCTCCACCCGATTTACGAAACACAAACTGGGCAGTCATGATTGGTAAAGTGTCGTGTACTAGCCGCAGCGGAGGTGGTAATCATTAGTCACTGTGATTCTCGCTTTGTGTTAAAAACAGTTTGCGCAAGCATTAAAGCTTCCTTCACCCATTACTCACCTGCAGACATAGAATACTTACGTTAATTGAACCCACTTTCGGTTCAGAGATAGAGCTGGATTAGGCTTGAGGACCTCAATAGTTTTCGACCCACCCATCTCCAACCCACTACATCTCTGATTGTCCCAATTCAGTTTAAAAATATCCGTATTCAATATAGGTAGTAGGAAATCGCATGTATCCATAGTATTATTATTAATCATGTAAACGCAAAGCTCACCTCGCCAATGAAAACCCACGGAAGCACCCCAAGGCTGTTTCATCTAACTTGTTCGGAATCATCGACAGTACTCGTCCTTCGAGATTGGAAGCCGAAGCCCGTGATGGTGAGCCACAAAAGTTATCACTAGGCTATCCGGAAGGACTCTGAAGGGTTTGTATCGTGCCACCGGCTTTGAATAGCATAAAACTGTCACCAGTACAGAGATCGACTCCTGTAATCAATGACTTGTTAGTAGAGGCCCGATACAAATTTGGTGATTACAAACAGCATTCATAGTCTGACTACTCAACCACCTTAAGCAGTATGATATTTAAGTCGTTTCTGAAATGATCACTCATCCCACATCGCATTCTAACCGTTGATAGTTGGCATAATTCAGTATAAGCTAATTAGTTAGTTGGTTAAAATTTTAGGGCACCGCAATCGGAATGAACTGTCTACATGGCTGCATTCGAGCCCATCTGATTTTCTTGACAAAAGTAGGAACCAAACTTAGTCCGGATGGAGATAGCTTAAGTGACTCTGCCGTTATATGCCACATCAAGAACGGATATCGTGCAAGACTGATCTTTCGGTTGGATTGTTCTCAAAATAGAATTCTTATATATGTACATTAACATGAATTTTTGCAACTTACGTACCATCTCCGCTGAGAATTTCAACAGAAACTTATCAGGTTATTTATCAGGATATCTTTGGTCCATGGTGAACAGTGTCATTTAGATACAGACCTCCAAGGATCAGTATTCCAAATCGTTTATTGCTCACCTTCAAATAATGCGGATGAAGTCATAAACCAAAAAGCTTTTTGGCAGTTGCAACTAACAACAACATTTTCATTAGTACTCTTCCTGCAACTTCCTGCCCTTTGGGAGACATTGCCAGCTGCGAATCACCTTCAAGAATAACCCAGTTAAAAGTTTGGATGGTAGCACAACAACTGGATATCCCTTCTTTTGTGTTCATTGACAACTCGCCAACAGGTTTGGTGTTTGTCTCAAAAGGAACTGTAAGAATAAAGGCTGCACTGTTTTGCCTCGCCATCTTATACATTCTTGGCACCAGATTAAACTAAACTGAACTGGACAGATTCCGGAATTTGATTCCGTTTATCCGAAACTGCCGACTTGGGCTACTTGACCAGGTGATTATCAAAACGCGTCCGCGAAAAACATCCATGTAGGTTGCAAGCTGCTGCTCACGGGTGTGTCATATTCACACCTTGTTGAGTCTAATCGATTAATGATCTTGGCTGAAACACTCCACCTCCAACCCCAAACTTATCCGAAATCATCTGATCTGCCTGAATACACACCTTTTCGGTTTAATGCTAGACCTTAATCGAGCATGCGATCTCCGTCCCTTTGGACCCAGAACCCAACGAACAGTTGTTCCAACCCGACGTGGTAATAGTTATATATAATGTGATGCATTGACATGATGAAAACTGGTTGAAAATTAACTTGCTACCAATCATGCATAGATTTATATCTAATCTATGAGAAAATTTGAATGAAATATGCATTCCCGGGGTAACTTTCTAAAAGTGAAATTTCAAACTAGTATACCTGAAAAAACGCTGGTAGGCTTGCACGCACCAATCTCGGGAAATGTACATTATTTTGATAGAAACAGGTGCACACTGTCAGCCTAACAAAATCCCCGGCATCCACACTTCCTGTAGAGTAGGAACTTGGCTTGTGAACAGCACAAGAAATCTACAAATCACATCGCTTATTTCAGGAGTGAGTATCATTTTTGAGTTTTGTTACAGCTCTTTACCATTTGGTATCATCTACGACGAGCCAGGCTGTCTGACCAATACAGACTGCCTTTTTCATCAGTATGTGAGTAATAACGGTTATTCACGCATCGGAAAAGGAGAAATACTAATCTCATTTGCATTAAGCCGCTGACATTGAGCTTGAAGAGTATCGAAATGAATCACCACAACCGAATTCATCTGAGAGATGAAAAAGTCACACCAATTACTCATTTTGTTTAGCCTTCTCTACCTATCACTTTAAAAGTAGGAGACACCGCTACGTGGATGACCAATTTTTGCTGGCGCTCAAAATATCAGAAGAAGTTGGCCTGATGAATAAAATGAAACGATGGACGTTCTTCAGTTGCATCGTCCAATTGTTCTGTATCCCTTGATCCACTCCTGTGGATGGGCAAGCAGAAGAACTGCATGCAAAAAGGAATAAGCTGACGAAAGGGCGGGGACGGGGGATAGACAAGCTACGATTCCTTTGACTTTGGGAGACTTTCAATTAATATTCGGTAAAATGAACGGGAACCCGACAACCAATGTCTTCAGTTTCCCCATGGGTAGCACTAGTTATGCGTGTTCATTGGTAGCAGATCCATCAGCAGAAACAACAGAAACAAGCTATCTGTTTTCGCATTGTTTAAAGATTTCTAAGATCATTCAGTTTCACCACTTCTTACAAAAACGGCCTACGAATACGAATACGTAGGAAAGTCAGGAATAATAACGGCTATGCATTGTGTAATTCAAAATTTGCAGAGGTCAAAGTTTACTCTGATGGTAGAGCATTTCACTATGTCTAGCCATTTCAGCTTACACGTCCATTGGCAAACCATGAAAAACTTCGATCCGCGTGCACAGCTTTTAGAGGACAGAACAACAGACATTAATAATCCAGTTTACGTAGTCTGATTCCTTCACTGCAACTGTAATCAATCAGTCAGCATATAGGTTATCGGTCACCGGCAGATCAATATTCGCTTCAATTTACCGAATGATCATTCGACAAAACTCAGAAAGTTTAGTTCATTTCATTTGCTTTCACCAAAAGCTGGATACATTCAGACAAGGGATAGGTCTCCCAAGAAATGAGATACACAGCCAAGCAGCACACAGAAAATCTACCTTTAAAAGAGTAAATGGCAGGAAGAGCATCAAAACCAACATCATCGTCATCAGTATCATCAACGTCATCATCATCCGAATCATCCGAATCATCATCATCATCATCATCACCACCACCAGGATGCACTTTTACGCTACTCACAAAACAATTTCGCGATATTTGTGCGTCTTCAAGGGATTTTTCACCAGCATGGCTCCTATTAAAACAGCCAGTGTGAAAAGTTCCTGCTTGGTTTGCTCTGGGCCTGTGAACAGTCGTGATGGAGCCTTACAATGTGACGGCCTTTTAGGTTGGTTGCACCTAAAAAGCATAACCTTCAGTGCGCCATTATATGCTGCCTTATGAAACTTCCTTCAACACTCCTACAAGTATGATGTACCACACGTGTCTCGCTCAAGCTCACAGTTTGTGTGTTGCCCCAGGATACACTAGGCGCCAAGTATGAGGACGCAATATGTGGCAAACTGCTGGATAAATTCTGTGTCACTTCCCTGGACACCATTCACGCCACTACTCAGGATGCATCTCCACCTAAATAAAGCTTCCACTTCCCCGGACCAGAGCTCTTCTAGGACCGCGAAGTGTGCAGGAGCGGCGTTCTTCCTTGCTGCCCAAGAGGTTAACAGAGCGCTAAAACCCGTCAGAGGATGAAGACGTCTATTACAGTTGCCCTTCCTTCAAGGGCGACAAATATGACCAGTGAGCCTTCCGTGATAAGCCATGGGGGTCCTCCCACAAGTGATAACGTTCAACTCTGCACTTCTCGGCTTCTGCCGCCTGACTCGTGGACAAACGTGACACCTCGCTGACAGCAAAATGCCCCACCACCGAGGACACAGTACTTCTTTATACAAATCAAATCTCTTACTACTTAAATGTACAAAGTAGCCAAACTGTATAGGTTGTTTATAACGGAATGCTTTCGTTGTACTTAGGGTTCTACAGAGAAGTCACCCATCACAGGAGTCGATCGCTGTGTGGGAAGCGGGTTGCTACCGTTCAGAGTCATTGACGGAAGGGGGCTGTATCACGCAGTGCACATGTCCAACAAACAGTTGAGAGCCAGCCCGGATAGCTTTGTGGTTAGGGTGTTCGATTCACAAAAGTTCACTCTGGGTTCAAGTTCCCGGGGGCTAGATAGGTGTGCACTGTTGTTGGTGAATCATATTATATAAATCTAACCTCCTACCACTCATGTGCGCAATGCTTCTTGCCGGTAAGTCTTCCGGAGGCTGATTTCATAGACTCAGTCAGGATTTGGCTCTGCTTGAAGTGCTTGGAAAACTATTACCTCAAGAAAGGAGAAATTGGCGGGAAAAATGCAAGCCAAAGCCTTATTTGTGTTGTGAAAATTGAGGGAAGATGGCCAACTCAGGTCACTGAATGTAGTCCTTGGCCCTGACTAGGAGGCTCGTCTGGTATTCCAAAGGACATACCGAATGAAAAGTGAAAAGATTCGACTGCCACATGACTTAGGTCCGGAGGCGAGGGGGAAATGGAAACCTTAAGTAGTGAGCTACGGGGGCTCCATGCAAAATGTTGAAAAAACTTATACATAAAGGATTATCGGGTTCAAAAGAAGATTGTAGATCAAGTGGCAGCCGCTACCTGCAATTTGCCAACTACTCTTACCAACGAACCCTCAGTAGGGGCTAGCGTGCGACCCGCGGAGAAAACTGTAGGTGCTAAGATCGTGCTGTCGAAGGTCCGTAGCCTCCTGGGGAAACGAGACGAGTTAGAGTATAGGGTGTTACGCGATATACCAGCACCGGTCGCCCTGAAAGAAACGTGGCTTACCGTTGATGTATTAGATTCGGAAATGGCCATTTAGGGCTGCACAATATGCCGTGCAGACAGGAGCCAGGTAAAAGGCGGATATGCTGCCAATAAAACTGGATTATTATTCAAACTCGGAAGGCTACGATGAATCCTTAAGGTGTCGTCTGGAGCTGGCCACAGGTGGGCATGAATCCGCTGGTGTCTTCTAACGGACTCCAGCTGTGGACTCACCAAGTATACTATCGGGCATACCCAAATGGGCGACCATCGGCCATTGTCTCTTTCTTAGCGACTTTAACTGCCCAAATGTAGACTTGGGGAATCAACTGTGCCTACCTGGTTCGAAAGTATTTACTCGAGAACTAGTCCTGACTCTCTCCGTGCCAGCATGTGACTCAGCCAACGCTTAATCGAGGGGACCACAATTCCATTTGATCTTGGTTATATCTTTCAGAAGCTTTGATGTTGAGGAGATCCTATTCAGGC